>CM062808.1:7793212-8489545 GCA_031772625.1 Pinus tabuliformis
GAAGCCTTTCTACAAAAATTTTCATGGCTTCATCCTACCCATTCATCAGGCCATTTTTAATAGACCAACTCCTCGGTTGCCCAAGGAGGCTAGTATTAATTTAACTTCAATTGGCAGTTGGTTTGGGGAAGAACTATTCACATACATTAGGGTTTTTGGTATCATTACCGACCCGCATGTCCTTCCGCTTTATTTCCGAGACAAACTATTGGCTAGGGAAATAGCCTATCAGATAGTTGAAAAAGGGCTTGCAAAAAATCTCAAAGATGCCAAGAAATAGTTATGGCCTGCCTTTCCTATTCAATGCGACACCTATTCATTGCATGACTATAAACATGCCCAAATTGAAGCCGAGAAAACAAATGGTTTGAACTTAGCTGTTATTCCCAAAAGACAGTATGACCCGAGTAAAGTTGCTTTTAATTTTACTACTCTAGTAAAGGTTAAAATTTTTTTCCATGAGAATGATGAATTCGATGACTTATTTACATCAGCAGAGACATTCACACAAGTGAGCCACCTGGAAAAAATCAAGCTGGAATCAGCAAAAATGGACCAATTCATCCAATACAGGATGCAAAGGCTTCAGACAGTACCACTGGACTTATTGAATATTGCACCAGTCATCTAGCAAACAGAGCAAAGCACAGAGTAGGATATAGAGAAAAATTTTGGTGCAGCTGAGACAAGTGACAAGGCAAGTGAACAGTTAGGCACAAATGACCACATTGATCCGATATTGATCAAAGAATGGGAATAGTTTGATCAACAGATCAAAGGTAAAAGTGATACCCAAAATGTTATCAAAACGGGATCCCCCTTAAGACAGCAGCCCATGATTCATGATCCTGTGAATCAAAAACCATCCACCAAGGACTCAGCTCTAAAAGAAATTGAGATAATTCCTAAGTATCCTTCATCAGAAATTACACTAAGAATAGAGAAAATCCCACCTTTGGATGTGTTTTATAGCCCTAAACACAGAGCTATAGTCAAAAGGCAAAGGAAAAAGAGAAATATAGAGCAAGCATCAACAACATTTCCTCAAGATGAATCCATGAATGTCATATGGAAAGGCTTAGAAGTCAATCCCTCTGAGGACTTGACCAAATTATCTCATTTTGCTGGAGCGTATACAACTGCCACGATAGATAAAGCAATAGAAGTTAATCAATTGGTCAAGGAAAAAGATCAAAAGATTAAACAACTTGAAGAACTGTTAATAGTGGAAAAATAGAGGATTGATCAGTAGGCTATTGAAAGACAACAATAACTATCTCAGGAGTTCCAACAACTAAAACTGGCACATCATGAAGAGATCAAATCTAAGGACGAGCAAATAAAGCAGCTACAACTCTCAATGGAGCAATTCAAAGACAATCCCAAAGTTGAAGAGTTTATAAAGGAAGCCTTAGAAATAAATAAATTTCTTATCTCAACAGCTAACCCAACTTTGCCAAAAGATATCTCTCATTCATCTACCATGTATCAAAACCAATGCACTGATAAATCAAGCGGTCAATTCCAGGTTGGAATTCAAGGATGCAGATGACAAACTAAGAGGTTACATCTCTTGGCAAAACACATAAAATGGAAGGGCTGCTAAATTGCCAGTAATTGAAGAATCTCATAAGGAGATATTATTTTCAGAATGGGAGACACAGCTGATTAAAGAAGAAAGAGAAACTTCAAGAGCCAGGGTAGTGATGAATAGTATCATTGAGCTGATAAATGATAACTTACACAACGCCAATTTAATTTTTGAGTGTTCCCCATAAAACCTTCCAAAAGCAAAAGTGTTAGAAAAACAATGGAAGCAAGATTTGAATACAAGAGAGGAGCAACTCAAAAAATTAAAAAGCCTCAATTGGGATACACATTGGTTCTATTTAGTCAAACCACATAGCCAACAAATGACAATCAAATGTCTTGCTGATGCAGCCGATTGCATGATGCCAGAACTCTTGGATGTAGTATACACAGGTTAGTTACGTGCAAGGATGAGTCATCCGCTAGAGATCCAAACTATGCTCGAGATTTGTCAGTTAAAGCCGTAGGAGGACTAATAGATTCAATGCATCTTTTCAAAAGTTATCACAATTCTATTTTTAACATGAAATCCCATATTTTGGGAAAGGTTGTTCTAACCACCTTAAGCACCTTTTACGAATAGTTTGTTTTTATTTTTGCTATAAAGACCCTTTCATGTCATTTGAGAAGGCGTCCTAAAATTGTATTAAATTAGATTTAAGAAGATAGCATTTCTGCACTTCTTAATTTACTTTTGTAGAAGACAGGGATAAAGGTTCAAACTTGTTGTTAAGGGATTTCAAGAGGACTTGCATTTCTGTATCTTTTTGAATTTTCCAGAATAGGAAGAGCGAACCAGACTGTTACTTCCGTGATAGGATTCAAATACATATGGTACTTTTATCAATGTCCTTTGTTTTGTGTTGTGCAATTAAACAGTTTTTTGATTCGATATTGTTGTTATATGTGAATGTTCATAACAATTCTGCATTATATCACTTTTGAATAAGTTGGAATTGATATTCTGAACACATATGCTGACAATTGATGTTATTATGATATGCAATATGTTATATATCACTTTGTTTAAAGTGATCATCGTTCATGCTTAACTTTCTGTAGCCAAGTGATTGATCTTCATTAGCATTTGATTACCAGAAATCATTATAAATCGCATTGATATTGGATTATCCGGGTTATATATAGATCTATTTGTATACTTTCATAAGTTTATTGTCCAAATCATCTATCATTTTGTTACATATATTAAACACCAATTCGTCAAAACACATTTTATTGGGAAACTGGTCCCATACTATCCAGTCGGGCCACCACCCAAACGGAAAAGGAACTGTATTAAGGGCCAAACCAGGTGGTTATCCCCAATGTTGGTGCAACAATTTTAGAGGCATCAACACTAAGGTATACCTTTCCATTATCATATTTCTCCTACAGTAGAAACAACTCTTGATGGGTAGCCATGTGGTTGGAAGGTTTATAATATATCAACCCTGCATTCTGACATGCAGGGGTCCCTAAGTCCACAACAAAGGAAGCTCCAGCATTCTCCTAAGAATTTTTTTGATCCATTATCAAATTCATATTCTTTTTCTTTCTTTATCCATTTTTATCTTCCTTGTAGTCTCTTATGTAATATTGACCTTGCTGCAATTCCAACATCTTGCTTTGGAATTTCTAGGAGACTTAGATCCCCCACAAGATTTATATCTTACCTTCTCCCTTTTATTTCCTTTTTCTTTCATCTTCTGTGAACAACAAGGGCATCCATTTTGCCTTTTATTTCCTTTTTCTTTCATCTTCCTTGAACAACAAGGGCATCATGGAGGATTCAAAATCCTTCCACCTCATCTCCTGTGAAATTGTTTATTTGTGATGCTTCCAACAACCATTTCCAAGTTGTCTCATGTATTTGACAAAGAAAATAGGAGGGTCAAGCAATGATCCTTCTTATTAATCTTGAATTCAATTAAGTTAAACTAGTTCATGCTAATATTAAACCCAATCTATTACTTGACTATTGAATTACCATCACCCATTCTCATGGCATATAAGAAGGATGATGGTGATTGTTGACTATGAATTTTGCGTAGTACATGTCCCCCAACTTCTTCCAAAATTTCACTACAATGTATTCTCAACACTAAATCAACCAAAAAAAGATTGATAAGGCTCCTTTCCCTTTTTTTCAATAGTTCCTATTGTTAGTTTTTCATAGTGGAGGATGTCCTCCATCACAAATATTCCATTTTTCAAAAAACAATATTTCTTCTATGCAAGCTCTCATTCAAACCATGATTAGACCCAAACAAAACCTTATCCCCAATACCCAAAAATAAGGTGATCAAGCTCTAGTACCAAATGAAAAAAAATAAAATTACAAAATATGTGTCCTCTAATTAATGAAAAAAAATGCACAAAAAATAAACAAATAATTATGAAAAAATATGACAAAAACATACCACAATTAGATACTCATTTTCTAAAAAAATCTATTTAAAATTATCAATATATTATTCTACAAAAATTACAATACATTTAAAAAAATTTTAATAAAATTTAACAATAATACATTCCATAAATTCATACAGTATTACCCATCAAAATACTCAAAATATATATAATGGTAATAAAACAACAAATCATATATAATTTATAAAACCAATAGCTATTTTAAGCATCCATTTCCATTTTAATATTATAAAAATCTCCATCCATAAATCACTCTGTGTTAATTTTCATCACATTCATTGAAAATGGATGAGTAACACATGACATGCTCTCCCAATCAGGCATGTGATGCCTACAAGGTAGCCTACCATTCATTATAATTTAAAAGAAAACATAAGTACATGTTCTTCTTAACATGTAAGTTATATGACATATTAATATTAACACAATTCAATAAAAATAAAATGAAATTTTTATCCGAAGGGCATATTAATGACATATTAATTTTAGAATAAGGTATTTAAATTTTTTATTTAATTATAAAAATTATTAAATGGAAGGTAGAGATTTAACCTCTATATAATATTTTTTATAGTATGCACAAATCAAAAGCTAATTTATTTCCAAAGCAATTATGTTTTTTTCCTTTTTTAATTAAATTCATAAATAAACAAATTACATATAAACGAGTGTCATATGAAATGAGTTATGATTTTTTAGGTATGCGGTATTCATAAATCATAGTATTGGCTCACGATATTGATATTGTAACAAACTTTATTTATAGATTAAGAATCTCCATGATAAGTGGGGATAAATATTCATGGTTAAGAATCATATATATATATATATATATATATATATATATATATATATATCTATATATATATATATATATATATCTTACTTAGATTTTATTATTTTTGTATTTTAATTGCACCCAGAAACATTCTCTAATTGCATCCTCTGGCTAGATGAGGACTTTGGCTTAGCTAGTAGGTTCAAAAGAAATTTTGAAGACATAACAGAGAACTTATTTGGTACCGAGCTAATCATGCTCTATAATTCCCAAGATTTGATAATATGTAATGGAATTAATAAGTGTCCAAACTCTATCTAGATGAGTCGTATTCATGGGCTTGGCATTTGTGTGTATTATGCAATATCTGATATCCATGTCCTTAACCGTATTTTTAACCTTTACCTACTAAATAACCGTGAGCCTAATTTTGACCATAGACTTGTAACCTTAACTCTAAGCCTTGACATACACACCATCTACATGCAAGAGAATTGTGAAATTCAAAAGGAACATGTGTTTTGGCAATATTAAAATGGATGTCTTCGTAAAGGATGTAAATAGGGATTTATATTTCTTAACATATAATGATAAAATTGATCACACCTACCACAATTTTACTACAACCTTTTCCACTACCATTAACAATTTCTCTATAAAGGTTTCTTATAAGAAGAATAATATTTCTTCTAACCCTTGGTATGATCATTATTGTAAAATTGCTAGAAGAGTGATTAGGGATAGTCCTAGTGAAACCATAATGCTTGAAAAAGTAAATATATGCAAAGCTCTTATCAAAAAATTAAGAAAATATCCTATATAAATGGGAGGCAAGAACATCTTCTTCACCTTTCAAAAGTTGAGCCCATAATGTTTTGGAAGAAAATTCTTGTTTGTAAAACAAAAGAAAATAATTTGATCCCTTAAAGAACTACGATATATATCTTAAGAATCTTGAAGATTCCCTTGACACCATGGGAACTATCTTGAACACTCATATAATTAAGGATATTTTTTCTTTCGAATATATTGAGTTCAAGATTAAGAAACTTGCTAATGGGAAAGCTAGGGATATTGAAGAATACCAAGCTAAAATTTTCAAAATGTGAAGCTTTGTCATCATCAATCATATACAAAAACTCCTCAATTTGGTAGTGAAACAAGGTCTCCCTAAGCCTTGTATGCAAAGCCTTATTGAGATTATCTTTAAAAGTGGGGATTAAAATATTCTCTAACTATAGGAAGATTATGATCAAGCACATTTTAACCAAGCTATATTTTCTCATTTTGGAAAAGAAGATTATCCTTGGGCTTGAAATCCATAGTAAAAAGCTAAATGGAAAGTTGGGTTTATGAGACATCACTCAAATATAGGTCATCTTGTTACTCTTACGATCATTACAGAGGAATGTCACAATAATAAAACTGATCCCTTATGTTTTTTTTCTTATAGCTTTAGAAAAGTGTTCAACAATATTCCTCAAAATATTAAAGCTATGGAAGATGGTAGAATAGATAATGGTTCCTATCGAGTTGATGGTTATTATGACTAGGCTATACAAGAATGTTATTGCAAAGCTTAGGACCATCAAGAGTTGTTCAGAAGAAATTAAATGCAATATTAGAGCTAAGAAAGGGTGTCCCTTATCCCCTAGCCTTTTTGAAATTTAAATTGATAAGCTAGAAGAGTGTTTATGATCTGAATCTTAGGGGGTGGCCCCCAGGATCTAAAAAATTGAAATGATAAAAAAATATGAGAACACATAGTAAACAAAACCACAAAGATTTTTTTTTATTAAAACGGGGAATAATTGTAAAATCTACATTGTGGTGAAAAATCTGTCCTTTTAAAATATGTGAGTTGTTACTTATAGCCTTTTTCAGTTACAATACCATAGGTAAATTCCATATGTGGATAAATACCATGGGTGTATGCGACTTACAATACCATGGGTAAATACCATCGTTGAATGAATACCATGGGTGGATGCCACTTACAATACCATGGGTGGATAAATACCATGGGTGGATGAATACCATTGGTGGATGTCATTTTCCATTCAGATCATTACTTCATCCTTAAGAAGAAATGGTTCCCATTGTGTGAAGTTCCCTCCTGAGAATCCTTCGTTGAATATGAAGAGCCACTGAAGAGAAGGGTTTTGTGTGGTTAACCCATACTCGTGATTAAAAAAGATCTGAGGATAGAGATACCCTGTAATGCTTGTGACCATCTGTGATACTGATAGTGTGTAGCCTATCAAATGGACTTTGATGAAGTTTGAATTTGTGGATGAGCCATAATGATGACAAACAAATATCTGAGGATAGAGATACCCTATTATGCTTGTGACCAATTGTGATACTAATAATATATGGCCTAGCAAATGGACTTCAACACCAAGGGTTTTGTGTAGTTGACCCATAACCTTGGCTTTGTGGGTGATCCATAACTGTGATGCTTGTCAGTGTACGTGGTAAACGTATGGTGGTTTTTCTGGTAGATTCTCTTATCCAAGGAGATGTTGTAAAAGATTCTTTCACATTATAGACCCCTTGCTACAACTTTGTTGATAACTTCTGCTACAGAAGATGAAATCAAATTCTGTCAAAGACCGATTTGAGGTATTGAAGAGATAATTATATTGATAAAGAAAATTGAACTTTTATGACAAGTGGAGTGAGAAAATGATTCCAGAAACTCATGGTACGCGCGACCGTGCAACATTCCAGAAATGTGTAACTTCAATTGCTCATATCTCTCAAACCAGGAAAGGAAATCAAATTTCGTAAAGAACCCATTTGAGATAATGATCCATTTTGAACCTTCTAAAATGATTTGTGGAGGTAGTGTAACTTGCATAAATTACTATGAATATTGATATAAAACTTTGGAACTCAAATATGCTTCAAACCCTCATTCCCATGATGTCATAAAATAATTATAATACCACTAATCTGTATCTTGGGGAGGAGACCCCAAAGATATAAGAATTGAAATGATAAAAAAAATATGAGAACACACAGTAAACAAAACCACAAAGAATCTTTTTAATTAAAACAAATAATAATTGTAAAAGATACGTTGTGGTGGAAAATATGTCCTTTTACAATATGCGATTTGTTACTTATATTATTTTTTAGTTACCACAAGTAAATTCCATGGGTGGGTAAATACCATGGGTGAATCAATACCATGGGTGGATACCACTTACACTACCATGGGTGAATGAATGCCATGGGTGGATGCCACTTACATTACCATGGGTAAATTCCATGGGTGGATGAATACCATGGGTGGATGGATACCATGGGTGGATTCCACTTTCTATTCGGACCAGTTTGGAAGATATAAGATGTGATGGCCCCAAGATTATTTGTATGGTGATTACTCATCCCCTTTATGTTGGTAATAATGTTCTTTTATCCAAGAGTCATGATGATCTTGACAAGAAATTTAAAATCCTCCAGGGTTAATACTCCAAGATGGGTATGACTGTTAATATTGACAAGATCAACTATGATAGTTTTACATATGATAATAACTACTTGGATAAAGTTTTTTGGTACAAATATCTAGGAATCGACATTCATCGTCAACTCAATTGGAATTATAGAATCAATAAAAGGATGATTGGAGGCTAGAAATATTATTATGGACTTGAAAACAATTGGAAGTTAACAGATCTTTGGGTATGGAGTAAAAAAATCCTCTTTTAGAGTCTTGTCACCCCTATTATTTCATATTAATGTGAGGTTTGAGGTTACAAATTATATATATAATCATGGAGTAAGATTGAGCTAATCCAAAAGCAATTTATAGCCTACAACCTCAAGATTACTACTCCCTACCCTATCCTCTTGATTGAAGTTATCATTTTCCCCATGGAAAGAACAGTTATGACTAGGTATCTCATGTATAAAAAGAAGTTATATAACATGGAAGCCAAGAATATTCCTAAAATTACTTCTAACTCTAGCCAAAACCCTTATCTCTATTGTTAAACACACAATAATAATGGACAACCAAATAGGATAAATGTGAATCACATTTCTATTAACAAAGATATACATTTATAATACATTCTTGTGACCCTTGGTATTCATAGACCAAAGTTTCTCGTGGACTTTGGTGACTCTTCACATGCCACACCAACCCTTAGTGGATTAGGTGTCCAACATTCCCCCTTAATCTGAAGGGGTATATATGAGTCCAAGAATAGACTCTAATACAAAAATACAACAATGCATGACAAAAACAGTTGAATTTTATCTCTGAGATAATTTCATAAGGTGGGAGAACTCAAAGTCTCAACCAATGATGGTTTAAGGATAACCATGAACACTGGAATGCTTAGTGCAGTTCTTGGAACTCTTCCAAATATGGTTAGAAGTTGAAGGCCTCTGCTAGAGGAAGTGCTCCTTAATTATTTGAAGAGGGAGACCTTCAAACTAGAAAAAGGAAGGTCTTCAAACTACGGTGGTTTAAGGAAGGCCACCAACCAAAGGAATGCTTAGTGTGATTCCCAAAACTCTTCAAAATTTGGCAAGAATTTGAAGTCTTTTGCTAGAGGAAGTGCTCCTTAATGATTTGAAGAGGGAGACCTTAAACTTGGAAAAGGGGGTTCTGCAACTTGCAGTGGTTTAAGGAAGGACACTAACCAAAGGCATGCTCAAAGGCTTCTTTATGTCTCTGGCTACAAATTGGAATCTAGGTATGTCTGTCTCTGGTTGTAGGCTCAGGAAGGAGGTTCAGGCTTTAGCTCAAACTCAATTGGTTTATCTTTTATACTTGTAGATGACCATCAATTCCCCCCCCCTATAAGATACAAGGTAAGAATATGAGGAAAACAATAGCAAGACTTTTCAAAACTTGAGAACCAATTATGTGATACGAGTGAAATATCTTCTTGGCTATTGAAGCACATTGCCAAGAAGTGATCCATCCAAGGTAAATATTTTTTCTTGCAAGAGGCTTGTTTCTGAAGCATCTATTTGAATGATGATTGTGCTGACCACAATTCTCATATGGATAAAATCAAAACAATGATATTTTGCATGGCCAACTCTGTGGCATTTGACATTTTTGTTGTTGCGGAGGAGGAGCAGGTGATTATGAGTTGTCCTTAAGAAATCCAGCACTCTGAAATTGGATTCACATAGAATAGTTTGGATTATGAAAGGAAACATCTTTGTCATGTCCAAGATCTATTTTTTTCTTGTTGTTGACAAGCTCTTCCCAAGGTCCAATGATGGGCTTGGGAAGTGCAGGCTGAATTTATACTCCGGCATGTAATTTTTTTCCCGAATCAACCTCAACGTTACTATCTTGATTAATTTTTTCATGTTGATGGGAGTCAACTTCAAACTAAAAAGGGGATTTTTCTGAACAAAAACAAGTTCAAAATGATGAATATTTTTTTGTAAGTCCTCTCGTTGTAGTTATGACTCAAGCTGCAAAAACTCTATCTTTCCTTGTGCATTTTGCAAGCAAGTTTGAAAAGATTTTCCTTACTGACTTTTACCATCCCATTAATAGTGGAATGGATTAGGGTATTCAATAAATTTAATGCATCATCAAGTCGATCTAATTCACAACAATGCTTCAACTACAAATGCACTTGCTTAGAATGTAAAATTACTAGTGAAATTATGAATAGATATCTTATACAATGCCAAATAACTGCAACTTTAAAGAATATAAATAGTCCCTAATGCATATGAAAGTTGTGCACCAAGATCATTAATTGCCTGGGGTTCTAGGAGCACTAATTGTTGGGTTGTGTTCTATTCTTTCCACGACGAGCCCACATAGTTAACCGGGGGGTTAGAGCGGGAGCGGAGCCCCCCTTCGTTGCACCAATTGTGTAGTGGGGGGTCACAGGGGGTTTGAGGCATACCCGTAACCCCACTTTATGGGGTTTGGGGAAGTGCCCCGGAAAATTTTGGTTTTGGACCCTATGTTAGGTTGGGTGGACCCACCTATGGTTTTGTGCATGATTTTCGCACATGTTTTTGGATGTGATGGTTTTCGGTCCACGGTATTGGACATGATGGTTTTTGGTCCATGGTATTGGATGCTTCGACATGTATAAATATGTATTATAGCATTGAAAGGAAAATAATGAAAAATAAAGCTGGTAGTGCTGGTTTTGGGATCCAGGGGAAATCTCTGTGTATATGTGTTTTATGTGTTATTCTCTCACATTGTTTATTTTCTGTGTTTTAGAATTCGTATGCAGGTAATTTCTGTATGGGGTTAAAACCTACATTTGGTATCAGAGCAGTTTTGTCTTCAAGGGGATGCCTTGGTTGCTGAGGGGTTTCACTCAGGCCTATGGTAGACCCCATTCAGTGGGAGATCTGCGAGATCGTTTCTGGTGGTGAAAGAAAATGGCGAGCAGTAGAAAGATAGAGATAGAGAAATTTAATGGTCAGAGTTTTGAGTTGTGGAAACTCAAGATGGAGGATTTGTTGGTGGATAAAGATCAATAGATCGTGGTAGATCTGGGTACTAAACCAACGGGAGTGTTCGATGAAGAATGGAAGAAGTTGGATCGGAAGGTAAAGAGCACAATATGATTGTGTGTCTCAGATTCAGTAGTGGTGAATGTATCAGGGGAAGCTACGGCGAAGGTTTTGTGGGACAAGTTAGGGACTTTATACCAATCTAAGTCTCTGGTGAATAAAATGTTCCTACATAAAAATCTGTATAACCCGAGGATAAAATATGGAGACTCAGTGACAGAGCATCTGAACACATTTAATATAGTGGTAAGTCAGTTAGCATCTGTTGATATTAAAATTTCAGATGAAGATAAGTGCATCCGTTTGTTGTGTTCTCTACCATATTCGTGGGATAGTCTGGTTATTGCAATAGGTAGTAATGCAACTGCCTTTCAGTTTGATGAAATAGTCTCAGCCTTGCTGACGGAGGAGATGAGATGAAAAAATATGGAGAGCCAGAATGGTGATGCCTTGTCTGTACGAGGACGGTCCTAGAATAAAAGCAAAAATAATTCATCGAGTGGGAGATCTAAATCTAGAGGGAGATCTAAATCTCTAGGAAAACCTCCAAAGGAGGTGTGTTGGAAATGCGGAAATGAAGGGCACTACAAAATGGACGGTAAATCTAAAGCTCCTTATAAAGGAAAGGGATCTGATGATGCTCCTTCTACAGAGGCGAAAACCACCTCAGATGAAGGTGGGGATGTGTACTTGGCTTCTTCAGGTACACATGTAGATCATGAGGCATGGTTGATTGACTCAGGTGCATCCATTCACTTCACTCCCCATAGAGAGTGGTTCTATGAGTATGAGAAATATGATGGTGGTGATGTCTTCTTGGGGGATGATAGGAAGGCTAGAATTGTTGGTTGTGGAAAAGTAAAGTTGAAGTTGCAAGGTGGAAGGGTTAGAACACTTCCGGGTGTTCTACATATTCCTGCATTAGCCATAAATCTCATTTTTGTAAGAAAGCTGGATTATGTAGGTGTAAAAATAGTGTTTCATAAGGATACCTGCAAAATGGTTTGGGTAGCACTGGTATTGATGCAGGGAGTTCGAATTGAACTCTGTACAAGCTGCAAGGTAGCACTGTTATTGATGGGTGCAACAATTCTGTGGTTCTTGAAAGTGGAGCAGAAAATCTAGTGGTCTCTAGAGAAAAGACCATGTTGTGGCATCAAAGGCTTGGACGTATTGGATAGAAGGGCCTTCGAATACTTCATGGTAAAGGTATGGTAGAAGGTATGAGTAATAGCTCTCTGGAGAAAATTGTGTATATGGAAAGAAGAATCGGGTGAGTTTCCCCTCTGGTGGTAAGAGGGCAAAACATATATTAGAGCTTGTGCACAGTGATGTGTTTGGACCTGTGAAGGTTCCATCACTGGGTAAGTCTATGTACTATGTATCATTTATAGATGACTTCTCAAGGAATATATGGATATATTTTCTTAAGAAGAAATCTGAAGCCTTTGACAGGTTTAAAGAATTCAAGGCTCTCATGGAAAATTAGACAGAGAAGAAGATAAAGGTGCTGAGGACAAATAATGGTGGAGATTTTTGTAGCAAGGAATTTGAAGAATTCTATAAGAAGTGTGGTATAGCACGCTAGAAGACTACTCCATATACACCTCAACAAAATGGAGTTGCAGAAAGAATGAACAAGACGTTGATGGAAAGGGCAAGAAGCATGCTCAGTGGTGCTAGGTTAGGATAGGAATTATGGGCAGAGGTAGTGGATACTGCATGTTACCTGGTCAACAAGTCACCTTCATCAGTGTTGGAGGATAAGACTCCACAAGAGGTATGGATTGGTAAGAAACCCTCTCTTTCACATCTAAGGGTATTTGGATGTGATGCATATGTACATGTTCCAAAGGAGAAACGAACCAAGTTGGATAGTAAATATGAAAAGGGAATCTTTATTGGGTATAAGGATGGTTTAAAGGGTTATAAGCTTTGGAACCCAGTAACAAGGAAGGTTGTGTACAGCCGAGATGTGGTGTGCAGAGAGGTGAAAGATGTTATTAAACATGAAGTCCAACCAAAGGAACCTGAGAAGATAGAGTTTGAGCTAAAGGAGGAAGAATCATACTCTACAGCAGAGGAGGAATCAAAAGATGAAGAGCCACAAACTTTGGCTGTGAGAAGATCAATTCGAGAAAGAAGGCAACCAAAAAGGTATAGTCCATCTTCTTTCTATTCAAATTTTGCTTTGTCTCTTACTGATGATGATCCCAGATCTGTGAAGGAAGCTGTAGATTCAGAGGATGGAATACTCTAGAAAGAGGCCATGGTTGATGAAATGGCATCTTTGCACAAAAATGAGGATTGGGATCTGGTGGAGTTGCTGGCTGGAAGGAAACCCATTGGTAGCAAATGGGTGTTCAAAAAGAAGACAAATGTAGAAGGAAAAGTGGAGAAATACAAAGCTCAGTTGATAGCAAAAGGTTATTCCCAGGTGTCGAGAATTGATTTTGGTGATATTTTTTCTCCTGTTTCCAAGGTAACTTCTATTAGATTACTTTTATCTGTTGTTGCTGCTTTTCATTTTGAGGTAGAATAGATGGATGTGAAGACAACATTTCTTCATGGGGATCTTGAAGAGGAGATCTACATGAAGCAACCTGAAGGATTTGTAATGAAGGGTAAGAAAGAACTGGTATGCAAGTTAAAGAAGTCTCTGTATGGGTTAAAACAGCTTCCAAGGATGTGGTATTAGAAATTTGATACATTTATACGGGGACTTGGCTTCACCAGAAGCAAAGCAGATCACTGTGTGTATTTTAAATTAATTGGTGACCATGTTATTTATCTGGTCTTGTATGTGGATGATATGTTTCTGGCTGGAATTGACAAAGAAATTATCCAGGATTTGAAGACCCAATTTTCCTCCAAATTCGACATGAAAGATCTTGGTGCTGCAAACTATATTTTGGGCATGGAAATTAAAAGAGATCGGGCAAAGAGGAAGCTCTGGTTAAACCAGAGGAAGTATGTTGAGACAATATTGCAAAGGTTTAATATGCATGATAGTAAACCGGTGAAGGTTCCTATTCCTGTAGGTGTGAGGTTATCTACTGAAAAGTGTCCCAAGACACAAGAAGAGGAAGAGGACATGTCCCATGTTCCATATGCAAGTGCAGTCAATAGCCTAATGTATGAAATGGTCTATACTATACCAAACATTGCACATGCAGTGGGAGTATTGAGCAGGTTTATGTCAAAACCAGGGAAGGAGCATTGGACAACAATGAAGCGGGTTTTCAGGTATTTGCATGGCACTAGTGATTATGGTTTGTGCTACCAAGGAAGACCAGGATTGGATAGAATGTTGGATATTCGTGGCTTTGTTGATGCAGACTGGGCTAGAGATATAGATCAGAGAAGATCTACAAGTGGGTATATGTTTAACCTATTTGGAGGTGTAGTCAGTTGGATGAGCAAGAAACAATCTGTAGTGGCACTATCAACTATAGAGGCAGAATACATGGCAGCCACTCATGCAAGCAAGGAAGCAATTTGGTTGCAGAGATTGTGTTCAAGTATGGGGTTAGTACAGGGAGCTATAAGGATAGACTATGACAGCCAAAGTGCAATTTTTTTGGAAAAGAACCCCACATTTCATTCAAAGACAAAGCACATTGATGTTAGTATCACTTTGTGAGGGATATGATAGAAGACAAAAAGGTGTTGCTGGTAAAGGTGGACACTTTGAAGGATACTACAAATGCATTAACAAAATCTGTGAGCTCTAAGAAGTTCTCTTGGTGTAGAGAGACAATGGGCATTTCAGGGCTGGAAAAATGACTAAGCTCTCTTGTGGCCCCATGTGGAAAGAAAACAACAAGTGGGTGAATGTTGGGTTGTGTTATATTATTTCCACGACTGGCCCATGTAGTTTACCGGGGGGTTAGAGGGGGGCCAGAGCCCCCCTTCATCACACCGATTGTGTAGTTGGGGGGGCCCACAGGAGGTTTGAGGCGTACCCGTAACCCCACTTTTGGTTTTGGACCCTATGTTAGGTTGGGTGGACCCACCTATGGTTTTGTGCATGATTTTCGCACATGTTTTTGGACGCGATGGTTTTCGGTCCATGGTATTGGATGTGATGGTTTTTGGTCCATGGTATTGGATGTGATGGTTTTTGGTCCATGGTATTAGATGCTTCCACATTTATAAATATGTATTATAACATTGAAAGGAAAATAATGAAAAATTAAGTTGGTAGTCCCGGTTTTGGGATCCAGGGGAAAATCTCTGTGTATATGTGTTTTATGTGTTATGCTTTTGCATTGTTTATTTTCTGTGTTTTAGAATTCATATGCATGTAATTTCTGTACGGGGTTAAAACCTACACTAATAGGAGTAAAAATCGAACTGTGCAATACTTACTGAACTTGTGGTTAGAGGAGCATCAATATTATATTACTTACATAGGATTTTTAGAGTATCTCCTTCCAATCCTTTAAATTGAGAAAGGTTCACATGGAATACCTAGATAATTCAGCCTAGACTCTATCTTGCATTTAAACAGTGGTTTGAACTCGTAACATTCTTCTCAGGTGCCTCAATGTAATGTTTGTGCATATCCCACACTTATGAATGTAGAATGCAAGGGGTGAAAGTTTCATAAAAGAACTTTCATGATTCTTATTAAATGAGACCCACAATTGATAGAAACATGTAGGTAGCCCACGACTACTCCATCCTTCAATATACATGTGCAATTCTTACAATAGTCGGAGCTCGAATGCCATTCACATCTTTCATTCTTGTTCACCTTGTTGGGCAGTGGATCCCCCCATAGCATGTTTTTGGGGCTTGAAGCCCGAATTTTGTCAAGTGCAATGTAAAGACCCCATGAAATGCGTTCGCGGAGTGTAAGAGTCTAGGGATGTTTTCCCTAAGATAAAGTAATTTAATGTAAAGTGTATCACCCTACCCATGGTCCGCAGACCATGGGATTGTATAAATAGAGTGAGGCTCTAAGTCTAAAATCAGTCTTAGTTTTTTCAAAAGTAACAGATAGATGCGAAGGCATGGTTAAAAGTTAGAAGTAGATCTGAAGGTATTGGGTCGTAGTGATATGTAGAGGCTCTATAGCTGAGTGCACAAAGGCCTAGTAGAATTCGCAGCTAAGTGCGCAGACCCCTGCAGCTGAGTGCGCAGGGCAGAGTTGGGATTGTACTTGTACAGAGAATTAATAAAAGATAAGTTGATTCTGAAATATTGTGTGTCTATGCTTCTGTTATATTTATGCATCTCTTTACAGTTTTATGATTGCACGCACTTGTTATGAATGTTGAATGATTAATGAGAATATTGGGCCCGCACAATTAAGTTAATATCTATAATAATAGCACAGTAAGGATACAGGATCTAGACAACACCTCTTAGTGCTCTTTATAGAGTTGCGCGGAAGCAGTTGCGAAGGACAGACGGCTACATGGAGTAGCGTAAGCGCACAGGTTTGGTTCGCAAACTTCCTAGATTTCATCAAGACATCTCTAGGTTGTGGAAACCTGGTTCCAACACCCTCCCATACTACCTCGAGTGAGACCTCAGTCCGCACACCATGGACTGTTGCCGAAAGGGCCGGTAGTTTCGGGATTTGCTTGGCTAAATCACTTCTAAAACTGGGTCAGACCCCAACAAGCCAACAAATGGATCTGTTGTCGAGACCGGGATCTGCCTAAGGGATGTCTGATGTCATGCCACTGGAACCCAACAAAGAAGGAAATTGAAGAGTGGTTGGACAAGAAGATTTATGAGTTCTTGACACAGGAAAACAGAACTCCACAGGTATCCAAGAAAAGGTGGCTAGATCGCTACATGTATACGGAAATCCATGAGATCTTATTCGCGTCCTTCCCTTCTGAACTGTATGAGTGGATCATGAGGTTATTCGATAGCCAGGGAAGGTGTAAACTCGACCAACCGATATTGTGGACTTCGGAATTAGTGCGCAGACTAGTGGTATCAGAAGATAAGATAGCGCAAGCTGTGGACCATTGGCTTGACCGGATAATAGGGAGATTTATCACTGAGTTTGCAGTAGATACGACCATGAGCTACAACGAAGCAAAACGACATTTTCTCAAGGGACCGTGAAGTAAGTACATTAAATCCTTGAATACTTGGATTAAGATGCTATTATGTGAAAAGCGGGTTATGCGAATACATTAATGTTTGGAATGATGCGGAGTGGAAATATCTACAAAGGTAGCGGGGAATTAGGAAACAATCCCTTAATTTCACCTTCACGAGAGAGCGAGGAAGAGCTCGCTCGGGTCTCTCCGAGAAGTGCTGTTAGTTTGATAAGGCAATGCATTCGGCAGTTATCACCACCGCCCATGCCACCACCTGCTTCACCTCTTTCACCTCCATCTCCACCCACTCCACCTCCACCAACCCCGCAGTTCGACATGGCAAGCATGATTAAGCTACCCGTATTCAGAGGAGTAGGGAATAAGGAGCCGGACCAGTTCTAGTTCGTGGTAAGAGCATTCTGGGAAGCACAAGGGGTCATGGATGACAACATTAAGAAGGCTACATTGGTGAGCGCGCTACAAGATCATGCGTTGACATGGTATATCAAGCACTCTAATGACCACCCAAATGCAGGGATAGCAGAGATCCAGAATGCGGTGAACAGAGCCTTTAGCTGGCCGAAATTAGAGACATAGTCAATCATCGAATTTAAAGAGATCGCGATGCTTCAAGGCGAGACGCCCTGGGATCTGGATCAATGACTAAAGAGTACGATCTATGAGGCTAATATGACGCTCACGGATGCACAACATCACGCATGGTTTGTGGCATATCTAACACTGCACCTGAGGACAGCACTGTCGCAACAGAAAATTTCTACCCAGGCCAAAGCATTGGAAATGGCGATGAGGTTGCATGAGACATCGATACAGGATCCAGGGCTGGGATTTCAACAAATCCACATGCAACTACAGAATCTATGCTTGGAAATGTAGATCTTGAAGCAGGATAGGGCACCGCGGCTAGAGGTGTGCTAGGAAGTATGGTGCGTAAAGTGTAAAGGCCAGGGCCATGACAAAGACCATTGTCCAATATTTATGAACTAATTGGAAGGAGAGGGGCCAATGCCATTGAGACTGGAGGCATAGGCAGGACCAAGTGCGACACCCACGTTATAGTGTGCGATCTGTCAGATAGGAGGAAAACACACGACAGATAATTGTCATTTGTTGCAGAAGTATACACTGACACCCCAACAACTGTTTTGTCATTTCTGTAGTTCGGTGGGCCACGACGAGCGTACTTGTCACAGCTATAAGTTAATGATGGATCAGATCCCAGCCTATAGGATCTAGACAGAAATGCGAGCCCTCGACCCAGCTGCGGGGATGGCGTGCACTGGATTTCAGGGGAGAGGTCAAGGACGAGGAGGAATGGGACTAGGAAGGGGCTGTGGACAATTAATTTGCTATAATTGCAGAGGTCCGGGGCACTATGCCCACGATTGTACCAACCTAACAAGACCATCCTGCTCATACTGTTATCAGTTTGATCATGAAATGATAGATTGTCCTACGTTGATCGAACAGATGCGCAAGAAATGGGTACTCCAGCCTCCTTCGACTCAAAATATCCAAATGATGAGGTTTGAACCGTGTGAAGAAGACCAAAATGTGAACATGATGCTCAGAAGTGGTGCAACCACATGGGAAGATAAGGGGAAGCAGCCTGAGGAAGATACATGGGTTCGCAAAGCTCCTACAAAGGAACCTGAGTTTAACTTAGAACGTGTAAAGGAGACGTTCATGGAAGCTAAGAAGAGCTTCGCGGAGGCCTCTACTTCAGGTAGTAAGGATCAACCAGAGCCAGGGAGAGATCCTTCTATGCTTACTACCTTTTTGGAGATGTGCATGAAATTGTTGTGTGACAATAAGGCAGTTAAGGGACTACAGGAGTTGATTACCAGATGTGCAGGGTCAGGGGAACCATGCGTAGTTTGGAAATTGGGAAAGCATGCATTGCGCACCAGGAGGGAAATTAGATTGATGGCGTAGATTGGCGAGTATGAAATGGATCAGGTAATCCTAGAACTAGGTTCAGACATGAATGTATTACCGAAGCAGACATGGGAACGTATGGGTAGGCCCACATTACAGTGGTCCCCTATTCAACTATGAATGGTGAAACAACAAAAGATTTTGCCCATGGGGAGGTTGCGAGGGGTAACAGTTGATATCAAAGGCATGAGCACACAAACAGACTTTGAGGTAATAGAGATTGTCGATGATAACAATCCTTATTGTTAGGAATAGACAGGGCCACTGATATTAATGGAGTCATCAACCTGAAGAAGTGGAAGATGATATTTGAGAAAAAGTCCCTATGCGTAGTAGTCCCGCTAGACCTAGCCGAAGGAGCACGCTACACTAAACCAGTGTGCGACGATGAAAGGGATGATGAGCTAGATTGTATTTACCAGATAACGGCGTGAGACCGGGATTGGGTGAACCTGACTACAGATGGAAGAATCTCATGGGAGCAAGACAATTCCTGCACCTCGGATTCAGACGAAGAAGTAGAACACTGGAAAAACCAGTTGCACAAAGTTACAAAGCTAAATTGCAACATGATGATTAGATGAGTGTGTTGCATGACGACAGAGGCAAGGGAAATACCAACCTATGATGGGGTGATGACGGTGGATGAATTCCTGGAAAAATTTGAAAGCATAGTACCGGAACAGTAGCAATATGGTACGTTAGAATGGGAACTACGCGCAACACCCACACGATGGTGGGGTACACATCAAGAGACCATTGTAAACTGGTGTGAATTTAGAAGGTGGATGCGTTTGCAGTTTGGAAGCCACTAGCGTCAAACGAGAACCGAGTAGACAGGACGAAACAACTTGCCTGCCCACCTGTGTCGATGGGTGCAAATGTGTGTCGTACAATCCACACATGCACACCCCAGAATAAGGATTGAAAATCAGAACCAGATGCAGCAACAGGAAAAGCGATGCGCCCCACAGAGGTTCCATGTAGAAGCATTCAAGAAGGTATGTAGAATCCTAAATAGGATTTACCAGTTGGGCTGAACTAATTGGGACATATGCATACCAGTGGTCTGATGGGCCTATAGGGCCATGCACAAAAACCTAAGCGCGGGAATGATTCTAAAGACGATGAGCAGATTCGAGGCCATAGCTTTAGAGAAGAATCCCCATACAAAAACTCCCATAATGGGGACAACACGTGAGGACCAGAAAGAAGGGATTATGCAGCCATGCACGGACGAACATATGAAGATTCAAGAAGCCATTCGGCAAGGGAACCTTGACCTTCATGAACTCAAAGAAGATCGGGTATGACTGAAGCAAAAAAGCATGTTAATGGAGGTGGAAATCAGAAAACTAGAAACTGAAATCGCGCAAACATGTCGCCTCGATAGAAGGACAGGAGAAGATATGGGTAGCCATACCACCACATTAGAAGATTGTCGCCGAGAATTTCTGGCTCTATTACCATGGCTGCGACCGCACCTTACCAGACAAAGTAACGAGGGAAGCGCACCACATAAGGAAGAATGCGAGGCGTTCACTGGCACGAGGGTAGCTAAGGAAGGCCAACAGACTAGATTGGAAGGTGATTTGAAGCCTCGCATCGGTGGTGCGACCACTTGACTATCTGTAGGAAGCACAGTCTCAATGCTCCAAGCAGTTGAAAGAGAGCGTGGGACTTTAAAAGAGTCTATATGGGAGCTGCGCAACAAGGATGTTGTGCACAGGATCGATATGTCATAGGGGTCGCGGCCACGCATAGGGGGTTGCGCTGTTGCGTGGGTAGCCTAGGAGGTGGCCGTTGGTGTCACTGTTCATGACAAGAGGTCCACTTTAAGGCAAAAAGGAGTGGGCGACGGGCAATTAAGACATGAATTAAGAGCTAGATTTGGGACGAGCTGCCGCCAAGAAGGCATTAGTGATGCAGAAGTGGGGGGAAGGTCGAATTCAAATTCAAAAGACATTATAAAGCCCCCAAGGTCAGCTCCAAGGAAACACTTGGTTGTTTGAGAATTGAGAAAGTATAGAGCATTGAGCGTCGCATACTCTTACCATCCTCAAGTGTAGACACAACGATAGCTACTAGAACAAGAGCACGATTCGCCAAAGTTACCACGGAGCCCCGTATGGCCCATGAGGAGCCTAGAGAGGTGGCAGCTGTGCCAAAAGTTCCAAAATTACCACACACGCCGTGGCCATAGAAAGATAAGAAAATGATGGGGTCAGTCCATGTATCCCCAAGAAACCCACAGTTTGGAAAATTGTCAATGGCAGAGAAGGGAAAAGCCGTCACCATTGAAACAGAGGAGGAAGAGGAAGACTTGTAGGCCCTAATCGCCCAAATTGAGGTGCAAGACGATAAGGTGGAGGATGCCTCCCAAAAGCATTTTGCAACAAAGTTACCTCCTTACATCCCCCCATGGAAGGGTAAAGCCAAGGTATCAAAGGACCTGGAGGCCACGAAGAGTGCACTTCAGACCCCGCTCCTCCCCGATGATATAAGGTTTGGAGGTATGTCGTTGAGATGCGTACCTACTATGAAGTTCAAAGATTGGGACCTCATGGATAGTGAGAAGTTCCCACAGTTGGTTGTGGAGAAGTTAATAAAGCAGAAATGGTTGTGCAGTGTGGAGAAGGTTGGGTTAATCCATCTACGATGGATACCCCACTACCACCGTGCGCCCATCACCATTTTTGTCATCAAGCAGTTGTTGTGTTTGGTGCATGATGGGTACCTCTGGTTGGAGGAGTCGATTCCCATCATGGCCAATTTGATTCACCGAATTTCTTGACTGCCAGTCAAAGGAAACGACCCCACGGCCATAGCAGGAAAAAGCAGTGACTTGGCCCTCACAGAAGCTATGAAGGCCAAGTATAAACTAGAAAAGAGAAAGCGGGAGTACACAATAACAAGTATTAAAGACCAAGGGGTGCGTGTAGCAATCCAGTTGCTCTCTAGCAAGCTAATGAGGAAATACCGCATTGACGAAGTACCAACGCCTATGATTACATTGGCAGAGCAATGCGCAGAGGACGTCCAGTTCAACTGGGCGTAGTTCCTCTGTGACGAGTTCTTGACAAACTGCAGGGAGGCCCAGGAGTAGGGTAAGACCTTCCACTATGCGTGGTTGCTCTTATCCATCCTATTGGTTGCAGGGGAGCTGCCGGCAGATAGCTAGTTTCCCACTACTGAGGGTGACCTACCCAAAGCTGCGAGGTACACCTTGCTCTGGGATACAAAAGACGTGAACAGGATTCGCGAGATAAAGGTGTTCTGGGTGTTTGTAGATGTGAGCATCCGAACATGGATCAACAGTAGGCCATGCTTGTCCCCTACAGTTCATAACAGCCTGCAAAGTGCAACAAAATTCAAGGCGGATATGCATACCCTGTATATCCTCGCGCGCAAGGATCCAGCACGAAAATGGGTAAAGCTTCTGTTTATTGCAATAGATGATGTGATCTTCGGTGTGATGGAGTCATGGCCTCTAGAGTGGTGCACCCTGGACATGGAGGAAATGGAGAAGATGATAGCTTAGCAACAAAAGAATGACACCAAGTTGTGCCTCACACAGCTGGCTGAGACGAAGTGCCAAGAACAAGAAGCAGCCACACAACAGTAGGTGGTCGATGTACTAGCAGCAGCATAGACAGCAGAGATTACAACTGCACCAACCAGAGAGGCCGAGGAAGGCCAGGAGATGTCCTCAGGGTAGAAAACTGGGGAACTGGACAGGCAGGAGGACCATGCAGACCCCAGTACGAAATCAACACAACTCAAGCGGCTGCATGACCTAGAGAAAACCGTCCCCAGGAAGAAAGGGAAAGCCACAAAGACGTCCAACGACCCGATCATGCTCACAGAAGGTGATCTATTGGATATCAACAAAAAAAATTGGGAAGTCACGGAGGGCGTGCTCCAGGGATTGCGGATGGAGCAGAACACTATGTTGGGGGCGCTCGGCAAGCAGCTACAACGTTTATAAGTATAGTACCCCCAAACAGGCATAATGGCCCAGTATGTCGTAGCAGGAACCGCTGAGGCCGAATAGCCGTTGTGCACCCGTATGGGTAACACCTTCATCTTTCCCAAAGGTGCGTTAGCAGCAGCAAGTGAGGATGATCGGGCTGTGATGAGCAGCATTGAAGGCGTTGGCTTGAACTTGGCCAGCCTGCCGAGCGAAATATTGTACTAGTTGTAGGATGGGGTCATCGTCGAACTCCGTGCCTGGGAAGGTCGAGCGATCCAGGTCCTACATGAGCAGAAAATCAACATGGACCAGCTCAGAATCCAGAGGGATGCGTTGGTTGCGCAGGCTAGACGATTGGAGCAGGCCGTAGAGGAAGCATGCAGGAGCATTCCAGAGTTGGCCATGCCGAAAGAGCTAGCAGCAGTAGAGCGGGTTCATAGATTAGCGGCTAGAGTTCGCAAGGCCCAGGAGGAAACGAAAAAGGTTTAGTTGGAGCTAAACCTACAAATCACTAAGCTGTGATTGAAGGCACAACACTCCACACCCCCAAAAGTCAGAGAGCAGTGCGCTTGCACTATCTAGATGGGGTTGGAACAAATTGGCCAGGTGACACAGGGGTGCATCGGGATGTTGGAGCAAGCACTAACCATACTTACGCGCCTGCAGGAAGACTCGAACATATAGCACCTAGAGATAGAGGCATGCGACTTGCAGCAGGAGTATGACACTATCCGGGGCACCATGCAGACGGTTGCCCTTACTCAACGATAGTTCAGAGATACGCGTGCAACAAGTAGAACAGGCGGCGCAACAGTGTGTTGCAGACACCTAAGCTACGCGAGACCTTCTGCATGGACTTCATGCAAAGATCGCCACACCGGCAGAGTGACTGGAGGATGAGTCACGATGATTGTGTTGGGGACCTGTTGGGCAGCGGATCCCCCCACAGCATGCTTTTGGGGCTTGAAGCCCGAATTTTGGTCAAGTGCAATGTAAAGACCCCGCGAAATGCAGGTGCAAAGCACAAGAGTCTAGGGTTGTCTGCCCTAAGATAATTTAATTTAATGTAAAGTGTGTCAGCCTACCCATGGTCCGCGAACCATGGGATTGTATAAATAGAGTGAATCTCTAAGTGTAAAATCAGTGTTAGTTTTTTTAGAAGTAACAGATACATGCGAAGGCATGGTTAGAAGTTAGAAGTAGATCTGAAGGTATTGGGTCATAGTGATAGGTAGAGGCTCTACAGCTGAGTGCACAGACCCCTGCAGCTGAGTGCGTAGGGTGGATTTGGGATTGTACTTGTACAGAGAATTAATAAAAGATAAGTTGATTCTAAAATATTGTGTGTCTATGCTTCTGTTATATTTATGCATCTCTTTACAATTTTATGATTGCGTGCACTTGTTATGAATGTTGAATGATTAATGAGAATATTGGGCCCACACAATTAAGTTAAGATCTATAATAATAGCACAGTAAGGATACATGATCTAGACATCACCTGTTAGTGCTCTTTACAGAGCTGCGCGGAAGCAGTTGCACAAGTTGCGAAGGACAAACGGCTGCGCGGAGCAGCGTGAGCACATAGGTTCAGTTCGCAAACTTCCTAAATTTTATCAAGACATCCCTAGGGTGTGGAAACATAGTTCCATGCACCCTCCCATACTACCTAGGGTGATACTTCAGTCCGCGAACCACAGACTATTGCCGAAAGGTTTGGTAGTTTTAGGATTTGTTTGGCTAAATTACTTTTGAACCTGGGTCAGGTCCCAACAAGCCAACACACCTCTTGCAAGACTTATTATCTGATGCTTCTTTTGGTTAAGTGCGAGCAAGGTGGAATCTCAGGTTTGTTTTAAAATATTGGGTTAGCACGCACAATATGAAATATAGTATTGATGATCAAAATGGATATATATATATATATATCGATATATATATATATATATATATATATATATATATATATATATATATATATATATCGATAGATATATATATATCGATAGATATATATATATATATATATATAGATATATATATATATATATAGATATATATATATATATATAGATATATATATATATATATATATATATATATATATATATATATATATATAGGTATAGAATGCACAATATGCAGACCCCGTTAGACGTGGCTCATTGAAATGCTTCCTTAATGTGCACATCTAACAATCACAGTGAATGCTCCACTGCGACAGAGCTTGGTCTTTTTTGTGATGGAAGTAAACGTCGACCTCAAGATCAAGAAAAATTTCAAATTCAACACACATATGAAGGAGATAAACCAATGCACCGCAATCAACATATTTTAACGCACCTCCAGGTGTTCAAGCTCAATGCATTATAACTTCTATGTTGCATAAATATGAACCAGTGCATCCCATCATACATGAATCAACGTATGCCATCATACATCGTACATGAACCAATGTATATGCAGATTTCATGTTAGCATATAATATGAACCATGATAGGTTTGACCAACAGACATTACAATAATGTATACTTTGAATGTCAATGCAGATATAACATCAACGCAGGATTTTACATTAACTCATGCAAAATTAAACTATTCAACTAAGTTCTACCCTTCACCATAGTCCAGGACATATTTAATGACCAACCACTAAAATGAACTGTTCAATGCATATAAGTCATCATTTAATGCTTAGAAATGGTTGATATTAAATGCACATACCATGATTTGATTAACCCATATGACATACACCTCTCAACAATCTTTTCTTGAAACTATTGGATTCAAAATTGTGTGTGAATCGTTAGGAAATACACATGGAGACTGTGCACTGGGGCATTCCAAACATTCAAACTTTGACCAATATGTAGTGGGGGTTGTGCAGCTAATGGCAGACTAATGATTCAAATCCTTATGAACTCATGTCACCGCCAGTGGGGTTGTGCCCTAGCTTTTCAAGCCAGTATTTTGAATGACCTCTGCTGCCATTAACACAATCCAAAATATGTCAGTGAAATGTGGATGCTTGCAAATTAGCAATGAATATAATTGAAAAAACATAAGTAAGTAGGAGACATTTCTAAAATGTTTGGTGCACCCACTGGCAAGAGAACAATCAATTGATGGACATAGTTGGTAGGGAGAATTAGGTTTTTTTTTTATATGTAAGAGTTAAGAGACCAGTGAACGTTGAGAAAACAAAGGTGAAAATTTATAGGAGTGGTCATATCCATAAAGGCCACAAAACAAGTGGCTCAAATTGGACCAGGGCTGGAGAAGACTCACTTGAATACCATGTTAAACATACAACAATAATGGACAACCAAATAGGATAAACATTAAATACATTTCTATTAACAAAAATATACATTTATAATACATTCTTGTGACCCTTGGTCTTCATATACCAAGTGGTCTCTTGGACTCCAATGACTTTTCACATTCAACACCAACCCTTAGCGGATTAGGTGTCCAACATCTAGCTCAAGCAAGGTTAGCATAAATATGCCTAGTCTTGGGTAGACTATTGAGGAGTAAAGGAGGAGATAATATTGAAGAATAAGGATAATATTAAAAATATTATTAATTTCAAATTTAAGGATAACATGTGGGACAATGAGGAGTTAGAGGGGAAAAGGAAGCTAAGATACTGTGAGGAGGTGATCAAGATCACTCTTGAAAACTAAAATTATCTTTCTATCATGACCAGTGCCAAGAAGAGAATGAACATTTCCAAGATAATAACTAACTCCCATATGATCTTGAAAATGAAATCGAATGTTGGTCAATCCCCAAAACAGCTTGGGATGAAAGCATCTTCAACCTTTGCAATACTAAGAGGCTTGAAAAAGAAAAGAATTTTCTCTTGGATTGTCCAACTCTTACTCACATCCATTCTAATTTTCAAAATCTCCCTTCTTTTTATCATAGAAATGAAATGTTAAAGAATCTTAATTAAACTCTTACTTTCTTAAAGTCAAGTAGGCCATATAGGTCTTAGTGGATGTTAATCATCATCATCAAGTAAAACATTTTGACTCATCAAATGACAATAAAAAAAATAAATTTATTAATTATTAATAATTAAAGTAGCCTAGATCCATCTTAATTTTGGATCTATCAAAGGCTGAGAGGGACAAATTCTCTCAAGGTGCAAACATTTCTTCAAGTTTACACCAAAAATAGGTTTTCACATTGAGATATTTGATCTCTCTAATCACTTGATAGATCCCGAATTAAGATAGATGTAGGTCAGTTTAATTCTTAATAATTAATAATTATATTTATTTATTTATTTTACTTTATTTTTAGATTGATTTAACAATTTGAGGTTGATCCTTTGTTTTTATGGGAAACCTTATATAGGTGACATGGGTCGTTCTATCAAGCGTAGAATTCAAGAGCATGTTGCAAACATTAAGCATAATCACTCTCGCTCTTCGGCACTTGTTGAGAATTCTACAAAGACTAAGCATCACATTTGTGTTGAGGATGCTCATGTCCTTGGCAAGATCCCTCATTATCGTTATAGTAAGTTGTGGGAAGTCATCAAGATAAAGAAGTGGGTGATCAACAATCTTAATAGGAATGATGGTTGGAGAATCAATAGAAACTGGATCCCCACTCTCTCCTCGAATCATTCTTCTTCTTGATTTTAATCTCTCTTTTTATTTTTATCTTTAATTGTACTTATTTATTGTTATTTTTATTCCATTCTATTTTATTTTTTTTACCTTTAGTTAATTATATTACCTTTCACTAATATTAATATATCTATTGTTAATAATAATAATTTATTTATAAAAATATTATTATTAATTTCTGTATCTTATTTGACTTAATTTTTATTTATTTATTGTTCTGAGGCTTTTGCGATCAGTCTTTTGTGTAGTGTTTTCTTCCGAGATTATTGCATCCATGATTATTTAAATCGACGTTTCGAGCCATCCACTGTGGCTCATCATCATGATAGATAAAAAAAATATATAAGCTAGATCTCAACAGGATGAATAAATATAGGTGTGAGAGAGTGATGGAACGGGAATGATGGTGGCCGACATGTTTAGGTCAGTTAGTAAATAAGATATATATATATATATATATATATATATATATATATATATATATATATATATATATATATATATATATATATAAATAATATTTGGATTAAAAATCAAGATTGAAATGATTTTAATTAATATTAATTTTAATATATTTAATTATAATGTATAATAATAAAGTTTTGGTTTTTCATAATGTTAATATTATTGTTTTATCCACAATTTGTTATTTTATTTATAATTAAGTTTTTTACAATATAATTAAAAATCCTTAGAAATTTATAAAATTCTTAGAAATAATACTTTTGGCAATAGTTTTAATTAATAATTTTATTAGAATTAATATTCATTTTAATCTTATTTAATTATAATTTAAAAAGAATATTATTTTAATTTTTTGATAGATTTAATAGAATTTATGATATTAATTTAGTCTAATTAATATTTTATTTTTTAGTATAAATTTAATTTTATGGTATGAACTTAATTAATTTTTATTTTATTTCAATTTTTAGTATAAATTTAATTATATATAATTATAATTTTATTAGGTATAATTTAAAATTCTTAATTTAATGAAGATGATGTTGATAATAATGTTGGATTCAATTTTTAATGTGTTTTGGATTGAAATAAATAAAAAAACAATAATTTATATTAATTATAACCAGTTTTATAATATAGAATCTTTTTAGACTATAATAAATTTCAAATCTTTATAAATTTATCCAAAAAAAATTATTATTTTTTTTAAATATTTTTAGATTTTTTTTTAGATATTATGGATAATTTAGTTTAATTAAATTCAAAAATAAAGAATGGAATAATTAAAAATCGGTATTAGGGTTGTGATTAATTGAGAGAGGTGTAGAGAGATAAGAAAGGTTCGAGATAAGGGTAATTCAGGAGTTGATTTAGGAGGCTAAGGTCAGAATCCAGTTGTCACTTATTTTCCATCCTTCATCACAATTGAGGTTGTTTGGGTGTTTTCCTATTTCTATCGCTTCTCTAAATTTTCTATGGTGATAATGATCGATTTTGGCCACTACACTTGAGTTTTCAATAAAGACATGATGATTAGTTTTACTGGAATGTTTAGCTAGGGCTGAGCTTTTTGAGTTGTTGTGTTTAATGTCAGTTGCATGTTCTTGAATCCTAGTTAGGATAGACCGACCGGTTTCCCCTATGTAGGATCTCCCACATGAACAAGGAACCATGTAAACTCCTTTGTGGCATTTGGGATAAATGGGATCTTTGACTGATTTAAGGCATCTTTTGATTGTTTTCATGGGTTCAAAGGTGGTTCTAGTATTGTTTTTTTTTCAAAATGTAGTAGCTTTTGTTTGTGCTACCCAATATGTAGGGGAGGTGAACCTTACCCATCTGTTTTTCCATAGGTTGTTTGTTTTTGGGAATTTTAGCTTTCTTAAAGGCTTTGATCATTTGGTGTTTGTGGTATCCATTCTTTTTTAATACATTCATAAGATGGTTTTTCTCTTTCTCAAAGTGATCCTGATCCGAAATGCGTATATCCCTGGTTGCTAGAGTGTTAAGAATACCGATTTGTTTTGGACGGATGGTGGTGAGAGTTGGCATGCAGGCAGTGTTCTATGTGGGTTTTCTTACAATAGACCTGGTGAGATATGGAACCATCCTAGTTTCTATTGATTAGGATATCAAGAAAAGGAAGGTTGCCATTTTCCTCCATTTCCATGGTAAACTTGATGGAATTAGATTGGTTGTTTAAGTGTTGCAGGAACATGTTTAATTTCTCTATTCCATGGGGCCAAATAATGAAAGTATCATCGAAAAATATTTTCCAAAGTTTAGGTTTTAGAGGGGAAGATTCAATGGCTCTGGTTTCAAAGTCCTCCATAATGAGATTGGCAATGATAGCTGATAGAAGAGATCCCATGGCCACACCGCAAGTTTGCTCATAAATTTCATCTTTAAAACTAAAGAAGGTTGATTTGAGACAAACCTTTACTTATTTATTTCTTAATTTTGATTTCTCCATTATTTAAACTATTACCCTTAATTGTTTTTGACTTTATTTATTTATTTAATGATTTGGTTTATATTTATTTAATGACTTTTATTTTTAATATATATTGTATTAATTTTATTACCTTTATTTTATATAATTTAATACTTATATATAATTCTTTAAGACTTATATAGTTTGGATATTATTATTTTTACTAATATCTTATATATATATATATATATTACATTATAGAATTTTTACTTTTTTTTTTAATTGTATATTATTATAACATTATGATATATTACATATGTTTTAATTCTATTTCCTCTTATTACTTTTATGATCTTGAATTTTATATCATTTTTTATTTAAATAGTTATTGCGCAGAGATACACTCTACAATTCAATATAGAATATATGTGTAGGCGTTAGATGTAAATATTTTTTAAATTCATTTTTTTATATTATAATTTTATTTTTATTAATAAAATTACAAACAATTATATATATATATATATATATATATCACATTAAAATATATAACATATAAATATTAGTTATACTGATCTAGGTGGATATTGGTTGCCACCTGCCTATTCCACCTAGACCTCCAGTCGATTTCATTTGTTTCCTTGTTTATTTCAGCATTTACTATTTTCAAAATGTTTTCGGGTCTTGAACTTATGGAGTAGTTTTGACCCCATAAACGACATTTTTTGAGATTCGCTGCAAGCCCATTGCCATAGGCAAGGGCCTATGGAAAATCTTGTAGTAATCAAAGAGACCTTTCCAACATGGTATCATATGCGCCAAACAGAGATAATATGACCAAGTTACGACCCCAGAAAGTTGGTTGCCAAAGTAACCCCAACAGGGCCCAGAAACTTTTGACGTTACAACTTCTGGGGTTAAAGTTTTGGTTTTTTAAGGTTTTCTCTTATTATTCAATAATAAATAGGCCCTTGAGCCTCATTGTAACACAGTTCAGAGGCATGTAGCTGCCACATCTCTTCTTAGAGATAAACTACCATCACCTAAGCTAGTTTATTTCCATTATGTTTGTAAGCATAGTTCAATATTTTCCTATTAATTAAATGAAGTTTTATTTCTAATGCATATCTGTAATTTGTTACATTCCTATTTAAGTTGGGACAAGTGGTATCAGAGTGGTCTACTCTTTCTCTGTTTTTCTTTGCATATCCCCAACGAGGTCAGGGTATAAAGAGTTAGGGCTTGATCTAGTTGAACCTTTGGAGGACCATCCTCACAAACCTTGACTACCTCCCATGGCAGAAGAGAAGAAAGATGAGGGGGCATGAGATCCTTTCAAAATGTTGCTCGAGGAATCCCTCAAGCGACAAAAGAACATGATGATGAATAACTTTGCCTAGATCCTTCGATGGTTACCCACAGGTGAGGCATCTTCATCCAACAACCACTTTGGAGGTGCCAATCCTTTTAAGGTACAAGTTAACTTCGATATTCCCATATTTGAGGGTTAGACAGATACAAACGTCGTAGATAAATGGTTAAATCTGTTGGAAGGATATTTTTTAGTTGATTACTTTTCCAATCAAGAGAAAATTACTTTTTCACTTCTCAAAGCTGCCCCACAACTCAAGGACTGGTGGAAAACCTACTGTGAACAAAAGGACAAGAGTGAACCGTCGTTGTTTTCAACTGCACCCACTTGGGATTTGTTTCGAGACGCCATCAAGGGACAATATTACCCTGTCGGGAGTTGCTGGCTTGATGGAACCTGAACCAGGTTCAACATTAGTCAACCAAGCAAATCCCTACACTACTGGCCCTTTCGGCATCAATCCATACAGCGCATACTAAAGTCTCACTCGAAGCAGTATGGGGGGATGCAGGAACCAAGTTTCCACACCTTGAGATGGTTGTGATATCAGTTTTATACCTTCAACTATGTCCTCACACAAATCGATAAGCCGTTTAGGGCTTATTGATATACTTCTCTTATTCTTCCCCTGATCCTCCGTGAAGGTATGATCGTTCTTCGTGCAACCCTAATAGGTGATTCAGCCACTTACGCGCCTTTGTAACTACTCTAGTATATAATTACCCAAATTATCTTAAGTATTGAACAACTTTAACATGCATTTATGATTATCTTCAGGTAAACATATATCTTTTCTTGCGTTCATATAACAAAGGGATACATATAGATTCGCGCATCAGAATAGGAATTAAATATAAACCCAGTGCTCAACATAACATAATCACATGCATTTAACAGAAGTAAAATACACAGGAATTTCAAAATACTTCTCTTTATTAATGATCCAAATCTCTAGTACACACTCTAACTATCCTTCGCACACAACTGCAAGGGTCCACGCACTCAGTTTCGGACTTCTACCCTAGGCCTCTGTGCACTTAGTTGCAGAGCCTCTATCCTACGCTAAGATTCTCGCTCTTAGCTCTTCATAGACCCATTACATCAATGACTCAAACTTACTTAGCTATTATAACTACTAAGAGACTCTTTTAACACTTCTTTTTATACAATCCCATGGTCCATGGATCATGGGTAGATCTCTAAAGCCGACGTGACTTATACAAAAGAAGGGCAGAAAACATTTGGTGACTTTTTACATCTTTGCGCTACGTGACCACAAAATGCAGAGAATTTACACTCTTTTATACAAATTTTGGGCTTTCTAGGGGAACCCGTTCCCAACAGGCCCCGAACACAAACATGGTGACTTGTCCTTGAGTCACTTTGCTGGTGCAAAGATCTTGTTGCGAAGACCTCCCAGCTCCACTTGGACTATTGCAACTTCAACGGTGCACTGTGTTGCCGCCTGCTTCATCTGTTCGACCAGCTGCTCCATTGCTAGCCCTGCGCTATCCGCCTGTACCTGCTGGTGTGTTCCCTACAGAATAGCCAGTTTTCCTTAACTGGTGGTCGTGAGCACATATGCTTCGTCTAGCCAAGGCTTCAAGTGAGCCTTCAATACTGCTTCCTTGTGCTATGATGTGTACACCTACTATTTCAGCACCTTTTCTTCCTGCTTCGCTAGCCTTTGGGTAGTGGAAACAGTGCGCGCTGTCACTTTAACTTCTTCGTATCGCTGTTGCAGCTCTCGTGCCTCTGTTTCTAGCCTCTACACATCGAGATCCTTTTGTAGGCTGATGACTACTTCGAGCGATTGCTCGAAGAGCACAGTGCCTACCTCGCGCTCCTCTCTGACTTCTAGTGGAGTCGAAGGTTGGGCCTTCAACTGTAGTTCTGAAATCTTAAGGTTCAATTCAAATTGAACCTTCGCCAACTATGTTCTTGCGTCACGCACTCCGGTAGCAAGATTCGAATCTGCACATCCACTTACTCATCCTTTGGAATTTCCATCTCTAGGATAGGCCTACAAGCCTCAGCCACTACCTTGGTTGTGTGCTCATTCTTGTCCATGATGGCCTTAACGAGATCAATTGCATAATTTTTCTATGCAGCCATCTGAGCATTTTTCACCTTCTGCTCACTGATAATGTGAAGCACGTATTGTTCGTGTCCCGAAGTTCCGCGATCACACCATCTTGCAAAGCGTGAAAGGCTTCACTTGGAAGTGCAGCCAAATTGAGTCCAACCCCCTTGAGGGCAATGACAGTGGGCCTGACAGCCTCCATTTCTATAGTCAACGCTCCATCCGACAGTGCTATTTCCTGGGGATCTAGTGTGCACACCATATCTACTGCCTCTAAGGTGCCAGGGGCTAAACTAATTGACGTCGCACTCCTTTGTCCCACACTGGTCTATACCTGTAACACCTGGATCTATAGCTCACAGAGACCCGTTTGAATGGCGCCCAAGGCCTGCTTCTACTGCTACTCAAACTGTTGTAGCAGTTTCATGATCGCATCCCTCACCACTTCACCAATGTCCCTCAAATCACCTTTTGTCAAGGTGATTGTGTCGAGGGAGGTTTTGCTAGCCTTGGACTTCTTCCATAGCCCTACTTTCTCCTGTTCTCTGTTGCTCTTGACCCAGAATGGAGTAGTCTCCAGGTCCACTCTTGTTACACAGTATTTTGTCACCGGCCCCGCATCCCGTGATCTTGGATAGAGTTAGTCCTTGAATGACATCTGCTCTTCGTCATATACCAAAATATGTGTCCAAATCTTCCATATTACTCAAGAAGATTGCCTAAGCTCATTAATCCTAAAGTTGACCCATTTTTACCCATGTTTCAAGATCGTTGTAGGACATCAGTATCTTGCATACGACGATAGCCCAGAATGAACTAATGCCTCATGATGTTGTCTCTGAGTCTCAGTGTTTGACTTGCGATGACCCAAATATGGTGAATTAGTTCAAATAGAATACTTCTGGGTGGTTCTGGAGCTGGTTGTTGGGTCAAAGAAGTTCACCTCTCCTCATTTGGGATGGTGGTTCTGCCTTTTGTGTAACCTCCCTTGAAGATAAGCTTCCTCTTCCCTCATTTATGGAGGCTCCTCCTCTTATAAAAGAATCCTTGATGACTATGATCAGCTATTTCTTAGATTAGCTAGTTCTTGGTTTGTTGGATTAATAGCTTACAGTTTGGATTGCTGATAGCCTAGCAATAGCTTGTGAGGCATGAGAATAGCCTTTCATGTTGTGGATTGATAGTGTGAAATCGTTTTGTAAGAAGGAAGCCTTGTTGTGATTGCCTTAGTTTCATACATGTGCTTTTGGGTGAGAGAGAGTCATCAACCTTTCTGGGAGACTTTTGAGAGTGAATTCTTATGGATACATACTGATCGGACCCTTCAAGGAAGCTCGCGATGTCAAGGCGTGGTTGTAAGATTTACTATTTTTTATATTAATACAATCAATGGTTATTTCCTATATCATGTATGAAATGTATGTTGATAGCTTATGGTTCCCTGACTCTATAAGTAGATAGTTCATTGTCATGCTCTATTATGTGTTTTGTCATTTTCGTATGTTGTTTCAGGTGAATCATTCATTAAGGAGAAGAAAGCGATAGCTGAAGCGACGTGATGAAGACTTCATCAAACACTGGTATAAGGTAGGCCTCTTCAATGATAACTATTTAAGGAATTAGCTATTGCCTTTGTCTTGTTGTGACTAGACCCACTCTAGGGCTAGAGGGGTTGTCTTTGTCCACAAAGGGAACATACCTGCATCCCAAGTTGGCGACTCCCCTCGAGACCTTTTGTGTGTTATATTTTGAGTTTTCTCTTGTTGTTTTCAATTGAATTACATAGTGTCTCTTTGTTTTGGGACTGAACCATCAGTGATTTGGATCACTTGAGTAGATCTGGTAGTCCACCTCACTGTCTGAATGATAAGCCTGGTGCCTTTCCACTGGCCTTGCCTTGTTTTCCCTCTTTATTGAGATCGTCGTTATTTAATTCCTAACAGCTATGACAAATCACCCTTGTTCTCTTTACCCTCGCTGTACATCACGGATATCCCGTCATACAGCTGCGATGATTCCTGAAATCGGACTGTCGCTAAGAACAGGTGTACCCTTGCGACGATGTCGCTCAGTTGCCCGTGTTGTGCTTGCAACGATTAGCGATCATCTCAAGTTGTCAGTTTTATGCCTACGACGATTCCTGTACGGTTAACTTCTATAGCCTTACCTCCTGAATAGACCAGTGTGGCTTGTCCTCTGCTGTTTCTTTCACCTTGTTAAGCTTGTTTTGATTGTGTTTATTGAGGCATGTCCTTCTTTGTTCCATTTGTATGAAATTTTGCTTTTTGGATTGTGTGACCTAGGTCTTTCAGGGTTCCGTCAAGAATTTGCTGGTTTTGGGTTGCTTGTCCTTTCAAGTTTCTGAACTACAACCACAATAGTCTTATTAATTTGTTTGAAGTTGTTCTCTTGCTACTTGCTCATATTCTTGGTTGATTTGTAGTGATTGGTCATCAAACTAGCTTGTTGTGTTGATTTGATTTCCATTTGTTATTGAAGCATAGATTACATTTGCCTTTTGATCAGTGAGGTTGTGCATTAGCTTGTTTGTTATTTATTCCAAAATAAAAAAACAATTGCACTCATATATTATACGAAAATGAAAGCATGTTTGCATTAGTAGATTCTTTATGATTAGGAATTGAAAAGAGAAATTCAAACCTTTCATTTTTTCTCATAGTAGTTGCGAGATAAGTGGAAATTGATGCATTGTGTTTCCTATTGATTGGATTACTTGCTTGCACTGTTGTTCTTTCATTTTCTTGTTATTGTCTTCGTTCACTTGGAAATGAACTCCTTACCCTCATTTAGGTAGTCGTTCATCGAAAGGAATGTTTTTTTGCTCATCTAGTTGCATTCTAGGAGTGTTAAAGATACATTCGATAAGGCCTTGAAATTGAGACTTAATTCAAGATTAACTGTTAAAATCTATTGAATGAACTTAAAAATGCATTCGAACCTAATGCTCACATATCTAGAGGTCTAGGCTAGAGACGTGTTTCAACATCATTAAACCTAGTTCCTATTGTTCTCACTAAGGTTGGGTGATTCCTCCTTTTGTGATATAATAGATGCTAGTATGGATTTGTGCTCCCCATACCGTCACATATATATTGGGAGACCCCACTAGGTTATCATCCTATTATCCATAGGAAGCCTAGTCTACCACCTTACGACTCGTAATGCACCAAACACAACATTCGGGAAGATTTAATGCCGTATGTGTTGCACAAAAAATTGTCACCATGACTTTCTGCAATCCGTGTGAGTCTATCACCACTCATACATACCTCCTTTGCAAGTCTTAAGCTCATTTCTTCATATCAAGCCTTGAAAATAAGAGAAAGTCCTTTAAAATATCTAAAACTCTGGTTCCGCACTTTCTCTTAGCATTACCTGTGGTCCCGCACCTAATGGTCATGTCCCCTGTGCACCTGACCGCTCTGTCTCTATGTAATGGGTGCGGACCCCTGTAAAAGTCAAAAAGGTGCAAGTACATTCTTAAAAACTCACTTTGAGTCATTTATGGAAGCTTCTAGAAGGAATCTTGAGGTGGCAAGTTCGCTCCTTTATGGTTCATGCATCCCATACCTAAAGGAGCTAACCCCTTGATGTGAGGAGCTTATCCCTTTGAAGAAGGACTCTATCCCTTCATAGGTGGACCTGTAACCTCCTTCCTTTGCACTATAAAATGAAGCATTGGGCTGGTTGTAGGAGAGGTTGGAAAGCTGAAGATTTTTTAGGTGAAATGCTGTTGGAACTTAGTCTTCCTAATTGAGCTTTTGAGAGGAGAGATTACATACCTTTTGATCTCATTTGGAAGAGAGTGAGGCTTGTCAAAGTAGAGGAGATTCCTGTTTGGACCCTGGGAAGAGCTTGTACAACATCAAGGCACCAAGGTTGTAAAGTTATTCTATTTTCAAAGTTAATACAATCAAGTTTATTTTTCTCAATAAGTTGTGTTTTATGGTTTATTTTATGGACTCCTTGATCATCATAATGAACATGATTTGTTATATTAGCTATGCAGGTGTTATTTGATGTGTGCTTGTTTGTGTTTGTAGATTCTCAAAAGGAAACTCTTTAGGACGGTCAAAGCATGGCTGCCACAAACTAGCATTGGACTTAAGGTAGGGTCTAAAACATCTCTTAGTTTTCATTAGTGAATCACAATATGTTTAGAGAAAGGTAGTTTTTCTTATCCTGCTTGTTGCTAGACATCTGTTGATACTAGGGAGATCGGTCTTGTCCGCAAGAACGATTTATCCAACCAACAAATTGGTGACTCCACTGGGGAACTGAATTTGGTTTTTGGTTTTCATTTTCTTTGATTTGAGAAACTTTTTCTTGTTTCTAGTTTTTTCTTGCTGTGTGTGGGATTGGGTAGTTTTTAGGTTCTGGATTGTTTTTTTTTTTTTCAAAATTTTTAGGAGGACCACATGTTCTATTTACAATACAGTGTGGACATCCCCACACTGTTCCTTTATTGCACAGAGCGGTACCGCATCTGGTTATGCTGGAAGATTGCGGACCCTGTCAAACTTTTTGAGAAACCTAAAATGTTTTCGTCTAGTTAGGTTTAGGTTTTATTTACGGATTTTAGTCTACCCAGGTCTGTATTTTTCTGTCAAAAAGCCTTGTTTATGAGTTTCTTTCAGCAAATTCTTCATCTCATCAATCTCCATTAAGTTAATTGGGTGTTTTGAGTCTCTTTTTTGAGAAATTCTTAATTTGAATTCCTTTGGTCATTACTTGGAGGTTTGTCTCAGTCTTTTCACAATTTTGCATCTTTTTGCTAAATTGTGTATGAGTGTTAATCGCCTTTGAGTGTTTTTATTTTTTGATCTTTGGAACTCTCACACAATTTTCTTTACTTGCACTTGATTGGTTCTTAGATTACATTAGAATCATCTTGTGTTTGAGAATTCTCTTGCATAGATCACATTTGCATAATTAGAATTCTCATTTTTAGAATATGAATGAAAAATGTGCATAGATTACATTTGCATACTTTTCAAGTGAATTGTGCATAGATTACAATTGCATAGTTTACATTTTGAAAAATCAATCGTAGATTTAGATCAGTTTTCTTTGATTTGAATTTACATATTTTTTTGTTTGTTTTTAACACACAAAAATAAAAATAAAAACTATTTTGGAGTTGATTTGCATTAGTTTTTCTTGATGAAATTAGTGCATTAGAGAATTTGTTATATTTTCTCTTAGTGATCAATTTTTGCATTGTTGGAAGTGAATGGAAACTCTCTCCTTACTTTAGTTAGGATTCATTGAATTGAAAAGATTACATTATCATTTTCGATTGCATTCAGTTTTGGGTCGGGTCATAACACCATTGGTTTCATATCCATTTACCCTTTTGAGTAATAACAGCCTAAATAACACAACGCTTAATTAAAATTCATCTAGTAATTTCTACATTTTTAGGGCTCTTTCCACCAATCTAGCTTAGGCTAGTGTCTTAGAATAGGTTTTAGTTAACTCTCCAAGACAGTAAAACAAACAAGTAGCTATATCTTGCGGTAGGAAATAAAGCCAATTGTAATTGATATAATCTGGGAAGCTCCTCTTAAAGGAGTCAATCATGAGATCATGTCCAAACCTTTGAGACAATCGAGTCTGTCTCATTGGGAAAGATAGAAGATTTGCGCGTACTATAAATGGTAAACCTTGGATTAACCATTGTCGAGGAGCCTGGGGTCACTTGTTGGTAAACCTCGGATTGATCATGTCGAGGAGCCTTCAAGGGGATATAGCTTTGTTACTCTGCCCTTGCGTGTAGGTCGGATCGTAGATTGTTCCCCTAGTTGTATTTGTTACTTTTGGTAACCTTAGTGACCATAATCTTAAGATTCTTTCCTAAGGTGACGATGCAGGACAGGTGTCACTGTACCTGGAACAGACATCGACTAGACTCACTTGGACTCTTTGGGGGGTTCTCTTCACTCGAGATGGTTTTGTGAAGAAACTTGTGCCAGTCTATTTCATTAAGCAGGTTGTCGGGGTAACTGTTCCAACCGCCATTTCTGTATTGAATTCTGCGACGTTGGATTTCATCACCAACTAGTGTTTTCGATACAGAAAGTTACTGTTTGTGTGTGGTTTGGCTCCTAGATTTGATAGCGCGTCTTAATTTGTTTGCTTTTACTTTTAGAGACCATAGGAGTGAATTGTGAATTTTAATTGTTAAGTGTGAATTGTCAATTGTCAATTTTAGTTTTAAATTGTTAATAAAATTCACTAAAGTTGAATATAATGGCAACTGTTCCGGAAATTACCAACCAAGGAACCCCTCTTAACGAGAATCCTAGTACTTTTCCTTGCTTTGGAAATGTTGATCCTCCTTATATGGCTACTTTGTCATTACCTAGATTTACAATAGATTTACCGATATGGTTATTTTCAACTTCGTTGTCCCCAAATACTCCAATTGTTCCACCTCAACCGAATGCTTCACCTCAACAGAGTTCACCATCTCAACATCACCAACCTTCTGTTGACCCTTTACCTTCTTCGCCTAATATTTCTTCCTCCATTTCTTCCTCTTCGCTTGGTAAAAGCCTTGATGCTAGTAACCAGGTGGCTAAGAAGAAGAAGAAAGGGAAGAAGAAGAAGAAGAAGAAGCAAGATAAGAAAGAAGTCAACCAAACAACCATGGATGTAAGTGTTAGTTGTGTTGAGGAAACCTCCAACATGCATAGTAAACCCAAATACCCTTGTAGGCTTTGTAAGGGTGGCCACTTCCTTATCAATTGTCCTGGTATTCCAAAAGTTTTTGAGGTATGGTCAGAAAAATCTCATCAACTTCCCATTGATCCATCAACCAGTGATAGTCAAGTTCCTGGGAAAAAGGGTAAAGTTAGGTTTCCTTGTAAGTTATGCAAATGGAGTCATCAAACTCACATTTTCCCTCACATTGATGAAGCCTCAAAATTGTTGGAAAACCTTACTGTTCCATAGCAAGAATTTCCAACTGGTTACCGTAAAATTTCTCCCAACCTACTGTCAACTGACGGAGTGATTGATCTAATTTCAAGTATAGTCGATCCCACTCTTCCATTGGAGATTGAAACTCATATCACTCAAGTTGATGATCCATTAGTTGATCAAGTGGTTGATTCAATTTCACATTCGGTCGATCCCAATCTCCCTTTAGAGACTGAAATTCATACCACCCAGGTTCTTCTTGTTACATCAAACTCTTCTACGCTGGGGGGCATTTCACCTATTTCTACAGAACCCCCTCCAAGTACTGAGGTCTTTTCCTTTGATTGGAATAGACTGAAAGAACCTCGTCTTCCTTCCTCCATCCCTTTCCAAATCATTGTCAAGGCTGGCGGTAGGGACATACATCGCACACAGGTAGATGAAGGTGCTTCTATTAGTATTTTATCCTCAACTGCTTGGAAAGCTTTGGGTTCCCCTCAGCTTGTGCCTATTATGCAGAATCTGAAAGCTTTTAACAGAACCATTAGTGAACCTTTAGGGATCCTTCCTAAGTTTCCTATTACCTTAGAAGGTAAAATTGTCTGTATTGATCTTATGGTAGTTCGAGGTCCCTTGGATTTCAATTTATTCCTTGGGCGTGACTATGTTTATGAAATGAAAGCTGTCATATCGACACTCTTTCGCGTGATGTCTTTCCCTCACAATGGAAATATTGTGACTGTAGACCAGCTTTCGTTCCCTAGTCTTGTTTCAACTACCAATATTATGACACCCCTACATGTTCCTGATTCTAAAGTGATATCTACCCCGCCACGGGTTAATTATGTGGCAACTGGTCCCATGTTTTCAGTTACCGATGTAAGTGAGCCTCTCACTGTTTGCTCATCTTCCTTTGATTTAGATCTGGTAATTGACATGGAAAACTCTATGGGAATTCTTGAATGCGATGTTCTTATCCCTCTTGGGTCCCTTGACATGTGTTCCTTCCAGAGAACTATTCTTCCTTCCGATGAAGACCTCTTGGAAGCCATGATCAAGGTGTGTCCATTGACATGTCTTTCTTCCAATAGGAAGCCATAATCAGTGAGTTCGAGGAAAGTTCCTGTTACTGAGTCAACCTCATTAAAAAATGAATCAGGTATGAGGACAGTTCTTTTCCTGTGTCAACCTCATTAAAAAAAATGAATCAGTAGGTTATATAGGTATATTGTAGAGAGTAGAGGCAAGGATAGTTTCTTCTTGTCTCAACCTCGTTAAAAAATGAAACTGGATGTGGCGAGCATAGTTCCTTGTCTTGTGTCAAGCTCGTTTTAAAAAATGAAACAAGGATTGTGAGGATAGTTTCTTCCTATCTCAACCTCATTAAAAAATGAAACTAAGAGTTATGAGCATAGTTCCTTATCATGTGTCAAGCTCGTTTAAAAAATGAAACAAGGGTTATGAGCATAGTTCCTTGTCTTGTGTCAAGCTCGTTAAAAAATGAAACAACTCCCTTTCCGAATTGAGTCTTTGAGTTTTTCCAAGATCTCGAAAGTGAACTTCATTCCATCCACCTGGTTGAATGCAATGAAGCTTGGGGGGCATGTTCAAGCTTGTGTAAAAATGAACCCATACCCATTTTACATCTCGTGATTTCTATCTTTTATCCACTAAATTCTGTTAGATGAGCCTTGGTTTTTTTCATTCCATCACCACCATCTCTTTGATCGATCATATGATTTCACTTGGTTGTTTTACCTTTCCTGAGGGACCGCAGTTATAAGTGGTTTTGTTAGCCAACCTCTTAACCATTACATGTTTTGAGCAGTTCTACCATTGCCGGAACTAGTTGCTACCCTTTATACCACTCGTTCCTCTAGGACAAGTCCTCTTTAAGCTCTTTTCTGACTCGTAAAATATGAAAAGATTGCCGAGTTTTTCCTTTTTAAACTCGTTAAAATGGAATCAAAAGGATGGTCCACTTACAGCTCTTTTCTGACCGTCTAGACATGAAAATATTGCCAGACTTTTGTCGTTTCAAGTTCAATATTAGTAATAAAACGACGTGTTTTCGATCACTTTTTTACTTTTTCATATTGAAGGCACTAATTATGAAAAGTACTCCTTGATTGTAATGATCAAGCGGTTCTCTCAAGTATTATTTTATACTTTTTCAGGCTTGGGGAACACAAATTTACGAAAAAGGACAACCATGGAGTTTACTTAAGTTTTTCTTCTGAATCCTTAAAATTGAAAAACACCGAGTTTTTCCTATACTGGACTCGTTAAAATTTAACAGTAAAGGACCTATTCAATTTAAACAGGAATGGACCACTCCTTCTTAGGGTTCAATTTTAAACTAAGTTGGACTCATTCGAAGGATGAGCTTATAACCAAGCAAATGTTATCCTCCTCAAGCTTGTCAAAAATAAAGAGGTACTTGCCAGAAATGGTGGGGGAAAAGAGAGAAAAATGAACCTGTTTGTTGTACTTTGTGTTTTAGAAAAGCAGTTAACCACTCTTGAACATGACACTTTTTGTTCACCTGGGTTGGGAAATCCTTTTCCTATCAGTTAATCAAACCATATTGAAAGTCTTCAGCTAGTTTCTAGGTATTAGCTTTGGGTCAATTGTCACCAAACCATATGTAGTGTCGTTATGTGTTCAAGAGGTCAGTTTGAATAAACCATTCATTTGCAAAATATTTGTCATCCCTCTTGACCATCCCTGAGTTAGTCCTTGCAGAATATATTTCTTCAAACATGATCTATGATTTCGTGTTGTGGGCTTACCTACGACGGATCGCTTTCTATCGACTCCAACTCATTATCTAGAAAGATGATCTAGAAATCATCAGTACCTTGAAATCTACATGCCTCAATGGCAGGTTTCTCGCCTTCGACAACAGGTTGCATCATTGACCTTCGATCAAAGGATTCTGTGACATGTTCGACATTAGCTCATTTATTCACATTTCATGGATTGTACTGAGTACTTTGAGAGCCATTGACATTACTGGTGGTTTCTCTCACACTTTTTAACAGTTTACATCATTGACTGGTAATCAAGTGGTTTCTACCATGTTCGACTTCGACACATTCATTCACATGGATAGAATCGTACTAGTTCGGGAAGCAGAAATCAAGACCTTGGATCTAGTTTCCACCATCCAGGCTACGAGGAACTTTGTTATTCATTATACAATGGACTATTCATAAATAGATGGTTGCGTCCATACTGTGTCTACATATGTCTATACTTTTGAAGTATTACAAAATCATTCCTGTATCAGAGCAGTTTAGTCAGTTTTGATTTGAGTATGGGAATGCCTACCTCTGCAATGATATCTTCATATATATATATATATAGATATTGTATTGAATGTTTTTATAGGTTCCGGCCAGGGTATCCATAGGAATATCCTTGAAATGATAAAGTATTTCACTCTTCTTCGATGATAAATACTATCCTTATCTATTACAGACTTCGCACTTTAGGGGGAATCTGTTGCACAAAAAATTTTCACCATGACTTTCTGTAATCCGTGTGAGTCTATAACCACTCATACATACCTCCTTTGCAAGTCTTAAGCCTCAGTTCTTCATATCAAGCCTTGAAAATAAGAGAAAGTCCTTTAAAATCTCTAAAACTCTGGTTCCACACTTTCTCTTAGCATTACCTGCAGTCCTGCATCTAATGGTCATGTCCCCTGCACACCTGACCTCTCTGTCTCTATGTAATGGGTGCGGACCCCTGTAAAAGTCAAAAAGGCACAAGTACATTCTTAAAAACTCACTTTGAGTCATTTATGGAAGCTTCTAGAAGGAATCTTGAGGTGGCAAGTTCGCTCCTTTATGGTTCATGCATCCCATACCTAAAGGAGCTAACCCCTTGATGTGAGGATCTTATCCCTTTGAAGAAGGACTCTATCCCTTCATAGGTGGACCTATAACCTCCTTCCTTTGCACTATAAAATGAAGAATTGGGCTGGTTGCAGGAGAGGTTTGAAAGTTAAAGATTTTTGAGGTGAAATGCTGCTGGAACTTAGTCTTCCTAATTGAGCTTTTGAGAGGAGAGATTACATACCTTTTGATCTCATTTGGAAGAGAGTGAGACTTGTCAAAGTAGAGGAGATTCCTGTTTGGACCCTGGGAAGAGCTTGTACAACATCAAGGCACCAAGGTTGTAAAGTTTTTCTATTTTCAAAGTTAATACAATCAAGTTTATTTTTCTCAATAAGTTGTGTTTTATGGTTTATTTTATGGACTCCTTGATCATCATAATGAACATGATTTGTTATATTAGCTATGCAGGGGTTATTTGATGTGTGCTTGTTTGTGTTTGTAGATTCTAAAAAGGAAACTCTTTAGGACAGTCGAAGCGTGGCTGCCACAAACTAGAGTTGGACTTAAGGTAGGGTCTAAAACACCTCTTAGTTTTCATTAATGAATCGTAATATGTTTAGAGAAAGGTGGATTTGCGTGTCCTACTTCTTTCTAGATATCTGTTGATACTAGGGAGATCGGTCTTGTCCGCAAGAATGATTTATCCGGCCAATAGTATGGAAAGTCCTTGGTCATTTCTCTTTCATTTTATTACGAAGGTGTATATGTAGTTTTACGATTTGTCTGGTAAACCTCTTGCCTAGATTTCTAGATCAGTCACTTTCGTTCCTTTTCGACTCTTTAAAAGTAAAAGAATCATCTGAGCACTTGTCCTTTTTGGCTCATTAAACTTCAAAGGTGACTAGAGTCATCTTTACCCCCTTTTATCGACTCTTTAAACATGAAAAGGCAAATTTTCGTTCCAGCGTCATAAAATTTATTTGTCACGATAACATTTTACCTATTAATCTTGGCCTCATTGTGATCACATCTTGACAGATTTTTTGCAACATTATTTATTATATCTTTTCTCCTAGACCTTTTGAGCTAAGCCATCCTGGCGGACTCACCGATTTCGTCCTCTTTACCAAGCAACGGAGACTCTACATCTCCTGTCTCTTCTGAGGTATTGACTGTTGGTGGTACCCTTCCTATTGTTCCAAGTGTTCAGCCTCTTGACTCTTGAGATATGAGAGAGGAGCCTTTTGATATTGATTGGACTCCTCTCTACGAGTATTTAGATGAAGACCTCTCGTATACTCCTCCTGGTGTTTTGATTGCAATGTCTTCTTTTGACATGGTTGAGATGAGTCCCGTTAGCGGAGGAGAGAACCTTGTGTCAAGCGGAGAACTTCCTTTTCCCCCGGAAGGTTTCCCTTTTCACACTACTCTTGGCATGTCATTACAACTGCGCTATCATGCCTTGTCTGATATCATTGGTTCCACATCTCTAAATCGGAGCTCTATGTGGTCTAGTACTGCAACCCCAACTTCAGGGCCTTTCATAGATTTTACTTCCACACCTCAGACTCAGGTCACATCAGTCACGTCTGTTCCGTCAATGCCCATTGTTTTTGTGGCCTCTATAGCTCCTTCCATTAGTGCAGTTACTACGTCCTCAGTGGTTACTACTGTTACCGGGCCATCTTTTGAACCCGCTAACGGTGGCCCTTCATCCTTGGCGTCTAGAGGCATTCACCCTATGGGTGATATACCACTTTCTTCTGGTTCCATTCCAGTAGGATGGTCATATGAGCAATACATGTTTTCTCTTCAAAACCTGAATCATAACCCTCTGGGCTCCCAACTGCCTTCCTATCCACATAACTCGTTGCACTATTATGATCTTCAAGGGGCTCATATTTATCACACTAGGTCCCTCCCTCCAGAGCCCATGATTTAAATTTCTGTTCCGTTGTCGGTTGCATGGAAAAGCACCACTTATCATGGATCGCAAGGACAACCTTTACAAGGGCAACCTTCCAATTTGCAAGGGCAACCGTTTCAAGGGAAACCTTCAGGCCTACAAGGACAACCCTTTTAGGGACAACCTTTGGCCTCCATAGGTGCCTCTTTTGTTTATTTAGGGAAACCTTCTGGTCAACCAGGTCAGCCTCAATTCCAGCCAGGCCAACCTATTTCCCAGCAAGGTCAGCCTTCTGGGCAGCTAGGTCAGCCTTTGTTTCAACCAGGCCAACCCGTTTCCCAACAAGGTCAACCCTCTGGTCAAGTAGGACAACCTCAGTTCTAGCAAGGCCAACCTGCTGTCCAGCCAGGTCAACCCTCTGGTCAAGTGGGCTAGCCTCAGTTTCAGCAAGGTCAACCTATCACCCAACAAGGTCAACCTTCTAGGCAGGTAGGTCAACCTCAATTCCAGCAAGGCCAACCTTCTGGTTAGTTGGGTCAACCCCAGTATCCACAAGGACATCAATTCATTCAAGTTAATCCTGCTCTTAGTTAAGCTGGTTCCCAAATTCAACCCAATTTCCAGACTCAGGCTGGACTCCAAGCTCAACCCAATCTCCAAACTCAAGTTGGATTTCAAGCCCATCCTATTTATCAAATGCAGCCTGGGCCTCAGGCACAGTTTGGACTTCAGCCACAATACGGTCTCCAAGTACCTCAGTAACCCCAAGGGCAACCTTAGGGTGCTCCGTATCAAAATTATCAATAACCACAGGTCAATCCTTATCAAAATTATCAACAGCCATATGCTGCTCTTATTGGTCAAGCTGGTGACCAATGATTTGCTGGCGGTCAAAATCCAAGACAAAAACCAGGTTATGGCATTAACCCACCCAACTATAACCCTTATGGACAAAACCCTTATGGGAAAAACCCTTATGGACAAAATCCATGGGGGCAACAAGGCTCTGGGTGGAACCCTAACGCTGGCCCTTATAAGAGGCCTATGATGTCGTTCAAACCTCAATTACCTTTTCTGGCAACCTTGGAACTACCTGATGTGTCCAAGTTGACGAACGATCCAATATTTCATAATCCATATTGGCCACCAGTTCCAACCAAAATTCCCGTTGATTGACCTAAATTTGATGGTAAATATGCAGAGGACCCCCAAGCGCATGTCACGACTTATCACCTCTAGTGCTCATCTAACTCATGGCTTGATGATTCTATCCACCTCCGTCTTTTTCAAAAGAATCTCACTGGGTCCGCTGTGAAATGGTATATTGAACTCGCTCGTGGAACTTTCCAAGACTTCAATTCACTTGCGATGGCATTTCTTACCCATTTTCAGTTACCGATTTGTTATGAAAGGGGAACACATCTCCTTACTTCTCTAAAACAAGACACGACCACTGACATCTCCGATGATATTCATGAATAGAGAAGGCGGCACTGTTTGATTAAGTTCTAGATCCCTGATTAGCTTCTAACTGACTGGTTTACTACCTCTTTTTTCGATCTGATAGCCGGAGATATTGCTATGGGGGCATGTGTTACTGAAGAGTAAGCTATCTCACATGCTTAGTATCTCAATTTGGTTTATTCCCAATCTGGCACACTTTATGATCTCTTGCCTGATGCTCCGTGACCTGGAACTTCTAAAGCTCCGTCGACGGTGTTACTGGTTCCATTCCTTCATCTTCTCGAAAGTCTTCCATGACTCCTGTGAAGCAAAACCTACCGCTCCTAGTGAAAATGCTTCTCAGTCCACATCTAATACTAGCAAAACCTTCGAATTCAATGTCGTTTAGTCCACCATGGTAGATAAAACTTCGAAAGGTAAGAGGAAGGGGAAAGGAAAAAATAAAGCCGATCCACTGAAGCAGGATCCTCCTAAGCCTCTGAGTAATGATGGTTCTAAACGTAAACCCAAGTATCCTCGTCTTATCTGTCATGAGGATCACTACACTAAAGACTGTCCTAGATGGTTTGAAGTTAGTCGTTTGCTTAAGGGGACTCCAAGAACTCCTGTTGTACTTAAAGAGCCTTTTCCCTCCCAGCAAACTCAAATGGTGGTCGATCAACCTCAGTCCTCTTCCACTTTTGGCTCCCAAGTTTTTATGGCTAGGACTATCCCAATTCATGTGAATACTCGAGCGAAAGAATATCCTCTGACTGCCGGCAAGGAACCTGAAGCTCCTTTGAATGTTCTTTCGTCGAGTTCTAGCCCTCTTCATATTGAACGGTCCAGCACCGAGTCTATCATTTGAACTCCTACTAAGGGAGTTTCCCTAGAATATTCTTATAACCCCAATGCTCCTGACGCGCATATCTAGAGTATTGTTGAAGACTTAGCCTAAGCTCCTTTAGCTATGTCCACTTTGGAAGTTATCTAGAGTTGTCCCCACCAACAGAAGTCTTTGCTATCAGCCATTGGTGGCATTGACCCAGGCGATTCGGAAGTAATTACATTCGATCTTGAGAACCATGTACCGCGATTGCCTCATCAAATTTATTTTCTCATTCAAGTCATCATTAACTCAAAGAATATTCATCGTACTATTATTGATGAGGGTGCCTCCACTTACATCATGTCTGTTGCTTGTTGGAAGGCCATCAGCTCCCCGTCTTTGAGTCAATCTCCTAATACTTTGGAAGCCTTTGATGGGAGAGATTCTCATCCTTTTGGTATTCTTCCATGCTTGCCTATCACCCAGGAAGGTAAGACAGTTGAGGTCGAAGTCAAATCTGTTGACGCTAATTTGACTTACAACATTTTGTTAGGGCGAAGTTGGACATACTCTATGCATGTCGTGGCTTTGTCGTTATTCCGTGTACTCTATTTTCCTCATCAAGGGAAAATCGTCACGTTCGATCAGTTGTCTTTCTTCGCTTCCTCTTCCTCGGATAGAAATCTTCCGTTTGTGGAACATATCGGTATTCCCTATGAGAGTGTGGGTGCTGGACTCTTTAAAGATCCTGCCCTTATGGGTGTTTTTTCACTCCCACCTCCCAATTTTGCCTCTGTTAATATGATTTCTGTCAATCCTGATCCTTGGGTGATTCCCCCCGTCAATCAGGTAGATTCATGGGGTGAGGTTATGCCGTTGAGCCCCGCCGAGCTCAACTATGTTGAAATTGTTTCAGCTTCGGTTTCATCTTTTGACTATGCTCCTTTGAGCAGATCTCTCGACACGTATGTACAATCCCCTTGGCTTGGAGACATTGTTTCTTTAGATCCATTATAAGAGACATTTCCTTCCGATGAAGCAATTCTTGAGACTATGTCTTTTGAGGATCCTCCTTGGTTCGATCATCACCATCGTTCCTCATTTCTCCCAAGCCATGGGGCCATGACTGCCTGTCTAGGTAAGTTTTCTTCCTGTATTCCTTCTCAGCCACTTCAGACACCTATCCTAATTCATGAGGTTTTTTCTGAGGGAAATATGGGGAATATTACACAAACCATGCCCATCGACATCTCTATTAAACCAGGGATTGTTGAAAATATTCACATTGGAGTTACTTGTTCTCTAGAGGAGATCCAGCTTTACACCGACCTTTTCCGTGAGTTCTGTGACGTGTTTGCATGGTCATATGAAGAAATTCCTGGTATTGATCCAAGTATTGTGGTACACGAGATACCTACGTACCCTGGTGCAAAGCCAGTTCGACAATATTTACACCTCGTGCACCCAAGTAAAGCCACAGCCACCAAAGGAGAAGTTGAAAAACTTCTCAAGGCAGGATTTATTTATCCTATCCCACTGACAGACTGAGTATCTAACATTGTCCCTGTGACCAAAAAGTAGGGCACTATTAGGGTTTGTTTTGATTATTGTGACATCAATCGCACATGTCTGAAAGATAACTATCCTGCTCCCTTCATTTACTAGTTTATCGACGATTTTGTTGGAAGTGATATATTCTCTTTTATGGATGGCTTTTCTGGTTACAACTAGATCAATATTTCGCCTATCGATCAACACAAAACCACCTTCATCTGCTTGTGGGGTACTTTTGCTTACAAAAAGCTCCCTTTCGGCCTAAAAAATTTCGGTGCCACTTTCCAGTGAGAAATGTCCTATGCTTTTCATGACATCTATCACATTGTTCAGCCGTATCTGGATGATCTTCTGGCTCATTCAGCTAAACGCTCTGACCATCCGAACCACCTCCACTAGATTTTTCTTTGCTGTAGACATTACCGTATTCGTCTCAATCCACATAAGTGTGTCTTCTGTGTCGAATCCAACAGACTCCTTGGGTTTGTCGTTTCTAAAGAGGGCATTTGTCTCAATCCCCTCAAGGTCAAAGCTATACTGAATCTCCCACCTCCTACTTCTTTGCATTAGTTGCAAAGTTTGTAGGGAAAGGCCAATTTCCTACGTCGTTTTATCCCTAACTACGCCGAGATTGCTAAAGGTTACACGTGTCTCCTTAAGCGTGACACTCCATTTATTTGGGATGACATCGCCCAAAGGTCATTCGAGAAACTCAAGACACTTCTTGTTTCTGCTCCTTTGTTGTGTCCACCCGACTATCATCGTGACTATTCGCTTTATCTAGTTGCCACTGATAGTACTATTGGTATGGTTTTGGTTCAAGACGACGATGATGGTTCCGAGCACATTATCTATTATCTTAGCCGCAACATTCTCGACACCGAAACTCATTATGCCTATGTCTAGAAGCTCACCTTGGCAGCTGTCCAAACTGTCCAACGCTTTCATCATTATATTTTGTTGCGTACAACGATCGTGATATCAGATTGCAATGCAATGACATACATTTTTTCACGTCAATAGCTGGGGATCAAGTACTCGAAATGGATTGTTATCCTTCAAGAGTTTGATTTGGAGTTTACTACTACCAATTCTAAAAAGTCACTGGTCTTCACTAAGTTGATTTTCTTGTTATTGTCTACTTCTGCTCCCTCTCGGATAGAGGACCGCATTCTAGATGACACCCTTTTCTTGATCAGTACCCTCGATCCCTGGTACGATGACATTATTCTCTACCTCCAAACGTCTTCCTTTTGTCTTGATTTGTCTAAGGATTCTTAGCGACGCATTCGTCACCATTCTCAGCCTTATCGTATTTTTGGAGACACTTTATAACGTCTCGGTGTTGATTCAGTTCTCTATCTTTGTCTGACTTTCGAGGAAGCTGAAAGAATCTTGAATGACTGCCACTCTGGCGTGTGTGGTAGTCATATGTCTGGTTATGCTACTGCCCAAAAAATCCTTCGCGCTAGTTATTTTTGGCCCTCCATTTTTAAGGATTGCATTCTCGTTGTCCATTCCTGTCACGCGTGTCAAATTTACCAGTGGAAGATGCATGTGCCACCTTCCCTTTTTCATCCTGTCATTACTGTAGGCCTTTTTTCTAAATGGGGCATTGATTTTATGACCTATAACCCTCGCTCGGCCAGGGGGCATGGGTATATCATCATTGTCGCTGATTATTTTACGAAATGGGCTGAAGCGATGCCTACATTGTCTAATGACAATAAGAAAGCTATGCAATTCCTATTCAATCATGTGATTACCCAGTTCAGAGTCCTGTAGGCTATAGTCACTGATCATGGTTCCCAATTCCGTGGTTATATGATTACTAAGTTGAAAACCTAGTTAGGATTGCATCACGATAATTCGACACCTTATTACCCTCAGGCCAATGGCCAAGTCGAAGCTGTAAACAAGGGGTTGGTTACTATGCTTCAGCGTACCATTGGAATGCACATGTCCAACTGGAATTTAATGTTTTTTTCCACCCTATGGGCCTATCGTACCTTGGTTAAAGATGTGATCTCATTCACGCCATTTCAACTAGTTTATCGTCTGGAAGCTACCCTCCCGATTGAATGCGAAATCCCTTCTCTCAAATTAGTTGTCGAATTGCTCCTGAATACTACTCTAGTGGAAGAATGCCTTCTTTATCTAGAATGGCTTGACGAGACTCGTCAACTTGCTTCTTTAGTTATTGAAGCACAAAAGAAGAGAGTCAAAACTCACTTTGATCAGACAGTCAACCCACGTTCCTTCACGGAGGGAGATTTAGTCCTGCTGTATGATCAAGCTAATGACAAGCTGGGGGCAGGCAAATTCGAACCCATGTGGCATGGGCCCTATATCGTCAAACGAGTGTTGCAAAAAGGGGCTTATGAGCTAATTGATTACGAAGGTAACCCTTTAGATAAGCCCCGGAATGGGCTTTATCTTAAGAAATACTATGCATGAGTCTTTCGTGCATTGCTATGTACATAAGTGTGTTTTTCATTTTGTACATGTTTGGCTTGGTGTGTAAGCATTTGCTGCTTATTGTGTCCTTTTTACTTCTTATGCAGATGTTTGTCACACCTTATATCAGTTTTGCTAATGGTGCCTGTTGTAGTACCCAGAATCTTTCCTCCACGGCATGGGTTATCTACGATCCTCACGGTGAGTTAGTGGATCTTCAAGGTGTTTGTCTAGGGTGTACCACAAACAATGTCACTGAATATAGCACCATCATTGAATTACCTGTTGAGGTTGTTTTCCTCAATATTTGCACATTGATTATGAATCTAGACTTCCAGCTTGTTGTTCTTCAACTTAACAGGCGTTATTCCATCAGAAATCCTCAAATTTTAAGGTTGTATTTATGGGTTTGCTTACTGGAAAGGAATTTGGATTATATCACATATCGACACATTCCTAGAAGACTAAATACATTAACTGATGCATTAGTAAACCAAGCATTAGATAGACATTTGCGTAATTTATAAAAATCATAAGCAAGCATTTAGACACAATAACTAGATATAGTAAAACATAGATAGGTATATATCATGTGTTGCACACCATGGCACCCAAATATAGATATATATGTCCAAAAAATATATGTGTGTTCAGTTACATCGTGAGACACGTCTCTCAAAATCTGTGGAAAAAAAGCCTAGAAGTCTACTATGCATTATGCTCTTTGTAGCAGACTACTGCTCGGACCACGCATCTAAGCAGTCGGTGCATCCTGTTCGACACCCCCGTGATATGTCACTGGTACTGCCTGGGAATCTCCTCGAATCTTACATAGTCTGGGATTCCCTCAGTTAATCCCTCTAGGTTACAGGCTATCTCGTCCTCTGCCTCTCCACCCAGACGTGGTAAGTCAATCTCCCTATCAACCCTCCGGGTAATAGGAGATAGACCTACGGGTCTCTCAGGTCCAACATCTGCAAAGATTGAACATAATAATTAGGACATATATATTTTAAAACCCAAAAAATTACAAAAGCTTTGTCGGTCAAATTGAGTATTTTACCACTCTCGTCCCACTATTCGCCAGGAGGAAGCAACATGTCCAGATTGCCCCTAAAGTCCATCCCAGCATACGGCCAATCCTCAACTATAACTTGTTGACAGTTCATCCACTCAACAAATTCTGGACCCCATGATACAGGCTAGCCACCGCCTCCTCGCGACATCACGAGAGCCCAACAAGTAATCCATGTCTGTCTTGGTCCTGGCCATCCCACCATTACGTCCTATCTCTAGAGGATTGGTACTCATTGCAGCATAAGTGTACTAAGATTGAACCATAGCCAAACTGTTTCGTCTCGCCCCGATGGAACTTAGTCAATTGTCTCTTCATATTGAGAGAAACTGTAGGATTCAAGCAATCTTGGGCTAACCGTAGTTGAGACTTGGTCGCCTCATGCTGGGCTTGGGAGCCAGCTACTCTGGTGATGTGGAATAGCAATACCCGTAGTGATAAATCACTAACAGTGGCAATCTGTAGCTTTCCACTTGTTGATGATTTCTGTGTTGCTGGGGGGCACACTCTTGCAATAAGTGTGTCCAAAGAGTCTCTGGTAACCTGAGTTCCCACCATGTGGGGCATATCTCCTCTCCTTGACAACCCAGTCAAAAAGTAGATATCGGTGACATCAAACTCAATTTCTTGTCCGCGGATTATGAATTTTCCTTCTGTTGGATTCCATGCTCAGATCAAGTACTCTAAGAGATCCAATTGTGCTATTAGAAGTGGTGTTAGGAAGAATTTTAACAACCCACAGTTTCAGAGGATGTTCAGACAATGAGGATCCGCCATTCCCATCACATCATCATTGTCATGAGCACGTTCTTTCCATATAAAATCCATTTCTTGTCCCTGCATGCACAAACATACATTTTTCAAATGCCATCCATCCATTTTCGTCCGTTGAAACTGCTTATAAATGAATTTTTTTTGGTTCCAGCCCTCATCGCAGCTATTTTTAAAATAACTGCGATGAGCAGACTTTCACAGTGTAAAAACTTTTGGGTCATCGCGGGTGTACATCAATCTCTTGCGATGATCCTGTTTTTTCACAGTGTAAATTTCTCGGTCGTCGCAATCCCAAGAGGGAAACTTGCGACGACCAAGGCAGATTTTTAATCCAAAAAATCACTCTAAACCATGGTTCAAAACATGAAATTGAATCCTATTTTGGCATACAAACACAGGAAAGGTTATGGCATTTACCTGGAAGTAGCGTGACGAGTAATGGATCCCTAAGCCTCATGGAATCGATCGCCAAATTTCACAAGGTATGCAATGGTAGAAGTTTTTTTTTTTTACCATAGTAAAAACATAAGTGAATTAATTTTTTACCATAGAGTTCCTTTTATAACCTTTTTTTCAAAACTTAGGGTTTTCATTAGGGTTTTGAATTAGGGTTTTTATCTATATTTGTGTATTTTCCTGAGATAGATCTTATGCTTGAGTTTTCTTGTGCAGCGACAGGTGTTTCGAACACTGGAGATGAGCGATCTATGAATTATATACTTAGTAAATACCAAAAAGTCCTTTATGAGTCAACTTTAAGCTCTTTTCTAACTCTTGAAACGTGAAAATATTTCCGAGCCCTTGTCGTTTCAAGATCATTGATGGTTGCGAAATGTCGTGTATCCAGTAAATTTTTTACTTTTTCGTATTGGAGGCACTATTTACGAAAAGTACTCCTTGATTGAAATGGTCAAGCGGTTCTCTCAAGTATCATTTTCTACCTTTTCAGGCTCGAGAGACACAAACTTACGAAAAGGGCCCATCTGGAGTTTTCTTTTCAGTGTATTTTTCAAACTCTCTAAATATGAAAAAGACTCTGAGTTTTACTTATGTCGGACTCATTAAACCCTGACGACATTGGACTCGTCGCCATGATGAGACCCGAGCTTCTCCTCCCTAGGGCTTGTTAAAATTTCACTGGGTTGGATTTGTCCGAAGGACAAACTTATATTGCAAGCATATGTTATCCCCTTCAAGCTTGTGTTTCAAAAATAATTGGGGTACTCACCAGCAATGGTGGGGGGAAATTTGGAAATATTCTGTTGATTACCTATGGTAGCTTGTTGCTCTTGAACATTGACACTTTTTTTCTTCTCACCGAGTTTGGCATATCCTCACTTCATCATTAGCCTTTCGAGATTTAAGTTCTTCATTTTTCCTCATTCCATTCGATCCCTGCTGTCTCTGCATTACCTTTAATCCCTTGATACCAAAATGCTGCCACATTCCGAGGTCGTGTCGCCGATATGTTCAAGAGCTTAATCCTTCTGCAGTTTCCACCCTTACATCCTCCTCTGATTCTCTGTTTCATCCATCTTCATCTTGTTCCTTTGTCTCGCGTCATTGATGTGGGAAATATTATGGCCCTCCTACGACAGATCGCTTCCTATCGACATCAATGCATTATCCAGGAAGTTGATCTAGAGACTTTTTCCGGTACCTTGAAGCTTGCATGCCTCAATGGCAAGTTCTTCGCACTCAAATATAGGCTTGCATCATTGGTCTTCGATCGAGTGATTTCACAAGTGTTCGACTCCAGATCATTCTTCACACTTTGTGGATTGTACTAGCAGTACCTTGTGTTATAGCTCCAAATCTCACTCTTATGGTTTGTGATGCTGCACTCATGGCCTAGGGCAACCCCTCCTTCTAGACCTGGTCCAAAATTTAAAAAACAGTGTTTTATCCCTTATACGTGACATTTCCCTGAGTTAAACGCGTGTATACGTGGGTAGGCATATACCCAACCCGCGTATATGTATTAAAACACTTAAAAAAATATAAAACTCCTTAATTTCAGGTGGAGATCGCGGGTTTTACCTGCTGATCACCTGTTAGTGCCCGTGGCCCAACTGTTCCCAACCAACTCCCAACTAAAAAACTACTTTGGGAGAAGTATAAAAAGGCTTCAATGGGAAGGCCTAAGGGAGGAGAGAAGAGAGAGAAAGGTTATTATGCTGAGATTTTCCCTGACCAGGTCTGAAGATCCTTGTGCCTCCTGCACTTCCCCCATTTGTACAGGAAACCCTTGTTTCCTTGTGTGTTGATGTTCATCAACTACTTGTGACATCATGGAGTAAGTCATGGAAGGAGTTTGTTAAAGGCTTGAGGCTGGACGAATCCGGAAGAAGGCTTTGCTTGGAGCCCGCGAAAGGGTGACTCAGGTGAAATTATTCCTTTTCTGTACTTTATTTGTCTATAATAAAAGAAACACATGTCTTGGTTCCTTATATAAATCTTCTTCATGTTTATGATATTCATGTTAGAATTTATATGTGAATGGTTGTTTAAATTTCATAACTAACTACCTTTCTTTATAACATGAAGATGGTTTCTTTATAAGGTTTTGTCCATATACTGATGTGCTCTCCGGAATTGGTTGTTTTGCAGGACAAAGGAGCAAAAGGGAACTCCAAGAAGGGTTTGGACCCTAAAGGACCTTTTTAAACGTAGGACCTCAGGTACGTCCCTTATCATAGAATTTGCTTATAATAGCATAATGGTTGTGTGAATGTGTGTTTCTCTATATAGACAACTTTCAGTCTGCTAGGGTTTCAACCCAAAAGCCCTAGGGGAACATGTCCTTTAATAGAATTGGCGACTCCACTGGGGACAACACTTTTGTTGTTCCTAGTTTGGGTGTTTTCAAGCCAATCAGGGCTCAGCTGCCTGTTTGCTTGCTGTTGCTATGTGGTATGTTATTGAATTCTAAGTTTTGCCAGTTTCTTCAGTTTGTTTTTTATTTTTCTTGAAATATTTTATATACATTGTTTTTCTTAGTTACAGAAGCGTATATACGCATGTTTCCTTAAGTGAACCCGCGTATACGTAGGTTTCCTTAGGCACAGTCGCGTATACACGCAATCTGTACATCATTACAGTCACGTATATCTTGCAATTTTCAAGATTTTTAAATCTTTTTTGTCTCTAAAGGTCCGTCTGGTGGTTTGATTCAGTCTTGAACAGTCACTTTCCAGTATCAGTTGTTAGTTTTACAGCAAGCATCTTGTTCCAAATTCTCTCTGATTGTAAGGAGTGTTGGTCTTGTTTTTGTTGTTGCAAGCGTCATCATTTTTTGCTTAAGCACACAAGATTTCTTGCTGGGAATCTTGTCTGCTCTGATTCATCAAGGCAGGAAGACTTTTGGTGACTTTTTGTCTGCTTGACAAAACCGCTTTTTGTGACCATCCACTTCTTTGTTTCATGAAAGTTGTTGATTGATACTTTCTTGAAATTTGTCTTTTTGATCTTTTTGGTCTTTGTTGCCAAAGCTTTCATTGCTGCTTTTGATTGTTAAGAGAATCTTTAAATACATCTCTTTTTGTTGAGTTTTCATCCATTGTGTGGTGTCAACTTGTAAAAGTGTGTGTTGCCTATTCTTCAATCACAAAGTTTCAGTCTTGTTGAGAGCATTTTTGAAAAGACTCTTTTGTTTTTGCTTGTGAAGAAAATTTTTTGAAAAACTTAGTTTTGCTTTCATGAACTTTGTTTTGATTTGGCTTCCTTTTAGTGAATGAAAGTGCTTTTTGTTTGTCTTGGAAATTGTTTTTAGTGTTTAGACGAAATGAATGATAGCATCTCATATTCCATCTGAACATTTTAAGTGGCAAAATAAAAATTGATAAGCAAGTAACTTTCGTTTCTTGATTTTAGAGTAGTTTTGAATCTTGCATCAGCATATATTTGTTGCATTAGGATAGATTTGCATATCTTTTTAGGAATCCATAGCTTTGTTAACTTTTGTGAGTGTGAAGCGTGAATTAAAGAAAGGAAAAGAAAATTTGTGTTATTAGAAGTTCCTCTGAACCCTGTAGAAATTGCTTTTCATCGAAAAATGAAAACAAGTGCATGTGAATGTAGTTTGGTTTTTATTAATTTCTTTTGCGTCAAAACACCACTAGTTTCACTTCCCTTTATCCCGTGACTTAAAGAACAGCCTATTTTAAAATCAAGCACTAATTAAAATTCACTAAATATTTTTTTTTTAAGTTAGATACACCAACAAGTTTTAGGATTTTAGGGCCTTGGATTAGGCGAGTGAAGAGTTAACTCTCCAAGGCCATTTAAACTGTCAAACATAGGAGTCTGAATAGTGAGTGAAAATCCAATAGCGTTAGGAAGACCAGGAAAGCTCCAGATCTAGGAGTTAAGCACAAGGTTCTGTGAAGATAGGGAAGAGAGATATCCCCTCTCCTATTTGTCCGAACTTACCTCACGACTGTTCCACTTGGCTTCTGCGATGAGTTGGTATCCATAGTTGCTACTCCTAGGGATCTACACAGGTGGCTGCCGAGCGGAATCCCATGGCACCTGAGGTCGACGTTGCATCACTCTCAACGGTACTACTAGAGGGCACCCTTGCGAAGCTTGGGGGCCTGCACTGGTGCAGGCTGTTGTTAGGAGGTCAACGTAACTTCCTCTGTTACCTTTTCTGATAGGACTGGGCCCTCATTATCCCAAACTATCTTCGGAAGGCCCCTTAATTCACTTTCCTGTATTTTGGTGTCTGGTCCTAATCACCTGGAGCGAAAATACTTGGAATTTGTTTGACTGGCTGATATCTTTAGGGACTTTATAGTGTGTGCTCTGTGCTCTTAGTTGGCCTAGCTTTCAATTTTTTGAGTCTTTAGTTAGATCTTAACAAAACATTCAAAGTGGCTGACCGATCACCTAGATGGTCTCGAAGACTTCGTGGTCTTTCACCACCAATTTTAGAGCCTTCTCCTAGAGGGCGCAAAGGTAATACTGCTGGTGGGTTTTGTCCCACGACAGTTGACGCATTGGGGATTGATCCTCCTCTCGGGGGCATTAGTGTTCAAGCAAGGCCTAGCACTTCCATAGAACAAGAGAGGAACACTCCAGTTCTTTCTCGAGTTCTCTTTCAAACAGAGAATAACATAGAGGTAGAAGAACTCTCAGAGTCGTTACCGGCTCCGAATTCTCCCCTACCATCTAGCCATCCTGATGTATTACAATACGTTGGGACTCCGACGCATAGACCGCCAAGTCCAGGTTACGCTACGCGCTTACCTTCGATGACCACTAATGGAAGCATGGCTTCTACTACAAGTGCTACAACTATGTAGACTCCAACATCGGTACAAGGGGGAGGAACGATTTCCATCTCCTTTGCTGCTTTGTTAGGATCTTTTGCTAGCACATCTTTAATTGTGTCTACCTCCATTCCGTCCACGAGTGGAAATTCCCAAACCAATGCTTTTAGTTCTAGATTATTCCCATTTGGCACCCATTCGCAGGGTATTCCATCAGTTCCGTTTAGTGCCGCCATGTCCATGATGGGTGGATCGTTTTCATTCCAAGGTTTTCCTTTCGGAAGTGGTCATATACCACATTCCAACCCGATAATTGGATCCATGCCTTTTTCTTCTATAGGACAAAGTAGCAATCCTTTCCAAGGTTGGACTAACCCTGGGGTTAGTGGCGTGGAAACTGGGAATTTGTTTTTCGGCCAAAAAGGGAATAGGCCGTACTCCACAGTTAGTTCATTTCAAAGTATTCCTCCCTTAGCTTCAGCTTGGAATCCGTATCAGGGGTTATCAACTCCTTATAATCGTTTATGAGGAAGCTTTGCTGGTTATGGAGGCTTTGCGGCCGGAGTTGGTCAAACTCAAAATTTTCTTGGATCACAAGGCTTGCCTTTTGGTTCAGCCAGTTCTACTGGTTACTTCGGGTAGCCTGGTGCCTTCAAAAATCCAGGTCAATCTTTTCAAAACTTTGGGAACTCCGCTCAGTCTGGGTGGAATTCCCAAGGTCATCCTAGGCTTCCGTTTCTAGCAACTTTGAACTTGCTAGATCTCACTAAGTTAACAAATGATCCAATCAAATACAATCTGGCCTGGCCTCCATTCCCAACCAAACTCCCTTCAGACATTCCAAAATTCGAAGGGAAGAGCGGTGAAGACCCAGGCGACCATGTAACCACATTCCATTTGTGGTGCTCATCTAACTCCCTTATCGATGACTCGATTAGGTTGAGACTTTTTCAATGCACCTTGGCTGGTAATGCGGCCAAATGGTATATAGAGTTTCCAGGGGGTAGCTTTACATCTTTCGCTGACTTAGGTAATATTTTCTTAAATCATTTCTAGTTGCCTATCCGTTATGATGCCGGAACTGAGCTTCTGGCCACTTTTCGTCAGGATAAGGCAAGTCACATTTCTGACCATATTCAGGAATGGAGATGGAGAAAGAGGCTCATTAAAGCCGAAATCCCTCCGGAGTACCATCTCGAATGGTTTTTGAAATCGTTACAACTCGATATCTCTAAGGATGTCTCCATGTCTGGAGTCTATTCTAAGGAGCAAGCCATTTTTAGGGCCCAACAACTAGAATTGATCTACTTTGAATCTGGGATCCTACAAAAATACTTGCCATATGCTCCGGGGTCTAAGGTTGACATAGCCAAGTCGAAGCCAGGTCCCCATGTGGATGGTATCGTTGGGTTGTTAGACACAAATGCGGTGAACTTGTTGAACCAATTGCAGCAGTTGTCTTTACAAATTGCTTCTAACAACCATGTCACATCGTCTAACCCTCCAGCTTCCCAAACCTCTTCGATTAATGCCATCCAATCTGATAACCCCAAAGGAAATCAAAATTCCAATGGGAAAAAGAAAGGACGAGGTAAGAAAAAGAACCAGGATGGGAAGGCTGATGCAAATAAATTCGACAATAATGCTGGTGGTGGTAGAAATGAGTCTAGAAAGAAAGTCAAGTTTCCATGCAAGTTGTGCAGTGGAGACCATTTAACTCACCTCTGCCCCAAGATTGAAGATGCTCAGCACTTGTTAGGGCAGCAAGGGACTTCTAGTTCTTAGGCTGTGTTAACCAACCCTTTTCCCCAAGGGAAGCAACTTCTTGCTGACGCGAGTTCAAACCCTGGAACCTCCGCAGGGGGCAACCAGGAAGGGGAAAAATCATCAAATGTTTTCATGATGGGTTCTAACGTCCATGTGGCTACTCGGTCACATGATTACGGTGAAGCCGAAACTTCCAAGGACAAGACTACTCCCAGAAATATTGACCTTCATATTGAGCGACCCCCTGTCGAGACTATACCACGGATACCGAAAGGTTTCGCTAAACGCGTGACTATTAATCCTAATGCTAGGGCCACCCAGAATTACTCAATTACTCCATTGTTGAGGATCTAGCTCAGAGTCCATGCGCCATGTCCGCTTTAGAGGTTCTCCAGTCGTGTCCGGCTCAACGAAGTGCTTTACTTTCCGCGATTGGGGAAATCAATCCAACTAACTCTTTAGTGCTCACTTTTGACATGTTAAATGTCAAAAAGTGACTCCCTCATCATATCGCTTTCCAAATAAAGTCTACATACCAAAAAATTAACATTTTTCATACCGTTATTGATGAAGGAGCTTCCACATGCATCATGTCGATGTCATGTTGGAAGGCTATTAGATCGCCTTCGGCTGTTCCTTCACCTACCGTCTTGACTGCATTTGATGGTCATTCTCATAAGCCACATGGGATTATCCCGGTCTTTCCCATATGTGTTGGGGGGAAGGTCGTCAATATTGAAGTAGAAGTCATAGATGCTAACCTAGACTATAATCTCCTCTTAGGAAGGAACTGGGTATACGAAATGGACACCATCGTTTCAACTCTGTTTCATGTCATTTGCTTTCCTCATGAGGGGAAAATCGTTAAGGTTGATCAATTGGATTATTTTCCAGTCGATCCTCAAGCAAGCTCTGACTCCACTGTTCCCTTAGTGGATAACCCTTGTCTGCCTACTGAGAATTTAGGAGTGGGGATGTATTCCTCATTGATGGGTACCTTTGATATTCCCTCTCCTTTTGCTAGAATCAATGCCATTTCATCATCTAAGGGGTATCCTCGAGAAGAGTTCTTCCAAACTCATTATTTTTCAGACCCTTGGACCTTGCCTTCACCTATGACCACATTAGTTGAAGGACGAGTAAATGGAATGGCATTCCCTATATTTGCAGTTGAGCTTAGATATCAGTCTATCATCAACTCTGCAGACGACCACTCTACTCCTTTTTCCGAAGAGGAGTTAGATGGTAATGTTGCCCCAGCCTGGAGCCTTGATTCTACCTCTGCCTTGGACTGCTTAGATTTGGTTTTACCTTCTGAAGAAGCAATCCTCGAAGCAATGATGGGTATAGATCGACCTTGGGAAGACTTACACCATCGTTCATACTTTCTTCCTCCATTGCAGGAAGTAGAATCTAGATTCTCTGAGCTCTTTACTAGCGATGTTTGTACGGTGTCAAATCCTTTGGCTCCAACACACGTTCGTGCCGAAGGTAATATGTTGGTGATTTCAAAAACGATACCTATAAACATCTCTAGGGACCCTAAAATGATCGAGAATCTCTTCTTCGGAATTTAATGTTCCCTTGAAGAAATTCAAATTTACACCGAACTTTTCAAGGAATTTCGAGATGTATTTGCTTGGTCTTATGAAGAAATGCCTGGCATTGACCCATATATAGTTCAACATGAGATCAAGACGTATGAAAATGCCAAACTGGTTCGTCAAAGGCTTCAGCCGGTTAACCCTAGGAAAGCAACAGCTTTCAAAGCTAAAGTTGAAAAGTTGCTAAAGGCGGGTTTCATATATCCTGTTCCTCTTACTGATTGGGCTTCTAACCCTGTCCCTGTGGATAAAAAGCAAGGAACAATCCGAGTATGCATCGATTTTAGGGACCTAAACAAAGCATGTCCGAAAGATAATTACCCCACACCATTCATTCATCAAATTATCGACGAGTGTATGAGTAATGAAATTTTTTCCTTCATGGATGGTTTTTCTGGTTATAATCAAATTTTTATCCATCCTGAAGATCAACATAAGAGAGCCTTTATATGTCCTTGGGGTACCTTTGCATATAGAAAGATGCCTTTTGGTCTTAAAAATGTTGGAGCCACTTTTCAGCGGGCCATGTCATATGCTTTCCACGACATCAAACATATCATCGAAGCATACTTGGACAATCTCGCTGCTCGTTCTCGAAAGAGAACTGATCACCCTTGTCATCTTCGAATGGTTTTCGAGCGATGTCGTTTTTATAAAATCCGGTTGAATCCCAAAAAGTGCGTTTTCGCGGTTACCTCTGGTCGGTTGTTAGGGTTCATTGTGTCAAATGAAGGGATTCGGGTTGATCCCTTCAAGGTTAAGGCAATAGTTTAGTTGCTTCCCCCGTCCTCAATTCGACAACTTCAAAGTCTTCAAGGGAAGGCTAATTTATTAAGACGGTTTATAGCAAACTATGCCGAGATCACTAAAGTGTTCATGCGTTTTCTACGGAAAGGCGTTTCATTTGTGTGGGATGACTTTGCGTAGCGGCCATTCGATGCTTTGAAAAAGGCATTAGTCTCTGCCTCGCTTTTGAGTCCACCGATTATGGTAGAAACTTCCTTTTATATCTCGCTGCAGCAGAATCAACCATTGATATGGTTCTCGTTCAGGAAGACGATGCTCTCACCGAGCATGTGATTTATTATTTGAACCAAGGCTTAATAGGTTCTGAACTTCGCTATTCTCCGGTTGAGAAGTTAGCCTTGGCAGCTGTCCATGCTGTCCAGCGGCTCCGTCATTATATCCTGCTACGCAAAACTTTTGTCTTAGCGGCGGTCAATCCATTTCAATTTGTCCTTAGTAGGTGAGTGATTGGGGGCAAATATAATCGATGGATAGTCATTTTGCAAGAATTTGATCTCGAGTTCTTGTCTGCCAAGTCTAAGAAATCCATGGTTTTCGCTGAGCTAATTTCTGAGCTGCCTTGTGGAGAGGATTCTGTTTATAAGGAAAGTTTTCCCGACGAACATTTATTCCTCATCTCTTCACTCGACCCTTGGTGTGGAGATGTCATTGTCTATCTCCAGACTTCGAAGTTTCCCTCTACTTTCTCCAAGGATGAACATCGAAAATTACGTCACCTGGCTAAAAATTATGTTATCATTGGTGATAAATTATACTGTCGAGGGGTTGATTCAATCCTTCGGCGCTGTTTAACCTTAAAGGAAGCAGAGTCAGTGCTAAATGACTGCCATAGTGGAGCTTGTGGTGTTCATCTATCAGGGCTTGCTACAGCCCAGCGCATCTTACGTGCCGGCTATTTTTGGCCTTCACTTTTTAAATACTGTGTGGAAGCGGTCAAACGCTGTCACCCCTATCAAATTTTTACTCGGAAGATGCGTGCACATCCAGCTCCTATTTTTCCCGTTGTCACCGTCGGTCCCTTTACTAAGTAGGGTATTGATTTTACAACTTGTAATCCGCCTTTAGCGGCGAATCACAGGTACATTATCGTGGCTGTAGACTACTTTACGAAATGGGCCAAGGCCATGCCCACTTATAAAAATGATAGTGATACGGTAGCGTTGTTCCTTTTTAATCAGGTTATCTCAAGATTCGGTATCCCGAGAGAGATTGTCACTGATCATGGCAGTCATTTCCAAAATCAACTGATGTCTGAATTGGCTCTAGAATTAGGTTTCCAGCAAGAGCATTCGTCTCCTTATTATCCTCAGGCAAATGGCCAGGTCGAGGCAGTCAATAAAACTCTTAAGACGATCCTCCAATGGACAATCGACAAAAATCGGTCCAATTGGCACATTATGTTGTATTCGGCTCTTTGGGCATACCGAACCTCCGTAAAGATTGCTACTGGTTTTACACCTTTTCAGTTGGTTTATGGGATGGAATCTATCTTTCCGGTTGAATGTGAAATTCCACCTCTTAAGTTAGCTGTTGAGCTCCTTCCAGAGACTTCGAGTCTCGAAGAGCGCCTCCTTCACTTGGAACATCTCGATGAGCAGCGTTGAGATGCCGCCACGATGAATGAGGCTCATAAGAAAAGGGTTAAAATGCAGTATGATAAATCTATCCGTCCTCGAGTCTTTTCTGAATGTGACCTTGTCTTAGTCTATGACCAAGATAAAGACACCTTGGGGGCGGGCAGGTTTAAGCCTATGTGGTACGGTCCTTTCATTATTAAATGAGTTTTAGAAAAAGGGTCGTATGAGTTAATCGATTTTGAGGGAAACAAGTTGGCGAAGCCCCGAAATGGGCTCTACCTAAAGAAGTACTTTTCTTAAGTAGGAGTTAGGCAATGGCTTCTTTGTACATTATGTATATTTGTACATATATCATCGAGAGTTTTTGATATCAACACTTTTTGGTCTGCTGTGGCAGGTGCTGATGGATGACTTGGTCTATTTTGGATTCACCGATAGTGCTAGTCGGCACACTCGGAATCTCGCTTCCGAAGCTTGGGTACTTTATTATCCAACTGGTCAATTGATGGTATCAAGAGGCATATGCATCGGTCCTACTTCAAACAATATGGCTGAGTATACTGCCGTTATTAATTTACTATCCAGGGCAATCTCTCACGAGATCGACTTGTTGGTAGTTTATCTTGATTCTCAATTGATAGTGTCACAATTAAACAACATTTATCGAGTAAGGGATCCATGTTTATATCGCTAGTATTTAAGGGTGAGGTTGTTGCAAAGATCATTTACTTATATTAATTATTTTCACATTCCAAGATCTCATCATTGGTTAGCTGATTCTATCGCTAATCAAGCATTAGACTGGAACATCAATCATTCATCACAATAAAATCAAGCATCAAAAAGTCGAACTGTATATATATATATATATATACAGATATATATATATATATATATATATATATATATATATATATATATATAATATATATATATATATATATATGTATATATGTATATATATATATATATATATATATATATATATATATATATATATATATATATGTATATCTATATATGTATATATATATGTATATCTATATATGTATATATATATATATATGTATATATATATATATGTATATATATATATATGTATATATATATATATATGTATATATATATCTATATATATATATATATATATATATATATATATATATATAGATAGATAGATAGATATAGATATCATAAAGATTCTCGAGTGTACATATGTTTGTCCAAAAATATACAAAATTGGGACTCAAATGCCCATAATCATGTCCGGCATATCTAATGCCCCAGCTCGAGATGAGCGGCTAAGTAGGTAACTATCGCATTGGCCACACGCCAAAAAGTGTGAACCCAGTCACGTGGCATGCCAACCACATGACGCTGCATATCCTCAAGAAGGTCCTCCATGGCAGCCATTGGTACTCGGCAGCTCAGTCTCGCCAAGTGTCATTGGACGTTATGTAGAGTTCAACCTGTATCAGCAGCCGCCTCTTCACCTCCTCAGTCGCGCCATCCATGCCGCTAGAACCCATCTGGTCGTACCAGCCCAATATCTAGAACATGATCATCATATTAGTAATTTGAATCCCATAAAAAATATTTTTCAAAATTCATTATATTTGAAAAATCCAAAAAAATCAAAAAATCAAAAAATACTTACCAATGTCGCCCCATGCTGCGTTTGGTGGTAATGCTAGATAAGGATCTCCTCGGAAATCCAACCCAGCATAGGGGTAGTCATCTATGGTGATGATCTGCTGATCCCACCAGGTAAAGAAGTCATCGTCAAATGCAGTCCGCGGGACCTCCCCACCCCCTAGACGTTTCATCAGGTCAGCCCACCAGCCCATGCGTGGATCTTGTGGGGTGCTAATGGAAATTGCTACCCTAGGGTGGAGTGCAGGAACCTTCTCAAAAAATAAAGAACACAGGATAGCCCCATATCCAAAGTTTTTGGTATGTCCCCTCTTGATAGAAGTGAGCTGGCTCTTCATGTTGGCCAGAAGAGGAGTACACTAGTCAAATACAGTGGTGAGACAGTCAACTGCCACGCTCATGGTTAGCTGTGATGCTTGAGTAGAACGGTTGATCTGTTCACTCGAGCAATGGTTAACAGGATTATCCTCAATGATAAACTCACCACATGTGTGATGGAAATCTAGCTCCCAACCTTCTTGGGACGTCTTGGGCAATATATCTGTACATAGTCCTCGATCGAGAGACTGCTCTGTGTCCTGCCCCGGGAATGTACTACCTCTCCCCTTCAGGAAAGGCTCATGATGAAATAGATATCCTCCACTTCTATCCTGAGTGGCATCTGGTCAATCATAAAGGCATCCTCCTCGATATCCCAATAATCAATGAGCATCTCAAGCAGACGTGTGTTTTCTTTCATATTCGACAGTTTGAAGAATTTAAGCAAACCACATCCCCGTAGGGCATCCAAAGCTTCAGGATCATTCATGACTTCATTATCCATCGCTACATGCTCTCTTTCTCGCCAGGTGACCGGCATTCTGAGAAAAAAATGATTTTCAACCGTTAGTTTTTTGGTTAAAAATGTTCGCGGTGTATACACGGGTCCCTATGCACACATTCGCGTATAGGGTCCGCGTGTCAGCGGGTTTCATATTACCAACCCGCGTATACGCCGCGGTGAAATTTTTGGCAAAAAATTCAACGGTGAAACATTAATTAAAATTCCTAAAACTAGTCACAATCAATTGCAAGATAAGTATAAGAGTTACCTGGAGGTTTTTGAAGAATCTGAACGGTTGAATTTGGCATATGGGAAGTTTGCTCCTTTTGCTCCCATTCTTTGCTCTCAAACTCAAATGGTGAAAATGGTGAGTCCAAAAGCTCTTTTATAGGTTTTGAAAATGTAAAATTTTTTCAAAATTTTATTTTATTTGGCCTCATGTGACTTTTAATTTGGGAGCTTGGAATGTCAAGAATGGTTTGATTTTCAGGACATTTTGGACGTTTTTTTGACAGTTTCGAGACAGTTCCATGACTGCGGACCCATCATGGCAAGGATCGTTTTCTCACTGGCATATAGGTTAGGGACACCATTTTTCCGTTGCATTATGCATACTAGCCTCCATTTGTCGATACACTAGCCATAGGGACGATCCCATCGTGTTATGGTTCATAAGCCATCTTCACTCGTCGATTCTTTAAATCATGACACGATGGTAGAGCCATCCTTTACATGGACATCATAGTTAGCACCTCACTGACATTTGTTGCCCATGCTGCTCCAATTTGAGTAGGATCGGGAGTCCTCTGTAGTCCCGCCATGACTTATGCGTTGAAGACTCATTCCTCTTAGCTTCTTCGCTTCGTTCTGGCCTTATACCCTAGAGGCTCCTTTGTGTTGAGTTGTACTACTACATTGCATTTTGACCACTTGCACCTTTTGGCCTAGAGTCGGCTTCACTTGGACTCGTGTTTAAGCCAACTTTTGACCATGACAATTGCAAAATCAACTTTGCATACCTTTGACTTTTGCAACTTGACACACCTTGACCCATGGAAGGAACGCACCTTTGAGTGTCACTGACCAGTTTTCACCTCCCTGCATTGAAAATAGGAACATTCCATTCCTAGGAACTAGGTCATCTATTTCACCGACACTCGTTCTTTCCACTATACCATAACATTCTTTTATTCTTTTTCAAGCTTAACAGAAAAAAGACAAAAAAATTAAATATTCCAAAACGATCGGGAACGGGACAGTATTTCCATGTATTGTTGGCAGCTAGAGTCAGTCGTCTCGCCCTTGAACAAAGCACTCAAAGCAAAGTCTCCTCCATTTGGGCGGGATTTAGTTTGACTTAGGTATGCCTTAACCTTGTTATTGAGTCAGTTCTCCCCCGATTGGTTATCTCTTCCAATCATATGGAGGGTTCGTTCGTGCCTCCTGCATGACGAACTTATACAGAGTCATCATATGCTACCACATAGTCACATTGAGTCGTGCTTTTGTTCAAGGGAAGTTAGCCTGAGTCGGCCTCTCTGCGGTGTCTCTTGACTCATTTTTCAGTCGGCCATCCCTGGTTGTCAGTGTCATGTCTATCATCACATCAGTTATACTGGTCCTTTACTCATGCCAGTTCGAGAAGGTCTCCATTAACTTCTTGCTGGCGGGTCTTGTCCTTATCGACGATGACATCTTGCTCTAAGGGCAGGCCTAGAATTGCACCCTGGCCCTATTTTCATTATTGATAGGTCACCTTGTGCTCAACATCAATCAGTATCATGGGTCTTTGACTGAGTGGTTTCCCTTGTGTTCGACATCAACTTACATTACCACACATTGGGATTCGTGCAGTACCTTAGTTTCCATTTGACCCTATTGGTGGATACCTCGCCTCTGTGTCAGCTTCCATTATTGGTTGGTTCAGAGGGTTTCTGTTGTGCGCTAGCCACATCTTGTGTACACCGGAAACGTACCTCAGTTGGGTGACTACATCTCTTTCGTCCGATTCCTTCCACATTATTGGCCTACGGGTTACACTCGCGCTAGATTGATGAAGGATGCCTTAATTCCTTCCTTCTAGCGGATCTTTCCCTATCGACTCTAACTCATTGCTCTGGGGCAAAGATCTAGAGTCCATTTGGCAGTACCTTGGGGTTTGCAGTCATTAGTGGCAGATCCTTCGCTATCGACAGTGGGAAACCATCATTGTCTCCTGATCGATAGATTCTTACAAGTGTTCGACTCCAGCTCATCTATTCACATTTGTTGGATTGTACTAGGTACCTTGACGCTCATTGTCATTATTGGTGAGTAGTCTCGCGTTTGTTAATAGTATACATCAATGACTGATAATCAAACGATCTCTCACATGGTCGACTTTAGATCATTTATTCCCATGGTGTAGAAATGTACCTCAGCAGTCAGTGAAGAACTCAGGTTGTATCAGCATTCATTGGTTCACTTGACAGTTGTTCCTGTTGCTGCTAGTTGATACCACTCCACCTTATATGTTGCAGTCAATCATGGAAACATTCTATATGTTGGCACCTGAGTTTGCAGTGTAGTACCATCCTATTCCATCATGTTTAGTTGGTACCTTTCTGGATCAGTCTTTGATATCAGTGATCCGTTGCATCTTTCAGCATCATTGATAGTCTTATATGTGATATTCAGACATGTACTTGTTCGATCATGATCAGATGATCCATTATGTATTTTCCAGTCATTTATACTTGTATACTTAGTGGATCCACTTGTACTTGATATGCGGACATGCTTTACTTTTTCTGAGCATGGGTATGCCCACCTCAGACAGTGTTTCTTTCTGATCTCCTTTTGTGGCTTGGCAGGCTGAATTCTGGTGAAGTCCTCCTCGGTTTTTGACAGATTTCCTTTCCATGTACTTGCTTAATACATTTCGGCCATCATGTACCCCTTCTAACCTCATATATTAGGGGGCATCTGTTATAGCTCCAAATCTCACTCTTATGGTTTGTGATGCTGCACTCATGGCCTAGGGCAACCCCTCCTTCCAGATCTGGTCCAAAATTTAAAAAACAGTGTTTTATCCCTTATAGATGACATTTCCCTGAGTTAAATGTGTGTATACGCAGGTAGGCATATACCCAACCCGCGTATATGTATTAAAACACTTAAAAAAATATAAAATTCCTTAATTTCGGGCGGAGATCACGGTTTTTACTTGCTGATCATCTGTTAGTGCTCGTGGCCCAACTGTTCCCAACCAACTCCCAACTAAAAAACTACTTTGGGAGAAGTATAAAAAGGCTTCAATGGGAAGGCCTAAGGGAGGAGAGAAGAGAGAGAAAGGTTATTATGCTGAGATTTTTCCCTGCCCAAGTCTAAAGATCCTTGTGCCTCCTGCACTTCCCCCATTTGTACAGGAAACCCTTGTTTCCTTGTGTGTTGATGTTCATCCAATACTTGTGACATCATGGAGTAAGTCATGGAAGGAGTTTTTTAAAGGCTTGAGGCTGGACGAATCCGGAAGAAGGCTTTGCTTGGAGCCTGCGAAAGGGTGACTCAAGTGAAATTACTCCTTTTCTATACTTTATTTGTCTATAATAAAAGAAACACATGTCTTGGTTCCTGATATAAATCTTCTTCATGTTTATGATATTCATGTTAGAATTTATATGTGAATGGTTGTTTAAATTTCATAACTAACTACCTTTCTTTATAACATGAAGATGGTTTCTTTATAAGGTTTTGTCCATATACTGTTGTGCTCTCCGGAATTGGTTGTTTTGTAAGACAAAGGAGCAAAAGGGAACTCCAAGAAGGGTTTGGACCCTAGAGGACCTTCTCAAATGTAGGACCTCAGGTACATCCCTTATCATAGAATTTGCTTATAATAGCATAATGGTTGTGTGAATGTGTGTTTCTATGTATAGACAACTTTCAGTCTACTAGGATTTCAACCCAAAAGCCCTAGGGGAACATTTCCCTTAACACCTTGAGAACCATTGACATTAGTGGTGGTCTCTCTCGCACTTGTTAACGGTTCACATCATTGGCCAGTAATCAAGTGATTTTCTAGTATGCTTAACTTCAAAAAATTTATTTGCATATTAGAAATTGTACGATGGATAGGTTGGGATTCAAGACCCTGGGCTCAGATTACACAATTCCAGGTTGTGTGGATTATTTATACATGAGTCTTTCTGGATGGCTGCGACCATACTTGTGTTTTCATATGGTATTTTCGACTGAATGGCTGCATCCATACCACAAGCCAGCTCTATTTGTCTTTTCGATGACTACGCCCATCCCTCGACTACATGTACTTCTTTCACTATCAGAGATATCAGTTGTACTTGAGTCTGTAGGTTCTCCGTGATGGTATTTCGGTTCAGTTATGGTTTCGTAAAGCATTTCACCCCTCACAGTCTCTCGGCCTTCATGCTTTGGGGGGCATCTGTTACATAGTATTTTGTCATTGGCCCCGCATCCCCTGATCCTGGATAGAGTCGGTCCCTAAATGACATTTTCTCTTTTTCATATACCAAAATATGTGTCCAAATCTTCCATATTACTCAAGAAGATTGCCTAAGCTCATTAATCCTGAAGTTGACCCCTTTTTACCTATGTTTCAAGATCATCGCAGGACATCAGTATCCTGCCTGTGATGATAGCCCAAAATGACCTAACACCTCGCGATGTCATCTTTGAGTCTTAGTGTTTGACCTGCGATGACCCAAATATGGTGAATTAGTTCAAACAAAATACTTCTGGGTGGTTCTGGAGATGGTTGTTGGGTTAAACAAGTTCACCTCTCCTCATTTGAGATGGTGGTTCCACCTTTTGAGTAACCTCCCTTGAGGATAAGCTTCCTCTCCCCTCATTTATGGAGGCTCCTCCTCTTATAAAAGAATCCTCCATGACTATGATCAGCTAGTTCTTAGATTAGCTAGTTCTTGGTTTGTTGGATTGATAGCTTACAGTTTGGATTGTTGATAACCTAGCAATAGATTGTGAGGTATGAGAATAGCCTTTCATGTTGTGGATTGATAGTTTGAAATGGTTTTGTAAGAAGGAATCCTTGTTGTGATGGCCTTAGTTTCATACTTGTTATTTTGGGTGAAAGAGAGTCATAAACCTTTCTGGGAGACTTTTGAGAGTGAACTCTTATGGAGACATACTGATCAGACCCTTCAAGGAAGCTTGCAATGTCAAGGTGTGGTTCTAAGATTTACTATTGTTTATATTAATACAATCAATGGTTATTTCCTATATCATGTATGAAATGTATGTTGATAGCTTATGGTTCCTTGACTCTATAAGTAGATAGTTCATTGTCATGCTCTATTATGTGTTTTTTCATTTTCGTATGTTGTTTCAGGTGTATCATTCATTAAGGAGAATAAAGCGATAGTTGAAGTGACGTGACGAAGAATTTATCAAACACCGGAATAAGGTAGGCCTCTTCAACGATAACTATTTAAGGAATTAACTATTGTCTTTGTCTTGCTGTGACTAGACACACTCTAGGGCTAGAGGGGTTGTCTTTGTCCAAAGAGGGAACATACCTACATCACAGCTCCTCCCTGCACTGACTATTGTTCCTTCTCCTCTGTCTCTGGGGAAGGAGACTTCTGACTCTTGTCAGAGTTGCGCTCCTCCTCTTCTTCCCGTCCCCCTGTCTTCTTTGTGGCAGCATGCTCTATGTTGGCTTTGTCTTCAACCTCCTTCCTCCTCTTCGCAGCCAATTTTTCCATCTTCAGCCTGGCCTCTTCCTTATTTTGTTGTGCTGCATACTTGCTAGACCCAGGTTTCAAGTGCGAAGTGGTGTGCCAATCTGTCATCCAGTGGTTGAGGACCACTATGATCGCATTGTTTGTGGCTAGGTATGGAAGGCCATACCATTTTTGCTCAGGTTCCTTCTGCACGTACATGGAGACATGGTAGAACTCCACCTTGAACTCCACATACTCTGTTAGCTGATAAAAAACTATCGGTGATAATTGCGGCTTGCGGTTGATGGCCATGTGGATACTCATCTCCATCAAGATCCAAAATATATTGCTATCCTTGACCCTTTTGGGGTCCTTTGTAGCCCAGAGCGAAGAGAACTTCGCTGCTTCCGGTAGGTCCTGTGCTACTGTAGGAAACTGACTGTCCTCTGGAAACTCCCATGCAACCAAAACTATGGACAACAGTAGCCATGCATAGTGGAACGTTTTGCTTTGATCCTGCTCCTCTCTGTAGTTCGCGAGGAACTCGCTGCAGAGGTAGCACGCCCATTTAAACTGTACGCCCTCCACGCACTAGGCTGCTAGTGATACCACTGGTGCTGGTACTTTGTCTACATGACACTTCCTCATGATCTTTCCTACCAAGATCTGAGTGGCGACTTTGATCGCAGGGTCAGTTATGCTAGTGATGGCATAGACGCACAACTTCTTTGAGAGCTTAAATTTATCCTTCATTACTTTGGCGAGGTCGCGCTCACCTATCTTGCCACCAAATTCCATGGCCGGATTTTCCCCTAAGTGCGGCAGCCGAGTGATCCTATGGATCAGCCTGTTAGTGATGGGTATCGGCTCTTATAGACACGGGCACCCATCGTGCACCAAGCACAACAACTGCTTGATCACTATCGTGGTGATGGGCGTGTGGTTGTAATGCGGCACCCATAGTAGGTTGAGTAGTCCTGCCTTGTCCAAGCCTTTCAGCCACTTCCTTGGCTCCAAGGCGGTCACACCAGAGTTTTTGTAGAAGACATAGTGCATAAATTGATATGTCGCTAAGTGGAGGAAGCGCTTCGTATCAGCCAAATACTAATTCTCCAATTTTAAATTGGGGACGCGCCCTAGGCGTGGTCCTTCAAAAACGATTTTGTCCAGCAGTAAGGGTGTATGCAGTGTGACCTTACTTTCATCAATGTCATTCAGAACCTTTGTCTTGCCTCTGTGTGGAGGAATGTACTTGAGCAGTTTAGAGATAGGGTCAGGCCCCTCCATCTTAACATCCTCTACCCCCATATCAATATCTTCCTCACCCATATGGATATCTTCAACATATTCTTCATGCTCCAGATCAACGACCTTTCCATTCTCCTGCGTGATGGGATTTTCCTTTTGTGGGTGCTTCCTGGGTGATGCGTGCACCGGTTGTGGCATTGCTGTCTGCTTACCTTTATTTGTTTTCGGACCCTCCTTTTTAGGCACAGGCCTCAACCTAGGTGACCTTGGCGATTTAGTCACTTCTGTCTTTACTTCAACACTCTCAACCTCTGGGGCAGCTCCCTCGGCTACCATTTCTACCTCTGGGGTAGTTCCCTCAGTTGCCATTGTTTCACCAGCGATCGTGGTCTCTATGGGGCCTGGTCCTAACATAATTTCACAGATGATCTTGCGGTTGGACTCTGGAAATCGGTCAACATTGGGTAGTCAAGCAATTCTTCGAATAAAACGTAGTTCATGCACAACAAACAGCACAACTCAAAAATTCTCAAAATGCAAAGTGTTTCTCGTCAGGCGGCCATCTATAATTTATAGGCATTTTCGAATTCAAATCTGACCATTCCCCCCAAAATATGATCATAAATGCTAGATTGGAAGCATATTTTCAAAGATCTTGCCCTTAAATTCTGACTTAAATGTCGCCCCCTGCTCCATTTAGCCATTTTTTCACTGTCAAATCATGAACAGTGACCATAACAGTCACTTTGCTACTGCCTTGTGCAGTTTCTTCCTTGATAGTGTAGCTCCCTCTGCACTTCTGTTGACCCTGTGACATTCCTTCGTTTCGCGCAGTTCCCTAATCGTGCAACTCCCTAACCTGGGTAGTGTAGTTTATAGTCTCGTGCCTCCTTTCAGCTGCTCGGGGCGCTAAGACTATGATTCCATCATGTAGTCATCTAGCTAGATTGCTAGTGTATGGCTTCAATCAAATACCATTCAACTTCCCTGGGAAGGGTTCTCCATTCAACTTTACCAACTGAACTGCTCCACCATCGGTAATTTCCTTAATGACATATGGCCCCAACCAATGCATCCTAAATTTCCCTAGAAATTTATCAAACTTAAATAATGAATCCATATAGGTGACGAAAGTTTTAGATAGAGGAGGAATGACTTGTTATAGAGTTTTATGAACCCAACGTTTCGGACTACCAAGTGAGTCAATCATCAGGGGATGTGTCAATAGATATTCTGTAGATATAATGATGTATCCATGAGCTGTATTTCAGAGTATACATATGGGTTATGAAAGAAATAATATAAGAAATTTAGTCAGCCATTATTTGATTAGTTTGTTAATATTTAAATAATTATAATTATTATTATTATTATTATTATTATTATTATTATTATTAATTCATTTATTATTTAATTAATTACTTAATTTATTTATCTATTTAATTTTTATTTATTTTTTTTAATTAAATTTAATGTAATTTATTTGTTAAGTAGTTTAGATTTATTCATAATTAGAGTTATAAAAGTTTATTACCCTTTTTTGATATAAATTTATAGATAACTTGTAATTAATAAATATGATTTTATTTTTATTTTTTTTTTTTTTTTTTATATAAGAATTCTGAAATAATATGAAATTTAAATTGATTTTAAATTATTAAGGATTTCCTTAATTAATCCACTATAATCTAATTATAAACTATATTGTTTACGCAGTTTTGATTTATTATTAACTTGAATTATTACAACTTTTATTATAATGTGAATATCTAGATTATGAGTATTTTGATTTTATTTTTATATAAGAAAAATTTTATATACATCTATTTATTTGATTAATTTTTATTAAGAATTCTTAATTTTAGGTTCCTAAATGGAATGTCTTAAATAGAATATTAAACCTTTAAAATTTTTAGTAAGTTAATTCACTATAATTTATTGGAATAAATTCTAGTGTTGATTTCTAATTATTTAATTTGAGTTATTACAACTATATGTTTAATTTACATTCATATGTTACTTATAATATTATAATTAATTATTTATGATTCAAGTTTTATTTTAATTTTATCAAATGATTAGTTATGGAATAATCATTTAATTATTTATTTGTTTATATATATTTGTTTGTTTGTTTTTTTTTTTTTTTTAGAGGATGTTAGATAATGTTTGCTTGTTGTTTTTTGTTTGTTTGTTTTTTTTTTTTTTTTTTTTTTAATGAGAGAGGAGGGATTTATCAAACTTGTTGTCATGTAATAAAACTAAATCATTTACCTTGAAGGTGCGCATTTTGATGTGTTGATCCTGCCATGCCTTTTTGTTCTCCTTTTGAACTTGTTGATGGAATCCAGTTAGAAATCTATACTCTTCAAGCTTTGTTAGTAGCCCGAGCCTCTCTTCTAGGGCTCCGCGATCCGCCATTCCTATGAGTGCCACTATGCATAGACTAGGTACAATGTACTCCATCAGCATCACAGCTTCTACGCCATAAACCAACCTGAAAGGCATTTGCCCCATCAGCTTCTTGCAAGTCATTCTATAAGCCCATAACACTGTGGGTACACACACATCCTAGTCATTTCTTTGAGCATTGTAAACCTTTTTTAGCACTCTCCAATATTTTATTGAATGCTTCCACTGTCCCATTGCCATGCGGATTCTATGGCGTACTCTTATGATGGTACACCTGAAATTCCTCTGTCAATGCGCTGATCGTCTCATTAAGAAAATGCATACCGCGATCGCTCATCAAAATATCCAGACACCCAAACCTCATTAGCACATAATAGAAAATGAACTTTGATGCTGTTGTGTCTATACAGTCCTTCACAGGTTGTGCCTCCGCCCATCTGGTTAAATACTCAGTCGCGGTGATGAAGTACTAGGCACCTGTCTTCTTTCCTGGAGGCTGAATTGGTCCTACAAAGTCAATCGCCCATTTCTTGGATGGTTGTAACGTCACTTGTAGATTTAGAGGCAATTGATCCCTCCGCGATGGCCTGCCAGTTGTTTTACATGCATCGCATGCCCTACAATATGCTTTCGAATCCTTATGCAGGGTTGGCCATCACAATCCAGTGCGTAGAATCTTTTGCGCTGTTGCTTTTCCTGCATAATGTCCTCCCGTGGCTCCCCCATGAGCCTCAGCGAGGATGATGCTTCGTTCAAACTCTGGTACATAACGTCGCAGTATTTCATCCGATCCCATTTTCTACAAGTTCCCTGTAATGACAGAATAGCATGCTCCGCGCACCACCAATTCCTTCTTCTGCTAGCTTGTATATCCTTCTGGAGATGTTCCGTCATCTGGAAGTGTATTATATCTTCAAAGTCACTATCCTCAACGCATAATGCAAAGAGCTACACATTAGGCAGTCCTTCCTCTAAATTAGTAGGTTCTTCTCCGGTTTCTATGCACGACAGATGATCAGGTCCTGCATTCAATCTTCCTAGTTTCGCAATGACTTCAAAATCATACTCCTCGAACAACAACAGCCACTTACATATCTTCCCCCACAACACAGGCTTGTTGACTAGGTACTTCAATGCAGAATGGTCCGTATACATCTTAAAATGTCTACCAAACAAATAATGCCTGAACTTCTGGAGCGCGTACACCATAGCTAGTCCTTCATGCTCTGTCATGGAATATTTTTTCTCATCTTTGAACAATTTCCTACTTGCGAAGTCTCCCTCACCGGCCTGTGTCAATACTGCTCCCAAAGTAATACATGATGCATCCACATGCACATGAAATTCCTTCTTCCAATCCGGGAAGACTAGGATCATCACGGTGACCATTTTCACTTTTAGCAGATCCAATCTCCTTTGACATTCTTCATTCCAACAGAACGTAATATCCTTCTTCAACAGGTTTTTAATCGGTGCGGTGATGTAGGCATAGTACTTGATGAATTTCCTATAGTATCTGGTATGCCCCAGTGTTGCGCGCAACTGTTTCACACTCCTTGGCACCTCCAAATTGATTATAACCACGATCTTCGCAGGGTCTACCATCAAGCCTTGTCTGCATACCACACGACCCAACAAGATCCCAAAAGGGACACAAAACAAACATTTCTTTAGATGAAGCACGCTCTGGTACCTCCTGTATGTATCTAGCATCAAGCACAGACTTCGCACATGGCACTTTACCAATCCAAACATTGTCCAATCATCAAAGTATAACTCCAGAAATTTATGAATGAAGTCCTTGAAGCCCGCGATGACTATGCGTGAAAATATCGCCGACACATTCTTCAGCCTAAAAGGCATTACAGTGTACTGAAAGCATCCCTGTCAATTCATGAAGGTTGTCTTACTTCTGTCCTCATGCACGATTTTAATCTGATGGTACCTAGAGAACCCATCAGTGAATGAATATGCTTCCTGCCTGCCCACATTATCCAATACCTCATTAGTAAATGAAGTTTGGAAAGGATCATGCATGCAAGTGTGTTGTTGGGAAAAGTATCCATTCAGAATGCCCCTATCCCACTCTAAGGTGTGATAGTGCCTTAGCAACAAACAAGGAAAACTATTTTCGTATTCTTCTTTATGAAATGTAAACAAAGAGGAAGGATGTAACTAACCTGTGTCTTTCGCTAGTTTGTTGATCCAATCGCTCTCTCCTTTGTTTGCTTCCCGCTGCCTGCTCTCTCACTGGTCCAGCTTCACCAAGTTCCTGCAAGATCACAGAAGAGAGAAACTACACAAAAGACATAGATTTACATTCATAACTAGTTTAGGATCAGATTTAAACTAAACATGCAAATATAACAAAACATCATTGATACAAAGCATGTAGGAGAAACTCAAATAGTTTTATTGATATGATAAGAAAGTCCAAGAGGAGATACAACCAAGTGAGTCCCGATCCAGCATCTACCTCCCAGCAAAGGAATCCCTTCCTCTCCTCCAACAAAGCATAAATCACCCAATGCGCTAATCTCAATCTCAAACCAACAACAATTCTCTGCAAAGTACAAAATTCCAGCCTCTGGATCTCTGGGATGAGGGATCCATATATAGATGTAAGCAGAGAGGATGAGTCAGCTTATGTTTTGACTTGTGGCTTCTCTCTCTCAGTTCTTTCTTCCACTTGGAGGCTGAGAGCCTCTTACTCATCACTGGTCGAATTCATTGAGGCAAGTGTCATTGAGGAAGATTCTGGAAGCTTCCAGTGTCTGTACACCTCGCGGAATGACATTTCCATTTGGCATTTCTCGCTCAGCGCACCCTGGTAGTGCATTTAGGTGTGTTGCAACGCACCTAGCTAGTGTACTGGGGTGCATTGCAACGCAGGCAGCTAGTAGAGCATCTGAATTGATCCTAATTTGACTAGTTCTGAGTGGTTTTTGGTGGAGAACTTCTGGGAGAAGCTATCATTGGTTGACCTTGTTCCTTTAGGGGTAGGAACAACACTTTTAGGGACTTTGGATCCCTTGGATTATGGAAATTTCATGCTCAAAGCTGTAAGGCACAAAAATGTCTATAACAGTTGCCCCCTAAAGTATGAGGCCGTTTATCGGGTGAAATGCTTTATTAGGAGGATCCGAAGTTCTTCCAATGCTGGGAGGAGACCTGTAATAAGATACAATACAATACATTATTTTTCATACTGTTTTCATGATCTAGCTGAGGCGGGCATTCCCATGCTCAGCTTTATAAATTCATTTTTCTGTACATAGGACAGACAATCGTCTGATGGTAGACTGATGATTCTGATGAAATCATCATCCTTTCGGTAGGATGATTATTTGTGCTGCAATGATATACATGTCAATGTCTTTATTTTTCCTAAATATATATCGCAGCCCGGATGGATGAAACTAGATCCGGGGTCTTCAATCTCGTCCGATCTTCACTCTAAGTACAAGTCGATCCATGTGAGAAATGTTTTGAAGTCGAACATGGAAAGACATCAATTGATTACCAGTCAATGATGTAAACTGTTAACAAGCGTGAGAGGAATCACCGATAATGATAATGACCCTCAAGGTACTGCAGTACAATTCACGTGGTGTGAATAAAGGACTTGGCGTCGAACACCACGCAAAATATTTCGGTCGAAGGTCATTGATGTATACCTGTCACCGGAAGTGAGAAACTTGCCATTGAGGCATGCAAGCTTCAAAGTACTGAAGGGGGTGTTCCTAGATCAACTTCTTGGATAATGAGCTGATGTCGACAAGAAGCGATCCGTCAAAGGAGGGCCTTAATGTATCCCACATCAGTGACACGGAACGGAGCAAACGATTTTGATGGAGGTGAAAACGATCTGATGATATATGGTTCAGGGTGGCAGTCATGAAAGAATGAAGTATAATGTATGTAGTGGATGGGACACGGTTGACTTCTCTGGATGACTTCTTTTGAACATGTCAGCGACACTTATGTGATGGATTGGTAGCATTTACCCCAAAGGTGGATGGTATGGCGAGACCATGGTGATGTGACCGATGAATGAAACAACCCAACCCGACTCAGGCACGGAGTGGAAGTGTCATGTTCAAGAGCGACTTGCTACCAATAAAGGTTCTTTGAGTTTCTTCCCAATTTTTCCCCAGTCATTGCTGACCAGTACCTCTTTATTTTTGTCAAGCTTGAGGAGGATAACATATGCTTGTTCTATAATTTGCCCTTCGGGCAAACCCATCGCTATGTTTTAACGAGCCTAGCGATAGTGAAACTCGTTCTCGTCTAAAGACAAGTTTGTCGCTATTAATCTTTTTAACGAGTCTAACGACAAAGATAACTCAGTCCTTTTCATCTTTAGAGAGTCTGAAAAGGTGCGTAACGATAACTCCGGAAGTCCTTTTTCGTCATCTAATCCCTTAAGTCCGAAAAAGTATAAAACAATACAGAAGGGATGAATTTTCGATAGTTTTAACGAGCCGAACAAAACAAGCGCTCGATCTTTTTGTGCAATAATCCCTCAGGTCCAAAAAGATTAAAATCTAGAGGAGGGATAACACTTCCGGTCGTTTTAATGAGCTGGAAGGCCAAAAATCGGCAATATTTTCATATTTTACGAGTCAGATGAAAAGAGCTTAAAGAAGACTCGTCTTTTGAGGAACGAGTGATAAAAAGGGTAGCAGTTGATTCCAGGTAAGGGTTGGAATTTTCCAATCACGGCAGTGTCACAAGGATGGCTAGTGAAATCACTCTTCGCAGCCGTTCCTCAAAATGGGTAAACAATCAAATGGAGGTGAATGATCGGCCAATGGAAAAGTGGAGGTGACGGTGCAAACACGACCAAGGCTTTAATCGCTGATAATGTTACATTCGCGGTGGTTATTTACCAGAGGATAGTTCATTTTTTAACGAGCTTAAACGCGGATTGAAACACTTGCTTGATCTTATGTTTATTTTTTAACGAGCATGAACTATGTGCTAAAACTGCTCGATCTTATGTTTATTTTTTAACGAGCATGAACTATGTGTTAAAACTGCTCGATCTTATGTTTATTTTTTAACGAGCATGAACTATGTGCTAAAACTGCTCGATTAATCCAGTCATATGATAAGAATGTCTCATTTAAGATTCCATTTTTTATGGATCTTGCGCCTTACAAAGCTTTGCTCCGGAATCCTTTCTTTATGCAAGTTCAGAAACGACTAATCCTACGAGTTTAAAGGGTTAGAGGTCCTACAAATTTAAAAAATCAATAGCCGCCCCTTGCTTGCACTCCAAAAGGTTTGCATGCCCCCAGGTATAAATCAGAGTTTCAAAGTTACCCCTACTTTAGTCCGATAAAACATTTGTTTTAGCAAGAGAGGCCTACTTCTTTCAGGTTACCAAAGATTGTCTCATTTGCGCAGCAAACAAAACACTTCTTCGGCGATGTCTACCGAGATAGACAAAGGTGAGTGACAACGAGCGCCAAACACATAACTTTGAAAAAAGAATCTTATTCTAGAACAACCCCTCTTCCAATCACGGACGGGGTACGGACTAGTCATATTCTCCCACGGAAACCTACTCTATACCCAAAGTTTTCCTGCCGAAGCAGACCAGGACGCATGCCCCCTGGGTTCCTATCATATCCTTCCGAATTACTCGCGCTCATCGGGAGGACGGATCGTGGGTTGAGACATTTCTTGCGTGAAGAGACCATTTAGGGATGGTATATGACTATTTGCGATGCATGATCCGGGAAATGAAAGCTGGTCCACGAGCTTGACCACTCTTCCTTCGTGCGGAAAACACATTACTCTAAAGAGTGAGGAGACGATGGCTCCCATGCATTCTATATAGTCTCGTCCAAGAAGTAGGTTATAATCCAAGGGTCCTTGAACGACCATCACGTTCATTTGAACGGTCTTCCCTTTCAATGTTATGGGCACATTGGGGAGGATCCCTAAAGGTCGACTGGTTCCTTTATCAAAGCCTGTCAGATTTCTCATCTCAGGCAAAAGCGATGGCGAACCAAGCGCTTTCCAAGAAATAGAGGAAAGGATACTCACAGATGCCCCCTCATCAATGATAGTGCCAGCCATGACCATTCTGTATATTTGAACGATAATTCTGAATGGTATGCTTGCTGGCAAACGGGGTCTGCCTAGTTGGTTCCAGTCGAAGGATACAACTAGGTTGCTTGGTGGTGGGACCGAGTAGACGGCCGGGTATTGCTCTGACGAACTTCCTTCCTGCGATAAAGGAATGGATGGATTGCCCCCGTGTTCGTCGGAGTCTGTGTTGATGAAGAGAATTTGGACGGTGTCATCCTTATCCTCTTCAGTGACTGTATCATTCGAAGATAAAACCTCCGAAGGCAAGACCGGGTCAACTTCCGCCTCGACCTTTTGACTTTCGTCTGGTATGGATTCAGTTGGTTTATCTTCAATGATAGACGCTTCAGCTGACCACTTGAGCGGGCCAGCTAGATTCTCAACTAACGAAGGACTCGGCAAGAGTTTTTTATATCCAGGAGGAAGTCGTAACAGCGAATCCGGACGATCTTCCAAGACTCTTTTAGCCTCGTCTAAGAAGGGACAACGGTGGAGGGCATGGTCGCCTTCGCACAATCTATAGGGAGGTCTAGCTCTCCCTTCTTGTCCTGGAACTTCACTTTCGCTAGTTGACGTTGTACTTTCAACATGGCCATCAGAGGTTGACGACACCGGATTGTGCAAACGGGGAGACCAGTCCCTTAGTATCCGAGGGATGCAAGGACAATCTCTATGAAAGTGGTCTCCCTTGCAGATGACACATGGTGATTTAGGCTTGGTCAGTGCTGTGTGTGTATTTTCATTAGACGACACTTGTTTTCCCTTATTTGCCTTTGGCTCCTTCTTCTTTTTCTCTTTCTTCTTCTTTTCCTTTTTCTCCTTAGGAACTTGGTTTTTAGCTTTACCAGTCTCGTCACACGAAGAGGAAGGAAGAGAGGAAGAATTAGAGGAAGTAGAAGGTTGGTGGGAAATTCTGGACTCGTCTAATTTTTTATTTGACTGTTCAGGAATAGTGGTGTTCTGAACGACATTGGTTGAGAAGAGCCAGACCGGTAAGCCAATTGTCAGTCCTGGAAGCGACAATGTGGCCATATGGGGCGCACCAACATTTCCCCAAGAGGAGAAGGGACTAGGATTTCTACCAAGGGGAATTCCTTGGTTGGTAGGCTCCATTTTCTCAACCTAAAGATCAACGCAGGAAAAAGGGGTGATTATTCCGTTTAAAATAAATTTTAACGACGCTTGGACACAACTTGCTTTTTCAATTTTAAAGAGTCGAGAAAAAGCAAAAGATGACTCTAGTCTCCTTCGATTTTTAATGAGCCTGAAGTGACAAGTGCTCAGATGGACCTTTTCCGTTAAGGAGTCTGAAAAGGAACGAAAGGGACTACTCTGGAGTTCTAGGTAGAGGGTGTGCCAAACCAATCGCAAAACCGTAGAATACTTTTTAGGGTACGGGCGGTCAATCTTCCCGAATGCTGTGTTCAGTGCATTGCGATCAGTAGGGCGGCCGACACGGCTTCCTATGGATAAAGGTTTTATGCCTATAGGGGTCTCCCAATATATACTCGACGGTACGTGGGAGCACAATCCGTACTGGCACTTATTGTCTCTCAGGAGGAATCACCCAACCATCAGTGAGGCAACAGTTACCAGGTTTTACGACGCCGGAACACGTCTCTGGCCTAGACCTCTATGTTGTGCGTTAAGTTACAAAGCGTTTTTAAGTTCATTCAATTTATTTTAGGTTGATCTTTCTTAGAAGTTTGCCTTTTTGGATCACCACGATATGTAGATACAATTCCTAAATGCAGTCTAAAGATGATAAGCAAGCTTTTATATCTTTTCAACAATGAAAATCCTAGCTACAAGGGGAAAAGAAAGACACAATCTTTTCTCAAAGAGCATAGAGCACACTGTAAATGCACTTTTCCTAAATCAATCCATACAAACTGTCAAAATGCAAATGCACATATGCATGTATTTGTTTTCACTTTCTTAATATTGATGCCTAAAAAGAAAGCTGTTGTACAAATTTGAATTCGATTTCAAGTGAAAAACACAAACAAGCTTCTTTCGAAATCAAAAAGACGATTACGAAACTTTATGATTTTGAAGTAAATACTTGTTTCGACACTAGAAATTCATAAACTCAAACCAAAAGACAAAAGTAAAAGCGTAATCAGTTGTCAACAGCAAACAAACTTACTCCTAAGATCAAAATGACACTTACAACAGGTCTAGATCTAAGGGCGACAGTATGACTAGTTTACTTTCGTAATGGGAAACTGAAAATGATGTAACAAATACACAAAAACAAATACAGTTTCTTTTATACAACTGAGGTGGAATTGAGGCAAAGAAAAGGGGTTTTCAGTTAGGTACACTCACTGATAACAGGCTGCAAAAACAGAGATAAAACTGAGCAAAAAGAAGCAAAGAACCACAGCTGCACAAGGCAAAGGCTGATCAACGCACCCCTTGCACAGAGAAACTGAATTGCAGTGCAGGTAGCCCTCTCGGGACCTGCGTTGAAATGCAGAACCTCTTCACAGAGCCTGCGCTGAAGTAGAAACGAGAATTGTCTCCGGGTTCTGGGTCACGGTTTGCAGTTTAATCTATGGTTTTTGGCCGGATAAAAGCTATCAATTAGGTACAATTAGAGGGATGATTTAAAGGAGGACTAAGAGCTATCACAAAGGGTTGTTAGAGCATTTGTGGATCAGCTGTTCAGATCATAAACAGGCCCAGTAAATGGACTAGAGTAGTAGATCTCTACTTTGCATTTGTAAATGGCAAATGCAGTTTGATTCGGCACTCCTGAGTTTATGAGAAGAACAACAATGGAAACACAAATAAACTAACTAGATACGGTCCCCAGCGGAGTCGCCAATTTGTTGTTGGGAAAAGTATCCATTCAGAATGCCCCTATCCCACTCTAAGGTGTGATAGTGCCTTAGCAACAAACAAAGAAAACTATTTTCGTATTCTTCTTTATGAAATGTAAACAAAGAGGAAGGATGTAACTAACTTGTGTCTTTCACTAGTTTGTTGATCCAATCGCTCTCTCCTTTGTTCGCTTCCCACTGCTTGCTCTCTCACTGGTCCAGCTTCACCAAGTTCCTGCAAGATCATAGAAGAGAGAAACTACACAAAAGACATAGATTTACATTCATAACTAGTTTAGGATCAGATTTAAACTAAACATGCAAATATAACAAAACATCATTGATACACAGCATGTAGGAGAAACTCAAATAGTTTTATTGATATGATAAGAAAGTCCAAGAGGAGATACAACCAAGTGAGTCCCGATCCAGCATCTACCTCCCAGCAAAGGAATCCCTTCCTCTTCGCCAACAAAGCATAAATCACCCAATGCACTAATCTCAATCTCAAACCAACAGCAATTCTCTGCAAAGTACAAAATTCCAGCCTCTGGATCTCTGGGATGAGGGATCCATATATAGATGTAAGTAGAGAGGATGAGTCAGCTTATGTTTTGACTTGTGCCTTCTCTCTGTCAGTTCTTGGTTCCACTTGGAGGCTGAGAGCCTCTTACTCATCACTGGTCGAATTCATTGAGGCAAGTGTCATTGAGGAAGATTCTGGAAGCTTCCAGTGTCTGTACACCTCGCGGAATGACATTGCCATTTGGAATTTCTCGCTCAGTGCACCTTGGTAGTGCATTTAGGTGTGTTGCAACGCACCTAGCTAGTGTACTGGGGTGCATTGCAACGCAGGCAGCTAGTAGAGCATCTGAATTGATCCTGATTTGACTAGTTCTGAGTGGTTTTTGGTGGAGAACTTCTGGGAGAAGCTGTCATTGGTTGACCTTGTTCCTTTAGGGGTAGGAACAACACTTTTAGGGACTTTGGATCCCTTGGATTATGGAAATTTCATGCTCGAAGCTGTAAGGCACAAAAATGTCTATAAAAAAGTGTCATTCAACTTCCTGAGATCTACGCATATCCTTATTTCATCCTTTTGCTTCTTTTTCTAGACTAACATCGGGGTTACCCTATTGGATTCTTCTACTGGTTCAATAATTCCTTCCGCGAGAATCTTATCCAACTCCAAGTGGACCTTCTCTTTATACTTCAGATTGAGATGGTAAGGCCTTTGCTTGACTGGCTTCACATCCATATTTAAAGTAATCTTCATAATTCCCAGGTCCCCTATTATCCCTTTTAGGTCTGAAAACTTCGTAGGGAACAAGTCCTAGTATTCGCAGAGAAATTCAGTGAACTTATCTACCATTGCGTCATCCCAGTAGTCTCCATTTTTTTCAAATTTTGGCTGCGCTTTCGTGCCAATGTTTACTTGTCTAGTTTTGAGTGGCGCGGTTATACCAGGATTCTCTATTTGAGTTCCTTAAACTTCACGGTGACCTTTAGTCTCCGGAATATTAATCCTTCCTAGATCTTCATCTTCTTCTTCAACAGTCATGTTATAACACTCCAGCGCGTGGCTCAACTAAGTAGCCCAATCAAATTGAGTCAGATCTAAAGGATCCTATGGTATCTTGAAGATCGTTGCTTTGAATTCTTGTAGCGCTTCATCAATACAATCAAATCTTCCCTCAAAATTGAATATCATTACGAACCCTTGGTGCAAAATATCCCATTCTTCAGTACCATGGCAGAGCTCCGTCTCCAAGTACCAATTCATCAGTATCACATCTAAAGTATGGTAGAACAAATGCACCCATTCAGGCTAAGGCTCCACTCCATAAACTTTAGTCCATTTGACCAAGTGATCACACAGATCGTCCCCCCCATCATATTTTTCTGCTAATCCCACTTTTGGCTATCCAAAGCATATTCTCGTCATCTTCCTATATTCACGCCAATCATCAAAACTATCCTTGTGCATACCCCACCATCTTGTGAGCGGAACATGCAGTGCCCAATCCAATGCCTAGAAGCGTTACTTCTTTGGCACTTCCATTTCAAATGCATTCAAAAAGGTATCCACATCAGTCAAACCATCATAAGAGGGCAGATTCCTTACCTCCTACGATACACAGCACATCGATTTAGTAATCATATTACAACACAGCGTAGACACTTCATGTAATCAATTCTACCAGTGCTCCAATTCTTCATCCGAATTTGATGTGCAGGAAATTTCGCGGTCCCATGCAATATGTCCATTTGTGGTTAGGTTCACCCAATCTTGATCTCGCACTGTTATCTTATATATATGGTCCAAATCATCATCACTTTCATAATCGCGGACCGGTTCAGTATAATGCAGACCTTCTATAGGATCTAGGGGTACTACGATGTGAAGTGACTTCTTTTTAGATGTCATCTTTCACTTCTTCAGGTTAATCACCCCATTCATGTCAATAGCCCAATCAATCCCAAGGAGTGCAGGCTAGGAGTTGCTATAATCCACAATCTCTATTACTTCGAAATCAGCCAACATGCTTGCGCCTTCAATATCTACTCTTACTCCCTACAATCGTCCCATGGGGATGATCTTCTAATAATTTTCCATCCTCAACTGAATCAGAGACCATTGCATCGCAGGTCTCCCCATTTGCTCCCATGTTGTTTTAGGCAAAACATTAGTGTCTAACCCTAGATCCAAAATGACTTGATCCATTTCATATTCTCCTATCTGCGCAGTGAGTCTCATCTCACGCCCTTTCCTTGCCTTATGCTTACCAATCGTTTTGACTACATGCGGTTCACCAAGAGCATTTTCTTTTCTGCCACACCTATTTATCAACTCCTATAATCCCTTTACAACCTTTCTATTGTGCAACAGCTTCATGCAGGTCTCTAAGAAGGTAGTAAGCATAGAAGTATTCATTTCTTCCATGGGTTTATCCTAGCTTCCTGAGGTAGAGGCCTCAACGAAGCTTTAGTTTTCTTCCATAAATGTTTCACGTATGTGCTCCAAATCAAATTCAACCTCCTTTTCTGTGGCTTTTTGGACCCATGTACTTTCTTTAGGTTGCTTCCCCTTATCTTTTCCTGTTGTAACTCCACTTCACAACACTATATTTTTGTTAGGATCCTCTTCGCGGGGCTCAACCCTCATCATCTACAGGTTATGGGTTGGTTGCGGAGTTTGCGCCCCCTTCTCATGTATTTTTGATAGTAGTACGAGGCAATCTTCAGTCTCGTTGTCGAACTGAGTACAATACCAACATGACAAATGTGTTGGGTTCATGAATTCTCGTGCATAGTGTCCTGGTCCTCCACAATTTTAGTAAATTACATGCCCCCGACCTCTACTAGGTCCTCCTCCACCTCGGCCTTGTCCACGCCCCTGAAATCCTATTCGCACTACCCTAGTGCCCTGATTAGGAGGTCGTGTTTCTACCTAAACTCTATATGCAGGTTTTATTTCCATCTTCAACTCATAGCTATGACAATTGCACTCATTGTGACCCATCGATTGACAGAAGTTGCAGAAGAGTTGTTGCAGTGTCCGTACAAATTTTGCAACAAATGGAAATTGTTGGTCACGTGTTTTCCTGCTACCTGACAGATAACACACCATAGCGCAGGCCCTATGCTTAGTCCTTCTTGAGCTTCTAACCTTAGAGGCATTGGTCCTCCTGCAACATAACTCATGAAGACTAGGTAGTGATCTTTGTCATGCCCTTGACCTTTGCATTTCAGGCACCAAATCTCTTTGCGCACCTCTGGACAAATTGTTCTATTGTTCTTTAGACTCTATAGTTGCAAGGAAAGGTTCTACAACTATGCATGGATTTGTTGAACCCCCAGATTTAGGTCTTGCATCAGCATTTCATGTAATCTCATTGAAATCTCCAAGACTTCTGCTTGGGTCCCAATCTTTTATTGTGATAACGCAACCCTTAAGTGGGGCAGGAGCGAAGCCAAAAACCATTCGCGGTGCTGCCCATCTGTCAAATTCATATTAGCTTCACGGAGCTTACACTTCAACCTATGATCCGTCTCCTAGGGCATCTCGCCTGGATTCATCGTGATTTCTATGAATCCTACAATTGAATGCACTTCCTTATTAAACATGGTTTGGATATCTGCCAACACAATTGTTGGGTTATCAGTATAGTGCTTAATGTACCATGTTAGCACAAGTTCCAGCAAGGCACTAACCAAGGTTTCCTTCTTCATCTAATCATCTATGATACACTAAGCTTCCCATACAGCCTCCTTGATGAACCAAAATTGATCAGGATCCTCATTTCCAAGCCCTTGAATAACAACATATTTACTGAATTTTCCATACTAAATTATGGTGGGGGTGGCAGTGGTGTGGGCGAGGGTATCAGTGGTGGAGGTGAAGATGGAGGCGGTGTGGGTGGATGTGGTATTCGCAGGAACCCTTGTCTTATCAACTGAACAATGCTATGCGGAGAGCTCTACGCTGCTCCCTCATCATCACTCAGAGGAGGTTCAATCAGCAGGCTATATTCAAGGCCTCTTCTCCCTCCATTCCTATAAGTCCTTCCACTTTGCATAACCCCAAACATAAGGGTAACTGCATAACCCGATTTTCACACAATAGCATCTTAATCCAAGTATTTAAAGAACTTAAATACTTACCTCGCGTCCCTTTGAAGAAGCACCGCTCTGATTTGTTGTAACTAACTGAAGTATCGGCCGTGAATTCTGTTACAAACCATCCTATGATACTATCGAGCCAATGATCGACAACGCATGCGATCTTATCTTCGGAGGCTTATAATATCCACACTAACTTCGTGATCCACTCGTATAATTCAATGGGAAAGGAAAAAAATAAGATTTCATGTATCTCTGTGTATAGATATCTATCCAACCACTGTTCTTTCATCAATCAAAGATTTCTATTCTCCTGCGCCATGAATTCATGGATCTTTCTATCCAACCAGTCTTCAATCTCTTTCTTAGTTGGATACCTTTGATGCAACATCACACATCTCTCATGTAGATCCTGGTCCCAACAACAGAACCATTTGTTGGCTTAATGGGCCCTAACCAAGGTTCAATGGTAGTCAGCTAAGCAAATCCCTACACTACTGGCCCTTTCGGCATCAATCTGCAGAGCGCAGACTAAAGTCTCACCTGAAGCAGTATGGGGGGATGCAGGAACCAAGTTTCCACTCCTTGAGATGGTTATGATGTCGGTTTTATACCTTCAACTCTGTCTTCGCATAGATCGATAAGCATTTTAGGGCTTATTGATATACTTCTCTTATTCGTCCCTTGATCATCCGTGAAGGTATACGATCATTCTTCGCGGAACCCTAATATGTGAGTCAGGCACTTACGCGCCTCTGTAACTACTCTACTATATAATTACCCGAATTATCTTAAGTATTGAACAATTTTAACATGCATTTACGATTATCTTCGCATAAACTTATATCTTTTCTTACGTTCATATAACAAAGGGAAACATATAGATTTGCACATCAGAATAGCAATTAAATATAAACTCGGTGCTCAACATAACATAATCGCATGCATTTAACAGAAGTAAAATACACAGGAATTTCAGAATACTTCTCTTTATTAATGATCCAAATCTCCAGTGTAGACTCTAACTACCCTGCTCACACAGCTACAAGGGTCTACGCACTCAACTGCGGACTTCTACCCTAGGCCTCTGTGCACTCAGCTGCATAGCCCCTTTCCTACGCTAAGATTCTCACTCTTAGCTCTTCCCACACCCATTACATCAATGACTCAAACTTACTTAGCTATTATGACTACTAAGAGACTCTTCTAACACTCCTTTTTATACAATCCCATGGTCTACAGACCATGGGTAGATCTCTAATGCCGACATGAATTATACAAAAGAAGGGCAGAAAACTCTTGGTGAATTTTTACATCTTCGAGCTCCGCGACCAAAAAATTTAGAGACTTTACACTCTTTTATACAAATTATGGGCTTTCTAGGCGAACCCGTTCCCAACAGGAGCTATGAAGATAAATACATAAAGTGGACCATGCTACGACAGGGAAGGGACCAATATGTGGCCGAGTTCACAATTTTTTCCATACCCTTCACACGAAGCTAGGTATCAAATATTCTGAGTGGCATTTGGTACTCAAGTACCATGACTGTCTACACAAGTATGTCCAAGTGGAGATAGATTTCCAGGACATTTATTCACTTGGCACAATGTACCGATATGTTGTCAAGATTGAGGAGAAGTTTAAACACTAGAAGCAATAGTTTGGATCTACGAATTAGAAGCAAGGGAAAGGCACCCCCAAACCATAGAGAAAAAGACAGAGCCAAGGTGGGGCTACCCAGGACAACCCGCCGAAGTCGCAAGAAAAGAACAACACCACAAAGACAAAGAAAGACATGGGAAATGGTGTGAGTTCCATAAGAGCTCCACTTGCAACACAAGTGAGTGTGGGGCCAAGCAGTCACTGGTGACCGAGTTGAAGACCTCCAAATTAGATGTGTTTTTTGACTCTGAGTCAAAACCTGATAAGGGGAATTAAAAAGGGAAGCAGATCATTGATGCAGAGCCTAATGCCACCATGGCCACCAACAAGATCCAAAAGAATGAGCCTAAATATCTGAAGGAGGGGGAATGCCTCTTCCACTCACAGATGTGGGTGAAGGGTTCTTTGTTGCAATTCATTTTCAATAGTGGGAGCCAAAAGAACCTCATCTGAGCAGTGGTCATGAATTAGTTGGGCCTAAAGACTACAACACATCCATAGTCATACACCATCGGGTGGCTTCACCAAGGATGAGATCTCTGCATCAACCAACATTGTCACCTTCCCTACAACATCAAGCCCTTCATAGATGACGTACTGTGTGATGTTTCTCCTCTGTGATTATTACTTTGGCCAATATGTTCTATAGGATACTAGAGGTAGCCATGCCTACCACCATCTCTTTGGTCATTGCAAATAAATGCAATAAGATCATTTTCGAGACAAGGAAATTTGTTTTCCTTATGATTCGCCCTCAAGGAAAGAAGAAGGTTGTGGCCATGACTTCCAAACAGGGCTCCTCCACACAATAACAACAAATGGAAAAGGTCATGGAGGGGTACAAGGATATTTTTGCCTCATGTACAGGGGTACCTCTGCACTGTTAGGTCAAGCACTCCATCAATCTGAAATTTGGCATGGCGCTGCCCAATGGACCTATCTATTGACGCTCTGTTCTGGAGAACGATGAGATCAAGAGGAAAATTCAGGAACTATTGCAGAAAGGGAACATCAGGCCAAGCTCATCACCCTATTGGATCCCAATTATATTGGTACAAAAGAAAGATGGGACCTAAAGACTCTATATTAACAATTGGGAGCTGAACAAAATCACTGTCTGGAATAGGTACCCAATCCCACAGATTGATGACCTTCTGGACCAGCTCAAAGGGGCTAAATATTTCAACAAGATTGACTTGAAGTCAGGTTATCACTATGTGTATATCAAATACTCTGATGCATGGAATACTACCTTCAAATCCAAGGATGGCCTTTTCGAATGCCTTCCAGGTTGATGAATGCCCCTGAAACCTTCATGAGATTGATGGACGACATCTTGCGACCCTTCAGCAATGCATTCATGGTGGTGTATTTAGATGAAATATTGATCTTCAGCCAAAGTTGGGAAGAGCACCTCGAGTATATTTGATAGCTCCTTCAAGCCCTACGACAACACAAGTTGTGTGCTAACTTGGAGAAATACATTTTTGGCATGACTTAGGTTCAATAGTTGGGGTACATCATTGATGAGAAAGGGGTACATGTGGATCCAACAAAGATACAAGTCATTTGGGATTAGCCAGCCCCAACCACCCTAACAGACCCCCGTAACTTTCTAGGTCTTGCCAATTTCAATTGCAGGTTCATGTTGGGGTTCACTTACATCACTTGGCCTTTAAGTCAATTCACCAAGGGTAGAGTGAAAGCGAATTTTTTTGGTCTGAAACCCAACAACTGGTGTTTTCCGAGTTGAAGCATCGCCTCTGCTCTACACCAGTGCTCACATTACCAGACCCGCAACAACCATTTGAGAAGGAGACACACGCCTCCAACTATGTTGGTGCATTTCTTCCTTAGCAGGGGCATCTAGTGGCTTACCACAATGAGACACTTTCAAACATAGTCCAAAAGTATCCCACTTACAAAATATAAATGTATTACATTGTGTAGGAATTCTGTTAATGGAATCATTACATTTTGGGGAAGGAAATGGTCATCCACATAGACCACCGACCCTTACAGTTCATACAAACAGAAGGGAAGTTGCAGAATGTTTACCATCATAAATGCTCCACCTACCTGCAATAGTTCCATATAAACATTAAGTACAAAAAGGGAAGCACTAACAATGTTGCAAACTACCTCAACAAACCACCAATCATGGTGTTGATCAATGTGCTCGACTCCTGTGGGCACGAGACTTCAGAGTAGCTGCAACTTTACTAGAGCGATCCAAAATTTGACAGCACATACCAGACACTCTTGGAAGGGAAGCAAGTTCCAAATTTCACCTTCAGGATTCAATGTTATTGTTGGCTTGATGGGCCTTGACCCAGGTTCAGTGTTAGGAATCCAAGCAAATCCCTACACTACTGGCCCTTTCAGCATTAATCTGTGGAGCGCGGACCAAAGTCTCACCCGAAGCGGTGTTGGGGGTTGCAGGAACCAAGTTCCTACACCCTGAGATGGTTTTGATGTCGGTTTTCTAACTTAATCCCTACCTTCGCACATATCGATAAGCCCTTCGGGCTTATCGACGTATTTCCTCTTCCGCCTTTCAGAACCTTTGTGAAGGTATCTGGCTATTCTTCGCGCAACCCTAAACAATGATCCAAGCACATGCATGCCTCTGCAACTATGTTATTGTCTCGTTTCCCTAATTATTTAGTGGTTAGCCAACTTTATCATACAATTAATATTACCCTCATGTAAACATATATGATTACATGCGTTCAAATAATAGATAGAAATAGATAGATTCGTGCATCAATTTAACATTATAATGTAAACCAAAAGCTTAACATATCATAATCAGATGCAATAATCAGAGACAGAAAACATAGTAATTCCATAATAATTCTCTTTATTTATAATTCAAGTTCCCAGTACATACTCTATTTGCCCTGTGCACACAGTTTCAAGGGTCCGTGCACTCAGCTACAAACTTCCACCCTAGGCCTCTTCGAACTCAGATGCCCCATGCTTATCAATGACTCATGACTCATGACTTCGAAGTTACTTATTGTACTTTTCTACTTAGATCTTCTAAGACTTCCCTTTTTATACAATCCCTTTGTCTACGGACCATGGGTAGATCTCCATAACTGACACAACTTATCTAGACTAAGGGTGGAAAACCCTTTTAACTTAAGACATCTTTGCACTGTGCGACCACAAAATGCAGAGACTTTACATTTCTCTACACAAAATTTAGGCCTTCTGCCCCAAAACTTGGGTGTTTAACCCTAAAATTGACCCCAGGGGACCCATTCCCAATAGGCCCCCAACACAAACATGGTGACTTGCCCTCGAGTCACTCAGTTTGTGCGGAGATCTTGTTGCGAAGAGCTCCTAGCTTGACCTGGACAATTGCTACCTCGGCAGTGCACTGTGTTGTTGCCTACTTCAACTCCTCAACCAACTGTTCTGTCACTGGCCCTGTGCTAGCAGTCTATAGCTTCTGTTGAGTCTCTTGCAGACTGGCCAAATTTCCTTCAATGGTAGTCATGATCTCATAGGCCTCATCTAACCAAGGCTTCAAGCGAGCCTTCAAGACGGCTTCCTTGTGCTACATTGTGTGTACCTATTCCTTCAATGCCTTGGCCTCCTGTAGCTTCCCGAGCCTTTGCGTGATGACAACAGTACATGCTGTTGCCTTAACCTTTTCATAGTGTTGTTGTAGTTCCCATGCTTCTATCTCTAGCCTCTTTACATTGGGGTCCTCTTGTAGGCTGGTGAGGACCTCGGGTGACTGCTCAAAAAGTGTCATGCAATCCATCACTGCACTTTCTACCACTGTTACCACATCTGCCACACAGTCGTGCACTACTCCCTGACTTCCAGCAAAGTCGAAGGCTAGGCCTTCTACTGCCACTCTGCGATCTTGAGATTTAGCTCTAGTTGAACCTTGGCCAACTTTGTGCATGCATCACGCACTCCCATAGTGAGTTTTCAAAGCCGCACATCGATTGGCTCAGCCTTAGGGATGTCTAGCTTCGAGACAGTTCGACATGCTTCATCCACAAACTTAGAGAGGTGCTGAATCTTATCTATGAGGTTGGACACAAGGTTGATGGTGGAGTCGCACTGTACAACCATCTCAACATTGTTGACCTTCCGCTTGCTAATCACCTACAAAGCGCAGTGATCGTGGGCCCGAAGTTCGGTGATCACACTATCCTGCAAAAGGTAAAGTACTTTGCTAGGAAGCATTGCTAGATTAAGTTCCATGCCTGTGAGGGCGCTGACAACGGATCTGTCAGCGTCAGTCTCCATCGTCAGTGCTCTGTCTGGCAGCACTATGGCTCAGGGGTCCCTAGCATGCAACATTTCTGTGGCTTCTAATGTGCCAATGGCCACACTCGTGGGCACCACACGCTTCTGTGGGCATTGTGACATATATTCATTTCCTGCAGTTCCCCAATCGTGCATCTCTTCAACTCGGGTAGTGTAGTTTATAGTCTCCGACTTCCTTTCAGCTACCTGGAGTGCTAAGACTGTGCTTCCCTCATATAGTCACCTAGTTGTATCACCAGTGTATGGCTTCAATCGGCTACCATTCACCTTCCCTGGGAAGGGTTCTCCATTCAGTTTGACCAACTGAACCACTCCATCATCAGTAATCTCCTTGATGACATATGGTCCTAGCCAATGCATCTTGAATTTCCCTAGAAATTTATCAAATTTACTGTTATATAACAAGACTAGATCATTTACCTTGAATGTGCGTAGTTTGATGTGCCGATCATGCCATGCCTTTTCACGCTCCTTTTGAACTTGTTGATGAAATCCATCTAGAAATCGGTCCTCCTAGAGCTCTGCTAGCTACATGAGCCTCTCTTCCAGAGCTTCACAATCTACCATTCCTGTGAGTGTCGCTATGCACAGACTAGGTACAATGTATTCCATTGGCATCACAGCTTTTATGCCATATACGAATATGAAAGGAGTTTTCCTAGTCAACTTCTTGCAAGTCGTTCTATAGGCCCATATCACTGCTGGTCTGTGCATATCCCAGTCACTTCTATGAGCATTGCAGACCTTCGCCAGTGCATTTTTGAGTATCTTATTGAATGCTTCCACCGTCCCATTGGCTTGTGGGTGATAAGGTGTACTCTTCTGGTGATACACCTGAAATTCTTTGTCAACTCGTTGATTGTTTCGTTAAGAAAGTGCGTACCGCGATCGCTCATCAAGATCTTTGGAAAACCAAATCTTGTCAATACGTATTAAAAAATAAACACTATTTCCGTCACGCCTGTACAATCCTTCACAGGCTATGCTTCTTCCCACCAGGTCAAGTACTCAGTCGTAGTGATGGTGTACCGCTCACTTGTCTTCTTTCTTGGAGGCTAAATTGGACCCACAAAGTCAATCGCCCATTTCTCGAATGGTTGTAACGTCACATGCGGCATCAAAGGCAGTTCAACCCTTTGTGATGGCCTCCCAGTCCTTTGACATGCATCACAGGCCCTACAATATGCTTTTGCATCCTTATGCAGAGTTGGCCACCATAACCCAGCACACAAAACCTTATGTGTTGTTGCTTTTCCTGCATAATGTCCTCCTGTAGCTCCTCCATGAGCCTCCGCAAGAATGGTGCTTCATTCAAAGTTGGGTATATAACGTTGCAATATTTTATCTGACTCCATTTTATACAAGTTCACGAAAATGACTGAGAAATCTGCCACGCACACTACTAACTCCTTCTTCTGCTAGCTTGTATACCCTTCTGGAGTAGTTCACGTCATCAGGAAATATATGATATCTTCAAAGTGACTATCTGTGACATGCACTACAAAGAACTGTCTTTCCAGCAACCCTTCCTCCAAATTAGTAGGTTCCTATCCTGTTTCAATGTGCGATAGACGATCAGGTCCCACATTTAGTCATCCCGGCTTCACAATAACTTCAAAGTCATACTCCTAGAATAACAAAAACCATCTATAGATATTTCCCCCAACACAGGCTTATTGACCAGGTATTTCAACGCAGAATGATCCGTATACATCTTAAAATGTCCATCTAGCAAATGGTGCCTGAACGTTTGGAGCGCGTATACCATGGCTAGTCCCTTACGCTTTGTAGTGGAATAGTTCTTCTCAACCTTGTACAACTTCCTGCTCCCGAATGCTATAGGGTGGTCCAATTCCCCCTCTCCCACCTGTGTGAGCATGACCCCCAACACAATACATGAGGCGTCCACATGCACATGAAATTCCTTCTTCCAGTCCGGGAAGACTAGGATTGGCACGGTGACCATTTTCTCTTTTAGCATGTCTAAGCTCTTTCGGCATTCATCACTCCAACAAAATGTAGCATCCTTTTTCAACAAATTCTCCATGGGTGCAGTGATCTGGGTAGAGCTCTTGATGAACTTCCTTTAGTATCCGGTATGCCCTAGAGTTGAGCACAACTGTTTCACATCCCTTGGCGCCTCCAAGTTTATTATCATCGCGATCTTCACGAGGTCTACCATCAATCCTTGTCTGCATACCACATGACCCAACAAGATCCTGAAAGGGACACAATACAAACACTTCCTTAGATTGAGCACAATTTGATATCTCCGACGTGTATCTAACATTAAGCACAAACTTGCTACATGATGCTTGACCAATCCAAACATTATCCAATCTCAAAGTATACCTCCAGAAACTTATGAATGAAGTCTTTGAATGCCACAATTACTACGCGTGAAAAGATTTCTTGCGCATTTTTCAGCCCAAAAGGCATTACAGTGTACTGAAAACATCCTCATTTAGTCACAAAGGTCATCTTGCTTCTATCCTCAGGCGTGATTTTGATCTGATGGTACCTAGAGAACCCGTCAATGAAAGAGTATGCTTCTTGGCCGCCTACATTATCCAGGACCTTCTCAGTGAATGGGGTCGGGAAGGGATCATGCATGCAAGCATCATTCAGCTTCTAGAGATCCACACATATCCTTATTTCTTCCTTCTGTTTCTTTTCTTGAACCACTATCAGGCTTACCCAATCAAATTCCTCCATTGGTTCAATAATTCGTGCGCAAGCATCTTATCTAACTTTGCGCGAACCTTTTCCTTATACTTAGGATTAAGATGGTAAGGTCTTTGTTTTACAGGTTTCGCATCCGGTTTCAGGGTGATCTTCGTGACACCTAGGTCTCCTATTATCCCTTTTAAATCAGAAAACTTCGTGGGGAACAAATCCAGATATTCATGGAGGAGATCAACGACTTTGTCTACTGTCACATCATCCCAATAGTTCCCAATATTTGCAAATTTTGATTCCGCCTCTATGCCAATGTTAACCTACCTAGTTTTCAGCAGTGCGGTTATGTCTGGATCCTCTATCTGTGGAATTTCAACCTCATGGTGACCTTTAGTTTCTGGAATATTAATCTTTCTGGGATCCTTGTCTTCTTCTTCAGTGGTCACGTTATAACATTCCAGCGCGTGACTCAGCTGGGTGGTCCAATCAGGTTGGACCAGGTCCAAGGGATCTTGCGATATCCTAAAGATTTCTGCTTTAACCTCCTATAGCACCATGTCAATATAGTCAAACCCATCCTCAAAGCTGAAGTCATTATAAATCCCTGGTGCAAGATGTTCCACTATTTAGTGCCATGGCGAAGCTCTGTTTCCAAGTACCAATTCATTGGTATGACGTCCAGGGTATGAAGAAACAGATGCACCCATTCAGGTTGGGGCTCTGCTCTATAAGCCTTAGTCCATTCGGCCAGGTGATCATGTGGATCATCCCTTCCATCATACTTATCTGTCATCTGCACTGTTGGCTACCCAAAACATATTCTGACCATCCTCCTATAGTCGCGCCAATCACTGAAATTATCCTTGTGCGTACCCCACCATCTTGTGGGTGTAGCACGTAGTACCTAGTCCAAGGCCTGGAAGCAATATTTCTTCGACACTTCTCTCTCAAATGCATTCAAAAAGAAAACAACATCAGTTATCCCATCATAGTGAGGGAGACCCCTAACTTGGGCTGACACACAGCGCAATGACTTGGTCATCATATTACAACGCAACGTAGATACTTCATGTAGTCAGTTCTTCCTTTGCTCTAATTCTTCATCTGAATCCGACATGCAGGATCTCTCGCGGTTCCATGAAATATGTTTGTCCGCTATCGGATTTACCCAATCCTAGTTTGACACTGTTATCTTGTAAATATGGTCCATATCGTCATCACTTTCATTATCTTGGATTGGTTCTGTATAGCGTGGTCCCTCCTCAGGATCCAGTGGAACAACTATGTGGAGCGACTTCTTTTCAAATATCATCTTTCGCTTCTTCAAGTTGATTACCCTATTCATGTCAGTGGCCCAATCAATTCCAAGGAGCGAAGGGTAGGGATTTCTATCATCCACAATCTCTATTACTTCAAAATCCGCCAGTTTTCTTGTGCCCTTGATGTCAACTGTTAACCCATATAGCCTCCCCATTAGGATAATTTTCTATTGATTTTGCATTCTTAATTGGATTGCAGACCACTGGAGCACAACTATCCCCATTTTTCCCAAGTCTGTTTTGGAAAAACATTCGCGTTGGACCCTAGATCTAGGATAACTTGGTCCATCTCACATTCCCCTATCTGCACGGTGAGTCTCATTTCATACCCGATCCTTGCCTTGTGCTTGCCAATATTCTTGGCCATGTGCGGTTAGTAGTGCCATTCCTACCAGCACACCGATTGATCAGTTCCTGCAGGCCCTTCACAATTTTACTGTCATGGAGCAGTTTCATGTAGGTCTCCAAGAATGTAGTAATCATGGATGGGTCCATTTCTTCAACTAGTTTCTCTTGACTTCCTAAGGTAGAGGCCTTAGTGAAGCTTTTCTTTGCTTCCATAAATGTTTCTTTTACGTGCTCTAGATCAAACCCAGTCTAATTTTATGGTGCTTTGCGTACCCATTCACGTTCTGTAAGCCTCTTGGCTTTATTCTCCCCTTTCGTAGTTCCACTTCGCAGCATGATGTTTACCTTAGGGTCTTTCTCGCGGGGCTCAACCCTTATCATTTGGAGGTTCTGCATCAGTTGCGGAGGCTGCACCCCCTTTCGTGAATGTTAGCCAGTAATATTGGGCAATCCTCAGTTGCATGGTCAAATTGAGTATAGTAGCAGCATGAAAATCATGGCAGATTCGGACAGCCCCTCACGTAGTGTCTTGGGCCTCCAGAATTGTAACAAATCAGTTGTCCTCGGCCTCTACCATGGCCTCCTCCACCTTGGCCTCGGTTGCACCAATGATACTCACCTCGCGTTCCCCCAATGCCTTAGTCTAGAGTCCACGTTTCTCCCTGCACCCTGTATGCAGGTGTCCTATCCATCATCAATTCGTAACTTTAGTAATTGTGCTTGTCATGACCTACTGATTGACAAAAATTGCAAAAGAGATGATATGGTGTCTGCACGAATTTCTGCAGCAAATGGAAATTGTTAGTCGCATGTTTCCCAGCCACCTGTCATATAGCACACCATAACGCGAACCCTGCACTTGGCCCTGTCGCAATCTCCGGTCGTAGAGGCATTATTCTCCCTGCTAAAACATAGTTCACAAAGACTGGGTAGTGATCCTTGTCATGCCCCTGACCCTTGCATTTTAGGCACCAAACTTATTCGCGTGCCTCTGGCCGAGCTGTTCTGTCCTACTTCAAACTTTGCATTTTAAGATAAAGGTTTTGCAACTGCCCATGAATCTATTGAACCCCTAGATTAGCATCTTGCATTGGAGTCTCATTTAGCTTCATCACAATTTCTAGAGCTTCTGCCTGGATTCCAATCTCCTGTTGTGATAGCAGAACCCTTAGGTGGGGCAGGAGCGAGGCCACAAACCATTCGCGGTGCTGCCCTTCAGTTAGGTTCATTTTGGTTTCACAAATCATACACTTCAATCATTGATCCAAATCCCATGGCGTCTCAACCGTATTCATCATGATCTCCTTGAATCCCACAATCGACTGTGCTTGAGACTTAGGTCTAGTAAATTCTCTATTCAACGCGGCCTAGATATCTGCCAACATGAACGTTGGGTTATCAGTATTGTACTTAATGTACCACGTTAATGCGTGGTCCTGCAAGGCACTAAGCAGTGTGGATTTCTTCATTTGGTCATCCGTGATACCCTAGGATTCCCATATAGCCTTCGCGACAAACCAAAATTGGTCCAGATATTCATTCCCTACACCCTTGAATACAAGTAGTTTTACGGAGTTTGCCATATTGAATAGCGGTGAAGGTGCGAGTGGTGTGGGCGATGGGTGAGAGGTGGAGGTGAGGATGGAGGCGATGTGGATGGATGGGATGAGGGTGGAGGTGGTGTAGGTATTCACAGGAACCCTTCTTATCAGTTGCACAGTGCTCAGTGGAGAAGACTGTGTTGCTCCTTCTTCATCACTCAAAGGAGGCCCGATTAGTGGGCTATACTCAGGGCCTTTTCTTCCTTCATCTCTGAAAGATTTTCCGCTTCGTGTAGGTCCAAACATCAAGGTAACCACATAACCCATTGTTCACAAAAGAGCATCTTAATCCAAGTATTTAATGACTTTAAATACTTACATATCAATCCTCTAGAGAAGCAACATTCTACTTCGTTGTAACTGATAGAGGTATCGACCACGAACTCTGTCAGAAATCCTCCTATGATGCAGTCGATCCAATGTTCAACAGCGCATGCAATCTTATCTTCAGAATCTTCTAATCTTCTTACTAACTCTGGTGTCCAAACAATTGGATTTTCAAGCCTCCACCTTCCTTGGATGTCTGCCAAATTCACGATCCACTCGTATAACTCAACTGGGAAGGAACATAACAAGATTTCATGTATCTCTGTGTATAGGTTTCTGTCCAACCACAGTTCTTTCGTTAACCACGGGTTCTTGTTTTCTTGCACCGCGAATTTGTGTATATTTCTATGCAACCAGTTTTCGATCTCTTTCTTAGTTGGATTCCAATGATACGACATCACACATCTCGTTATGCAAATCCCAATCCCGGTAATGGAACCATTTGTTGGCTTGATGGGCCTTGGCCCAGGTTCAGCATTAGGAAGCCAAGCAAATCCCTACACTACTGGGTCTTTCGGCATCATTTTGTGGATTGTGGACCCAAGTCTCACCAGAAGCAGTATTGGGGGATGCAGGAACCAAGTTTCCGCACCCTGAGATGGTTGTGATGTCGGTTTTCTACCTTAATCCCTACCTTTGCGCAGATCAATAAGCCCTTAGGGCTTATCAATGTATTTTCTCTTCTGCCTTTCAAAACCTCCATGAAGGTATCTGGCTATCCTTCACGTAACCCTAAAAAATGATCCAAGCACTTACCCGCCTCTGCGACTATGTTACTGACTCGTTTCCCTAATTATCTTAGTGGTTAGCCAACTTTATCATACAATTAAGATTACCCTTGCATAAACATACATTATTACTTACGTTCAAATAACATATAGAAATAGATACATTCGCGCATCAATTTAACATTAGAATGTAAACCCAGAGCTTAACATATCATAATCAAATGCAATAATCAGAGACAGAAAACACAGTAACTCCATAATACTTCTCTTTGTTTAGAATTCAAGTTCCTCGTACAGAATCTATCTGCCCTGCACACACAACTGCAGGGGTCCACACACTCAACTGTGGACTTCCACCCTAGCCCTCTACGCACTCAGCTATAGAGCCTCTTCCTACGCTAAGACTCTCCCTCTTAGCTCACCCAAGCTTACTAATGACTCATGATTTCTAACTTACTTAATGTACTTCTCTACTTAGATCTTCTTAGACTTCCCTTTTTATACAATCCCATGGTCCACAGACCATGGGTAGATCTCCAAAAATGACACAACTTATCTAGACTAAGGGTGGAAAACCCTTTTAACTTTAGACATCTTCATGCTCCGTGACCACAAAATGTGGAGACTTTACATTTCTTTACACAAAATTTGGGCCTTCTGCCCCCAAAATTGGGTGTTTAACCCCAAAATTGACCCTTAGGGGACCCGTTCCCAACAATTATGCCACCTGCGACACATTAGTGTTCCTTCAAGCAAGCATACCAAGATGATTTGGGAGGCGCACTACAGTCGGGTCGCTGGACATTTCGGAGTAGATAAAATGGTAGCGGCATTGCAGAAGTATTTTTATTGGTTGAAACTTCGTCGAGATGTTGGGAAGTACATTATATCATGCATCGCTTGCACCATTTCCAAACTAACCATCAAGAATCAAGGCCTATATACTCCTCTACCTACTCCTGGTCAACCTTGGTAATCTATCTCCATGGATTACATGTCGGACCTTCCTTCTACTAAGAACAATAACGACTGTGTTTTCATGGTCGTCGATAGATTCTCTAAGAGGGCCATCATGGTGGCTTGTAGGAAGAGTATCACAACAAAGACCACTGCTAAACTCTTCTTTGAGTGAGAGTGGGTACACTTTGGGATCCCACAGTCCATTGTCTTAGATCGGGAAAACAGATTCCTGAGTGCATTTTGGTCAAGTCTCTAGTCGATGTTGGACACAAAACTTACTAAGTTCATGACTTTCCATCCCCAAACTGATGGCCAAACAAAGGTTGTCAACAAGATGATCGTATACATTCTGCGCATGTAAAACCCAAAGCATCTACGCACATGGGATGAAAGTATCCCCTATCTCCAACACATCTACAATAGTGCTCTCTGCAGCTCAGTGGGCCACAACCACTTTCAAGTAGGGCTGGGATTTCAGCTATTATGTCCCATTGATGTGGCCATACCATTTGTAGCCACTCAGAGAGATTCATATCACATCAAGTCCTAAACCAATAGGGGTAACAACTTCATTGAGTGAATTCACAACATATGCTAGCATGTCCATGATATATTGGACAGAGTCAATGCTAATTATAAGCAACACCATGATCAACATTGAGTGCCACATAAGTTCCATGTGGGTGACAAATTTTGGCTACATTTGCAGAAGGAGCGTTCGCTGGACCCCACCGCAAGCTTCACTTGCTTTGATATGGGGTTGAGCTATTGTTGAATGTTAGTTTTGTTGTGAATTTCAACTTCAGAGTTTGTTGTAGCGGCTACAACCACCCTTCAAAATTTTTGCCTACACCTAATTTCAGAGCCCTTGAGAGTTTCACTTGATGACTTCACACACTCGGGTTCACTCTATTAGCTCATTTGAGTCTTCGCATCCACCTTGCTTGTTAATTTCATCCAATTTTTTCATGTTGATGTCAAAGTCATGCTTGCGACCATGTTCTGGTCATGCTCAAAGTCTTCGCTTTATGTGTACTTGATGTGTTCTCTATGAAAACATCTGTCGCAATCACACGCGGAGTCACATTCACTGTCGCGCAAGTGTCGTCATGGTCAACCAACAATCAATCAAAAGTGTCACTCTTGTCGCTTGTACCGTCAGTCAGTCATGTTGAACATGTATGTCTGATGGTTTGAGTCATCTCATCGTCGAGTCATGCAAGTGTGTGTTTGCAAGATCACATATGAATCTTTCACTCGTTCACACACTTAGTAATTTTGCTGAAGTTCTGACAAGCCGACTCCCCTCTAATAACTGGACCATCACCCCACCATCCACTTGATCGACCGTCACCCAGAACAACACAGAAGCACCAAGCAAGTCATTTCAAGCTGCGTTGCTCGCAAGAAAATCAATCAGTCTTCATGCTGGTCAACCTGAGAGTGTGACTCGGCAACCACCTTGGGACTGACTCCCCTAAAAATTGCATAGAGGCTACAAGCATTGCCCACTTTTTTGAATGAGAAAATTGTGTAGACAATCTAGATAAACACCCAGTTCCCGTCACTATCTCCCTCAGAAAATTGCGCAATTTTTCCAGCCAGCCCTCCCGAGATTCAACTAGCTACTCACCCAGAAAATTGCATAGTTTTCATGAGCAGGACCTCTACTACCTAGTAGTCCGCTCAGCCCAAAAATTGCATATAGGTGATCATCAAGCTGGCCTCCCAGCATTAGTGTAGTTTTTCTTGTCAGTAGCTCCCAACAGCAGACAGCTAGTTCCCTCCAGGAATTGTGTAGTTTCTGTTGCCAATATCCTGGCAGATGACTGCCATTTCCCCTCAAGAATTATGCATTTTCTGATGCCAGTGACCCAACAACCAACTTCCAGTTCCCTCCATGAATTTCATAGTTTTGGTTTCCAAGTTTCTGGCCCATTTCTCCAAAAAATCGCACAATTTTTGTCTGCCTAGCCTCCCTGCAGTCCGACCTATTCCTCCAAAAAATTGCCCATTTTTTGCTGCCAAGACCCCACTGTCCACTCATTCTGGAAACTGCACATATTTTTCTTTCCCAACCTTCCTACAGCCCAAACTGTTCCCCTAAAAAAATGCGCATTTTTTTCCTCCAGCTGAGCCAGACCTCGGAGATAGTCACTGTCGATCTGGATTGCTTGTTTTCATCACCCAGTGACCCTTGCGTATTTTTCATCATTAATGGCCGGAAACTCCATCACGCCTCGCAAACTTGTTACCGCTCCCAGTCACCTGCATCCGAAATGATCATATGTCATGGTAGATCTCATCATGAGTGATTGCAGGAACAAGAACACAAACAAACATGGCACGATGAAGAATGAGATGAACTAAGGGAGCACATGTAGAAGGACAGGTTCACCAATGGATGAACAAATGATGCATACAAAGAGATGTGCTCGTGAATGAATGATCATGAAAATATGTGTTCATGGAAGTATGGATGAGAGAACATGCAATATGTCCTCATGGACAGACGAACGAACAAAAATGCACCTTTCGCGAAGAGACGAACCTGTCAAGCCTTCCAACATACAAGCAAGGAGCAATGTGCAAAAGAAACATTAAGCGAACCAACGACCATCAAAGACTCCAAGCACTTTTCGATGTTGAGGTGAAGTTGGGACACACGATGAGGACATCCATCACCCAACAACATTGTAGCTCGACATGCACACCAACAACAACATGAATGTACCAGCACTATCATATCGAGTCATGTCATCCACATCCCCATTGTGGGCCATACTGTCTATCAATGTAATGTATCGTGGAAGTCCAAGAGACCCACTTTTTATACAAAGAGTCATGTAAAGTCGAAGAGTCATGGAAATAAAACAATCATGAGGGTATTCGAACAACCACAAGGGTCAGTTTCACCCTTAGCTATAAATACCCCCTCATTTGTACATGTAAAGGAATTTTCACCTCAGCTCCTCCCACATAGCCAAGAGAGTATGTAATATTTTTTTTGAGGAGTAAGTAGTGGCTCCAATGCCCCGCCCACGGGGTTAGTGATGTATGGTGTAACGATGTGTCTTGCAACTTTTGCTTAATTCAGAAGCCTGCCAACAAGCCAGCATGTTTTGACACATTTATTATAACTGTTGTAAGACTAATTTTGAAAACTTCTGATGCATGTTGCCTTAACCTTTGTTTCACACTTGAACTAATTCACTTGTTGTAATACATAGTCTATTAATGAAAATGTGTTGTACTTGTTGTTAACGCTGTCCTTCCCGTGGTGGCTATCCTCCTAGACATCGGGGATACCTTTCAAATGAAACTTTATATAACAACCGTTGCACTCGTGCAGAATCATCTACTGAGTGTTGTACGTGTTATCCTCCATTGTGTGTTGTGACTGCCGCATCTGTGTGGACTGCTCCTCCAGAGGCTGTGCACGCCTTGTTGTGTTGTGTGTTCCTAGCAAAGTTGGGGCTTCCTCCCAATTGACTTGGGACTCACTCCCACCCTCTCCCTTTGTAGTGAAAGAACCATTGACACAAGTAACACTTACAATCACCAGGCACGTGAACCTCACTTCTCAAAGACAAAGCAGACCACTCTCTTGTGCTAACAAGCAAGAGTTGAGGCAAATCTTTAAGATAATGTCAATGGGGCCATCATATCGGATGGGACTCCCACGCCAAATAATGTGAGGTCTATTTTGGACATCATACCGGGGTGATCCCTTGAATGTTGGCGGGTCCAGCACCATCAACATTTTCGGTGCTAGAAGGAGGGCCGCCAGTTGTATATGGATGAACATCCTCTCACACTCATTCCTGAACCATCTGGTCAAGGAAGTAACTCGCACTCCTTCTCACCTACGCACGACTCTACAGTTGGTTACTCCTCACCTCCCAGGACTGAATATGAGATTCATTATCATCACCTTCACTCCATCTGTCCCATCACTCGCCAGTTCATGAAAGCACTCAGACTGGTACCAGGCATACAATATCTTCCTTATGCATCAAGAAAGCCAAAAGCCACTCCTACAGGGGTTGTTGTATCATCAGTGGAAGAAGAAGTCCTTGCCACACTTGAAGGTCTGGCTGAAGCTATTGAAGACGGAGAGGAACCTCTAGTCTTTCGGCAAGGTGAACGAGACACTCTTGTGATCTTGGGATAAAACTTCGGTAGAGGAGGTGGAGAGGAAGGAAGTAGAGGAGGTGAAGGCAGAGACGAATCAACAGACTCAGAGCCAGAACCATTAGATTATGAAAGAGAGGAGGAGGACGAAGAAGAAGAAGAGATAGCTGACCCAAATATGGAATGGATGACTCAGGGACCATTGGCTCTCTCGGCTGTTCTGCATAAGGTGCCAAGCTAGTGGAGAGAATGAACATCAAGTTTAACCCTGACAACATGGTGAAGGCAGAAGACCACTTAGACAACTTCTACCTGTAGCTGCAGACCCTTGAGGTATGGTATGACGACGTAGCATGTAGATTGTTTCCATGTACCTTGGATGTCCGTGCAACTGCATGGTATCAAAACCTTCCACCAAACTCTATACAGAACTAGAGTGCATTCAAACACATGTTCCTTGAAAAGTTTGCTGATGACAAGACCCCAAGAATGCTACTCAAAGAATTGGGAAGCTTGAAGATGGAGGGAATAAAAGTAAAAGACTTCAATTAGAGGTTTACACACATATTGAATAATTTTGTAGAGGACACTAAACCTCATGACTCCATCATTTTTTATTACTACACGTCCGCACTATCGACCAGCGTTGCACAGTTCATCAAGTGAGCTATGAAACCAACACTCTTAGAAAACTGCGAAGAGGATATTTTTGTTGAGAAATACCTGCGTGTAATTGGAGTCATCATGGATGATGATGATCCAGGTGGATGTTGGTGGCCATCCACCTATCCCACTTGGACCCCCAAAACTGTCTCTTTTAGTTTTTCAGTTTCCATAATTTTAGCACCATTTACTATTTTTAGTAGTTTTTCGAGCCCTGAACTTCCAGAGTCGTTTTGAGGGCCTAAACGACATTTTATGGGAAATATGGGAGAAACATGGGGCCATGGACAATGCTTCTCTTCCCAAAATTGTAGTTCTCATATAGATCTTTCTAATGAGCTATTGTACGCGTCAAATGAAGATCGGGTGCCAAAGTTACGACCCCGGGAAGTTGATGTACCAACTTACCCAAAACGGGGCCCACAATTTGGAGTTTCATCTTATAGGGTTATGTTTTGGGATGTTAAGGGTTTTCCATTATTTCTCAACAATAAATAGGCCTTCGAGCCTCATTGTAACATAGTTCAGAGGCATGTAGCTGCCACATCTCTTCTCAGAGATAAGCTTCCATCGCCCTAGCTGGTTTATTTATATTTGAATATTTTACATTAATGAAATGAAGTATTATTTCCGCTACATCTTTGTGTTCATGTTTATCTCTGTAATATGTTGCGTTCCTATTTAAATCTAGATCAGTGGTATCAGAGCGGTCTGCTTTTTCTCTATTTTTCTTTGCATGTCCCCAACGAGGTCGGGATATAAGGAGTTAGGGCTTGAATTGGTTGAACCTTTGCAAGACGAGCCTCACAAATCCTGACGGCCTCCCATGGTGGATGAAAAGAAATACGAGGGGGTAGGAGATCCTAACAAAATATTGCTCGAAGAAGCCCTCGAGTGGAAAAGGAATGTGATGATGGATAGATTTGCGCAGATCCTTCAGCAGCTACCCAGAGGCGATGTATCGACTTCCAACAGCTACTCTGGAAACGCGACATCGTTTAAGGTACAAGTTAATTTTGAAATCCCTATCTTCGAGGGTTAGATAGACTTAGATGCCATAGATAAATGGTTAAATATGCTAGAAGGGTATTTTTCTGTTCATGAATTTTCGAGTTGGAAAAAGATTATTTTCGCTCTTCTCAAAGCAGCCCCCCACGTCAAGGACTGGTGGGAAACCTACTGCGAGCAGAAGAATGAAAGTATGGGCTCACTATTTTCAGCCACACCCACTTGGGATCCATTCCAAGATGCCATCAAGGAGTAGTATTACCCTATCAAAAGCTATGAGGACAAATACATCAAATGAACCACACTATGACAGGGACGAGACCAAGATGTGTCGGAGTTCACAAACATTTTTCATACCCTTCACACATAGTTGGGTATCAAAGATTTTGAGCTGCATCTGGAACTCAAATATCATGGCTACCTACATAGATACATCCAAGAAGAGATGGATTTCCTGAACATCTCCTCGCTCAGCACGACGTACCGATATGCTGTCAAAATCGAGCAAAAGTTCAAACAGAAGAAGCGAGACTTTGGATCTGCAAATCTGAAGACCAAAGGAAAAAGCCAAGGCGAGGTGACCCAAGACAACCCGTTGAAGCCACAAGAAAATAAAAACACCACGAAGTCAAAGAAAAACACAGGAAAGTGGCATGAGTTCCATAAGAGCCCCACTCATAACACAATTGAGTGTTGGACCAAGCAGTCGTTGGTCGCTGAGTTGAAGGCTTCAAAATCATATGCATGTTCCGACCCTGAGTTAGAACCTGAAAAGGGGAATGTCAAAGGGAAGCAGATCATTGATGCAGAGCCCAGTGTCACTGTTGCCACCGCCAAGATCCAGAAGAATGAACCTGAAGAGCTAGAGGAGGGGGAGCGCCTTTTTCACTCACAGATGTGGGTGAAGGGTTCGCCACTACAATTTATTGTCGATAGTGGCAGCCAAAAGAACCTCATTTCAGTAGAGGTCGTGAAGCAGTTGGGCCTACTGACTACACCACACCAGCAGCTGTACATTATTGGGTGGCTTCATGAAGGATGAGATCTCAAATTTCACCAGCAGTTCCGCATTCCCTACAACATAAAGCTCTTCATAGATGAGGTATTGTGTGATGTTACACCTCTGGATGTTTGTGATGGCATCGCGTTGTTATTATTTCTTTGGATAATTCATTATACAAGATACCGAAGGTAGCCCCACCTACTTCCACCTCTTTGATCACTACCAAGAAAGGCAGCAAGCTCATCTCCCAGACTAGGAAATTCATTTTCTGTCTGGTTCGCTCCCAAAGTAAGGGGAAGATCGCCACCACATCCATGAACCCCGTGAAGGGTTCCTACACACAACAGCAGCAGCAAAGGGATACGGTCATGATAGAACACAGGAACAACTTCTCCTCACCCACAGGGGTACCACACAAGCTTCAGGTGGGCAACAAAGTCTGGTTGTGTCTGCAGAAAGAACGCCTTACAAGAGCCCATTAGAAACTCTGACCACGCTGACATGGTCCTTACACCATTACCAAGGCTACGGGAAATTATGATTTGGAGCACAAAATTCCTCCATTCCTTCACTTGCACCAAGTGTTCAATGTGTACCACCCTCGACCATGCTTCCCACCATTACTGGACACATCCAAGATTGCAGAACAGCTCATCAGGGACCAAGTTCAGCAGATGGAAGAACTCAATGCAATGGGGACCATTGCTTCCTAAGGGGAGAGGAATGATCTAGGTGGATGTTGGTGGCCACCCACCTATCCCACTTGAACCCCCAAAAATGTCTCTTTCATTTTTTCAGTTTCCGTAATTGTAGCACAATTTACTATTTTTAGTAGTTTTTCGGGTCCTAAACTTCCGGAGCCATTTTGAGGCCCTAAACGATGTTTTTTGGGAAATCTGGGAGCAACATGGGGCCATGGACAATATTCCTCTTCCCAGAGTTGTATTGCTCAGATATATCTTTCTAACGAGCTATTGTATGCATCAAACAAAGATCAGGTGCCAAAGTTACGACCCCGGGAAGTTGATGTACCAACTTACCCAAAACGGGGCCCACAATTTGGCATTTCATCTTCTAGGGTTAGGTTTTGGGATGTTAAGGGTTCTCCATTGTTTCTCAACAATAAATAGGCCTCCGAGCCTCATTTTAACACAATTTAGAGGCATGTAGCCGCCACATCTCTTCTCAAAGATAAGCTACCATCGCCATAGCTAGTTTATTTCCATTTCTGTTTGTAAGCATATTTGAGTATTTTACATTAATGAAATGAAGTATTATTTCCGCTACATCTTTGTGTTCATGGTTATCTCTGTAATGTGTTGCATTCCTGTTTAAATCCGGATCAGATGAATAAGCAAAGGACTCCAAAGATGCGAGCAAGAAGTGCCAAGTGATGACGAGCAAGGGTAGAGACAAGGAAGCAACTGATATTGAGACCCTCACTCGCCTGGTCAAGAACTTGACTACAGAAGTGCCTGAGCTCAAACAATAGAAAACAAACACATTTGGAAGAAGCCATTCGCTCAAGAAGAGACAAGCAAGCATCTCATCAAGCAGCAACTTGTCCTCTCCAAAAAATTCGCAGAGCTCTGTCTTCCAAGTTAAAGAGTGTGCAGATCCTAAGTTTTGTTCATTCCATGAAGAACATCACCCCAAGAACTCTTGTTCAAATTGGAAGTGAGTCACGAACTCTGTATGCAGTCATACTTTCGATGTGGAAAATAGTGTGTAGGAGTAGTCGGAAGACACTGATGATGACCAAGAGGTTTCACTTGATGAACCATCAAGTTCTAGGCATGTGGTGAACGCATATCAGTGCTTGCAAGCAAGGTCGAAGATGAACACCGAGAAGCAGCCCCAAAAGAAAAATGACCGATACAATCTCAGGAGTAAAGGGGCTCCCCTTACACTTTGGGAAGCACAAGAAAAGATGAGACTATTGTTGAGGAAGGTTGATCCACCATCCGCTCCAAAGCAGAAAACAAAGAACAAGTCCAGGAAGATAGAGACAGGCAAAATCACATTCATGAGCAGCAATCTATAAAACACTCCACTGGATCATACAAACATTCGTTCTACCCCAATCACCTTGGTGATTTTACCACCTGTGGAATACAACATTGTACATGACATGAAGAAAACTCGAGCGAACATCAATTTGTTCGAGTTAGCTAAGATCCAGAGTGAGAAAGACATCCTGCTGCATGCATTGGGACAGACAACAACAGATATCACAACCTCTACCAGCAAGGGAGAAAGCACACCTCCTAGATCACTTTCCACTATGCTCAATACACTTCGGATGGAAGAAGCGAACTCAAGTTGCCCTCCATTCCTTATATGATTCGAAATCTTTAACTGCAATGTTCACAACTGATTGATTGATTCTGGAACGGTAGCCAATGTCATTCCACTCTCCATTGTGAAAAAGATCAATGCACAATGGAGCAAGACATCCGCACGAATCATACAGCTTGATCGAACATTGGTACCAACCATTGGTGAACTATGAGACGTGATCATCCGACTATCTCATGACAGTCGAGTCCACCAATTCATCAACATAGTTGTTGTGGACATACTAGAAGCATATGGTCTACTACTCAGTAGACACTGGTCGAGCAAGCTAGACGAATATTTTTCTATAGATTGGTCTTACTGCTATGGGGTAAAATGCACGGGATGAAAACTACCCTCAAACTCTTCCCGGGACTTCCGACAGACCGTAAGGTTATCTGCAAAAGGTACTTGTTACACACATGTTCATCTATCTGACATATATTGACAGGATATGGAGAAGGGATCACCTTTGGTTATTTCTAGATTCGCTTGGGGATCTCCGTGCGGTAAGAAGAACTCCTCCTGAGCGGCTCCAAGATGATTCTTGTACAAAAGAATGAAGCAAACCAATCACAGCATATTCTTCTGACAATTAATGAAATAATCTGTACAAACATGTATAAATGTGTAACTTATCTACTCAACACAACAAGCATCAGAATGAACAAATAAATGCACAATAACAATGACACTACGAGTAGTGGCACACAACTGCAGTCCTATATTCAGAAGAATGCTTACAACAACCCTGTTGTATCAGCCTTCCTTATCCCTTCTTCCTCTCTCTCTCTCTCCTTCTTTCAGCTAGCTCCTTCAAGAATATGACAATATCACAATAGCACCATGTACTATCCTTCTAAATGCTCTGACCATTGTGCAATGGCCCTCTCGATGCTTATACAGCAATTGACTTAGGGCTGCCCAACTCCACCTATAGTTCATTTGGGTAAAAACCATGAACCTACCTTGTTTACCAGCTTTTTCCCATTTGCCTCTGTTTCCGGAATAGAATTTCTCCAAATATCTTGATTTTTCGAGTTTCCCTGCTTTTCTTGTGCAAATTTAGGGAAATAATATCTAGATATTTAATGGAAGATTCGTTGGCATATCCACTTGAGCATCACTAAAGTTCACTAACGCTCCCCCTCGTCTAAGAACAAGAGTTAGCAGGTTCACTAATGCTCCTTTATGCTTGTAAATAAGCTTTATAAAGCAGGTTATCAGTGTACAGAGAGCGTTAGTGTGGATTCTGGGCCTGCAACTGTGGTCATTCTTTCAGTCATCTTGTCTTTCTCCTTTGAGTTGATTAGGAGGTCAATTTGTCCTATAACAGATGCCCCCTAAAGTATGAGATCAGAGGCAGAGATGATGGCCGAAATACTTTATGAAAATATTGTAGTTTCCTGTCAAAATCTTTGTAGAGAGAGAGAGAGAGAAGTTTCGGGCGATAAGGAAAACCTGATACAACAAAAGTACATATATATGAACTACTAAAATCATGTCTTGAGTTGGGAATTCCCATGCTCAGTAGCTATGTCAGAGTAACTTTCTCCTCAGAGATATAACAATGCTGGCCGCCAATATGGCACAGGGCGGATCTAGTGTCATAATAGATTATCCTGAAATGGCTATCTTCAAAGAACAATATCGCAGCTTGGGAGAGGAAACAAGGCTGAATGATGCAAGCCTCTACCCAAGGTCTTGATTCCTGCTTCACCGAACAACATAGATTGGTACATGTGATAAAATGAGTTGACATCGAACATGCACGAAATCATCTGATTACCAGCCAATAATGGAGACTGTTCACAAATGCGAGGAAGGCCACTCATAATGGTGATGGTCTCCAAGATGCACAGTGCAAATTAGCGTGTGAAAGATTTTTTGTCATCGAACACTCATAGAATCGCTTAACCAAGAGCCAATGATGAAAACCCATGATCAAGCACAAAGTAACCTGCCACTAATGTCTGCAAGCCTCAAGGCACTGAATGTGTTTCTGGGTTATCTTCGTAGATAGAGTGTTGAAGTCGATAGGAAGGAACTTGTCGAAAGGTAGGTAATGACGTGTCCTACATCAGTCGACACGAAACCGGACAAGGATGATTTTTTTTTGAAGAATCTTTTGAGCTTTTGGGTCTAAACAACGGAGGGCATGATGAAAGGATATGTAGGGTCAGTTGATCGAGCAAACAAGTAGGGACCCTTGAACAATAGAAGGCACGACAACGGTTTTAACCAGACAGCACTAGACTCATGAACACTACAGAGTGTTTAAGATACGGAGATGCAATGGCGTCAAGGTATATAGGCTAAAAACTCATAGGTTGGTAGGGTTCATATTGAGAAGCTATAAAAATGACGGTTTATTTGAGGGAGTGCCATGTTCAAGGGAACTTTTGCTACCAAACCATGCTTCAATATATGGTTGTATTTCCACTTTCCCCATCTAATTTTTAATGAGTCCAAATGGGTAAACTCATCGATCTTTTCATGGTTAGAGAGTCTGAAAAGGATCGCAAAAAGAATGACTCTTTTCCCTATCTTATTAGTTTAATGAGTCCAGACAGGTAAACTCGTCGATTTTCTCATCTTTTAAGAGTCTGAAAAGTATCATAAAAAGAACAACTCTATATATTGTCTGTGTATTTAAAGAGTCCAGACTAGACAACTCACTGATCTTTTCATATTTAGAGAGTCTGAAAAGATCGTAAAGAGAGACTCCATGGTGGTCCCTTTGTCATAGTTGTTAAAAGGGTGCGACAAAAGGTTAATAGTATACCCATATCGATTACTTTTCCGTATTTAATCTACTAGACCCGGATAAAGAGAAACCTTTTTCCAATAGATGTCGACCTCAATTTGTTACGAGTACAAGGTGGTGGACTAAACTCGTGTTTTGTCGTGACACTTTAACAAGCTCAGTAACAAAAACTTAGGATTTTTCATTTTTTAACGAGCTTGAAAAAAGTACCTGAAAGAATGCTTGGGTTATCTTTATCATGTTTAACAAGCAGCAAGACACGGCTCGGGATTTTTTCAGTTTAAAGAGCAAGAAAAAAGTGCCTAAAAAGGATGCTTCGTTGGTATTTTTCAGTTTATGAGTTGGAACTAGATCAAAAAAGAGGTGCTCAGAGCATCGTTTGCATATGTTTAATGAGTTCAAAGGATGAAAAACTCGGGGATGTTTGTATTGTTTAAAGAGCGATAAAATATCCCAAAAAAGTGCTTTACGGGTTGTGGTATATATGTTTAACAAGCTCTACCACAAAAACTCAGAGATGTTTATATTTTTTAAAGAGCGATAAAATGTCTCCAAAAGTGCTCTATTTATCGTTGCATAGATTTAACGAGCACAAAGACAAAATCTCGGGGATGTTTATATTTTTTAAAGAGCAATAAAAGATCCCTAACAGTGCTCTATTTCCGAACTATATGCCTAGTGCCATACTAGGCATAATACTTCTTTAAGTAGAGCCCATTCTTGGGCTCCTTGAGCGGGACGCCTTCCCAGTCCTATAATTCGTATACCCCTGAGGGGAGGACTTTAGTTATGACATAGGGACCTAGCCATATGGGTCGAAGCGTGCATGCCTCTAAGAGGTTATCTTTTGGATGATATAGCGATACAAAATTGCCTTCTTGGAAAGAAGAAAACCTAATTGCTTTTACAAATTGGGTTTGTACCCGCTCCTTGTGAGCTGCGAGTGCCAAATTGGCATTTCGACGGGTTTTATCCAGTTGCTTGAGGTATAGTAGGCGTTCTTCTTCGGCTGTGGGGCCGAGCATGCATTCAATGGCTATATCAAGGGAAGGAAGTGGCCACCCATTCTATTTTGCCTCGTCGTAAAGTTGGAACTCATGCACGACAAATGACGGGTTAAAGTCGGGCATTTCCTCCTGAGACCAAACAAATTCTTCATGGAATTCCTCATGTAGGTAGGTGGAGTTTGCAATTTCCTTAGGACTGCAATCTACGCTCATTTGGGTATCTTTCATGGTGCTTGTCGTGACTGAAATATCTATGGGCATTGACCTAGAAGTGTCTTCCATATTTTCTTCTGACCCATAAGTTTGAATGCTTGTATAGGGTGGGGAAATAATTTCGTTTGTGTCAGAGGATAGAACTTGAAGCAGCATCATGTCCGAGTCAGATGTCGGACCCCAAATATGCCAATCCTCCCAATGTTGCTCTCCAAAACTCATGATTTCTCGAACGGCTTCGTCCGTTGATGGGATTTGATCACACAGATCTAAAGGAGGAGCGGTTATGGGAAGGGGGGTGGTACCATCGGCAATAGCCAACATGACTGGAGATGTGGATGCTAATTGAATGCCTTGGTAGGCCGATTTAGCTGATGATAGCAGCATCTAGACTCCATATGTGTCAAGGATTGAAGGCTCCGTTAGGATCCAAGGATCAGTCGGTTCATGAGGAATTGATGAAGGCATGTTGACCAATTGTGGAACCTGTAGCGATGGAAGAGGAAAACAACCCATTAGGGAGGAAGCCTTCAACAAACCGGTACCTATACTGACAAAACTGTTGTTGGAAATAATACTGAGAGGGGGGGGTGAATCAGTATTATCACATCAATAAAACTTTTTCATTTCCATATTCAGATTCATATATGCTACTTCCACAACTTCTTATGATTCAGTTAGATGATCCTTAATGAGTGCATTAGAACATTATCAACCATATTAACAGTAAACAGGTGCAGTAAAATAGAACATATCATCACACATAAGCCACACACATGAACACCATGATATAAGGTGGAAACCCAATGTGGGAGAAAACCACCTGCTGCAAGTCATCTCAATCTTCTTCTTAATAAGAAAATCCTTTTACAATATTTCTGTACTGGTGCAGTCTTATACCAGTATGCAGGCTTCCACCTGCAGAGAGCTACAACCCTCTCTCATTCTCCAGTCTCTCCTGGAAGGGAGCTACAACCCCCATAGTTCTTGTACTAGCCGATCCATTTACTAGTACACAGGCTGCTACCTGCTACAATGCTCCAAAGTTTTCAACTGCTACTGGAAGGGAGCTACCACCCCCTTAGCTCTTGTACTAGCTAAGATACTAGTACGTAGGTGCCGGCCTACGATCTTCTCTCCTCCAGGTACCATGTTTCATACATTTTTAGACTGGATACTCCTGAAGCACAACACATAATCTGAAAGGCCACGTTTCATCCAATTTTCATACTGGACCCATTAATATCATTGAAGCACATAATCAATCAATCTTCTGAATCACCCAAACACCAGATCAATACATATACAAGGATAATATATGTGTTAGCACCCAGATCTAGTCCATCAGATCACATAAATATGAGTCATTATGATCCTGATCCAATATTAGTTCTCATCCATCAATTCTAAAGCTAAACACAATCAACCAAATAGGATATGCAGAATACTGACACCTTTAAACTGTCATCAGAACCCATCAAAAACCAGAACCACCTGTGACTTCAAATATCATAGCTCAAATTGTATACGCTACTACAATGAACCAAACCTGCATATATACGCACTTACACCAAAGCCAACCCACGTACAGATCTATAAATATTCAAACATGACTTGCAGCGATTTCAAACTTAAGTTATACCCAGTTCATATCATTTTTCAATATACAGATCTAGAATAAGCATAATCAAATATATAGAGATAGTTCATTTCAAACCATTTGATCCCGATCTATCCTTAGATCTTGTTCTCCATCAACCAGTTAGATCCCTCTTTAGCTCAGATCCAGATCTGCACCATAACCCAATCACAGTATTCCAGATCTAGAACTTTATCAGATATTCAATAATTCAGATGATACTTTGCCAAATGATCTCCTTCCTCTTTTATAGCCTTAGTCCTTTCTCAATACCACGGTCCAAAACCATAGGATCAAAAAACTGTTGGACTAATACCATGAACCAACCATGAAAGTGCGTGAGATCAACACTTTTGGATGCAATACCACGAACCAAAACCATAGGATCAAAAATTTTCGGACTAATACCATGAACCAACCATGAAAGTGCGTGAGATCAACACCTTTGGATGCAATACCATGGACCAAAACCATAGGATCAAAAAACTGTCAGACTAATACCATGAACCAACCATGAAAGTGTGTGAACTTTTCTCTTGCATGAAGGGAACTTTTCTCTGCATGAAAGTGCGTAAACTTTTCTCTACATGAAATAAACTTTTCTCTGCATAAAAGTGCGTGAACATTTCTCTACATGAAATAAACTCTTCTCTGCATAAAAGTGCGTGAACTTTTATCTACATGAAATAAACTCTTCTCTGCATAAAAGTGCGTGAAATTTTCTCTACATGGAATAAACTTTTCTCTGCATAAAAGTGCGTGAACTTTTCTCTACATGGAATAAACTTTTCTCTGCATAAAAGTGCGTGAACTTTTCTCTACATGGAATAAACGTTTCTCTGCATAAAAGTGCGTGAACTTTTCTCTACATGAAGGAAACTTTGTTGCACTATAATTTATCATTTGTGTGATTTGCCATCAAGGACAACACTTGTCTCATAATGCCAACAACTGTCAGTTACACCTCCTACTAGGGGTACGGAGTTATTTGGTAAGGGTGAATAATCAAGGGTGCAGAAAGACAACTGATCCACTGTAATGATCTTTCCATCCAATGGAAATAGGATGCTACGAAAGACAGTGGATACGACGGCCGTCATGGCATATGCCCAACTGCGAACTAGCAATAGATTATAGTCAAGTCTCTTATCCATGACTTCTACATCCACCATTACTGTTTTCCCAGCGAAGGTGATGGGAAAACTGGCTAAGTATCCTTTTGGGACAAAGGTGTGGCTGTTGAAAGCTTTAAGGGAGTTCGACGGCAGGGAGAGGGTTGGAGAACCCAAGGCGAGCCAACATGAAGCCGACATGACGTAGGTCGAAGCACCTTCAATGATGACAGTTCGGTGTATACCTTTACCTTTCGAATTGATATGCACCTGAAATGCAAGCTGGTGGGAAAGGGGAGGTTTACACTTGGCGATGTCGAAAATGGCAAGCATGGAATCCGTAGGGTCAATACCCCCGATAGCAAAAAGCAAAGCTTTCCTTTGGCTAGGGCATGTTTTTAATACTTCGAGCGCTGACATGGCTGACGGTGCTTGGGCCAAATTCTCTACAATGTAGTGTTGGGCGGCACGTGACAATGTGTTCTGCGTTGTGCATCGAAGTGCCCCCTTGGGGGGTTGAATTACAAAATCCTCAACCGGCCTTTCAATTCGCAAATCATTAGGCAGTGATGGCTTTTGACCTGCGGATGGTTCTGTTGCCAGAGCGACAAGAGCTTCATAAGATTTGGCTCTTGTGGTGAGATCTACCGTTCCAAATGTGTAAAAGGTAGAACTCCCTTCACCAGCTGAAGGTTGTTGCGAACCATCGCTGCCCCCTGACGTGGGTGGAAATTGGTTGGCAACGAGATTTTTCTGCGGTTGATTAGGAAAAGGATTTCTAAGGACAGCAGGTACCTTACAAGAATCTTTCATGGTAAGGTACAAGAATATTTCATGGTAAGGTAATGTGTGCATTCTTGAAGACATGGACAACGCCAGGTTACGTGATCTTCAAGACAGAGTTGCATGAATAGTTGGTGCCTTTATCACTTTTTGTATTAGTAGGCACAACGGCCTTCTATTTTAGGTTAGGCTGTTTAGATGACTGCTCCTTAGAAGTAGTGGTCTTGTTCTTGCTACCGGATTTCTGTGTAGACTACACATAGTTAATCACAGTGGCAAGAAGAGCAGTCGCTTTGGTAGAGGGGTCCACTACCAGCTTGGCAATGAACCACTGATTTGTTTTACAATGATCGTGGAGGTTGCTCCGATGATCCCATTGGCATGCGCTCCAGGGCACTGAGTGGTGGGAGGATTGTGGCTACCGGGAGCATAGGGGATAATGTTGTAGAGAGTGCCAGACTATGAATAAATTAAATCCAAGTGTTGGGCATGACGTATGGATTGGTCCTCCATGACCGCACCACCTAGAGCGACATCTCTAGTGATTTGTGGGAGCAATGACTTACAGAACAGTCTGTTAAGAGAAAATCAAGAATGGGAGCTTTGACTAACCTCCGCTTACATCTCCATTCATGGATATGATCGGAGATGTGGGTGGCAGTATCTTGATGAAATGAAGTAAGGAGCTCCATCCCTATCTCATAACAGATAGGTAACTGAAAGTGCTTTAGGAACTCCATTGCTAAAGCGTCGAAGGTATTCACTGATGCACATGGTAACTCAATATACCACTTTGCAGCATTGCCAGTGAGGGTGTGGGGAAAAGGATGCAACTGGACACTGTAATCCACCATGGAGTTAGAAACACACCATAGATGGTAGTGGTGATGTGAGTGCCTGGATCCTCCCCTTGTTTTCCATCAAACTTAGGAATATCCACAGGTATTTTATGCAGGATCAGCGGCCATTGTAGGTTATGGTAGATGGGGTCGTTAGTCAACTTGTATAAGTTGGGGATATCCAATGTTGCCAAAAAAGGCAAATTGTTGGGTGCCCCTAACTTGGACCATTGTGAAGACGGATGACCTGAGGAGCTCTGTGCTCCTCCCATCGTTTGGTTCCCCATGGTGTACATGGGTTGCGTGGTGTAGCAGTTGCTTTGCGTTATGGTGTTGTAAAGTGGATTACCATGAGGATTTTGATATTGGGGTATGAAGTTGCCCCCAGTATAAGCAGTGCCCCCTTCACTCATTTGAGTTTGTGAGTAGGGTGCCCCCATGGATTGGGTGGGGATCCCTTGTGGATTCCCAACCGACACTGAACTAACCATATGGCTTTGATTGACAGAGGGAAAACTCATGTCAATCAGCGATTGTCCATGCATGCCTGAGAATGGCGGGGGGGACTGTGAGATTTCCCGCCGGCATGTGCATATTGGGAACCACCCCAGATATCTAAATCTGGGGGTTAGAACCATACATTGGCAGCCGACCTTGGTTTTGGTAAACTAGGACCGCACCCATAGTGCCACATTGAGTGTTATATGGAGCACTATATGTGGCACTATTCGAAGGTATGCTTTGGCACACCATAGGAGTGGAACTTGGAATCCATTGGGTTTCGCTGATAGAGGATGTTATGTGAGTTGTAGTACCTGGGACAAGCGGGATTGCGGGGTTCCACATTACCTGTGGTGTAATGACCGTCGACTGGGGAGGTGGTAGAGGACTCACAGTGTCTCTATAATTCCACAACCCTTGAGGTGTCAACTGAATAGATGGGAGAGTTCCTCCCAATGAAGAGTGAAGTACTCGTACAACGGGAGCAATAACAGGATCCAAAAGATTTGTAAGCAGAGTGTTAAAATGAGGAAGAAATCCTCCAGCAAATCAGAATCTTCGGTCGTCCAGAATGATCCCGTGTGCGATTTAGGAGATTGATTCCTCAAAGATGAGGAATCCGAGTCAGTGGATCTCGACAGATCCTCCACAGTGAGTGGAGGAAGTCCTAACAATCGTCTAGATTGACGGTGAGGGTTGGATGTAGCCACAATGACTGGTAAATTTTATCAGATAAATTTTAAGGTGATATTATTTAAGTCTCAAAAACGATAGCACTCAGGTACCTAAAAACAAAAAATACACTAAAATGACAATCAGCAAACAAAGTGAAATTACCTTGTCTGATAAACACCGATTACTGGAGATGAAACCTAGTCTCTCAATGAGTAACAGAGAAGGATGGCCAAATGTATAGTTACGGTTACTTTTGAGCTTCGCCCGAACCTCAGATTAAGGGGCAAAGTACTCTCGTGAAGATGAGCACCCTCCCAAAAAATGAAGACAAAGTAGGTCCATCCGTTTGAGGTACCAGGACAGCCCGTCCCAGTCACCTTAGGTAAGTACCTAGAAGTATTGGCCACTAGAGATACCTCAAATCATAGACATTACCAGGGGGGACATAGTCGTAGACAGCACGCTATGTGGGCAGGATACCTGAGTCCCCGACTCAGTTCCGAAATCCCCGAAGGGACCCCCGTTACACATAATTCCCAAAGGAGTTGTAAAAGAAGGTGGGCTACCTTCGATTACAATCTGATGTTGTATCGTATTTAGCTTTGTTGTGAGTGGAGTGGTCCCGATAATATGAGTGTAGTAGGATTTTTCACTCTTTAACGACACTAGTTTGATTTTCAACCTTGGGTAGTTGACTCACTCTCTTATCCCAAGGTCCCAATCTATTTAATGTTGGTTTTCTCTAAAAAAGAGTATCTAATTGATTTTAGTGTAAATCTTAGTGTAATTTCTTATTTGTCTTCAGAGGGGGTGTTTACATATGAATATGATGAGACTCTCAACTCAATAAACCATGCAGAACAATGCTTTGAAAAAAAAAATCAATTTCTTATGCAAACAAGTCTTATTCTACACATGTATCATTTCACATATTCATGTATTCGTCAGTGCATCTAAAGTCATTCAACACTTTGCATAACCGAAAGTTCCTTTTCTCAATATTCCCTAACAACTATTGAACCAAAACAAAGCAGCCTACAACTATTTCGACAGAAGGAGATGTACAGTTTATTAGCTTTTCTTTCAACAAAAATTTCTTTTATGAGAGAAAAACTAAAGCATTTTCTTAAAAAATAAATTTTAAGACACCAAATTTGTTAGCATGATACTGTTGCAGATCTTAATTTAGCCCTTGGGACAAGTTTCCCCCCCTTTTGGTCCACAAAATCTCTTGAAAAACATGGAAATGGGTCACTAACGCTCTATCTATGTGTAAATAGAGTTTTAGTTTGGCCACTAACGCTCCCTGTGCATAGTCAAAGAGCTTTATAAAGCTCTGTGTAGACCAGGAATCTGCATTAGTGAGGGAAAGATCTCAAAAAGTGGGCTTTTGGGATCAGTTTCTGAAGAGAAAGCAACCTTGCAAGATGCAACAAACTAGATGGTGGATCAGAGAAGGATATGAAGAAGCGGGAAGCTCGTAGAAGAGAGAAGAGATCTGAGAGGAGTCCGGATAATCGGGAACTAAATGTATAGTCCCCAGCGGAGTCGCCAGTTCTGCTATGGGGTAAAATTCACAGGATGAAAACTACCCTCGAAAGTCTTCCCCGGACTTCCGACAGACCATAAGGTTATCTGCAAAAGGTACCTGTTACACACATGTTCATCTATCTAACATATATTGACAGGATATGGAGAAGGGATCACCTTTGGTTTTTTCTAGATTCACTTGGGGATCTCCGTGCGGTAAGAAGAACTCCTCCTGACCGGCTCCAAAATGATTCCTGCACAAAAGAATGAAGTAAACCAATCATAGCATATACTTCTGACAATTAATGAAAGAATCTGTAACAAACATGTATAAATGTGTAACTTATCTACTCAACACAACAAGAATCAGAATGAACAAATAAATGCACAATATCACCGACACTTCAAGTAGTGGAACACAACTACAGTCCTATATTCAGAAGAGTGATTACAACAACCCTGTTGCATTAGCCTTCCTTATCCCTTCTTCCTCTCTCTCTCCTTCTTTCAGCTAGCTCCTTCAAGAATATGACAATATCACAACATCACCATGTACTATCCTTCTAAATGCTCTGACCATTGTGTAATGGCCCTCTCGTTGCTTATATAGCAATCAATTTAGGGTTTCCCAACTCCACCTATAGTTCATTTGGGTAAAAACCATGAACTTGCCTCGTTTACTAGCTTTTTCCCATTTTCCTTTGTTTCGAGAATAGAATTTCTCCAAATATCTTGATTTTTGGAGTTTCCCTACTTTTCTTGTGCAAATTTAGGGAAATAATATCTAGATATTTAATGGTAGATTTGTTGGCATAACCACTTGAACATCACTAATATTCACTAACACTCCCCCTAGTCTAACAAAAAGAGTTAGCAAGTTGACTAATGCTCCTTTATGCTTGTAAACAAGCTTTATAAAGTAGGTTATTAGTGTACAGAGAGCGTTAGTGTGGATTCTAGGCTTGCAACTGTGGTCATTATTTCAGTCATCTTGTCTTTGTCCTTTGAGTTGATTAGGAGGTCAATTTGTCCTATAACACCTACATGTGGCTCCCATACAAAGGAAACTGCAACTAGATCTAGGTGTTATCCGAGAGGCATATGAAACATAATGTCATTCCCCATTATCCGAGAGGCATATGAACCTCTTGGTAAGTAGATGTGCGCCAGTACCTTTAGCATGACACCGTACCCTCTCACTATTCCATTAGACAGAAGAGGGTATTACGCCTTAAATCCTTAGCATATCTGTCGGTGAATGAAGTGCTTTACAGAAAGCATAGTAATGGAGTTTTTCTTAGGTGCCTAGAGGCACATGAATCAAAGAAGGTACTTCAAGATCTGCATGACAGACCTGCTGAGGGTCATTTTGTAGGAAACACCACTGTGAAAAAAGTTATGCGAATCAGTTTCTACTGGACCACATTATTCAAGGATGCACATGCTTATGCCCACAACTGCTCGATCTGTCAGTGATGCGCCAGAAGAACATGAAGATCAGCAGCCCCACTGCACCCTGTTGCAGTGACCGAACCATTCCAATAGTGGGACTTGGATATCATCGGGGAAATGTTCCCACATTTGTCAAATCAACACAGCTACATTCTAACAACAACTGATTACTTCACGCAGTGGAAAAAAGCAGTTCTGCTTGAACAAGTGAATGACCAAGAGGTCATCATCTTCCTCCCAAAGAACATCATCTCACACTTCGGTGTTCCAGTATCACTTGCTTTTTATAATGCAACTTACTTTTCATCTTTCAAACTCTATGATTTTTCATTACATAATGGTATTGTGTTAAAGCATTCATCTAACTATTACCTGCAAGGAAACGGTCTCATAGAATCTACAAATAAAAACCTCATCTGCATAATCAAGAAGATCGTTTTCTCTAAGTAGTGCAACTCGCATACCACCCTAACGAATGCATTATGGGATAACTCTGTAACACCAAAGCCTTCTATGAATACCTCACCGTACTTCTTGGTTTATGAAAAATAATCCATCCTTCCACCAAATATCTACTTTCCTTCACTTCAGCTTTCCCAAGAATCCCAAGGCAAGCCTTGCTAGCTAGTTCAGTCTAGGATGGATGCTCTCCATACGCTTTAGGAAGAAAGGATGAAAGAAAAAGAAAACTTCACACTCCACCAAACCGTATCAAGATATGGTTCGATAAGAAGTCTGTAGGGAAAGCTAACTTCGATGTCGGTGACTTAGCTCTGAAATGGGATAAGTCCCATGAAGACAAGGGCAAACATATGAAGTTCCAGTCCCTATGGATTGGTTCGTACATGGTACATTAGAATCTTGTACCACACACATATTATTTGAAATCACTTGATGGGAAGATTGACAACCTTCCTGTCAATGGCCAAGATCTCAAGCATTACTTTCAGTGGGCCGAGCCACGCCCCGCGCCATGTACATAGTCAGCTTGCTGCTTGTTGTTTTTATCTAGTTTTCTTTGCTTACTATATTTGTTTTTACTTTGTTTGTTCTGCTTAATATGTTTGTTTACGTTTGTTTTGTTTTCTTGACATATTACTATTTTTGTTTCTGGAAATAAGTGTTTCTGACTACTATGTTTTGGCTTTTGAATAGAGTATGCGGCTGAAATATGAAGACACTTGTGACACTATAGCACTTGGCCAATATTGTGTCCGTCTTCTCTGTGCTCGGTTATAACCTTCGGCTGATGAAGTATTGACGGAAAATACAAGCCGTCTACAAGGGAAGTTTTGGTCCAACCATGAACCTATGTCCACACTTGCAAGCCCCATGCTTGACCTTAGCCTTCTGCTCTATTAGGTTCCTATACCAATAGGAGTCATAATTTTGTATGGCTAAGGTTAAGCCTTGTAATATGTACATACCTTTGCTTCCTGCAAAAGTTTTCCATATTGAAAAATAAAAAATGAAAAGAGGGTATGTCCTAAAAGAAAATTAAAGGACAAAAAGAATAAAGAAAAGGTCCAAAAAAGTGAAAAATATGAACCCCAAAAAACAAAAAGAGACCATGAAAGTGTGCAAGTCTAAATGCCACTACTATTTACTTTATGCAAAATAATGATTTTGTGTAGTTTGTGATTCATGACACAATCCAAGGTAATCAAACTATTTAATCTTGATTATACCATGCATTAAATTTGAAGTTGATAGTTAGATAATAAAATATGACCAAATTGTTTAATCTTGGCAGATCATTAGACTAGGTAGAGTAAAATAAAAGGAGCTCGTCAGTTTAATCTGATCCCTTGGATGATATAGTGACAGAATTAGATAGTTTTCTTTGTGAAAAGGAAATAAAATGTTTTAATAAGGGTTTTCTAGTCTAAATGCACCCTAATAAAGTGAAGAAAAAATGGTAGAACAAGTAGATGGGTAAGTAGAAGAAAGGTTGCAGAAATATGATGATAGAAAAAAGCATATTTATCATCTCTCATCATAGGTTTCAAATGTAAATGGTCAATCAAGCATGAAGATGGATTTCAAGGTCAATTGATTAACTTCCCCCATTCATTTTACCTATTTTACTTAACTAATTTCCCATAAATAAAGTTCAAAGTACTTAAAACCTTTAAGTCAAAGAGGCTCAGAGCATTTCTCTGACTTTTGGAGGGACCAGACCCTCGGCTCAATGATTTATAGATATCAAGCGCTAAATTCCCCTCATAAAAATTCATCCCCCCCTTCAGTTCATTCATTTTCCTAAATAATGTTCATTTCCTAAGGATAAAACATTTTTTCCTAGGAAAAGCATTCCCTCCCCCCCCCCCCCCCCCCCCCCCCACCACATAAAGCATTTTCATATTAAAGACCCACAAAAACACTTTACTCGAAGTATTAATGTTAATATGTGAAAAACATCAAATTCACAAAAAGAGCATTTACTTAGTGATTTTTCCCTTTTCTGCTCATCTTTTCATATTAATTACTAATTTTATTATATTAAATCCCGATGAAAAACCCATTTCCCGTATATATATATAGCTCCTGTGCGTTAATTAACCCTACACCCTAGTTTAACTATAAACTATTATTCTCACTTAAAACCCCGACCAAAATCTCTAATTGGTCGATCCACAATCAAAATTAATAATCCTGCCTTAATCCACCAATAATCTTGCATTAATCCGCCATTAATCCCGATACCACCATATTTAAAGTGTCTGCCGAGACCCCATTAACCTCCGCATGCAATCACTCCCCAACCACCATACGATATGAAGGCCCAGATCCAACACCCCGAAAACATTTCGAGTGGGATCCTCTGCCGAACGACACACACCCAAAAAAATTTGTTTTCCATGAGACCACCCCGGCGACGTGTTAGTCACTAAGTGGAACCAGATGGCCCCTCCTAAAAACCACCTGATGTCCATAAGCGGTGCGAAATTAACTGCTTAACACCTCCCCTTTAGCGACAAATCAATCGCTATTCACTTGTGCCTGCCAAAAAGCATTTTTCCATATGAAAAAGCCAAAAAGCCCCAAATAATTTTTTTCATTGGAATTTCAACTGTAAACCTCTATACGCATGCATGCCACCTACGAACGTCGAAGCTGTCAACCCACATCCAATTGCACTCCAAAGACACTACAAACCACCCAGACAACCTTACAGCCTATAGAAAACCCCTTCAGCAATTTGCAGTCACCAGCTGCCCTGCTCAAAACCATTTCACCCTAGTTCCAAGTATTTAAGCCAGAATTCATCAAAACTCCTGTCAATTTCAAAGAAACCAATGATTGAGTATTCTTAGTTAAGTTTAAAATTAATTAAGGAAACTCAAGCCTACTCTGTGCTGAACCACCATTGCCCTAAAAAAAAAACACTGCAAATTACCTCCCCCATTCTCAAATCCACAAGAACTGAGAATGGCTACCCCAATTTCCATGGATGTAAGACCTGTCACCACTCCCTATCTAGACCTAGACCACCTTCCCCTAGCCGAAAAAGATTTTCAGATAAAGGACACCTCTATCCAAGAATCCTCGCTCAAAGTATACTGCCAAAGTAGGGATAGGTACTTGAACCATGCAGATGGATTGGTCTGTGGGATTCCAATTTGCCTAAATACCAATTTCCTCAAGTTCACATCTTCCCAGAAATTGTGCATTATTTCCATGCCAATTATATTCCAATTCAGAGAACAATCATTTCCCCTAACCAGACAATATTATTCACTATCACTGCAGAATCTATAAATGTGATGTTACAACTCAAGCTTGGCCAAAACTTGACTCCTCTTTCAATTGGAGCCTTATTAGACCAATTCCCTAAGCTTACTACTGCAAAATTGGTAGAAATGTTCCAGACTTTCATAAGAGAAGAAAAACACATCCCAAAGGATCCTCCTCCACATTTAGTTACCATTTTCTCCTCATGGGGGAGAAATATTGTGGATATGATATCTAGTGTCCTAGGTTATGCCACCAGTGAATACATTGATGAGATTATTTTAGCCTTCATGTCCATATACACTCCAGGGCAGCCTCCTGCTATCATATATGACTATGCTTAGTTCATAGCTGACAGGATGCATAAACAGTTCCTTAGAATGAGTAATGAGAGAGTCTTCAAATACTCATCCGTCTTGTATCACCTTTTCCTATATTACCATTTAGACAGATTCCCACTTACCTTGCAAAAGTTGGACACCAAGGGCCAACCAAGATCAGTCATCTTCTGGACCCCATTGATTCATCAATATTCCTCCCCCTATTCCTACAATGAATTCATAGATTCCTTTGTCCACCCTGTGATGACCATGTTCAGTGGAACCCCTCCACCAAGAATTAGTCCTGATATTAGGAGAGTCCTTCATATAAACATCAATCATCAGGTGGGAGATTGGTACTTGTACCAAAACCACACTAAAATAAGGATTTATGGGTGCGACCCCATACAAACTACCTAAATACCTCCCAATGAGGTTATTTTCCCTGGAGTACTACAGGCAGATAATAAATTCAGTTGAGGTAAACTTTGTTAAAGCGAAAAGAAATCACAGCTCAATATCAAAGACCAATTGGGTCCTTTTATTTGTAATAGACGAGAAGCTGGAAAGGAGGCAGACCTGATCCTTCAAAGATTAAAATTAAAATAGAGCTCCATATGGAGATATGATCCCTTGAATTTCATCTGCAAAAGAAGGCAGAAAAACAAGATGGCTTCCTATATCCATCACCCCATCCCTAAGATAGAAAAGTATGCCAACCAATTGCAATGGGTGGAAAACACTTTAGAGGACAGGGATAATACTGAAGTTGTTGTGGAAAACACGTTATTAGATCTAGAAAATCAACTTGATGAAAATTCATTTCTGCAGGTACCACCTTAGGAAGGGACAATGAGCACTCCCCTTACCATGCAGACTCATCTGAATGAGGAGAAAAATCCCAAAAGGGGCAGGGAGGAAGGATCAAGTTCAGGGACACTTGCCTTCAATGTTCAATATGAAAGAGGCCAAAGAAAAATACCTAGACTCAATCCTGTGTCAGAATAGGAAGACATCGATGGCTAAGTTGAAATAATTGATTCTGAGCCGAAAAGGAGTAAATGTACTGCTCCTTCAGAGGAAAAACAGCCCCCATCATCCGCAGGAACCCAGATGATATAGAGACAGATGAGTGTAGAGGCCTCGTCTTTTAGCAGACCAGGATAAAAGTATCAAATACAAATTCAAAGAGATAAAAATGAGGAATGAAAGGTTGAAAGCTAAGACATATGCTCAACTTTTCAAACTTTCTACTCTAGGTCAAAATAGATTGATGTCAGCCTTTGACATCAAAGAGGGGAAGATGCAGGTGTCCTTCATTCAACTAATTGTGCAGCAACCAAGGACACCCACTGACTACAAGAAAGTTGATTTTGAGGCGTTGGCCAGGGATATTCACCCTGTGGACCAAATAGAGTTTCACAAGTAGGCTGGAGAAATGATCTACTCCACCCTGACAGGGAAGTCCATAGTTGTTCATCAACTGCAAAGTTCCCTAAACAACATCTCAGCTCAATATCAGCTTGAATAGGCTTCATCACAAGCCAAGGACAACATAATCAAGTCTTTGGAAGACTTTATCATAGAGATGGGACATGATCCCAAAGATATCAAACCAACAGAGGAGTTAATAAAACAGAATAACAAGGAAATTGCTTCATTGAAGAAGCAATTGAAGGTACCCTCCTTGCATCATTCACAAACACAAGAGGTGTTATAGTCTCAAACTCAGCATGAGGACTTAATGGATTTAGTCCTCAAGCTGAATGATCAGTTGAGGAGCATAGAGAATAAATTGGATTCCTTAATCCAATTGAAGCAAGGTGAAGTAGGTACCACACCAGCAACTGTAATCCCTACAATGACTACTACAATACCATCTACATTGGTAGCTACATTGGCTCCAAAAACTCCTATAGGCACTGCCTTGCCATCACCACTGCAACATCTACATTAGTAGTTTCCACAACAGCAACATGTACAACAACAGATGAAGCAACCAAGCTTGTTCATGCCATGGAAGAAATGTCTATTCAGAAAAATGAGATAAACAAGCTAAAGGAACAAGTGGCAAGCTTAGAAATAAACTGTAAGCTTGCCAAGATTATGCAAAAAGAGGAGGAACAAAAGGCTGCTAGGATAAAGGAAAAGCTCAAGTCAATGGAAAGAGACTTGACACTAAAGGAGCCTCTTGGAGAAGCCAAGGAAAAATTGTGGGCCAATATCATTGACTCTGTCAATGATATTTGGCCATCCATACAGGTCATATTCGAGCAGATTGATCTCATAGCATTACTAACCGAGGCTATTGGGAAAGTGAAGATAGAATTAGGAAACAGGCCTAGAGAGGCTACCAGGCTCATCCAGTTCTTAAATTTAAGGAACAAATACCAATTACAGGAACTGGAAATTGAAGACAGGACTGCTACTATTCTGGAGGTAAAGAAAGTCCTCACCAAGAGGGACCTTATGGAGAAGTTAGAGGAAAAGAGCAAGGAAATGCAAGTAGTCGTTGACAGGTTCATGGCTAAGTTTGATAAGCTAAAAGAGAAGGGATTACCTAATACCTTATTCATTCATGATAAACTTATGGAACAAGGAGATTACAACGACAAACTCAGGGATGTAGCAAGACAGCAAGTGGCTACTTCACAAGTTTCAGGAATGCCAACAGGAAAGGTACTGTACAGTGCTTTTGAAAATCTATTTTACCTCCAACATGAGGTAAAACATCTGTTTGTAAATAAGCCTTCATTTTCCAAATACACTGAAGCAGATGAAACTTACCGGAGAATGTTGAGTATCCGGTTACCAACAGATCAAGAATGGGAAAAGTTGACTGACTTACTATAGCAGAACACAGTTAAAGGTCAAACACACAGTCAACGAGGTAAAAGAGCATCAGAGTCAAGTGGTTATAGGGTCAAAGAGTATCTGTGTCAAAGAGTATCAGTATAAAGACAGTAGCCTTTGGCCAACACAAAGTATAGCAACCATAAACTTCCAGCTAAACCACAATAAAAGGGACAGCAAGAAAATAGTTCAATAGCTGTCACTATCTTCCTGCGAGAAGATATTTTGAATTTCCTAGATTAATTCCCAAGTTAGTTTGGGGTATTTTGTAAAAATTTTTGTATAAATACTTCACAAATTGAAGTATGTGGTGTGGATTCTTATACTTTCAATAGAATTTTGTTCAAAGACTATAAAAGCTTTTGTATCACTGACTGGGCCAACATGCTAGATTGATGAATAAAGATCAGATATTTAAAGGGATTCATGTGTAAAGCATAGTACAAATGAGTAATTTTCTTGTGTTGTTTTATCTCCCTTAAAGTTGTTTCATAATCTTAAATGTTTCAGAAGTCTAAATGTTTAACCTGAATATTATTTCAGAATTTGCTTGACTACACTCCGTCTTATTGTTATACATTCTTAATGTTTTCTCTTAAATTATCTTAGCTAGGGAATTCTTAACTTCTCCTTCGCTTCCGTAGTTTCTCCTCTGGTCTATAGTAAAGGATTCTTAATTTCCCTTTACTCATGATTCATTGTTGTTCTCGCATCTTAGCCTCGGTCTGAGGATTCTTGATTTCCCTCTCACCCCCGTTAAGACTCATTTCACCATTTAGTCCAAGGGTTTGTACTTCACTTTGTGATCTTGCCCCTTGAACATTCCATTTAGTGATTTAACTCCAACTTTGTTGCCCCTTCTTTGACTCCATTGCCAAATGGCCTAAAGGCATCAACCTATCAGCCTGTTTTAAGGATTCCACCACCAAATCTTCATACAAATCAAAAACCCCCTGAACTCTAGAACTAGCCTAATATCTAAGCAAACAAAGCTAAATTATATAGAGAGAGCCCTCTCTGAGCCATAGGTTGGCTAGAGCCTATGCTTAAAAGTTGGTTTGTGGTTACCTCGAAGCCTTCCCTTCTTCCAAAAATTCTAAGGAAAAGTTTCGAGTGATAACATAGTGGCGACCATACTGGGGAACGCAAAACTCTGTCTCCTAAAACTTTAAGGAAATCTTAATCATCATCTTGAGCCCCTTAAAATCAGTTTTTGCAGAAGTTTTAAAAATTACATTAAAAAACATTTAAAAGGTTATAATTCTGGCTACCGGGAAAACTTATTATACCAGTTCCAACCCAGATCCAAACCCTGTAGTTATTGTGGATGATCTAGACAGAATTATAAGAAAATCCAAAAAAAGAAGAGAGTTCAGCTAATAAAACACCACTAGTTAAAGCTAATTCTTGTCTTGATGAGTGGTTGTTTTAAGAAGATTTACCTTTTGATGTGCAATTTGATCTCTCATTATTTAGAACAAAATATGAAAGTGTGCTTAATGAAACTGTTCTAGATCCTGATTTTATTGCAGACCTTGAAGTTCAAAGAGCTAATAGATCAATTGATGAATATATTCTGAATACTCCACTATCATCCATTAATACTACTCTAACTGCTGAACTTTCTGCTCAATCCTCCAACGTTATTAATACCCCTTCCATCACTACCATACCATCCATTATTTCTACTACAGTTCATTCCACTGGCCCATTCATTCCACAGCTCCCTATACAACCTAGAATCTTGTTTCCACCTATAGACACTCCCACTTCACCCATTAGCCCTTCGAGTTCACTTATAGATACTTCCATCTCCCCTATACACACAACTATCCCTTTTATCCCAATTTCTGTTATAGAAACCCCTTCATCCACTATTAATGTTTCAGTTTCATTTGTAGATATTCCAACTTCAGCTATTAATATTCCAAATTCCACTGTTAATACTCCAGTTTCAATTGGCAATCTTTCATTTTCAACTGTAAGCACTTCTAGCTCATCCATCTCCACCTCAACCCAAACTAATCTTCCCTTATCTCCGAGCCAAGCCAAGGCTTTAGCCATGGCCAATAGATATGCCCCTTTGGTGTTGCCTGGTCAGTTACATGACCTACCTCGGGACTATTAAAGCAAAATTCAATTATTTGATGCTACAGGCCTATACACTGCTCAACAACATGTTAACATAATGAATGATTATTTTGAGTTACATGAGATAGATGATGCAGATGTAAGAATGAGGCTTTTTTCCCAAACATTAGCTGGGGAAGTTAGAACCCAGTTTAGAAACTTAGCTGCTGGTAGTATTGCAGATATGACAAACTTTCATATAATGTTCATCAAGATATGGGAGAGGAAGAAAAACCCATTGCAGATACTTTATGAGTATGAGAACATTAAGAGAAGTCCTAAAGAATCAATTCAAGACTACTACACCAGGTTTAATATCACTTACAATGCCATCCCTGCCAACCTTAAGCCTCCTCCTCATCTCGCAATGATGAAGTTCCCTAATGGTTTTGATCTAGATATGGCCTACCAACTTATGGAAAGAGAGCCTGCAACCCTAGAGCAAAGCCAAACCAATGCAGTAAAAGTAGAGGCTAATATTTTAGCCAAAAAAGCTCGAGCAAAGATAGAAAGGAGAGTAGGATTTGCTGATGAAGCTTCAACGTCTGATGGTAAAGTAGATCTTTTGGCCAAAAATGTAGAAAGAATCATGGATAGACTTGACAACCTAGATAGAAAAACATGGGATAATCAACAAGTACCCCCAGTTAGGAATACTAATTTCAAAAAAAACCAAAATCAAAACCAAAACACAGGAAAGAATGGACCTGATCAAAACATTAGACCCCCTTTTCAAGAAAACTATGCAGAATCATCTGATCCTAATGATCATGGACAAGATACCCAAATCAATATAATGGGATTAGATGATCAAAAACCTGTATTCCTCTCCCAGGATGAGGAAGAATTGCATATGTTACAACATCTTCAAACCCAGTCTGGAGAGTCATTTGACTATAAGCAGGGATATGACTCTACCATATTTGAAGTGCACAAACAATATAATTTGTGAAGTAAAAAGAATGCTGGTCCTCCTAACCAAACTAAGAAAGCAATGGAAAATCAACCCAAAATAACAAATAAAGTTCCTATTTTGGAAGTACTTCAAATCCTCCCTAGACTAAACCAAAACCCCCCTAGTCCCATTATTGAAGAAATAACTTCCAATCAACCCTTTGTTGAGCAGCCATCCACATCAGTTCCACTTAAAGAACCAAAGAAAAACACCTATAATGCCAGATCTGAAAGTCCCCATAAGGAAATCCCAAGTAAAAAAAAGGAAGATAATTCCACTCAAAACCCTATTCCAAAGGTCTACAACCCTTCCTCATCATTCAATTTGGGAGCAGAGATATCCAAGCTGAAAATTTAAGTCCCTTTGACTGAACTAGTTAAAAACGAAACTTACAAATCATAAGTAAATCAGACCCTGAACATTACTGAAAACGAAGACTCAGTTAACTTGTTCGATGATAAACCAGAATTAATGTTGGACTAGATGTTAATGGCCAACCGCAAGAAGGAGGAATTCCGCCTTTTTACATTAGCCTTAATTTTCATGACAAAATAGTACACAATGCCATATTAGATTTTGGGACTTCTCACAACCTAATGCCAAAATCAGTGATGGAAATATTGAAACTAGACATTACTAGACCTTACAAAGACTTGTTTTCCTTTGATTCAAGTTAAGTAGAATGTCTAGGGTTAGTCAAAGATTTGTGTATCACTTTAGTCCAATATCCTTCCAAGAGCATCCTCATGGACATTGTAGTGGCTGATATCCCACCAAAATATGGCATGTTGTTATCCAGATCTTGGGGAGCCAAGCTTCAAGGATCCCTCCAACTGGATATGTCATATGCCACAATTTTTGTGTTTGGACAACCCAAGAAACTGTACAGAGAAACTTTCATGAAATACATGGTAAGCAGCCAAGATCAACCTCAAAACTATCCTATCTACTCCATGCATTCAGATGTAGACTCTTTTATCATGTTCAACACTGATCAAACACCAAACGAAACTCCTAACAGTGTTGTTGCAGAACCAAAAGAAATTGCAGTTTCCACTGCTAATGAATCTAAAGAAACTTCAAAATTGTGCAATAAAGAAAGTAATCAGGTTGCTAGAAATAAAAATAAATGGGATATTGATGATGAGAACTATGTACATGAAATCTTATGGCATTTAGAATTTGATGGCTCTGTAAATAAGTTAGGAGCAAGAGCAGGAGTATGGATTTATAATTTAGAAAACAATCACTCAGAGGGCCATGCCTATAGGTTAAATTTCATATGTACCAATAATATGGCCGAGTATGAGGCTCTGATTCTAGGTCTCAAGGTAGTTAGGAATTTAGGTGCTCAAAGAGCTTCAATCATAGGAAACTCAAAGCTAGTTGTAAATCAAATTAAGGGTGTATATATGACCAAAGACACTAGATTAGGTTATTATAGAGGAACCGTTGTAGAAATAATCAATACCTTCCTAGAAACACAGCTTGCAGTAGTTCCTAGGAAGCACAATATGCAAGCCCGTAGTTTAGCAATGTTTTCCAATACCTGCAGGTCACCCTTCCAACCTAACCATCAGTACACTGCTAAGGTTAGGCACAGACCTTCAATCCTAGATAGTGTGTAGAACTGGAAAGCATTCTCAAATGATAGATAGATAAACAACTTCTTAACTTTAGAAGAATAATTTTCACATAGTAACATAGACATTGATACATCCATAGATCTTAACTCTAGGGATGAAGTAATAATAGATGAGCTAGAAGGTAATGAAGTAGATAGTTTTAATCCCACTAAATTCACATGGTCAGATATAGGCAACCTAGAACAGGTTGAGATTGATGAAACAATTAATGACGAAAACAAAGTAATCTCAAGGATAATTTCTTACCAAAAGGTTTAACCCCTCTGGAAGACTTATTCAATTCAAATGATGTTCCTAGGAAGCCCAAAATGGAAACATTAAAATTTGATATTGAAGAGTGTAACATAGGCACTGAAGACAATCCCAAGCTAATCAAACTATCAAAGTCACTCCCTTTAACAGAAAAGGTGAAATACATTGATTTATTGAAAGAATTTCAAGATGTCTTTTCTTGGAGCTATGAGGACCTTAAATCCTATGACACCAGCATCATCCAACACACAATTCCCCTCAAAGAAAATAAAAAAACCTTTCAAACAAAAGCTTAGGAGAATTAATCATGTCTTATTACCTTCAATAAAAAAGGAAATTAGGAGAATGTATGATGCTAAGATAATTGCACCAATAAGGTTTTCTGAATGGGTCTCTAACTTGGTCCCAACCAAGAAGAAAACTGGTGAGATCAGACTCTATGTAGATCTCAGAAACTTGAATAAAGCATCACATAAAGACAACTACCCTCTTACCAAAATGGACCACATCTTACAAAGGATAGTTGGGTCAACCAGAATCTCATTACTGGATGGGTTTTCTGGTTACAGTCAAATTTTGGTTCACCCTGATGACCAACCCAAGACTGCTTTCACCACTCCTTGGGGCACCTTTATGTATGTCAAAATGCCTTTTGGGCTAATGAATGCAGGAGTCACTTTCCAGAGGGCTATGGATATAGCCTTTTCCAAAGAAATCCATGATTTCCTTGTAATATATCTTGATGATATTACTGTTTTCTCAAAATCAGACAATCAACATCTAGATCATCTAAGGCAGGTCTTTATAAAATGCAAAAAGTATGGCATCTCCTTGAACCCCAAGAAATTTTTATTTGGATTGGAAGAAGGAAAATTGTTAGGACATATTATTTCCAAAGATGGCATAAGAATAGATCCTATAAGAATTGAAGCCATCTTGTTGATACAACACCCTAGGAATATCAAAGAACTACAAGCCTTTTTAGGAAAGATTAACTTCCTTAGAAGATTTATTTCTAACCTAGCAGAGTTAATTAGAGCACTAAATAACATGTTGAAAAAATATTCGACTCTATGTTGGACTGTCGAAGCTAAAAAATCATTTGAAGATATCAAGCTAGCCTTGACAAAAGACCTCGTATTAGTTAGTCCCAAATTTGATAGGGATTTCATTTTGTTTTCCTTTGCTTCTGAGCATACAATAGTTACAGTTTTACTACAGAAAAATGACCAAGGATATGAACAACCCATTGCTTTCTTTAGCAAAGCCTTAAGAGATGCTCCCTTAAAATACAACATAATGGAGAAACAAGCATTGGCTTTAGTCAAAGCTATCAAAGATTTTAGGGTATATATTTTGTATTCTCATATAGTAGCCTATGTTCCCAATTCTGTAGTCAAAGACATCCTAACTCAGGAAGGTCTTGATGGGAAAAGGGGAAAATGGATTGCTACTATCTTAGAGTATGATATAGAGATCAAACCCACAAAGTTAATCAAAGGCCAAGGCTTAGCTAAACTTATGGCTAAGTCGAACTATCAGGCCTTAGACATAAACTTTATTGCTACACTAGATGAAGGAGAGGAGATGGCGACTCCACCGATCAGTCATGCCTATGGTGAATCACCATGGTATGCTGATATCATCTACATTTTACAAAACTTTTAAAAGCTCCTCCTAGATTATCTAGAACCAAAGGTAGGTTTTTAAAAACGAAATCTTTGAAATTTTGTATACTTGATAATGCTTTGTTTTGTCAAGATTATGAAGGAATTATCCTTAAGTATTTGATAAAATATGAGGCTGACGAAGTTCTACAAGACTTTCATGCAGGTGATTGTGGTGGACACCTCTATTGGAGAACCACTACAGATAAAATCTTAAGGGCAGGTTTCTACTGGCCAACTTTATTCTCTGATGTCAAGAAATTTGTGACCTCTTGTCATAAGTGTCAAATTTTTGAAGGAAAAAGAAAACTTCTACCATTACCCCTTAAACAAATCACTGCTAAAGTACCTTTTCAACAATGGGGTTTAGACTTCATTGGTGAAATTCACCCACCCTCCTCTACCCAACATAAGTGGATCCTCACAGCCACAGACTATTTCACAAAATGGATAGAGGCCATACCTTCAAGGCAAGCCACATATACTATTATTATTAACTTCTTTGAAGCCAACATTTTGTCTAGGTTTGGATGCCCAACCAAGCTCATTACTGATAATGCAGCAACTTTTAAATCCAAAAGAATGATAGAATTCTGCAATAAGTATCACATTGCCCTGGATAATTCTATAGCCTACTACCCTCAAGGAAACTGGTTGAATCTTCAAATAAGAGCCTGGTGAACATTATTAATAATTTACTGGAAGATAATAAGAAAACATGGAACAAGAAGTTATTCAAAGCCTTATGGGCTGACAAATTGACCACCAAGAAGTCAATTGGTACATCCCCCTATTAGCTAGTGTATGGCATGGAAGCTGTTTTTCCATCCTCTTTGGGAGTACCAGTGATGAAGATGCTCCAAGAACTACAATCTGAACCAAATGATATCTAGAGGAGAATAAACCAAACTATTCATCTCCAGCAAACCAGAGAAGAGGTCTACATCAGATCTCAACTTGTGCAGGAAAAGATCAAAAAGATTTTTGATAGAAGGACCAAGGCAGATGATTTCTACTTAGGTGATAAAGTACTCAAGTGGGACTCGAGAAGGGAAGATAAGGGTAAGCATGGGAAATTTGATTTCCTATGGAAGGGCCCCTATATCATCTATGCTTATAGAGGGAACAATGCTTTCTTCCTTAAAGGACTAGATGGTACTGAAGAAGGAGGAGGACCAGTGAATGGTCGAATGCTCAAACATTACATAGAACCTAGTTACTAATTGTTTTTCCCATGTATGTATATTTTATTTTGAAAAAGTCTAGTTTGGATTGGATGGTAAACATTTAGGGTTGAAGCCTTGAGAGAAGGCCCTAAGCTTTTAAGGGTTTTTTATCATAAGTATGAATAAAGCAAGTTGAAAGGTGACAAATCACAAGGTAACTGAAGTCAAAATTCCAAGGCTACTGATCTCAAAGTTCTTGACATTTCACAAGGAAATTCCATCCCCAAGTGGAGCCACTGTTAGGTTCCTATACAAATAGGAGTCATAATTTTCAATGGCTAAGGTTAAGCCTTGTAATATCTACATGCCTTTGCTTTCTACAAAAGTTTTCCATATTGAAAAATAAAAAATGAAAAGAGGGTATGTCCTAAAAGAAAATTAAAGGACAAAAAGAATAAAGAAAAGGTCCAAAAAAGTGAAAAATATGAACCCCAAAAAACAAAAAGAGACCATGAAAGTGTGCAAGTCTAAATGCCACTACTATTTACTTTATGCAAAATAATGATTGTGTGCAACTTGTGATTCATGCCACAATCTAGGGTAATCAAACTATTTAATCTTGATTATACCATGCTTTAAATTTCATGTTGATAGTTAGAGGATAAAATCTGACCAAATTGTTTAATCTTGGCAGATCACTAGACTAGGTAGAGTAAAATAAAAGGAGCTCATAGGTTTAATTTGAGCCCTTGGATGATATAGTGATAGAATTAGATAGTTTTCTTTGTGAAAAGAAAGAAAATGTTTTAATAAGGGTTTGCTAGTCTAAATGCACCCTAATAAAGTGAAGAAAAAATGGTAGAACAAGTAGATGGGTAAGTAGAAGAAAGGTTGCAAAAATATGATAGGGAAAAAAGCATATTTATCATCTCTCATCATAGGTTTCAAATGTAAATGGTCAATCAAGCATGAAGATGGATTTCAAGGTCAATTGATTAACTTCCCCCATTCATTTTACCTATTTGACTTAAATAATTTCCCATAAATAAAGTTCAAAGTACTTAAAACCTTTAAGTCAAAGAGGCTCAGAGCATTTCTCTGACTTTTTGAGGGACCAAATCCTCGGCTCAATGATTTATGGATATCAAGTGCTAAATTCCCCTCATAAAAATTCATCCCCCCCTTCATTTCATTCATTTTCCTAAATAATGTTCCTTTCCTAAGGATAAAACATTTTTGCCTAGGAAAAGCATTTTCCCCCCCGCATAAAGAATTTTCATATTAACGACCCATTGAAACACTTTACCCGAAGTATTAATGTTAATATGTGAAAAACATTAACTTCACAAAAAGATCATTTACTTAGTGATTTTTCCCTTTTCCGCTCATCTTCTCATTTTAATTACTAATTTTATTATATTAAATCCCAATGAAAAACCCATTTCCTGTATATATATAGCTCCTATTTGTTAATTAACCCTACACCCTAGTTTAACTATAAACTATTATTCTGACCTAAAACCCCGACCAAAATCTCTAGTTGGTCAATCTGCGATCAAAATTAATAATCTTGCCTTAATCCACCAATAATCTTGCCTTAATCCACCATTAATCTCGATACCATCATATTTAAAGTGCCCGTCAGGCCCCCATTGACCTCTATGTGCAATCGTGCCCCAACCACCGTCTGATCTGAAGGCCCAGATCTAACGCCCCGAAACCATTTCAGGCGGGATCCTCTGCTGGACAATACACACCCGAAAAAAGTTGTTTTCCATGAGACCACGCTGGTGACGTATCAGTCGCTGAGTGGAATCAGGTAACCCCTCCTAAAAACCACCCGACGCCCATAAGCGGTGCGAAATTAACTGCTTAGCACCTCCCCGCTACGTGACAAATTAGTGGTTATTCACCTGTACCCGCCAAAAAACATTTTTCCATATGAAAAAGCCAAAAAGCCCCAAATCATTTGTTTTCACTGGAATTTCAACTATAGACCTCAGTACACATGCACGCCACCTGCGAATGTCGAAGCCATCAACCCACGTCCAATTTCACTCCAAAGACGTTGTAAACCACCCAGACAACCTTACACCCTATACAGAACCCCTTCAACCATTTGCAGTCACCAACTTCCCTGCTCAGAACCATTTCACCCCAGTTCCAGGTATTTAAGCCACAATTCATCAAAAATCCTGTCAATTTCAAAGAAACCAGTGATTGAGTAATCTTAGTTAAGTTTAAAATTAATTAAGGAAACTCAAGTCTACTCCATGCTTAACCACCGTTGCCCTAAAAAAACACTGCAAATTACCTCTCCCATTCTCAAATCCACAAGAACTGAGAATGGTTGCCCCAATTGCCATGGATGTAAGACTTGTCACCACTCCCCATCTAGACCTGGACCACCTTCCCCTAGCCGACAAAGATTTTCAGATAAAGTACACCTCTATCCAAGAATTCCCTCTCAAAATGTACTGCCAAAGTAGGGATAGGTACTTGAACCATGTAGATGAAATTGGTCTGTGGGATTCCAATTTTCCTAATTACCAATTTCCTCAAGTTCTCATTTTCCCAGAAATTGTGCATTACTACCATGCCAATTATATTCCAAGTCAAAGAATAGTCATGTCTCCTAACCAGAAAATACTATTCACTATCAATGCAGAATCTATAAATGAGATGTTACAACTCTAGCCTGGCCAAATCTTGACTCCTCTTTCAATTGGAGCCTTATTAGACCAGTTCCCTAAGCTTACTACTACAAAATTGGCAGAAATGTTCCAAACTTTCGTAAGAGAAGAAAAACACATCCCAAAGGATCCTCCTCCATAGGTAGCTACCATTTTCTCCTCATGGGGGAGAAATATTGTGGATATGATATGTAGTGTCCTAGGTTATACCACCTGTAGTGTCCTATCTAGGGTGCTAGACTAGGCTATATTTATTATCGACCAGGATGCGTAGACTTAGAGGCATGCGTCTAAAGTATATAGACATAAAGGATTATTAGCTAAGTGGTTATGATGGTAGGTTATAGGACTTATTTACGAAAGATTGAGGTGTGTTACCTATCACCCAAACACTTAGGTCACTCAATTAATCTACCTAATTAAAACACTGTCATTCAATTCATTTACCAAATTAAAACACTTTGTATCACTTCAAACCAATATTTCAATCTCCTTACGGAGACACTATGCATAAAACCCCTGTTCAGCAAATACTCAGCATTCACTAATATTCATGAAAGATAAAGACATACGGAAATTATAAGCATACTTTGAAATGATAACAGAGGTCATGACATTGCTTTAAAAGACAACAAAGGATCGAATCCCTTACAGGATACGATTCACGATCTCAGTGATGAACTATTCAAGCACTATCATAAACATCACCCATAAGCATTCTATTGAAATCGAAAACCAATTCTAATTGTTGTGCATATCATTTAATACCCTAAGTTGCAAATAAAAAGAAATGACAGTATACCAGTTTAACGCAGAACCCATCCGCGTTTCAGAGGTATACTGGACTATGATCAACCGATTATAAAATCAACGCAACAAGGAAAATCGTGACTGCAATCGTGTTCTTGGTATTAAGTTCAAAAACTCTGTTCTCAAAACGATACAATGATAACCAATACTAACTACACAGAACTGTGTTTACATATGTTTTTACAACCCTTACATTTCGAAAACGAATGTACATTCGTGATGTGGCTATTGTCACTTTTATCATGTCGTGATTTTTAAAATGTTTCTATCCTGAACTGATTTCAAAAAGGAACAAAACTAAATCAGTTTAGAATGCTATGCTATTGCTGCCTTTGTCGCCAACATGCTATACCTTGACCATCGTTGACCGCGCATGTAGGAGGGTCGGTTCTGCTGTAGGATAGGTATTCTTCCATGCTTGGACATTCTACTTTTCATCCCTACCCTTCGCTCTAGCCTAGCTGTCATGTCACATGTCAAACAATAAACCAATTACAGGATGTTGGAACTTCCTATAGTCATTTTACCAAAAATTCCTAATTCTTTAACATAAAACTCCTAAATCAATTTTAATGCATTTTAATAACTATAGTACTATTAACTAATCAATTTCAAGGGATCTAAGAGATGTATGATGGAAAGAGGTAGGAAAATGATATGTTTTAGGAGGAAAAAGGAGGTCATGGGATGGTACCAACACCACCAGTGAATACATTGATGAGATTATTTTAGCCTTCATGTCCATATACACTCCAAGGTAGCCTCCCGCTATCATATATGACTATGCTCAGTTTATAGCTGACAGGATGCATGAACAATTCCTCCGAATGAGTAATGAGAGAGTCTTCAAATACTCCTCTATCTTGTATCACCTTTTCCTATATTACCAGTCAGACATATTCCCACTTACCTTACAAAAGATGGACATTAAGGGCCAACCAAGATCATTCATCTTCTGGACCCCATTGATTCATCAATATTCCTCCCCCCTATTTGTACAATGAATTCATATATTCCTTTGTCCACCCTATGATGACCATGCTCAGTGGAACCCCTCCACCAAGAATCAGTCTTGAGATTAGGAGAGTCCTTCATCTAAACATCAATCACCAGGTGGGAGATTGGTACTTGTACCAAAACTACACTGAAATAAGGATTTATGGGTGCTAGCTGGCCCCATAGAAACTACCTAAATGCCTCCCAATGAGGTTATTTTCCTTGGAGTACTACAAGAAGATGATAAATTCAGATGATGTAAACTTTGTTAAAGCCATAAAGAAAGCCCAGCTCAAGATCAAAGACCAATTGGGTCCTTTTATTTGTAATAGAAGAGAAGCTGGAAAGGAGGCAGACCTAATCCTTCAGAGATTAAAATTAAAACATAGCTCCATATGGAGATATGATCCCTTGAATTTCATCTGCAAAAGAAGGCAGAAAAACAAGATGGCTCCATATATCCATCACCGCATCCCTGAGATAGAAAAGTATGCCAACAAATTGCAATGGCTGGAAAACACTTTAGAGGACAAGGATAATACTGAAGTTGTTGTGGAAAATGCATTATTAGATCTGGAAAATCAACTTGATGAAAATTCATTTCTGCAGGTACCACCTCAGGAAGGGACAATGAGAACACCCCCTATCATGCAGACTCCTTTGAATGAGGAAAAAAATCCCAAAAGGGGCAGGGAGGAAGGATCAAGTTCAGGGACACAAGCCTTCAATGTTCAATATGAAAGAGGCCAAAGCAAAATACCTAGACTCAATCCTATGTCAAAATAGGAAGACACCGATGGCTTAGTCAAAATAAATGATTCTGAGCCAGAAAGGAGTAAAGGTACTGCTCCTTCAAAGGAAATATAGCCCCCATCATCCTCAGGAACCCAAATGATACAGAGACAGATGAGTGTAGAGGCCTCATCTTTTAGCAAGCCAACAGACCAGGATAAAAGTATCAAAGACAAATTCAAAGAGATAAAAATGAGGAATGAAAGGTTGAAAGCTAAGACATATGCTCAGGTTTTCAAACTTTCTACTCTAGGTCAAAATAGATTGATGTCAACCTTTGACATCAAAGAGGGGAAGATGCAGGTGTCCTTCATTTAACCAACTGTGCAACAACCATGGACACCCACTGAAGAAAGTTGATTTTGAGGTGTTGGCCAGGGATATTCACTCTATGGACTAAATAGAGTTTCACAAGCAGGCTGGAGAAATGATCTACTCCACCCTGACAGGGAAGTCCATAGTTGTTCATCAACTACAAAGTTCCCTAAACATCATCTCAGCTCAATATCAGCTTGAACAGGCTTCATCACAAGCCAAAGACAACAGAATAAAGTCTTTTGAAGACTTGATCATAGAGATGGGACATGATCCCAAAGATATCAAAGCAACATAGGATTTCATAAAACAGAAGAACAAGGACATTGCTTCACTGAAGAAGCAATTGAAGATACCCTCCTTGCATCATCCACAAACACAGGAGTTGTTACAGTCTCAAACTCACCATGATGACTTAATGGATTTAGTCCTCAAGCTGAATGATCAGTTGAGGAGCACAGAGAAGGAATTGGATTCCTTAATCCAATTGAAGCAAGGTGAAGTAGGGACCACACCAGCAACTCTAATCCCTACAATGGCTACTACAATACCATCTACGTTGGCAGCTACATTGGCTCCAAAAACTCCTATAGGCACTCCCTTTCCCATCACCACTGCAACATCTACATCAGTAGCTTCCACAACAGCAGCAGGTACAGCAACAGATGAAGTAGCCAAGCATGTTCATTCCATGGAAGAAATGTCTATTCAGAAAAATGAGATAAACAAGCTAAAGGAACAAGTGGCAAGCTTAGAAACAGACTGTAAGCTTGCAAAGATTATGCAGAAAGAGGAGGAACAGAAGGCTGCCAGGATAAAGGAAAAGCTCAAGTCAATGGAAAGAGACTTGACACTAAAGGAGCCTCTTGGAGAAGCCAAGGAAAAACTATGGGCCAATATCATTGACTCTGTCAATGATATTTGGCCATCCATACAGGTCATATTCGAGCAGATTGATCTCATAGCATTAATAACCAAGGCTATTAGGAAAGTGAAGATAGAATTAGGCAACAAGCCTAGAGAGGCTACCAGGCTCATCCAGTTCTTAAATTCAAATAACAAGTACCAATTACAGGAACTGGAAATTGAAGACAGGATTGCTACTATTCTGGAGGTAAAGAAAGTCCTCACCAAGAGGGACCTTATGCAAAAGTTAGAGGAAAAGAGCAAGGAAATGCAAGTAGCCATTGACAGGTTCATGGCTAAGTTTGATAAGCTAAAATAGAAGGGATTACCTAATCCCTTAGTCATTCATGATAAACTTATGGAACAAGGAGATTACAACGACAAACTCAGGGATGTAGCAAGACAGCAAGTGGCTACTTCACAGGTTTCACGAATTCCAACAGGAAATGTATTGTACAGTGCTTTTGAAAATCTATTTTACCTCTAGCATTAGGTAAAAAATATGTTTGTAAATAAGTCGTCATTTTCCAAATACACTAAGGCAGATGAAACTTACTGGAGAATACTGAGTATTCAGTTACCAACATATCAAGAATGGGAAAAGTTGACTGACTTACTATAGCAGAACACAGTTAAAGGTGAAACACACAGTCAAGGAGGTAAAAGAGCATCGGATTCAAGTGGTTACAGGGTCAAAGAGTATCTGTGTCAAAGAGTATCAGTATAAAGATAGCAGCCTTTGGCCAGCACAGTGTATAGCAACCATAAACTTCCAGCTAAACCATAATAAAAGGGACAGCAAGAAAACAGTTTAATAGTTGTCACTGTCTTCCTGCGAGAAGATATTTTGAATTTCCTAGATTAATTCCCAAGTTAGTTTGGGATATTTTGTAAAACATTTTGTATAAATACTTCACAAATTGAAGTATGTGGTGTGGATTCTTATACTTTCAATATAATTTTGTTCAAATATTGTAAAATCTTTTGTATCACTAACAGGGCCAGCATGTTGGATTGATGAATAAAGATCAGATATTTCAAGGGATTCATGTGTAAAACGGAGTACAAATGAGTAATTTTCTTGTGTTGTTTTATCTCCCTTAAAGTTGTTTCATAATCTTAAATGTTTCAGAAGTCTGAATGTTTAACCTGAATATTATTTCAGAATTTGCTTGACTACACTCTGTCTTACTATTATACATTCTTAATGTTTTCTCTTAAACTATCTTAGCTAGGGAATTATTAACTACTCCTTAGCTTCCGTAGTTTCTCCTCTGGTCTATAGTAAAGGATTCTTAATTTCCCTTTAGTCATGATTCATTGTTGTTCGCCCGTCTTAGCCTCGGTCTGAGGATTCTTGATTTCCCTTTCACCCCCATTAAGACTCATTTCACCATTAGTCTAAGGATTTGTACTTCACTCTACTATCTTGCCCCTTGAACATTCCCTTTAGTGATTTAACTCCAACTTTGTTGCCCCATCTTTGACACCATTTCCTAATGGCCTAAAGGCATCAACCTATCAACATATTTTAAGGATTCCACCGCCAAATCTTCATATGAATCAAAAACCCCCTGAACTCTAGAACTAGCCTAATATCTAAGCAAACATAGATAAATTATATAGAGAGAGCCCTCTCTGCACCATAGGTTGGCTAGAGCCTATGCTTAAAAGTTGGTTTGTGGTTACCTCGAAGCCTTCCCTTCTTCCAAAACTTTTAAGGAAAAGTTTTGAGTGATAACATGCTCTGTATGTTCAAGCCCATGCAATGAGTAGAAACAGAGAAGGGGAAAATCTAAACGAGAAAACATATGCTAGTGGTCTTACATGCTTCTCTGAAGGAACAACCTCTTCTTCTCTCAATAAGTTGGGATCCCTCTTTCACCCCAAAAATAAATAAGTGCCTATGCACAGTCCTCTTGAAAAAATACAAAGGCGAAAGAAGAGAAAGGCTTCCTGCGGAGAGAGGTGAAGCATGCAACTCCACCGGGGTACTAACCAGGCTCATTGGTAGTGGAGCAATGTGTGTGTTCCCACGTGACTCCGCTGGGGTACTGTCCAGGCCTGCTGGCAGCGGAGCAACACCAGAGATGAAAACTTATACTCTGAAAACATTCAACTCATGAACTAAACTACCCTTCGCGGATTCGAAACATTTTGATCAAGCTGAAATTTTGATTATGTTTCACTGAGTTGGAAAAAGGTGAACCATGTATGTCCATGGGGAAGTGTGGAAGCCGAAGTAACCCACACAACAATTCAATACTCCATGAAAAACCAAGGCCCTGTGCTAGCAACAAACCAAAACAGAGAAGCTGGAGTTCCACCAGTGTGTCACCAAGTGTTGTAGCAGCTACAACCACCCTCCAAAATTTTTTCCTGCACCCAATTTCAGAGCCTTCCTTGAGAGTTTCGCTTGGTGACTGCACACACTCGGGTTCACTCCATGAGCTCATGTGAGTCTTCGCATCCACCTCGCTTGTTCATTTCATCCAATTTTTGCATGTTGATGTTAAAGTCATGATTGCGACCATGATCTTGTCATGCTCAAAGTCTTCGCTTCGTGTGTACTTGTTGTGTTCGCTATGACATCTGTCACACTCACACATAGAGTCACATTCACTATCACACAAGTGTCGCCATGGTCGACCAACGATCAATCACAAGTGTCGCATTTTTCTCTTGTACCATCGATCAGTCATGTTGAACATGTATGTCTAGATGGTTTGAGTCGTCTCATTGTCTAGTCATTTAAGTGTGTGTTTGCAAGATCACATATGCATCTTTCACTCGTTCACACACTTAGTCATTTTGCTGAAGTTATCATGACCTGACTCCCCTCGGACAGCCGAACCATCACCCCGCCATCGAATCGATCAACTATCACCCAGAACAACGCAGAAGAAACAAGCAAGTCATTTCAAGTTGCGTTGCTCGCAAGCAAATCAATCAGTCTTCATGTTGGTCAACCGGAGAGTTTGACACGGTAGCCACCTCAGGACTGACTCCCCTAAAACTTGCACAAAGTTTGCAAGCATTGCCCACTCTGCTGACTAAGAAAATTACGTAGACAGGTCAGACATACACCCAATTCCCGTCCCTGTCTCCCTTAGAAAATTGTGCAACTTTTCTGTCCATCCCTCCCGATAGTCAACCGGCTATTCACCTAGAAAATTGCGCAATTTTCATGAGCAAGCCCTCTGCTGCCCAGCAGTCTTCTCAGCCTAGAAATCGTGTAGAGGTGATCAGCAGGCCGACCTCCCAACATCAACGCAATTTTTCTCGCCCACAGCTCCCAAAAGAAAACTGTGAGTTCCCTCTAGGAATTGCGCAGTTTTTGCTGCCAAGATCCCAACAGTTGATTGTCAGTTCCCATAAGGAATTGTGTAGTTTCTACTCCTAGTGACACAACAGCTAGCTACCAATTCCCTCCAGGAATTGTGCAGTTTTCGCTGCCAAGCTCTCGTCTCGTTCCTCCAAAAAATTGTGCAATTTTTGTGTGCCTAGCCTCCCTGTAGCCTGACATGTTCCTCCAAAAAATTGCGCAGTTTTTGCTGCCAAGCCCACGCTGCTCACTCATTCTGGAAATTATGCAGATTTTTCCTACCTAGCCTTCTTGTAGCCTAGATTGTTCCCCTCAAAAATTGCGTAGTTTTATCATCTAGATGAGCTAAACCTCATAGATAGTCATTGTTGATCCGGATTACCCGTCTTCATCACCCAATGACTCTTGCGCAGTTTTCATCAGCAGTGCCTGGAACCTCCATCCTGCCTCGCAACCTTGTTTCCTCTCCTGATAACCTACATCCGAAATGATCATGTGTCATGGTAGACTAGGATGTTTTTGGATTTGATGTCATCTCGTCATCAGTGACTGCAGGAACATGTACACAAACAAACATGGTGCGACGATGAATGGGATGAACGAAGGGAGCACATGCAAAAGGACAGGTTCACCAAAGGATGAACAAATGAAGCATGTAAAGAGATGTGCTCATGAATGCATGATCATGCAAATATATGTTGAGAGATGGATGGATGAGTGAACATACAAGATGTGCTCACGAACGGACAAACGAGCAAACATGCACCTTTTGCAAATAGACGAACCTGTCAAGCCTTCCAAAATACATGCAAGGAGCAATGTGAAAAATAAACATCAAGCAAACCAATGACCATCAAAGACTCCATGAAATTTTCCATGCAGAGGTGAAGTCGGCACACACCATGAGGACATCCATCACCCAACAGCACTGCAGCTCGACATGCGCACCAACAGCGGCACGAATGTACCAACATTGTCATGTCGAGTCATGTTATACACATCCCCACTGTAAGCCATATTTTCTATCAATGTAATGTAACGTGGAAGTACAAGGGACCCACTTGTTGTCCAAAGATTCATGTAAAGTTGAAGAGTCATGGAAGTCAAACAGTCATGAGGATAGTTGAACAACCACAAGGGTCAATTTCACCCTTGGATATAAATACCCCCTCATTTGTACATGTAAAGGAATTTTCACCTTAGCTCCTCCCACATAGCCAAGAGATTCTGTTGGGAATGGGTTCCCCCAAGAGCCATTTTGGGGCTAAAAGCCCATGTTTTGGGATAATTTTGTAATAAAGTTGTAAAGTCTCCACATTTTGTGGCCGCGGAGCACGAAGGTGTCAAGAGTCATAAAGGGTTGTCCACCCTTATTTTGTAAAGTGTCAAGTTGGTTGTAAAGATCTACCCATGGTCCGCAGACCATGGGATTGTATAAAAGGGAGCTAAGTAGGTGGCGAGCACCAGTATTGCAGCAATAATGCTGCAACTCCTGGGCTGCCTACTTTACTCTTATCAACCCGGTAGTTCGTAACAAACTTGGAAGCATCGGTGTTCTATGCACAAGTACTAGTTCTTACTGCAGGTTGTCACTTGGTCAACCGGTGTAAGACCACTAGGAGCTCAAGCCAACTTCTATGGATTCTAGAAGAAGCTCTATATGTGATGAAAGGAAAGAAAGATAGATGCTATTCTAACTGCAGAAAGGAGAAAGATTGAAATGTAAAGCGAACCTAGTGAACCCTAATTAACCAACTAATTCTAATTTTGCAGAGAGCGTTATGAAAACCATGAAAGGAATGCCATTACCTACTCAAGGAAGTAAACAACATCTACCTAAGTTATTTCTGGAAGTAAATAAGCAAAAAAACATCTTTTTGGATTTTTATGTATTTTTATGTGAATTTGACATGCATATAATTTATTGTGTGTGAATATGGCAGCGAATAGGTGGCATTGGAGGGTGGTTTTGGGACTTAAGAGGATGTAGGATGGTGTGGATAGGTCCTAGGAGGTCTCAGGTGGCCTTTTAGAGGCTTTTCCCACACTCGGCCTTCAAAAGAAAGCCTATGGGAATATCTACAGGAGGACACAGGAAATCTACAGAAGGAAAACAGGGCCACTACAGGAGGCCTACAGGAGGAGGCAGAGAGCAGTTTTCACTATTTTGAGGGTGTGAGAGTGGATGAAAAAGGTGTATGAAGGTTGGAATGAGGTGTTAGGGTTCCTAAGGTCTACCATGAATCACCGGGAGAGAGGAAGATGATTGGGTTTGCTTAAGGAGAGAGGAAGAAGTTCTATGGAAAATGCAAGAAACTAAGGCAGAATTGAGGTGAGGTTTGGGCGACCTATAGGGCATGGATCAGATGGAGGATGTGATGGCTGATAATCTGGCCTAATACAAGAAGAGATACATTGCAAAGGAACTAACAGTCAACCGATAAGATCAAGCAAGCAATGAAATGGGTGCATCTAGAAAAATAGGATTTTGCATCAAACTAGTCTAAACTATGATCTATGAAAGGAACTTTTGAGAAATGCTACAAGAAAGGAAAGCATGAAAGAAGACTATTGCAAATAAAGAAGTGAGCATGATGAAGAATATCTGAAGCAAAGAAAAACTAGACTATTAACCTATTTAAAATCTACAAACAATAGAAGTCCTATGAATGAGGAAAATTTTTGTTTTTGGGGCAACAAGAGGGTCTTTGCCTCAAATCATGGTCCCAAAGGGAGGAAGAGAGGCCAAGGAATTGTTGCTAGCCTTTTGAATCTTCTCTCTATCACTGCTTAACCTTCTATAGAAAGCACAAATGGAATCAAACTACTGAATCATCAAAAGCAACCTATTCTTAACCATAAAAGAAATACATCTAACAACAACCTAATCTACGAACTGAAATAAAATATACAAATACAAGTAAAGAGGAGCTTGGCTACTTGGATTGGGCCCTAACCCAAGAGCTTCAGCCCTCTAAGGTAACTCAGTGCTAGCTCAAAAAGGATTCCATCTTTATTATCAAAACAATAACAAGATTAGATGAAACTATCACAAAATAATAAGCTCAAGGTTGGAGCAGAGTTTACATAAGAAAAAATCCAAAAAAAATATGACCCCAGTGAGGCCCTAGGATTTTCTACTTATACAAATGAAGCTACCAATAGCTTCCTTAAAATCAGGGAGGCTTGGCTTCCAAAACACGAGATAATCATCAGTCATCCTCCACTTTCTCGGCTGCCTTGCTGTGCTTTGAGCTGAATGAAGGGGAATTCAAAGTGAGGAGTAATAAATGAGAGCGATTCCCTCCTATAAGTCCTCTCCTTTGTCCACTTTGATTTATTGCTACCATTTTTCAATTTGATCCTTGACTTTGACCTCGAAATTCATCAATAATCTACAATAAACACATGTTAGACCACATGGCATCATAACTAACTCAACTCACTCCATAAGCATAAATATAATCAAAAAATCATACAATAAGCTAATATAATGGTTGATTTGACTAGGTTAGGAGGTAAAATGAGCCCATATAATTACCCATTTATGAGGCTCATCATCACCCCCTACTGAAGGTGTTTCTCATCCTCTGAGCAACTTAGTCCATCTCCTCATCTTTTATGGCCCTAGTGGCCTCCCTAGCATCCCAGGCTTCTGATGTGGTCTACTCTTCTTTGTCATAGAATCCTACCTTCCTGTCTATATCTTCCCACTGCTCCTCCTCTTCTTCTTCTCTTCTACCTTCCATCATGCTTAACAGCAATGGGGCACTCAATTTGAGGCCAATCCAGTTGACCTTCAACCTCTGCATGGAGCGCTTGTACATTGGCACTCTTCTTAGTGCCTCCTTCAGCCTCATGGGGGAATGATATTCTCTGATCTGCAAACTGTGTGGTAAGGTGTTCCATCTCCTCATGCATGCATGCACACATTCATCCCCAAGTAGCCTTTGCATATCCTCTAAGTGTGCAATGGCTTGTGCCTGATCATTTATATATCTAGGGGCAATATGACGATTATTGGCAAGCAGGTTGTGTGTGTTGATGAGTGCCATGGGATCTGATGGCTCAGCTCTTATCATTAATGGCCCATTTTTCTCTTTTATCATCAATATTTTTATTTCTGCTACCCTCAACTCTTCATGGTTCATCCATGAATCCATGACTATTAGTTGCAGGTCCCCTAGCCTGGCATTGGGGTCCCACACATTCATGTCTATGAGGGCCATGTTATGTAGGTAGAATTTTTCCATCTTTGCCTTATCCTCTGATGTGATTTGGTCACACAGATCCATAAACTGCCTATAATCTTGGAAAGCCATTGTGCCTCGTTGTGCCAGTGTCTTTATCTAGAATTTTAACCATTGGTCCTTGAGATATAGGCCATAGGATTTTTTGGTGTTCTACATTGCAATGCCTCCATGGATAGGTTGGACATGCATGCCAACTGAGCCTCTTTCGCTTGCAACTGCCTCCTTAACAATTCATTTTCAGTTTCAAGGTGGCTTCTTGTAATTGCTTCCCTGTCTCTGAGAGCACTCAACTCTCTGCCCATTTCTCTAAGTTTGCTTTCTATATGGCCAATATCCTCAACTCCTTTGGATTTGGCTATTTGCATCCACCTATGTGTTCTTATTCTTTCTTTCTCTAATTCAAAGAATAGTGGAATTGCAAACTTCTGTGGGATTATCCTTCCTCCCTCAAGTAGATTGTAATAGGAAGCAAGACTAGGCTAGAGATTAGGTTCTTGTAGCTTCGTTGCTTCCTCCTTTACATGTGGCTATCCTTCCATCCTTTTCTCAAGCTTTTGGGTCTCTTGTAGTTTTGACAGTGTCTCTTGTAGAACTGTCTAAGCCTCCCGTAGGACTATTTTTGGGTCTTGTAGTTCTATCTTTTCTTTCCATGTGGAAGATCTAGGAGTCCCTCTTTCATATGTGATAGGTGCCTTGGAAGGGGATTCCTTCCCTTTGGCAGAGGGTGAATCTTCAATTGTAATTGGCATTCTTGAAGAGGGCCGAGGTTTGCCTGTTTTGATTCTTATGCTCTTCCTAGCTCTGAAATACATGGAGGCCTGCCTTTTCCTCTTTTTATTTGGCTTGATTGGTGTACTAAGGGCAATGAGGGTAGCCACTGCCTCCCTTTCCAGAGTCTCAGGGGACCATTCTCCTTGTTCTGCCTCTTTGTCTCCTCCTTCTGTCTCTTTTTCTATATCTGTTTTCTTTGTTTCTTCTTGCTCTGTTTCTTTAGCTTTCCCCTCCTCTATTCCAGTTCCTTCCTCCTTCCTTCCTTGTTCTACTAAGTCACCAGTGGCTTCACCTCCCCCCCTTGCTACTCTTCCTCCTCACTTCCAATAGGACTGACATCATAGGTTAGGACCTTTATGTCATCCTCAACTGTCATGTTTTGGAACACTTCCCATGCTATAGGGAGTGTAAATGTATGGAGGACTTCTTCCACTAAGATTTTGATTAACCTATGGTGATCTAGTTGCTTTGAATTCACTGCTTGAACCTTAGTGCTGGAGTCAATGAAGGACTGCAGGAGGAAGTAAGGGATGTTGAGCTTCTGAGGTGCTAGAGTGTCCATGCCATACCTTAATTCATGGAGGATTCTAAAGTGATAACCACAGACAATGTTGTACCTCCCCTCACGGGAAATGTATTTGATTATTTGATAGCTAACTTCATCCCAAGGGTATGGTACGCTAGCCCTTCTAATGCCATTTTTATCCTCTACAGGGGTTTCATTGTTTTGGAAAAAAATTTCTTAGCAGCTTGGCCAATTGGTTTCTCATCCTTACTCCAAGGTAGCCCAAGAGGAAGGGTAGTGACCCTATTGATAAATTCAGGGGTTATCTCCATGGAAATACCTCTAAAGGTTACAGTGGCATGTGTTCTTATTTGAGGGACCAAAGAGTGGGCAAATTCTTGGGAAATCTCCTCATCAAACCCTCAGAATTTCTCAAAAAAGTTCATCCAATTTTCTCTTGTGAATATGTCCACTACTTGGGAATGTGCATGGAGCCTTGTGGAGTTAGTGGGTTCCTTTCTCATAAACCCTTCTATCATTTTGTTTATACTTTTTTTAGGAAACCAAATTTGGAGATGGAGACAACAAATTTTGAGAAAAACAAAGAAACAGAGGAGACTATGTTTTAAAAAAAAAAAAAGATTTTTTTTGTATTTCTCCTCTCCTAAAGACTTTATTTCCTCCTCAAATTGAAACCACTTCTTTCATATGTTGATATTCAATAGGGGGCATGCATGAAACCTACCTCCTCAAACCGAAAATCATGTTAAAACATGTGTTTTCTCCCTTCAAAAGAACTCACTTCCCCTCCTGTAGAAGCCTGTTGTCCCTCCTGTAGAATTCCTGTAGGTGCTCCTGTAGAAAATGTTGAGAGTAGGAATATGGGAGAGATCGATGGAGGACGATGGTTACAAGGCTGTGGGGGTACAAGGAGACTTCTATAGCTGAGTTACAAAGAGAGAATGAAGGAAAAGGTGGTGAGAATGCTCGGGGAGGTGTACTTATTACCCTTTATGGATATTTCTGGTGATGGGGGTGAGCTAGAAAAGTATATGTTGGCCATATTCGGACCATTGGTCCCCACCTGCCTTTTCATCATGGCCCCTCCTCATAATCATCCCTCACTATTGCATCGGAGTTCACACTTCCTCCACTACCTGTCCTTGACATCTTTCTTGAGTTAACTATGCGCACGTGTGGGTGACATCTTGGATGAGTGGAGTCAACTAGATGAAGGTGGCCAAGTTAACTGGCCACCTTTCCCTCGTTCAACCTCAACCATCTTGTTGCTTTTGCATGACTTCTAATTACACAAATGCAAACAGAGGAGCGGGTTAGTTACTTACCTGTGATCCAAATGTATTTGTTGTGAGGTATTGTGGCTCTCTCTCTGTTGCATGCCTTTATTTCTTTTAATGCATGTTGTCTGCTTGCTGATGTGTGGTTGTGTCTTGTGCAAGTTCTTCTCTAGCTGGGTCTGAGCTTCAGGTGCCTTCTCAACCTTCATATGTGCATTCTCCTGCTGCTAGTGCTGGGTTTTGATGAGATCAGCTACTACAGGAATTCCTACAGGATCTCCTGTAGCTGTTTCTCCCCTTGAAACTTCAGCTTCTTTCTATGTTTGGAGCTTTGAGGATGATGCCAAAGGTGTAGATAGAGATGGAGAGGTAGTAATTAGGCTTCAGGTGAGGTGGATGGTGCTGCTTCCTCTCTTATTTTTTAGTTTTTTTTCTTTTCCTGAAAAACTGTTTTTTCTGTATCTTTCTTAAACAAGAAGAAGAATGATGCTTGGGGTGTGATGCAGGCTTGGAAATGATGGAAAGGAGTTTTGAAGACTGTCAGAGGGTTTATAGGTTCTTCATGAAGCTTCCCTCTCCCTCGAACTACCTTTTATATCCATTTCTGGCTCTCTGTAATTCCTATAGGAGCCTCCTGTAGAAAACACAATTTTTGGAAAAGAAGCACAGTGGGGTGAAATAAATGCCAAAAATGATGGAGAAAAGTGTGGAGAAGATATGATAGGTGCTAGTGTGGATGTCAAGGTTCCCTTGGCACCTTCTTTTGCTTCCTGTAGTCCTCCTGCAAACCTACAATGCAAATGAAAACTCATTTTTCTTTTTCCCCTTTTTTTTATTTTTTATTTTTTGAAAACAACTAGGGTGCCTCAGGGAGGTTTTCACCCAGGTATCTTATTCCTTTTTCTCTTTTTTCAACATCACTGGGCTGCCTCAAAAGAGGTTTTCAAACCAGTGGTGGGACTGAAGCACCTCATGGAGGTTTTAACTTGATTCCTTATTATTTTATTTCTCTTTTTCTTTTTCTTCAATGAGTGTGTGAAGTGGAGGCTAAGACATGCTCCACTACCATCACTGTCTTATTCAAATCTTCAATGAACTCTCGCTTGGAGAGGGGTTTCTTGTAGACTTTCAACCTATGTCCATTAACAAGCATGGGGATGGCTTCATCATCCATGGTTCTGATCGGAACTAAACCATTGTCATTTCATTTCTCCACAGTGTAGGGTCCCAGCCATCTTGTCCTCAGCTTGCCTTTGAAATATTTGTATCTTGAATCATAGAGTAGTGCCCAATCTCCCTCTTGGAATTGCTTCTCCTTGATATTTTTGTCATGCCATATCTTTCTCTGAAGCTAAACTACCTCTGTATGGAGAAGGGCCTGCAATCTATGTTTATCCAATCCATTGAGTTGAAGTAATCTTTCCTCCTATGCATGGCTGAGGTCTAGTTTGTTATAGACATTTTTGTGCCTCGCAGCATGGAGCATGAAATTTCAATAATTACAGGGATCCTCAGTCCCTAAACATGTTGTTCTTACCCCTAGAAGAACAAGGTCAGCAAACCACAGCACTTCCCATCAGTTCTCCACCTAGAAAACACTCAAAACAGGCTATTTTTGGATCATGTCAGCTGCTCCACTGAGCAACTGCGCTGAATGTCAACTGCTCCTCCTTGTACCTGCGCTGAAAGTCAAAACCAATGAAGGCTACCTGCGCTGGGCGAGATTGGCCAAGTGGCACAGTCATTCTACAAGGTGTCAACTGCCCAGGAAGCTTCCAAACTGACACTTGGTTCAAGGAATTCGCCCTGTGATGAGTAAGAGGTACTTGATCTCCATGTGTAAGCAAGGATCTCCAAGTGGACTCAAGAACTGAAGTTTAACTAAAGTGGGAGAGGACACTAGTCAGCTTTATGCCAACCTCAAGCTGACTCATCCTTTCTCCAAATCTCCTATATATAGAGCTCTTCTATGAGGTCTAGGGAGGCTGGAATTTTGTGCAAAGCAAGGAAGTGTTGTTGGTTTACAGTTAGAGCTATTGGGTGATTGCTTTTATAGAGGTGAAGAGGAGATTTCTTGCTGCTGGGGAGGTGCTGCTGGATTGGAGCCATTGATGGTTGTAACCTTCTCAGAACCCTTTTACTTCTATCAATAAAGCTTTGAATGTTCTCCTATATACTTGTATTGCATTGATGTATTGTATTTACTTGTATATCTGATTCACTCTAATCCATGCATCAGTTATGAGTACATGTTTCTTGTAGTTTCCCTCTCTTGTTTGTGCAGGATCTGTGTGTAGCTGGGCCTGCAAAGAGAGCAAGGAGCTGGGAACAAGAGACAAAGAGAGAGGACAGGATCGACAAAAGCGAAAGACACCGGTTGGTTAATCTTTTCTTCCTTCTCTGTACTTTCATAAAGGAAAATATCAAAGCTTTACTTTTAGTTGTTGCTAAGGAACTGTCACCCTTAGAGTCGGGATAGGGTCATTCCGAGTTGGATACTTTTCCCCACAACAAACTGGCGACTCCACTGGGGAGCCTAGTATCTTGTTGGTGTTTGTAGTATCTTTGCTATTCATTTCCTGAAGAAAAGAGTACCAAATCGAAAAGCTTTTGACTATATCAAAAGCGAAGTAGAGGGGCTGCTACTCTTGCTCATTTTCTGAGCAGATTCATGATTTGAAGAGCTGATCTACAAAAGACTCTTGTACTCTTTGTGATAGCTTTTCATCCTCTTGATCATCCCTTAGCCTGTACTTGACCTATAGCTTTTTATTTCAGCAAAAACAGTGCATTTTTGAGCTTTTTATGACCCGGAAACCCTTGTAAACACAACTCTCGTGTCTCAGTGCAGGCTGTCCAAAGGCAGTCTGCATTTCAGCGCAGGTACTCCCTTCGGGAACTACGCTGAGAATCAGTTTGACAGACCAGAGCCTGCGCTGAACCAGTTAGGCTATGTCTTCCTGAGGTTTCCCACTGAGTCTTGGCCCTGTTTTCACTGTTATTTTGCTGCTGATTGCTTGTCATTTGTACTTGTTGTAAACCAACTTTCCTTGACATTATTCCGCCTCAGTTGTATGATGAAACTGTGATTTTTCTTTCAGTATTTCTTGTTTCAGTTACAGTTTCCCATTGTGAAAAGCAAACCAGTATAGCTGTGGCCTCTTAGATCCTGAACTGTAAAAGTGTCTTTGTGATCTTAAGAGCTAGTTTTATTACTGTTCATGGCTGTTTGAGTTTGTTTGTTTTTCATTTTATGGTTTGAATTCATACATTTTTAATGTCGAAACAAGTACCTGTAAGGCGTCTTTTGATTTTAGACAAAACTTGTTTGTTTACGCTTCAAATTGAATTCGAAAATTATACGACAGTTTCCTTTTGTCTACATCAACATTAAGGGAAAAGAAAAGAAATACATGCATCTTGCATTTGCATTTTTGATAAGTTTGCGTGATTGATCTAGGAGAAAGTGCATTAGTTTGTGCTTTGTGCTCTGTGTGGAAAGATTATGTTTTTCTCTCCCCTCAGTAGTTAGGATTTTCAAAGCTAAAAAGATTGTAAAGCTTGCTTATCATTTTAGCTGCATTTAGGAATTTGTACCAATACATCTCGTGGTGATCCTGAAAGACAAACTGCTAAACAAGATCAACTTAAAATATATTGAATGAATCTAAAAACGCTTTGTAACATAATGCTCACAATAGAGGTCTAGGTAGAGACGTGTTCCGGCGTCGTTAAACGTAGTGACTGTCGATCTCTACGAAGGTGGGTGATTCCTCCTGAGGGACGATAGCACTAATACGGACTTGTGCTCCCGCGTACCGTCGCGTATATTGGGAGACCCCTATAGGCATTTATCCTTTATCCTTAGGAAGCCGTGTCATCCGCCCTACTGATCGCGATGCAGTGAACACAGCATTCACGAAGATCGACCACCCGTACCGTAAAACGTATTCTGTGGTTTCGCGAAAGGTTTGGCACACCCTCTGCCTAGATCTCCAGAGCAGTTTCTTTTGGCCTTTTTCAAACTCTATAACTGAAAAATTCCAACCGAGCATTTGTCACTTCGGGCTCGTTAATACATCGAAGGCGACTAGAGTCATCTTTAGCTTTTTCTCGACTCTTAAAACATGAAAAAGCAAAGTTGTGTCTAAAAGCGTCTAATAAAATTCATTCAATACGGAAACATAATTCCCCTTTTTGTATTTTAGTTGATCAAGTAATCCGCAACCTTGGAGGAAAGTCAATTAAAACTCCGTTGTTCGAGGAGACTCGCGAGTCAACCGTCTTTGTCTCCGGAATCGAGAATAGTACGAACGAAGCGAACTCGCTTGACCGGGTCAAAATCTCCCATTAAAGTTAGAACAACAGTTCCGACAACATCTGAGATTCTGGTCACTCCTAATATTTCTGGAATCCCTGCCTCTATTGAAGAAGTTCAACAGCAACAGAGGGACAGTTGTACTGATCCTAGTCTGAAGACAAGTACTTGCATAACTGAACCAGTTCCATCTGAAACCGGTCCACAGAGTCTTGTTGCTCAAACAACTGTCGCTGTCGAAGCAACCCCTTCTTCGGCACCAGAAATCTTTTACGGACCTGACGGTCTTCCTCTTCCTCCTGGCCTGATTGCAATAGAGGAAATCGTAGAGGACCAGCAAGCAAATACTCCAACTCATTTTGGAGTAGGCGCCACTCTTTTTCCTTCTGCATCAGAAGTTTGTCCATCGCCACTGGAAGTTCTTGTAGAATCGTTAGGCAGTTTATTGGATAGACTTAAAATGTCTGAGCAGCCGTCGACATCTAGGACTGTGCCAAATGACACAGCGACAGCAGAAACTCTTGCTGTCACTCCAACGATGTTTGCCGGCATACCAGCTGTCCCGACTAGCTCTCATCAGCTAGAAGGAGTCCACCCAGGGACTATTACGACAACTTGGTCTGTTCCAGTTTGTTCTTCCGGTATAATGCCCGGTAATTCTTATGTTGAAACTAGACAAATTGATCCCTTTGGAAATCAGTTTGGGCCATCCAGTCCTCAAAGGCAATCTATACCCTTGAGTTCCGGATTGTTACCATATGGGGGGCAATATGCCCTTTCACTTCCCCTTCCGGGGGGATACCCATACGGCAGTTTTCAACAACATTCAGGTTTGACTGAAGTAACGACGAGTGGTTGGGTACCTATGTTACCCCAACAACCAAGAGTTGTATATTCCATGCAACAGTGTGTACCTATGTCTAGTATCCCGACGACGCCAGCGATTGTAACCATGTCGCAAGTTCAATCGATGCCTGTTGTATGTCAACCCCAAGTTGTAATGCAACAGCCCATTGAACCTGCAACACAACCACAATTGCCAACTGCCGGGACGACACAGACACAAACGGGAACCATAACCTAGCATCTTGGTCCGTCGGTTAGTATCGCACAGCAAAACATGGCTTCGCAACCATGGATGGTGCAATACCAACAACCTCAGTTTCAACAGGTGTACCAGGGATCTGAACAACAGATCTTTGCGAATAGTGGGCAACCCTATATACAGAACGGGTTAAATCAACCACTTTACAGTGGCCAAGCCCACCAGCCCTATCAGTCATATCAACATCAGTTGCATTATGCTGGTATGCAAAGGCCTACTGCTCAGGCGATTCCATCGTATCCTGGGTACGCCTCGCCAAACCTGAGTCAGTAGTTGCCATTCGTGGCAACTCTAGAATTACCAGATTTACATCGATTGATGAACGATCCAATCGCCTATGCCCATTGGTGGCCAGCGATTCCTCACAAACTTCCTTCGGACATTCCTAAATTCAATGGAAATCCTGGCGAAGACCCGTCGAATCATGTGATGACATTCCATCTTTGGTGTTCGTCGAATACCTTGAATGATGATTCGATAAGGCTTCGCCTTTTCCAGAGGACATTGACTGGTCCGACGGCTAAATGGTATATTGAATTACCTAGAGCCTCTTTCGACAATTTTAGTTCCCTAGCCACGACTTTCTTAACACACTTTCAGTTACCTATAAGGTACGAAACTGGAACAGAGATCTTGACCAATTTCAAGCAGACAACGGCCACACATATATCAGATCATATACATGAGTGGCGTCGTCGTCGCAGAATGGTAAAGACCTATGTTCCAGATCAGCTATTAGCTGAGTGGTTTATAAAGTCGCTTCTTCCTGCTATAACAGAAGATGTGGCCAAGGGAGGCGTCGTAACAGAGGAGCAGGTTATTGCTCGTGCTCAATATTTGGACTTAGTATATACTTAGTCGGGCACGCTCTATGATAAGATACCTGACGCCCCCAGACCGGAATTTTCAATCCCTCCTCCTCCCGGATCGAATAGTGACTCTCATGCCGGTGATGGCGTGATTGGAACTGCAAACGTTAAGTCGACAAAGGATTCAAATAAGAAAGCTCGTAAGACTTCGAATCAAAAAGCAAATCAAGAGATTCTTGCTTCGGAGGTGAATGCTGTATCTACGGATAAAGGCAAAAACTCCAATCAACCAGGAAGCAAGAAGAAACAAAACAAAGGGAAGAAGAAGAAACAGGGTGACTCATCCCCTCAAAAAACTTCTTCGAACCCTCCTGGGCAAGGGAAACAAAATTATCCATGTCATATATGCGATGAGGATCATTCGACAAACAACTGTCCGTTCAAAGCTGAGTTAAAGAGGTTCTTTAAAAGTTCCCAGACTTCAGCTGTGTTGACTGATCCATTTCCCACCCCAGGTCAAAATATGGTTGATAGTGGAAATGCTTCCCCGCCACAAGTGCTTACGTTGTCGGTTTCTAAGCAGAATGATGCTTTGATCTCGACCAGGAATAAAGATTATGGGAATCCGCCGGTGTCGAACGACAAAGGGAAAGATCAACCCAGTAGTTCGACAACAACTTCGGCAGAAGCTGTACCCCCCCTCACGCATGAATTAACAATAAAGCCACCTAAGGGAGTAGTACACAAGTCGACATTTAATCCTCGCGACAGAGCGGCGTAGCATTATAACATAGTGGAAGATTTGGCCCAATCGCCATCTGCTATGTCGACTCTTGAGGTACTGCAAAATTGTCCATCCCAAAGGCAGGCATTGTTATCAGCAATTGGTGGAGTGGATCCTAAAGATTCCAATCTTGTATCCTTTGATCACAGAGGATATGATCCTCGGTTACCAGCGCAACTAGCTTTCCTTATTCAAGTGAAAGCACTCAACAAAACAGTTCATAGAACGATTATTGATGAGGGAGCATCGACATGTATCATGTCGATGAGTTGCTGGAAAACTCTTGGATCTCCAACCTTGTCGCGATCTTCTACGACATTGAAAGCATTTGACGGTAGGACGTACACTCCGTACGGTATCCTAAATAACTTTAAGGTTGAACTAGGAGGAAAAACAGTGGAAATTGATGTTGAAGTCATTGATGGCAATCTTGACTATAACATCCTACTGGGAAGACCATGGATATATGCCATGGCAGCTGTAGTGTCGACATATTTTAGGAAGATCGCATTCCCGTTTGAAGGAGGGATTACGATCGTCGACCAACAGAATTTCCTCCCTAATGGTTCACAAGTTACTGGAAGCATTCCCATGATCCATGGGAGCGACCATTCAGTGCAAGATATCGGAGTAGGCTTGCTAAAAGATCCCACAATGATGGGAACTTTCGCGTTGCCACCTCCTTCCCATGTAGGGGATATCCCGTTTGTAGCAACATGCAACATGGTATCTTCTTCGAAGGTCGCAGGAGACAAAGTCGTCATGCATTATCAAGTGGTTTTGGCACCTAGCCCTATAGAAATATTGTAGCAATCAATGTTTCAGGCATGGGAGGCGAGCCCAAATCAACGCTCGTCAAGCGTTTGGGTAGATAGGTCTGGAGAATATGGTACCCCATTAGATCCATGGTCAAAAGTTCATGGGACTGACGAAGGAATCTTACAATCAATGATGATTGAGGGGGCACCATGGAATGATCACCACCATCGTTCCCTTCTTCCAGAGTGTGAAGAAGAAACTCAAAACGACCTATATCACCCTTCAGTGTTTGAATTCCTAACAAATACTGTAAATACGGTGGATTCAGAGCGAAACCTATCCAATATTGAAGAGACCGTAGCCATAAACATCTCGACAAAACCTGATGTTGTAGAGAATATTCATGTCGGCAAAAGTTGTTCCCCTTCAGAACTGGAAATATATGGTGCTCTCTTTCGCGAATTTAGAGATGTCTTTGCATGGTCATATGATGAAATGCCAGGCATTGACTCGAGCATAGTTGAACATGAGATTAAAATGTATCCTGATGTCAAACCAGTAAGACAACGGCTTCGGCAGGTGCACCCCAAGAAAGCCGCTGCCATTAAGGCAGAAGTTGAAAAACTTCTCCATGCTGGATTCATCTACCCGGTTCCTCTAACCGATTGGGTATCGAATATTGTCCCTGTTATGAAAAAACAAGGGACGATAAGAGTGTGTGTCGACTATAGGGATGTAAACCAAGCTTGTCCAAAGGACAACTACCCTACACCCTTCATCGACCAGATAATTGATGAATGCGCCGGATGTGAAATCTTTTCCTTTATGGATGGATTTTCCGGGTATAATCAAATAAATATCCGCCCACAGGACCAGTCTAAGACTGCATTTATTTGTCCGTGGGGCACATTCGCTTAACGAAAATTACCCTTTGGTTTGAAGAACGCAGGGGCGACGTTTCAGAGGGCAATGAATTATGCCTTCCATGACATCAAGAACATCGTTCAACCTTACCTCGACGATCTACCGGCTCATTCGCGGAAGCGGACTGATCATCCACGGCATTTGAGAGCAATATTTCTACGTTGCCGACACTACAAGATAAGACTCAATCCGCACAAGTGTGTGTTTTGCGTCGGTTCTGGTCGTTTACTTGGCTTTGTAGTCTCTAAGGATGGGATTCGTCTCGACCCCTGTAAGGTTCAGGCAATCATTAATTTGCCTCCACCTTCAAATTTGCTTCAGATTCAGAAACTCCAAGGGAAAGCAAACTTTCTGAGGAGGTTCATTCCAAATTACGCAGAACTTGCCAAAGGTTATACTCGTCTTTTGAAAAAAGATGTACCTTTTGTCTGGGACCAGGTTGCGCAAGCTTCCTTTGACGCTCTGAAAGATTCCCTAGTAAGAGCGTCATTAATGTACACCCCGGACTATCAAAGAGATTTTAACCTGTATCTAGCTGCAGCAGATACGACCATTGCGATGGTCTTAGTGCAAGAAGTCGATGGAATTGAACATCCTATTTATTATTTAAGTAAAAACTTAAATGACACAGAAAGTAAATATTCCTATGTTGAAAAACTAGCGCTTGCTGCGGTTCAAGCGATTCAAAGGTTTCGACATTATGTCCTCTTTAGGAAAACTACCATTCTGTCAGATTGCAACCCCATGACGTATATACTGTCGCGACAGTTGCTTGGGGGCAAATATTCAAAATGGATAGCGATCCTTCAAGAGTTTGATCTGGATTTTGTAAAATCCAAATCGAAGAAAGCTCTAGTTTTCGCGGAATTATTATGCGATCTCCCATCGTCGTCCAACGATGAAACATCAGAAGAGTCAATTGTGGATGAAAATTTGTTTCTGATATCAGTAAGCGATGAGTGGTATGGAGACATCATTGTTTATCTCCAAACCCAAAAATTTAGGCCTAATACCTCACACTCGGAACAGAAGCGTATACGATACCAATCTAAAGACTACATGATCGTCGGTGATACACTTTACCGTCGTGGTGTCGATACAGTTCTGAGAAGGTGCCTTACCCATGAGGAGGCCGAGAAAGCCCTGAATGATTGTCATTCAGGCGCGTGCGGGGGGCATCAATCTGGATATGCAACAGCACAAAGAATCTTATGAGCAGGATATTTCTGGCCAACTATGTTTAAAGATTGCATAATAGCTGTCAGAAGTTGTCATGCGTGTCAGATCTTTGATAGCAAAACCAGGAGACCGCCCGCACCGTTGCAGCCTATAGTTGCTGTTGGGCCTTTCGCCAAGTGGGGCATCGATTTCATGCAATGTAACCCCACCTCGACTGGGGGGCATGGGTATATTATAGTCGCTGTTGACTATTTTACCAAATGGGCCGAGGCGATGCCTACATTGGATAACACTGGTGAAACAGCTGCCCTTTTCTTTTTTAATCATGTAGTCGCCAGGTTCGGCGTTCCGCAGGCTATAGTGACAGATCATGGATCGCATTTTCGCAATCACATGATGGTTGAATTAGCTGCCAAACTAGGGCTATCTCACGACAGCTCTACCCCATATTATCCACAAGCCAACGGACAAGTTGAGGCAATCAACAAGGTCCTAAAGCGTATGTTGCAAAGGATGATCGGGGTTCACAAAAGAAGATGGCACCTACTCCTGTACTCAACATTGTGGGCTTACCGAACCTCGGTAAAAAACGCCACTGGGTTCACACCATTCCAATTGGTGTATGGCCTGGAGGCAGTCTTACCGATCCAGTGTGAAATTTCGTCTCTTAAACTCGCAATTGACCTCCTCCCCGGAACCTTAGAAGAAGAGGCTCGTTTCTTGGAATTGATCCAGTTGGATGAAAACCGTCGTGACGCCGCTTTGGCGAACGAAGCCCATAAGAAACGAGTCAAGGCGCAGTTCGACAAGAATGTCAAACCTCGTATCTTCTCTGAAGGTGACTTGGTTTTGCTTTACGACCAAGAATCCGACAAATTAGGAGCAGGAAAATTTAAGTCCTTATGGATGGGTCCCTATATTGTTAAAAGGGTGTTAGCAAAAGGAGCCTACGAGTTAATGGATTATGACGGGATACCACTGGCGCAACCCCGCAACGGGTTGTACCTCAAGCGTTACTATGCCTAAATAGTAACCTGAGTGCTTTTGTTGTATTTTGTTTTCGCTAAAGTGTTTGTTTCGGTTTAGTAATCCACCCTTCTCGTTTGTTGCAGATGTCGAATTTTTCTGAGACATATGTAGGATATGCCGACGGAGCGAGTCGTAGTACGCGGAATTTGTCCTCCGCAGCCTGGGCCATTTTTTATCCAAGCGGCGAGTTAGTGAGTTTCAGAGGTGTGTGTATTGGGCAGTCAACGAACAACATCGCTGAGTATAGCGCGTTGATTGAACTCCTCTCTGATACCATCGCTCATGGTATACGCCGACTAATTGTTAGGCTAGACTCACAGCTTGTGATACTACAACTCACTGGTATATATTCAGTCCGCAATCCAGCTATTTATCGAATGTTTCTGAGGGTTAAGATTTTGGAAAGAGAGTTTGATTCAATTCAATACCAACATATTTCCAGAAACTTGAACACATTAACAGATTCATTAGCAAACTATGTATTAGATAGACATTTACGACATATATAAAAAGAGATACATCGGTGCTATGCAAGTGGATCGCAAATAAACCAGAATAAACCCTGAAAATCAAAATATATAAAGCTGTTTATAGTTTGTACATGATGTGCTGTAATCAAAACAAAATTGGTCGTATGACCTAGAACTCAAAAAGATGCTAGGGGGCACCCTAGCCTAGTGGTGCTCATGATAGTACGTCACGGTCTGTGCAATCATGCGCAAGAGACGAGTCCATCGTCTAGGCACGCCAATAGTGTGCCGCTGCAACTGTAAAGGTAACTCGTCAATCTGTACATCCGGAAGACCACGAGTAAGGCTCTCAACCTGCTCCTGCACAGCTGCAAGTATCTCAGTATCACCAAGGTCGCAAATAACAACTCTCCTAGCAGGCTCTACTGCTGGGGCAGCAGCTGGCGATCGTGGACGGGCTGCTGGACGAACATGACCAACATCTGCATGCACCCAAGAGTTTGATCAGTTTTGCACAGTAACATCATGAGTAAAAACAATAAACAGTGATATGGTCAGAGATTTTACCGATAGCACCCCATTGCTCGCCATCCGGCAGCACCAAGTCCGGATCACCTCGGTAGTCCATACCCACGTATGGATACTCAGAAAACGCCATCTCCTGGCGCTCGAACCACCTAAAGAAGGCCTCAGTGAAAGTAATCTGAGGTTGACCAGCATGTCGGGACATGTGGTCAACCCACCTCTGCATGCGTGGCTCGGTCGGAGAAGGCAAGTCAAGTATGATGTACTGAGGCTACATCAATGGGATTTTCTCCAAGGCGAAGGCAGTCAGAATAGAACCAAATCCAAAGTTCTTCAGCCTCCCATCCTTTACCTTGGTCAATTGACTATTCATCTGAACAAGTACTGCATCACACCAGTTAAACACTTTCGGTTGGAGACACTCCAAGGCGTGCTGCATGTAGGATCTGTTGGCAACATGTAAAGCTGCGCTACCAGCCATCCTACCAATGGTAAACAGAATGGACCTAAGAGACCTGTCAGTGATGTCACGGATATTGATCTTGCCGTCTTTGCTCGGCTGTGAACCTTCCCGGCAATACTGACGAATATAGTCTCTGGTGGAATTAGTCCCTCGAGCCGTACCTGACAAAGAAACGGGGGCACCCCGCCTTGACAGCCCAGTCAAGAAGTACATGTCCTCTATGGTCAAGGGGATGGTTTTCCCCCTAATCTGGAATACTTGGTTAACAAGATCCCAAGCATCAAGCATATACTGCAGTAAAGAAATCTGTGCTCTCATGCTAGAGATACGGAAGAACTTCAGTAGGCCACAGTTCCGAAGCACGTTCACCGTGACCGGGTCATGGAGTGCAACCATGTCCTCTGCTTCATGTTCTCGTTCTCCCCATGTAAGGGACATTTTGTTCAAAGTTCCCTGCAAGCAAACAAGAGAAGGAGTAAGTTCCTAATTTTGATGAAAAACTGGCGAAAAAATCATCAAAAATCACATGCAGGATCAGTTTTTCTAGGCCCAGCGCAGGCAGAGAGTCTCTTCCTTGCGCTGAGGCGCAGTCTGCCTTAAGACCACCTGAAATACAGCGCAAGTTTCGAAAGGAGAACCTGCGCTGATGCCAGGGCGCCTTGATGAAACCCTTGAGGCTCAAAAACCCTGAAAAATGTGCATGAAACTGAAAAAGGAAACCATGAAAGTGAAGGGCTAAGGTTTAGCTCCTACCTGGTCCAAACAGCGCCGAAAATCGTCCACAGAATCTCCCGGAATCAGCTGGTGAAAATCAAGGAAGAAGAGGCACCTCCAGAGCTCCAACAAGCAAAATGCAAATGAAATGGTAAATGAGAGGTAAAAACACCTTTTTATGACTTTTTACACAGTTTAAAGTTTAAATGTTAGGGTTATAATCTCATTTTCATGCAAATATTGTCCATTTCTAACAAAGTTTGTTGCAGCAATTGAAGGTGAAGTACTACATTTGAAAAGAGAAAAGCTAGTAAAAGTAAAAAAAAAAAAATCAAATCTGACCATGAATCGAGCAGTTTTACCGCGGAATTTATGCTCGTTAAAAAATAGAAAAGCGTGAGCAAAAGTTCCCACCAGAGTTCAAGCTCAGTAAAAAATGAACCTATCCCGGTAAATAACCATTGCGATCGTAAAATTATCGGCCTTAAAAACCTTGGTCGTGTTTTCATCCATCACCTCCACCGTCATTTGGCCGGTCGTTCACCCCCATATGATTGTTTACCCATTTTGAGGAACAGCTGCGAAGAGTGATTTCACCTAGCATCCTTGTGACACTACCGTGATTGGAAAATTCCAATTTGTACCTGGAATCAGTTGCTATCCCTGTTTATCACTCGTTCCTCAAAAGACGAGTCATCTTTGAGCTCTTTTCTGACTCGTAAAATATGAAAAGTTTGCCGAGTTCTGGCCTTCCAGCTCGTTAAAGGGACCAGAAGAGCTATCCCTCCTCTAGATTTTAATCTTTTTGGACCTGAGGGATTATTGCACAAAAAGATCGAGCGCTTGTTTTGTTCGGCTCGTTAAAAGTACCGAACACCCATCCCTTCTGTATTGTTTTATACTTTTTCGGACTTAAGGGATTAGATGACGAAAAAGGAATTTTGGAGTTGACTTTATGTACCTTTTCAAACTCTCTAAAAATGAAAAGGACCGAGTTTTCCTTGTCGTTAGACTCGTTAAAATGATTAAATAGTGATAAACTTGTCTTTAGACGAGAACGAGTTTTCCTATCGCTAAGCTCGTTAAATCATAGCGATGGGCTTGCCCGAAGGGCAGGTTATAGAACAAGCATATGTTATCCTCCTCAAGCTTGACAAAAATAAAGAGGTACTGGTCAGAAATGACTGGGGAAAAATTGGGAGAACATCAAAGCTTAACGGTAGCAAGTCGCTCTTGAACATGACACTTTTCTTCCGTACCACATCGGGTTGGGTTGTTTCATTCACCGGTCTCATCACCATGGTCTTCGCCAAACCATCCACATTTTGGGGTAATGCTACCGATCCATCGCATCAGTGTCGTTATATGTTCAAGAGAGGTCATTCTGAAAGTGTCAACCATGTCCCATCCACTGCCATACATTATCCTTCATCCATTCATGATCGCCACCCTGAATCATATGTCACAGTTTGTTTTCACCTCCACTAAAATCATTAGCTCCGTTCCGTGTCATTGATGTGGGATTCATTAAGGCCCTCCTTTGACGGATCGCTTCTTGTCGACTTTAGCTCATTATCCAAGGAGTTGATCTAGGAACAACCCCATCAGTACTTTGAAGCTTGCATGCCTCAATGGCAAGTTTCTCACTTCCGGCGACAGGTATACATCAATGACCTTCGACCAGAAGATTTTGCGTGGCGTTCGACGCCAAGTCCTTTATTCACGCCACGTGAATTGTACTGCGGTACCTTGAGGGTCATTATCATTATCGGTGATTCCTCTCGCACTTGTTAACGGTTTTCATCATTGACCGGTAATCAAGCGATGTCTTTCCATGTTCGACTTCAGCGAAATTCTCACATGGATCGACTTGTACTTAGAGTGAAGATCGAACGAGTTTGAAGACCCCGGATCTAGTTTCATCCATCCGGGCTGCGATACATATTCAGGAAATATAAAAGCATTTGTCATGTACATCATTGCAGCAGATGATCATCCTACTCAAAGGATGATAATTCCAGCAGAGAATTATCGGTCTACCATCAGACGATCGTCTGTTCTATGTACCAAAATGTATTTATAAAGCTGAGCATGGGAATGCCCGCCTCAGCTAGATCATGAAAACAGAATGAAAAATAATGTATTGTATTGTATTGTATTACGGGGCGCCTCCTCAGCACTGGAATGAACTTCGGACCCTCTAGATAAAGCATTTCACCCGATAAACGGCCTCATACTTTAGGGGGCAACTGTTATAGACATTTTTGTGCCTCGCAGCATGGAGCATGAAATTTCAATAATTACAGGGATCCTCAGTCCCTAAACATGTTGTTCTTACCCCTAGAAGAACAAGGTCAGCAAACCACAGCACTTCCCATCAGTTCTCCACCTGAAAAACACTCAAAACAGGCTATTTTTGGATCATGTCAGCTGCTCCACTGAGCAACTGCGCTGAATGTCAACTGCTCCTCCTTGTACCTGCGCTGAAAGTCAAAACCAATGAAGGCTACCTGCGCTGGGCGAGATTGGCCAAGTGGCACAGTCATTCTGCAAGGTGTCAACTGCCCAGGAAGCTTCGAAACTGACACTTGGTTCAAGGAATTCGCCCTGTGATGAGTAAGAGGTACTTGATCTCCATGTGTAAGCAAGGATCTCCAAGTGGACTCAAGAACTGAAGTTTAACTAAAGTGGGAGAGGACACTAGTCAGCTTTATGCCAACCTCAAGCTGACTCATCCTTTCTCCAAATCTCCTATATATAGAGCTCTTCTATGAGGTCTAGGGAGGCTGGAATTTTGTGCAAAGCAAGGAAGTGTTGTTGGTTTATAGTTAGAGCTATTGGGTGATTGCTTTTATAGAGGTGAAGAGGAGATTTCTTGCTGCTGGGGAGGTGTTGCTGGATTGGAGCCATTGATGGTTGTAACCTTCTCAGAACCCTTTTACTTCTATCAATAAAGCTTTGAATGTTCTCCTATATACTTGTATTGCATTGATGTATTGTATTTACTTGTATATCTGATTCACTCTAATCCATGCATCAGTTATGAGTACATGTTTCTTGTAGTTTCCCTCTCTTGTTTGTGCAGGATCTGTGTGTAGCTGGGCCTGCAAAGAGAGCAAGGAGCTGGGAACAAGAGACAAAGAGAGAGGACAGGATCGACAAAAGCGAAAGACACCGGTTGGTTAATCTTTTCTTCCTTCTCTGTACTTTCATAAAGGAAAATATCAAAGCTTTACTTTCAGTTGTTGCTAAGGAACTGTCACCCTTAGAGTCGGGATAGGGTCATTCCGAGTCGGATACTTTTCCCCACAACATAGTTCCAGCTGAGCTGCCATCCTTAGGGTATTGAATTCAAATTCTATTGACAACAAAGCCTTCTTCCCATAGACTAGTTCATAGGGTGTGAACCCTGTGGTGGTCTTCCATGTTGTGTTGTAGGCCCAAGTGGCCCCAACTAATCTGTCAACCTAGTCTTTTCTATTGCTGCTCACTACCTTGGTCAGGATCCCTTCCAATGCTCTGTTAGTGACTTCCACCTACCCATTGGCTTGTGGATGGTAATGGGTAGAAGTCTTGTGCTTGATTTTATGATGTGTGAGCAGGTCTTCAATCAAATTGCAAGTAAATTGACTACCTTGATCTGTGACCAACTCTCTTGGATACCCGAACTTGTAGAATATGTTTTCTCTCAAAAACTCAGCTACTTTTTCCTCTATCGCTGCTTTGATTGCTTTTGTCTCTACCCAATTTGTTAGGTAATCGGTGCACACAATGATGTATTGTTTCTGCTTTGAAGGAGGGCTGATAGGACCAACAAAGTCCATGCCCCACTTCTCAAATGGCTCGAAGGTCACTTGAGGTTGCATGGGCATCTCATCCTTTAGAGTAGGTTTACCCGTCCTTTGACACCGATCACACTGGCGGATATATCTCTTCACACCCTGATGAAGAATGGGCCAGTAGTAGCCTACTTTCTTTTTGCTACAAAATGACCTCCACAAGGCCCATCATGACAAAACAGGAGGATGTTAAAGACTTCCTCCTCCCTGACACATCTTCTCAAGATCTAATCTAGGCCAAGTTTGAAGAGGTTGCCCCCAATCCAGGTGAAAGGGGCGCTTTTCCTTACTATCTTTCTCTTCTCTTTTGAGGACAGGTGTGGTGGGAACTATGCTGAAACCAAGTAGTTTGCTATATCAGCAAACCATGGAGAGAGTACTGAGATAGAAACCAAATGTTCATCTAGCATTTGGTCATCCACCATTTCTTCTTCACCTGCAGGCAAATTTACTCTAGACAAAAGGTCAGCAACAACATTTTCTTTACCAGGCTTATCAATAATGGTCAAATCAAATTGCTGCAGTAAAAGCAACCATCTAATAATGTGATCATTTACATTTGGTTTTTTCATTAAATATCTAATTGCAGCATGATCAGTGTGCACAAAGGTTTGATAGCCTGTGATATAATGTATAAATTTGTTTAAGGAATGCACGATATCTAGGAGTTCCTTCTCGATCACTGTATAGTTTAACTCTGCCTTTGACAAGTTCTTGCTTATAAAGTATATGGCATAAGGTAGCTTTTCATCAATTTGTCCTATGGCTACTCCTATTGCTTTGTTCGAGGCATCTGTGTGAATGTGGAAAGGTAGGGCACAGTTTGGGCCTCTCAGAATTGGGGCAGTCACGAGCTTTCTCTTCAAGGTATCTAGGGCTTCTTGACAGTTTTCCGACCATGTGAACTTGACATATTTGCCTAAGAGGCCAAACAAAGGAGAGGCTAGCTTGCTAAATTCTTTAATGAATCTCCTGTAATACCTAGCTAAGCCTAGGAAACTTCTGACATCTCTCACCTTTTGAGGAGGTGGGACCCTTTGGATGATGACAATTTTGTTGGGGTCCACCTGCAGTCCCTGCTGAGATATTGCATGACCTAACACTGTCCCTTCAGTCATCAAAAATTCATATTTTTTCAAACTAAGGGATAGGTTCATCTCAATACACTTGTCTAAATTTTTCCTAGGTTAAATAAAGCTTCCTGAAAGTTAGAGCCATAAGGAGTGAAGTCATCCATATATATCTCTACTGCATCATGAACTAATTCAGAAAATATACTCAATACCGCTCTTTAGAAAGTGGCTAGAGCGTTACACAAACCAAAATGAAGGACTCGGTATGCAAAGGTACCCCAAGGACAAGTGAAAGTGGTCTTATCTTGGTCTTCCGGGCTGATTTGAATCTGATTGTACCCACTAAACCCATCTAGGAAAGAGAAAAAATATTTCCCTGCCAGACCGTCTAACACTTGATCTATGAAAGGTAAAGGAAAATGGTCCTTTTTAGTGGCTTTGTTCAATTCTTGATAGTCAACACAGATTCTCCACTTACCATTTTTCTTTGGCACTAGCACCAAAGGAGAGACCCATTCACTGTCAGAGATGGGATAGATGAATCTTGCATCAAGCAATTTCTGTAATTCATCCTTAACAATATCTTTAAGTGTTGGATTCATCCTCATTTGAGGCTGCTTGACTGGCTTGCAATCCTCCTTGATGTATATATGATGAGTACATACTGAAGGGTGCACTCCCTTCATCTCCTTATAACTCTAGGTGAAGGCATCTAGGTGTTTTCTCAGCAAGCTACACAGTTCCTTCTCCTAGGAAATGGATAGGGATGGATTGATTTTCAAGGTTCTTTCTGGGCCGAACTCTATATTCTTAACACGGAGAGAAGTGGAGTCGGCCGCACAGAGATCAATTGAGGAGTTGTTTTGGGTTTCTCTTACTATGTCCTCTAATGGTGATACACTAGGAGGTGGACTCTGAATCAAATTTTCAATCATATCATCCTCATCTTCTTGTTTTCCCCCCATGGAAATTTCTAATGCACAAAGCGGTGTAGAATAGACTTCATCCTCACCTTCCTCCTGCAAACAGAGAGGTAGATCATGTTCTAGCAAGGGTTGGGTAAGAGGATATAAGGTTAACTACTTGGACATGTGCCCGTTCTTTATGGTCATGTTCCCACCTCAACAGGTGATGTAGGCATCGGCGGTAGCCAACCAGGTTCTTCCCAGAATGAGAGGATACCCAGTGAGCTTTGCCTTTGGTTGGAGAACTAAGAAATTAGCAGGGTACTCCCAAGAATCAATGGAGACCATCACATCTTCCACAATCCCCTCAGGGGTCACGATGGATCGGTCTGTTAGCTGTAGCATGGTCGTGGTCTTCCTCAAGGAGCCCTGGAGGTTAAGTTTGAGCATTGTGTCCTTTTTCATCACGTTAATGGAAGTTCCCAAATCAATCAAGGTATGTGGGATCATGGTGCCATTGATGTGAACATCAACTACCAGGCTTCTAGGGTCCAGATATTTTGGACAGATTACCTACCCTAGCATCAGGTCGGACAGTTGTCCTATGACATTGATGGTTGGGGCATCTCTCTTGTGCCTTACTGGATGCCTAAAGCACTTCCCTTTGATCAACCTATTGTAGATAGGTACATCTTTGATGGCTTGGAGAAGTGGTATCTTCACACATAAAAGTTTCAATTCCCCTAGGAGTTCAATTTCTTCTGGGGTATGCTGGACTGTCGCAGATAGTCTCTCAGGAAAGGGTGAATTTTCTTTAGGTTCGCTTTCCTCTTTATCTTCCTCAACCTCCCTGGGTGGAGGCTGGCTATCTAGGAGAACTTTCCCATATTGCAAGTTAATTTCCTGAATCTCCACAGCATAAGTTGGGCATGAAGGTTCCCCACTATACACTCGTTGAACCTGTCTATTGTTTGGGTTCAGATTTGGTTGGGTAGGCATTTGGGGTTGCTTTAGTGGAGCAGGAGGTAACAGTTGTGGTTGGGAAGGTGGTGGAGGAAAAAGAGAGGGAATAGAGTTGTATTGGGGCCTCCACCCCTGATGAGATGCATTCCATTGAGGTTACGGCTAAGCATAGGATTGAAATAAAGGGTGGCTGGTTTGGCATGATATTGAGATGTGAAGGACCAAGGAGGAGGTGTGGACCAGGAAGGATGAGTAGGGGGGGCCCAAGAAGGTATGTAAGTGACTTGGTTTGGGTTGTAGTATGCCTGAGATGTCCCTTGCATCACCTATTGGTATGGTCTAGGTCCATGCGGCCTCCTTTGGTTTATGTAATAGAGTTTTTCAGTGACTCCCTCAACCCCTTGATATACATCTTTAAGTCTTGGTAAAGAACGGCACTTGTCTGTAGAATGATTTTCTTCACATACTGAACAAACCTCTATAGAGTTCAATGGGAATTCATTCCTAGGATGCCTCTTGGTGTATCTAGGGCAAAAAATGGCCAAAGCCCTCTCTACTTCCTCTTGTTTCCTTTTGATATGTAAGGTATCCATTTGCATGGCAAGAGTTTGCAGCATCTCACTCTTGAAGTCTTCCAGCATGTTTCCAATTTCTCCTTTAATGGATGAGTTAGAGGAAGAGGTACTGGTTATGGGTTGACTCCCCCTACCTTTCTTTCTGGCTGCTCTAGAATAGTTTCTAAAAACAGTCTTTATGTCCTCATAGGATAGTCGATAGATGTCTCCCTAGGCCAGTAGAAGGAGGATGTCTAAAAGGTCTTCCCAAATTCCCCTGAGCAGGACCAACTTCAGCAACTCAGGGTCAAGTGTACACCTGACCCTTCTGTAACTGAGCTGGAACCTCTCTTCATAGTCTTCCAGGGACTCATCACTTCCTATGGTCATTCGGAAAATTTCTTCTTTAGTATATTTTGACCTACAATCGTCTCGATACTTGTTGTTAAAGGCTTGCTACATCTGAGCCCAATTTTTGATGTTATTACAAGGTAATCCCATGAACCAGCGTAGTGCTGCATCCTTGAGAGTAGAAGGGAACAGTTTCAATTTTTTCTCATCTTCTGCATAGTCATAGGTTTGACAGATAACAGCAAACTCGAACAAAAAGGTGTCAGGATCTTCTGTGGTCAGACCATGGAAATGAGGCAGGGTGGAAGGGCTTATATTCTTCATTTTGGTGTCCCCATTGGTGTCCTGAATGGGAAAGGTACCCTCCATGCTCTCTCCATTCCCCCTAGCATTTATGTTTTCAGCCATTGGCTCCAAAGGAATGTTTTCTTCCTCTTCTTCCCCTATAGGTTCTTCAAATATGTCCTATTGTTCACCTAAGGGTTCTTCTTGATCGCATCTGCCAAAGAAGAGAAAAGGTTGGTTGTGTGAAGCAGTGGAGGTGTTGGGAAAGCACTTTCCCGAGTTATCTCTATTCCTACGAGGCATGAAAGGAAATCTTTTTGGTTGGTTTTTGTTTCTTTTTTCCCCACACTGATAGTACCTGCAAAAATGAAATTGATTAAACAAAACCAATTGCAACTAATTGAAATGAACTTGCTAAAATGAAATTTTCACAATTGAAGAGGAAAGCAAGGAAATGCAGAACTGAAAGAAAAGGAATGCTTTCTTAAATGAAATTTTCAGAATTGAAAAGGAAAGCAAGGAAATGCAGAATTGAAGGAAAAGAAAGGACTAGTCTACTTTTGTTGAAATAAACTATTAGTAGAATGTTGCAATAGAAAATAGAAGAAAGTAAATCACATAATACTCTGACGCTTCCCCAGAAATGGCGCCAAAAGGTGGCGAGCACCAGTATTGCAGCAATAATGCTACAACTCCTAGGCTGCCTACTTTACTCTTATCAACCCAATAGTTCGTAAAAAACTTGGAAGCATCGGTGTTGTATGCACAAGTACTAGTTCTTACTGCAGGTTGTCACTTGGTCAGTCGACACAAGATCACTAGGAGCTCAAGCCAACTTCTATGGATTTCAGAAGAGACTCTATATGTGATGAAAGGAAAGAAAGATAGATGGTATTCTAACTGTAGAAAGGAGAAAGACTGGAATGTAAAGCGAACCTAGTGAACTCTAATTAACCAACTAATTCTACTTTTGCAAAAAGCACTATGAAAACCATGAAAGGAATGTCATTACCTACTCAAGGAAGTAAAAAACATCTATCTACTCTATTTCTAGAAGTAAATAAGCAAAAAAACATTTTTTTGGATTTTATTGTATTTTTATGTGAATTTGACATGCATATAATTTATTGTGTGTGAATGTGGCAGCAAATAGGTGGCGTTGGAGGGTGGGTTTGGGACTTGAGAGGATGTAGGATGGTGTGGATGGGTCCTAGGAGGTCTCATGTGGCCTTCTGGAGGCTTTTCCCACACTCGGCCTTTAAAAGAAAACCTATAGGAAAATCTACAGGAGGACATAGGAAATCTGCAGGATGGAAATAGGGCCACTACAAGAGGCCTACATGAGGTGGCTAAGAGCAATTTTCATTGTTTTGAGGGGTGAGAGTGGATGGAAAAGGTGGATGAAGGTTGGAATGAGGTGTTAGGGTGCCTAAGTCTACCATGAATCACCGAGAGAGAGGAAGATGATTGGTTTTTCTCAAGGAGAGAGGAAGAAGTTCTATGGAAAATGCAAGAAACTAAGGCAGAATTGAGGTGAGGTTTGGGCAACTTGCAGGGCATGGATCAGAATGAGAATGTGATGGCTGATAAGTTGGCCTATTGTAAAAAGATATTTGCTGCAAAGGAACTAACAGTCAACCAATAATATCAAGCAAGCAACGAAATTAGTGCATCTATAAAAACAGAGTTTTGCATCAAACTAGTCTAAACTATGATCTATGAAAGGAACTGTTGAGAAATGTTGCAAGAAAGGAAACCATGAAAGAAGACTATTGCAAATAAAGAAGTGAGCATGATGAAGAATGTTGGAAATAATACTGAGAGGGGGGGTGAATCAGTATTATCTAGCAATTTAACAAATCTTCCTTATTTGATATTTTGAATTATTCTTGCATATCAGTACCATAAAATAATGAGCATGAACAAAGAAAATAGACAGTCACACCAAAGAACACAAGATGTAAGGTGGAAACCCAATGCGGGAGAAAACCACCTGCTGCAATATGTCTCTATCTTCTTTCAATTTAGAAATTCTTTTACAATGATTTTGTACTAGTGCAGTCCTTTACCAGTACGCAGGCTGCAACCTGCAGAGAGCTACAACTCTCTCTCGTTTTCCAGTCTCTCCTGGAAGGGAGCTACAACCCCCTACTTCTTTTCATACAAGGACCACTTTTCATAAATTTTCAAACTGGATCCATAAGCATTAATTGATCATCAAGTGTAAGAGAATCACCCAATCAACTATAGTAACCAGATCAACAATAATAGGACCAAAACCCAGAACACAACAATGAGAAACAAGGATTTTAAGAGAAGGAAGCACCCTGCTCAACTGCCAGCCTGAGTCCGGACTCACCCTGTTCAACTGCTAGCCTGAGTCCCTGGACTCACCCTGCTCAACTGCTGACCTGAGTCCTTGGACGCACCCTGCTCAACTGCTAGCCTGCGTCCCGGACGCACCTTGCTCAACTGCTAGCCTGCGTCCCTCGCACTGAGTCTATTGAACTGCCTGCGTCCCGGCGCACCAGAACCCTTCCTGCACCTGCGTCCGGCGCTCCTGAAACTTTCGCTCCTGCGTCCCGGACACACCTGAACCCTTACTGCACCTGCGTCCCTCTGGGCAAAGATGATTTCAAGACTTTAGAAGTAACCCAGACAATCAGATCTACAGATCCGAGCAAGAGCCGAAGAGATCTCGGTCCATCAGATTCGCCTTGTTTAGATCTAGACCAGATCTTATCCTCATAAGATGTTCAACCAAAAACATGATCAATCCAAATGAACTCCTTTGCTTTATATAGGCAAGCTCCTCCCCAAAACATGGAACAATACCACGAGCCGACACCATAGAAACACAAAACCGTCGGCTAGAAACCACACAAGAAACCCCCACGTGCTTTTCTCTGTCTTGAAATGTGTGCACTGGGTGGACGCACCCCCTGAACGGCTGGCCTGCGTCCCTGGACGCGGGTTCTGCATGGTATACCTGCGGGGACGCACTTTCTAAACAGATTGCCTGCGTCCTTCTTAAAAATAGAGAGCTGATCATCAAGAATAGTGATCTATCACCTGAATGGGTTGCCATCAAGGACAACACCTGAATCATAATGCCAACAATCTCCCCCTTTGGACTTGATGGCAACCTCATGATCTTCAGCTTCATTCTCCCCCTTTGACATCAAGGGCAAAGGGTATGCTCCCCCTACGCTCATGCTCCCCCTATGAACCTGATCTGCAGCAACGTACCACCATGAAAGAGATAGAGACATATTGCAGCTATTTCCAAGATCTCCTTCTCCATAATGCCAACAATGCATTATGTGCTCCCCCTGAGCCTATACCACCAATAAGAAGATGTTCAACAATAAGATGATGCATCAACAACCCCCAGCTTTTGCCTGAGGTATTCAAAAGTGTCCCTGGGCAACGGTTTGGTGAAAATATCAGCAACTTGTTCCTTAGAAGGAACATACTCAAACTTGACCTTCTGTTCAAGTACTTGTTCCCGGAGAAAATGGTACTTGATTGGTATGTGCTTGGTTTTTGAATGCATAACCGGATTCTTTGAGATGCTGATTGCACTTGTGTTGTCACATAAGATAGGGATTGGAGGTGTACAAGTGATTTGATAATCCTGCAAAGTCTGCATCATCCAAAGGAGTTGGGTGCAACAAGATGCAGCAGCAACATATTTTGCTTTAGCTGTAGACAAGGCAATTGAACTCTGTTTCTTGCTGAACCAAGATACCAGTCTGGAACCCATAAAGAACGCACCACCACTTGTGCTTTTCCTGTCATCCACGCTTCCGGCCCAATCTGCATCTGTATAAGCATGAAGAGTGAGATCTGTATCTCTAGGATACCATAAGCCATAATTTTGAGTCCCTTGAAGATATTTGAAAATTCTCTTCACTGCCTGAAGATGAGTTTCCTTCGGATTTGCCTGAAATCTTCCAACTATTCCAACTGCATGCATGATGTCCGGTCGGGTACCTGTCAAATATAGTAAACTTCCAATCATAGATCTGTAGGTTGGTTGATGTACTACTGCAGATTCATCATTTGCACTGAGACTACATCCTGTGACCATGGGTGTACATACTGGTTTTGCATCTTCCATGCCATATTTCTTCAAAATCTGCTTGAGATACTTGGTTTGAGATAAAAGGATTCCTCCTTCCTTTTGTTGGATTTGCAAACCAAGGAAGTATGTCAGTTCTCCTAGCAAGGACATTTCAAATTCTTTCTGCATGACTGAGGCAAAGCTTTGACTCATAGCTTCTTCATTGCTGCCAAAAATAATGTCATCTACATACACAACAAGTATTAGCAATTTGTCATTTTCAACTTTTATATATAGATTGCTATCTGCTGAACCTTTTGAAAAACCTTGTTGATGAAGATATTTGTCCAACCGGTAGTACCAAGCCCTTGGGGCTTGTTTGAGACCATAGAGAGCCTTTTTCAATCGGCATACAAGATTTGGATCATTTCCAAGAATGAACCCATCTGGTTGTTCAATGTACACTTCTTCTTCCAAGTCTCCATTCAGAAAGGCTGATTTTACGTCCATTTGAAATACTTTGAAGTTCTGAAAACTTGAGAGAGCAAGGAACATTCGGATGGCCTCAAGTCTTGCAACAGGAGCAAAAGTTTCTTCAAAGTCTATTCCTTCTTGCTGTGCATACCCTTTACAAACAAGTCTGGCTTTGTTTCTAATTACTTCTCCATTTTCATTCAATTTATTTTTGAAGACCCATTTTGTTCCGATAACATTCTTATCCTTTGGTCTAGGAACCAGTTCCCAAGTGTTGTTCTTTTCGATTTGCTCAAGTTCTTCATCCATTGCTTTCACCCAACATTCATCTTTGCATGCCTCTTTCACATTTTGTGGTTCAGTAGAGGAGAGTAATGCCAAATAGCTTGAAGCTTCTGCAACTGTTCTTCTAGTTTGTATACCTGCTTCTTTCTGTCCCATGATCTGAGATTCTGGATGGTTCTTCTGAACATATCTGGATGGAGTCTTTTCTTCTATTCTTGTTCGTTCTTCTGCGTCTTTGTGAGGTTCTTCTTGAGATTCTTCTTGAGGTTCTTCTTGAGGTTCTTCTTCTTCATCATTCTGTCTTTGAGGGTAGCTTTCATCTTCTTCGATGTCTTCACGATGTATTTGCCTAGGAATGTATCCCTTCTCATCAACCACTACATCAATGCTGTCAACAATTCTGCCAAGTCTTTTATTGTAGCATTTGTATGCTTTGCTATGTGGAGAATAGCCAAGAAGAATGCCTTCATCTGCTCTAGGATCAAGTTTGCCAAGCTGCTCCTCAGTATTTTTGATATAGCATTTGCTCCCAAAGATTTTGAAATGCTTTACTGAAGGAGTTTTACCACTCCAGAGCTCATGAGGAGTTTGAGTGCTGTTCACCCGAACATTTGTCTTGTTGAGAATAATAACCGCAGCATGTGCAGCTTCACCCCAGAAAGTTGCGGGAGTTCCTGATTCATCAAGCATAGCACGAGCCATTTGTTGGATTGTTCTGTTCATGCTTTCAACAACTCCATTTTGCTGAGGAGTTCTAGCTGTAGAGAATTCTCTCCTTATCCCATGTTCATCACAGAAATCGAAAAATTCATTTGAAGTAAATTCCCCACCTCTGTCGGATCTGAGGCACTTAATTTTGTGACCTGATTCATTTTCAACCAAGGCTTTGAAGGATTTGAATTTTTCGAATGCTTCATCTTTGTGCTTCATAAGTCCTAACCAAACAAACCTGGAGAAATCGTCAATAAATAATATCAAGTATTCCTCTCCTCTAGGTGTTCTTTTCCTGAATGGTCCACATACATCTGTATGTACTAGCTCAAGAGGCATGCTAGCTGATCCTTCTTTCTCTGGAAAGTTAGTCCTGGTTTGTTTTCCAAACTGACATGATCTGCATATGGTGTTGTCAGGAATTTTGATATCTGGAAGATCGCGAACTGCCTGATATTTGCATGCTTTCCTTATTTGAGAGAAGCTTAGATGTCCCAACCTTCGATGCCATAACCAGTGCTCTTCATCCTTGCTTAGATAGCATTGTTGTTGTCCTTCTTCAAATATGTATAGATTATTTGGAGTTCTTTTCCCTTTGAGAACTGTTTTACCTGTATCAAGATCACGAACAAGACATCCATTTGATCTGAATATAACCTCGGTTCTTTGATCACACATCTGGCTGACACTTAGTAGATTATGCTTCAATCCATCAACAAACAAAACATTTCCAGCCTTAACATCTTCTTTTAAAGGAGCAATACCTTTTCCTTTTATAGTTGCAGGAGTATCATTTCCAAAAGAGACTTTCTTTCCCTTTTCTAAAATAGAATAAGACTCAAGTTTTTCTTTGTCACCTGTCATATGCTTCGAACATCCACTGTCAATGTACCATAGATTTTCCTGTCCTTCTGCATAAAATGCTATCCCACATCTTTCTGTTTGAGGTTCCTTTATTCTCCATGTTTTGGTTCCTGAGGCTTGTTCCTTTTTCCGTTCTTGTTCCTTTCTTTCCTGAAACCTACTTCTGCATTCAAAGTCTTCATGACCAAAATTATTGCAAATAGAACATTCAACTTCATTTTCAAGAGCCGAAAAGCTGTTATAGGTCTTTTTTGTAATCCCTGTCATACTTCTTTGTTTTTGAGCTTCCCTAGTCATGATTGTTTTATACGCAACACATTGAGCTGCTTTGTGACCAAAGTTATGACAACAAAAGCATTGTCCATTGAAGAAGCTTCTGCGGTTATTGAATCTACCGGCCAACTGATTGTAATTTCTATTTTCATCTATTTTTGAACCAAACTGGGAAGATTTTACCTGTGGCTGGTTGTGGCTTTTGTTCACCCTTAAGCTGGATTGCCCCTGATAGTTTCTGTTTGAAGTTTGTCCCTGCTTTACCCGATGATCTTCATTGTGCTTTTGCTCATTTCTTCTTGCTGCATCAAGATAACTTTTTGAAGTGGATGCTTAAGAAGTTTCTCCATTATAGCCCAGACCTGTCTTATTTAGTGGAGACCGCTGCACACTGATAATCTCATCCAAAGTTTCAGATCCTTTGACAAACTTGAGATTAATAGCTTTTGTTTTCTCAATTTCTTTTCTAAGACCAACAATTTCACCTTCTAATTTTTCAAGATGTTTTTCCTTTTCATCAATTTGAAATTGTAGAGTATCAATGATCATGTTCTTTTCTTCTATACATCTCTTGAGTCTAGTAATTTCATCATAAAGGTTATCCACATCTACAGCATCCTCATAATCATCATCTTCAAATGCCATTAACAACCTATATTTATTACCTTGTTCATCTTCATCACTGTTTGATAAGCCATCACTATCTTCATGGGTGTAGTAGCTTTTCTTATTTGCACTTTGTTTCTTGTTCCATCTAGCTGGTTCCTTTCCTTTATCCTTATAAGGACATTTTGCAGCATAATGACCTACTCTTCCACAAGCAAAGCATTTGAAAGGTAGCTTACCTCTGAACCTTCCAGAACCCCTTTGAAGATTTCTGACAAAATTTGATTCTTCTTCCTCTTCTTCTGGAACATGGCTTGCTTCATAGTGATCTTCTTTGCCTGATGCCTTAAAAGCAGCCTCCCTTCTGTCTGATGGACCTCCCTTTCTCATTTCATAAGTAGTTAGAATTCCATGTAGCTGAGACATAGTGAGAACACGGAGATTTTCTTTTTCTTCTATTGCAGATACTTTAGATTCAAACTTGGGGGATAATGATCTTAGAATCTTTTGAACTACTATAGACTCTTTTATTTCTTCACCCAAATTTTTCATACAATTAACAATCTCATCTACCCGAAGAAAATAATTAGCCACACTTTCATCATTATACATCTTGAGAGTCTCATATTGAATCTTGAGAGTTTGAAGTTTAGCTTGTTTTACCTGTTCATCTCCTTCATAGCTCGTGATCATTTTGTCCCATATTTCTTTTGCTGATTTGAAGTGCATTACCTTCATGAATTCTGTTTGGGATATACTTCCTAATAGAGTACTGACTGCTTTTGCATTTGTTTCATACTTCTTTTTCTCAGCTGGATCTGTAGGAGTAGCTGAAGGAAAAGCATAGCCTGTTTCTACAATGTCCCAAACTTCTGTACCAAGAGATTGAAGATATGCAGTAACTCTTACCTTCCAATAATTGAAGTTTGTCCCATCAAAAACCGGTGGCCTGATTGATGCTTCTTTCTCGTAGTTGCTCATGATGAACGATCTACCTTCAAGCGATCAAGCTTTTCTGAAGGACCTACTCTGATACCAATTGTTGGAAATAATACTGAGAGGGGGGGTGAATCAGTATTATCTAGCAATTTAACAAATCTTCCTTATTTGATCTTTTGAATTATTCTTGCATATCAGTACCATAAAATAATGAGCATGAACAAAGAAAATAGACAGTCACACCAAAGAACACAAGATGTAAGGTGGAAACCCAATGCGGGAGAAAACCACCTGCTGCAATATGTCTCTATCTTCTTTCAATTTAGAAATTCTTTTACAATGATTTTGTACTGGTGCAGTCCTTTACCAGTACGCAGGCTGCAACCTGCAGAGAGCTACAACTCTCTCTCGTTTTCCAGTCTCTCCTGGAAGGGAGCTACAACCCCCTACTTCTTTTCATACAAGGACCACTTTTCATAAATTTTCAAACTGGATCCATAAGCATTAATTGATCATCAAGTGTAAGAGAATCACCCAATCAACTGTAGTAACCAGATCAACAATAATAGGACCAAAACCCAGAACACAACAATGAGAAACAAGGATTTTAAGAGAAGGAAGCACCCTGCTCAACTGCCAGCCTGAGTCCGGACTCACCCTGTTCAACTGCTAGCCTGAGTCCCTGGACTCACCCTGCTCAACTGCTGACCTGAGTCCTTGGACGCACCCTGCTCAACTGCTAGCCTGCGTCCCGGACGCACCTTGCTCAACTGCTAGCCTGCGTCCCTCGCACTGAGTCTATTGAACTGCCTGCGTCCCGGCGCACCAGAACCCTTCCTGCACCTGCGTCCGGCGCTCCTGAAACTTTCGCTCCTGCGTCCCGGACGCACCTGAACCCTTACTGCACCTGCGTCCCTCTGGGCAAAGATGATTTCAAGACTTTAGAAGTAACCCAGACAATCAGATCTACAGATCCGAGCAAGAGCCGAAGAGATCTCGGTCCATCAGATTCGCCTTGTTTAGATCTAGACCAGATCTTATCCTCATAAGATGTTCAACCAAAAACATGATCAATCCAAATGAACTCCTTTGCTTTATATAGGCAAGCTCCTCCCCAAAACATGGAACAATACCACGAGCCGACACCATAGAAACACAAAACCGTCGGCTAGAAACCACACAAGAAACCCCCACGTGCTTTTCTCTGTCTTGAAATGTGTGCACTGGGTGGACGCACCCCCTGAACGGCTGGCCTGCGTCCCTGGACGCGGGTTCTGCATGGTATACCTGCGGGGACGCACTTTCTAAATAGATTGCCTGCGTCCTTCTTAAAAATAGAGAGCTGATCATCAAGAATAGTGATCTATCACCTGAATGGGTTGCCATCAAGGACAACACCTGAATCATAATGCCAACAAAGAAGATCTGAAGCAAAGTAAAACTGGACTATTAACCTATTAAGAAGTTGCAAACACTAGAAGTCCTATGAATGAGGAAAATCTGTGTTTTTGGGGTAGCAAGAGGGTCTTTGCTTCAAATCATGGTCCAAAAGGGAGGAAGAGAGGCCAAGGCACTATTGCTATCCTTTTGAATCTTCTCTTTATCACTGCTTAACCTGCTATAGAAATCACAAATGGAAGAAAACTATTGAATCATCAAAAGCAACATATTCTTAACCATAAAAGAAATACATCTAATAGCAACCTAATATACAAATTGAAATAGAACATTCAAATACAAGTAAAGAGGAGTTTGGCTGCTTGGATTGGGCCCTAACCCAAGAGCTTGAGCCCTCTGAGGTAACTCAGTGCTAGCTCAAAAAGGATTCCATCTTTATTATCAAAACAATAACAAGATTACATGAAATTGTCACAAAATAATAAGCTCGAGGTTGGAGCAGAGTTTACATAAGCAAAAATCCAACAAAAATCCGACCCTAGTGAGGCCCTAGGCCTTTCTACTTATACAAATGAAGCTACCAACAACTTCCTTAAAATCAGGGAGGCTTGGATCCCAAAACTCGAGATAATCATCAGTCATCCTCCACTTGCTCGGCTACCTTCTAATGCATGATTCAGTTGCTTGTACTCTAAGCTAAATGAAGGGGAATTCAAAGTGAGGAGTAATAAATGAGGGGGATTCCCTCCAATAAGTCCTTTCCTTTGTCCACTTCAAGTTACTGCTGCCATTTTTCCATTGGATCCTTGACTTTGACCTCGAAATTCATTAATAATCTGCATTAAACACATGTTAGACCACATGGCATCATAACTAACTCAACTCACTCCATAAACATAAATATAGTCAGAAAATCATACAATAAGCTAAGAGAATGGTTGATTTGACTAGATTAGGAAGTAAAATGAGCCCATATAATTACCCATTTATGAAGCTCATCAGTAAGTATGCTCTAAGAAGTAAGTTAGCGAAGTAGAGTGGAGATGGTTTCTACAGAGTGATCTAGCTTGGAGAAGTCTAAGTGTTTTTGGGTCTTAGCGTAGGTAGAGGATTTGTAGTTGAGTGCGTAGAGGCTTAGGATAGAAGTCCACAACTGAGTGCATGGACCCCTACAACTATGTGCGTAGGGTGGATAGAGTCTGTGTTAAACTGGAGATATCAATAAAGAGAAGTATTATGCAATTATTATGTATTTAAACTCTATTAATGCATCTGATTATATTACGTTACGATCTTGGATTATATTACAATGTTTATTTGATGTGTGAATGTATGTGATTATATATGTTAATTGCATGCAAGTAAGAGTATCCGTTTACGTGATGATAACTATAATTGATTGGTAGAATAAGTAAAACACTTGAGATAACTTGGGAACCTATACAATATGTCATCATAGGAGCAAAAAAGTACCTGAACCGCTGGTTAGGGCTATGCGAAGGTCAATCGTACACCTTCGCGAAGGTACTGAACGAAGGGATAGAGGGTAGATCGATAAGCATCGCATGATCGACACATTAAATTATGCACCTTTAGGTAAAGGATCTGGTTTTGTTATATGACTGCAAGTTTGATAAATTTCCAGGGAAATTTAGGATGCACTGGCTAGGGCCCTATGCCATTAAGGAGATTACTGACAGTGGAGTAGTTCAGTTGCTTAAATTGAATGGAGATCCCTTCCCAGGAAGGGTGAATGGCAACCGAATTAAGCCATACACCGATGATCAAACCAGGTGACTATATGAAGGTATCATAGTCTTAGCGCTCCAAGAAGTTGAAAGGAGGTGCGAGACTATAAACTACACTGCCCAGGTCGGGAAACTGTGTGATCGGGGGATTTTGCAGAAGGAGGAGATGTCACAGGGTTCACAACAGTGTAGAGGGAGCTGCGCTACCCAGGGAAAGACAATGCATGTCTGCTATAAAGTGACCATTAAAGTCACTGTTCATGATTTGATGATGAGAACGCGACCAAATGGAGCGGGGGGGTGGCATTTAAGACGAAATTTATGGGTAAGATCCTTGAAAATCTGTTGCCAATCTGGCATTAATGAACTGAATTTGGGGGGAACGGTCGGATTTGAATTCAAAATGGCCTATAAATTACATGTGGTTGCCTAATGAAAAACACTTGGAATTTTGAGCATTGAGTTGGTGAGCTCTCAGACGTGCATGAACCGCGCATTTTTCGAAGAATTGCTTGACTAGATAGCATTTAATCGATTTCCAGAGTTCGACCGTAACATCATCTGTGACATTATCCTAGGATCAGAAGCTATGGACACCGAAGCAGTGACAACCAAGGGGGTTGTGCCGGAAGTTGTTATGGAGGCAAAGGGAGTTGCTCCGGAGGTTGCAGAGGTACTAGCTGAAGTCCCCAAGTCACCATGGATGCCTAGACCAAAGCCTACCCCAACCAAGGAGAGTGCGAAGGATAAGAAAGGCAAGCAGGTTGTGACACTGGTGCACGCGTCGCCTAGAAGAAACCCACAGAAGGACAAGCCCACCGCACAGGAAAAGGGAAAAACTATTAACTTGGAACCAGAGGAGGAAGAGATTGAGGACATCCCAATGGATGATGAGGATATGGGGGTGGAAGTGGAGGATGTTGAAGTCGAGGGTTCTGACCCTATTACTAATTTTCCTGAATACGTCCCTTCGCGCAAGGGCAAGACCAAGGTGCTGAAGGACATTGACGAAAGCAAGGTCACCTTGCACATACCTCTGCTACCGGATGAGATTGTCTTTGAAGGACCACACTTGGGGTGGGTTCTGTTGTTGAAATTGGAAGATTGGGACTTAGCTGACATTGAGAAGTTCCCTCACTTGGTGACAAACCAGCTAATGCACTGCGTTGTTCATACAACCACCGGGATGACTACGTTGGAACCGCAGAAGTGGCTCAAGGGTGTAGACAAGGCAGGTCTGCTCAACCTGCTATGGGTTCCGCACTACAATCACACACCCATTACATTAATGGTAATCAAGCAGCTCCTATGCTTGGTGCACGATGGGTGTCTGTGGCTAGAGGAGCCAGTATACATCACTGACATCTTGATCCATAGGATCACACCGTTGCCATATACAGGGGAAAATCCGCCCATGATATTTGGTGCAAAAGGTGGTAAGCATACCCTCACGGAGACCATGAAGGAGAAATTCAAGTTCGTGAAGAAGCCACGAGGCTATGCCATCTCGAGTATCTGTGATCCTACGGTCAAGGTGGCCACACAGATTTTGGCAGGAAAAGTTATGCGGAAGTGTCATGCAGATGAAGTGTCGGCACCCATCATCACTCTAGCTGTCAATGCGCAGAAGGAGTTCAGTTTAATTGGGCGCGATATCTTTGCAGTGAGTTCCTCGCAAACTTCTGCGAGGCACAGGAGCTCAGCAAAACCTTCCATTATGCATGGCTCTTGCTGTGCATTGTGCTAATAGCCTGGGAGATGCCTAAAGACAGTCAATTCCCCTCGGTCACGCCAGACCTGCCAGAAGGGGCAAAGTACACTTCGCTGTGGGTGACCAAGGATGCTCAGTGTATCAAGCATAGTAAGATCTTTTGGATCTTGATGGAAATGAATATATGCATGGCTATCAACTGCAAGCCACAATTGTCGCCTACTGTTTTTGAAAAACTACAAGAGTACGTGGAGTTCAAGGCAGAATTTCACCGCGTATCAATCAAGGCATGGAAGGACCCTGAGCAGAAGTGGCATGACTTGCCTTACTTGGAAACTGATGACATGATCGATGCAGTTCTTGATCACTAGTCAGCAGAATGGCGCACTGCCTCAGACTCAACGGTGGGATCAAGTAAGTCCACTGTGCAGTGCAAAAAGGAGGAGGCCAAGCTCAAGATGGCACAACTAGCCGAGAAGAGGAGGAAGGAGGCCAATGACAAGACCCAAGTAGAGCGCGATGCCGCACAGCGGGCGGAAGAGCAGACAGTTGGAGCAGAGCACGGCTCTAACAAAGGTCTAAGGTCACCCTCACCCGAAACAGAGGAAGAAACGGACAAGCAAACAGAGCAGTGCAGAACGGACTTATAGACGGCATCGTTTCGTATCAAGCGTCCAAGAGGAATAGGAAAAAGTTGGGCCACAAAAGAAATCCAAGGCCAGAAAGACATCGTTGGACCTAATCACCCTAACAGAGGGAGATTTGAACGACATTGGAGATAGAGTGCGGGATGTCACCATGAAGGTACTACAACAGTTTGAGCAGTAGTAGAAGCAAGCATGGGGGGCCATCCAGATGGGTCTTCATGAGTTGCAGATACATGCATCACAGACCAGCATGGCATCCACCAGCCTCGCCATCGGTACTTCAAAAGTCGCCGGGATGCTGCTGACGCGAAGGACTCCCAAGGGATAGTGTTGTCGGAGGGAGCACTGACCACAGAGATCGAAGCTAACAAGCCCGCTGTCAACGCCCTCAACGGAGTAGGGCTAAACTTGGCAGTGCTTCCTAGTGAGGCGCTCCACCTGCTACAGGATGGAGTGATTGCGAATCTGAGGGCCCGCGAATAGTGCACTTTGCAAGTGATCAGTGAGTAGAAGATCAATAATGTGTAGATGGCCCTACAGCAAGACTCTTCCATCACCACCATGAACGACGTAATCGACCGAAACAACCGTATAGTTCAGGTTGTAGAGGAAACATGCCAAATGGTCCCGGAGTTGGCCATTCCTGAGGAAGAATCGGTAGAGGTATGCGTTTGCAAACTTGCTACGGGGGTGCCGACGCTCGCATAGAGTTGGCCAAGGTTCAGCTGGAGCTAAACCTCTAGATTGCAGAGTTGTAAGTGAAGGCCCAATCTTCAACTCCGCCAGAAGTAAAGGAGTAGCGCACAACCGCTGTCATAGAGGTGATACTGGTAATAGACAGTGTAGTAGCAGACTGCACAAGGCTGTTTGAACAGTCGTTTGAAGTACTGACCAGTCTACAAGAATATCCTAATGTACAAAGGTTGGAGACAAAGGCATGAGAACTGCAGTAGTGCTACAACGAGGTCAAAGGAACAACGTGCATTGTCGCCCTCACATAGAGTCTTGTGAAGCTGCATGAGGCCAAAACATTGAAAGAACAGGTAGATGCAGCTCAGCACAGAGAGGCAGTGTTGAAGGCATGCTTGAAGCCTTGGTTGGACAAGGCCTATTTGGTCATGGCCTCCATTGAAGGCAAGCTTGATAGTTTGCAGACGACTCAGCAGAAGCTTCAGGCTAACAGTTCAGGACCAACGACAAAACAATTATTCAAAGAAGTGAAGCAAGCAGCTGCACAGTGCACCGCCGAGGTGACAGTCATACAGGTCGAGCTGGGAGGTCTTCGTGCCAAGATCTTCATGCCCACAGAGTGACTTGAGGGTGAGTCACCATGTTTGTGTTGGGGGCCTGTTGGGAATGGGTTCCCCCAAGAGCATTTTTGGGGCTAAAAGCCCATGTTTTGGGACAATTTTGTAATAAAGTTGTAAAGTCTCCACATTTTGTGGTCATGGAGTGCGAAGGTGTCAAGAGTCATAAAGAGTTTTCCACCCTTATTTTGTAAAGTGTCAAGTCGACTGAAAATATCTACCCATGGTTCACGGATCATGGGATTGTATAAAAAGTAGCTAAGTAAGTACACTCTAAGAAGTAAGTTAGCAAAGTAGAGTGGATATGGTTTCTACAAAGTGATCTAGCTTGGAGAAGTCTAAGTGTTTTCGGGTCTTAGCGTAGGTAGAGGCTCTGCAACTGAGGGCATAGAGGCCTAGAGTAGAAGTCTGCAGCTGAGTGTGCAGACCCCCGCAACTATGTGCGCAAGGTGGATAGAGTTTGTTGTAGACTAGAGATATCAATAAAGAGAAGTATTTTGCAATTACTTTGTATCTAGTCTTTGTTAATGCATATGATTATATTGCGTTACGATTTGGGTTTATATTACAATGCTTATTTGCTACGCGAACGTATGTGATTATATATGTTAATTGAACACAAGTAAGAATATCTGTTTACATGACGATAATTGTAATTGATTGGTAGAATAAGTAAAACACTTGAGATAACTTGGGAACCTATATAATACGTCATCATAGGAACGCGACAGTACCTGAACCGCTGGGTAGGGTTGTGCGAAGGTCAATTGTACACCTTTGCGAAGGTACTAAAGGAAGGGATAGAGGGTAGATCGATAAGCCCTAAGTCTTAGCGACCTGTGCGAAGGCAGGAGCAAGGGTTATAAACCGACATGACGACCATCTCAGGGTGTGGAAACTTGGTTCCAGCATCCCCCCATATTGCTTCAGGTGAGACTTCGGTCTGTGTTCCACGGGCTAATGCCAAAAGGGCTAGTAGTGTAAGGATTTGTTTGGCTGACTAATGTTGAACCTGGGTCAAGGCCCACAAAGCCAACAGAGTCTGTAATATTTTCTTTGAGGAGTAAGTAGTGGCTCCAACGCCTTGCCCATGGGTTTAGTGATGTATGGTGTAACGATGTGTCTTGGAACTTTCACTTAATTCAAAAGCCTGCTAATAAGCCAACATGTTTTCACACATGTATTGTAATTGTTGTAGACTATTCTTGAACACTTGTGATGCATGTTGCTTTAACCTGTGTTTCAAACTTGAACTAATTCACTTTTTGTAATACATAATCTATTAATGAAAATGTGTTGTATATGTTGTTAACATTGTCTTGCCCGTGGTGGCTAATCCTCCGAACATCAGACAGACCTTTCACATGAAACTTGCTATAACAACCATTGCACTCGTGTAGACTCATCCGTTGAGTGTTGTACGGGTTATCTTCCCTTGTGTGTTGTGACTGATGGATCCATGTGGACTACTCCTCCGAAGGATGTGCACATCCTATTGTGTTGTGTGTTCCTAGTAGAGTTGGGGCTTCCTCCTAACCGACTTGGGACTCATTCCAACCCTATCTCTTTTCAATGAAAGAACCATCGACACAAATAACACTTACAATCACCAGGCACGTGAACCTCACTTCTCAAAGAAAAATTAGACCACTCTCCTGTGCTAACAAGCAAGAATTGAGGCAAATATTTAAGATAATGGCAATCGTTCCATCATATCGGATGGGACTCCCACAGCAAACGGTGTTAGGTTTAGTTGGGACTTCATACAGGGGTGATCCCCTAAATGTTGGCAGGTCCAGCACCATCAACAGAATTAAAAACAAATTCTTGTCAAAAGTTTGATGTGCATAGGTTCCCTTATGGTGTTTGTGAATCAAAACAGGAAAATTTATGTCAAGTTTTATGTTAGAATCAAGAGAAAAATAGCATGAAAGACAAGTGCTAAACAACAACAAGTAAATCTACAAAAAACCATCAAGAAGAACGCTTAACACAGTGTTTTTATAGAGGAGTTCACCCCTCCTGGGCTACCTCTCCTTGGTCCAGCTTCCATGGCTTGGGCCTCTGTATTTGCTCAAAATGGAAAAACATGTTGTTTACAATGCTCTAGTGCTCTTGAAACCTACTTCAATGGACTCAGAGCATCAAAATAAGCTAGGAACACCTTTTCCTGACCTCAATTTGGTCGAATTTTGCTCTTGTTATGGTCAAAATAGTTTTCCCCTAGTAAACCTCCTTTAAAACTAGAGGAACTCTAGTTAGTCCCACTATTTTTGGAGTTATTGCCGAAATTATTGGACCGCCAAAATTCTGCCAACCTTAATTATTGATTAATTAACAGTTAAGTGAGGATTAATTAAGCATTAATCATGCTTAACGCTAATATCGCACGGTTCTCAAACCGTTGACTTGGAGGTTTGAGTGGAAGCAGCCACATGGTGGCATTCCCGACATGGTTAGTTGCAAACAATTATGGTTTATATAACCCGGTGGTTAGTAGAGTGAATACATGTTGAGCAGTAAATGTTATGGTTTGTTGGCCGTCATTTCTAGTTACTGTATGCGCTGACTGTCGGCGTTTTTGTTGGTGTGTTCACATGGGAGGCAATACTGTTGTGGTTTGCGAAGCCACCGGTTACGTGTGGTGTGGTCACATGTTGTGGTTTGGGTTGGCGGTAACTGCCAATGATTTACCTCAACTCCAAACGTATTCAACAACAAATATATGCGGGATACCTTTGTTGGTTAAGATCCAAAGCATGGGGGCAATGGTATGTCGCAGAGCTTGTTCGGAGCAAGTCCCAGGTTCGACCCCCCAGACTGCCATAAAGTTTTATCACTGCCCATAACCGATCCTTTGGGGAGGGACACGTGGCAGCCTCTGGGCTTGCCACTTGTCCCCTCCTCATTGGTCCACTTTCAAACCAATCAAAACTTGCCAACACACCAAACTTGAAAACCAATAAAACTTGACACTTGAAAAACTATGATTGTGTCGTTGACCACCGTTGATTGTGCAGTGATTGTGCATTTTTTTTCAAAAATTTCTTTTGTTTGGTAAAGCCATCAATGGGCTCTATCTTCCTCATACGAACTTCGTTTTGAACAAAACAAGTTGCGTTGGGATTGTTTCGTCGAGATGGATGTGGTCCTTCAGGTTTCGAGCAATTCTGAGAACTTTTATTCTTGGGCTAATTTTTGCCCCAAATCCAGATTTCGATCACTCCTTCCCACTGACAAGCTTTTGGACCAACAAAAGCTAGTTATTTTATGAGATTTGAATATTGTTCTCCTTCCCAACTTCTATCAATTGATTCTACTTGGAAAAATCTCCATGACAACCACTTGGGTTCACTGACATGCCCTGCCATGCAAATGGCTTGGCACTTCAACCATTGTTATCCTTTTTCTGCTGACCCAATCCAACACTTGCTAGTTGCTTGATGATTACCCTGCTATACCAAATCGATCCCTTGGCGCTTGGAAAGCTGATTGATGGCCTTCCCACTGAGAATCAAGTTCCTCCTTTGCAAAACATGCATTCGATGCAAGATTCTCCTTGGAAACCACTTTTCCAAGTTAAGCCCATCTTCATGGTTCCAAATTCCACATCTGTAAGAATGCATTTGCCATCTCTTTCTCTTCTTTGCATCAACACATCAAATGACATTTTAGCCCACTTTTGCTTCCTGATTCCATCATCCTCCAATATTAACATTCTGCTCATGTCATGATTTCAGAATGAAGGCTAATCATGAGCCTCTTGCTCAAGCAAGAATATAAATTGATGATTTACAACAAAATTCCACATTCTCATGAAACAATTTGTCACATCTCCCTTTTATCTTTCAAGAAAAAATCAACTCTTCCAAGTCGATATAACATACATGTACAATCAATCGACCACATAAGCCGACACTCGTGCATGTGCAAACACAATGAAACTATTAAAAATTCCACTGTTCACCCACACAAACTCTCATGCATGTATAACAATTCTCAACTCCCTCACAAGTACAATCACAAGTACAAGAATCCCATGGGTATGTACGAGTAATTAAAGAGATGGAATGACCAATTTTTTTCAACAAAGTAAGTCAAAATACTCCACTTTCGAATACATTCCTAGCGTAAACATGCAAGTCCAAGAATGCAATCATGCATGCAAATTTGTATTTGCAAATTGCCATCTTTATAGCATCTAAGTGAGTCAACATAACTCTACTTTTACAACATCTTGCTTCATGAAATATGCAACATGCTTTTAGGAGAAAAGAAATTCATCCAGATAACAAGGAAATGCATCAATAAGGGAATGAAAATCTTGTCTTATTTGCATCAATTATCAAAAGGAATGCAAGGCCTTATCTCGTTAAGAAATCTAACCATCTCTTTCCAAACCATTTCACTGGCGCTTCTTTCAATTGTACTTAATCATGTGTATCATCTTGACCCTCATCAATTATGGAATCCTCTTTTCCATTCTTGCCAAAATCTCTCTCCACCTTCTTCAAATATCGTGGATGACTTATTAGATGCAAAGTCCAACACTTGTCTACAAGATGACCCTGCTTATGGCAATGAATGCAAAATAATTGCATCTTCTTTTCAACATGGTTTGCATTATCCAATGGACCTTTCAATTTTTGTCTCTTTTGTTTTGAAAGTTTCCTGTGTATGGCTATCCTCTTCCAACACCTCAAATTAGTATGGTTATTCAAACCACAAAAGGAACATGTAAAATTTCTCCAAATATTATGTGAAGATTTACCATGTTTATCATTATCAAAAGAAACTTGATTAAAGGCAGATTTATACAATGCACATTGACCTTTTTTGCCTTCTTGAGGACGTGAATTTGATGAGGTAGTGGCTCTCTTCGGAATACCAACAATGATTTCAATGAACTTAGAGCTTTCAACATCATCTTGTTTTCCATTTCCACTAGTTGCATGCTTATGAGCATCTTCTTACAAAGTCGGTATACAACTTTTGCATTCCTCATGAACACAAACTTCACAAGCTTGAGGTAATGAACATGTAATGTAAGTCCTACTTGGAACACTTTCATGTGCCTCCTTGGATTTGGAGCATTCTCCATCATGTTGTCCATAACCAAGACCCAAATACATAGGCCTTTCCTCAACAACAATTGGCTCAACTATGACTTGTGCATGTTTGCCTAACCCTTTACCTTCATAGCCCATATTCATCAATAATTTGGACCCTATTCCTCTAGTGTGTCTTTCAAAAGCACCAAAACATTTATTTTGAGAGGATTTTGAAGATAAACTTGAATTTCATACCTCATTTTCATGTACATACTTGGCTAGGGTTTCCTTGGCATCATGGAGTTGAATCTCCATCTCATGCATCTTTTCAAGAAGCTCTTGCTTCTCCTCCTTCATGGTCATCAACTACTCTTGAAGTATAATGTTCTCCTTCCTATCTTCATACATCTCTTGCACCATATCTATCATTATGATAAGCTCTTGCAACATCTCTTCATAAAATAATCTTGCTAAGGAAGAGGGATTAGAAACATCACTTGTTGAAGATGCCATTACACTTGTAATGCATCAAAAAGCTTCACAAATCTGCAACCATTAAAACCTTACTTGCACAAAACTCAAGAAATCAAGCAAATAACCTTTGCTCTAATACCAACTTGATTTGTTGTTGAATGTTAGTTTTTTTGTGCTAATTTCAACTTCAGAATTAAAAACAAATGCTTGTCAATTGCTTCATGTGCATAGATTCAGTGTTTGTGAATCAAAATAGGTAAATTTATGTTAAGTTTTATGTTAGAATCATGAGCAAAATGGCATGAAAGACAAGTTATAAACAACAGAAAGTAAATGCACAACAAACCATCAAGAAGAACACTTAAAACAATGTGTTGATAAAGGTGTTCACCCCTCCTGGGCTACCTCTCCTTGATCCATCTTCCATGGCTTGAGGCTCTGTATTTTCTCAAAATCGAAAAACGTTATGTTTACAATGCTCTACTACTCCTGAAAAATGCTTCAATGGACTCAGAGCATCAAAATCAGTGAGGAACACCTTTTCCTGAGCTCAATTTGGTAGAATTTTACTCTAGTTATGGTCAAAACAATTTTCCCCTAGTAAACCTCCTCTAAAACTGGAGGAACTCCAGTTAGTCCCGCTGTTTTTGGAGTTAGTGTTGAAATTATCGGACCGCCAAAATTCTGCCAACCTTAATTTCTGATTAATTAACGGTTAAGTGCAGATTGATTAAGCACTAATTGTGCTTGGATCTAATACCGTGTGGTTCTGAAACCGTTGACTTGGCAATTTGAGTGGAGGCGGTCACATGGTGGCATTTCTCGGCACGGTTAGTTGCAAACAGTTACAGTTTATATAACCTAATGGTTAGTGGAGTGAACACATGCCAAGCAGTAAATGCTATAGTTTGCTTGCCACCGTTTTTGGTTACTGTTTGCACTGACCACCGTTTCTAGTTACCGTTTGCGCTGACTGTCAGAGTTTTGTTGGTGTGTTCACATGGGAGGCAATAATCATCACAGTTATGGTTAAATAATGTGGTTTGGGAAGCTGCCAGTTTTGTGTGGTGTGGTCGCATGCTATGGTTTGGGTTGGCGGTAACCGCCAATGGTTTACCTCAACTCCAAACTTATTCAGCAACAAATATATGCAGAGACCTTTGTTGATTAATATCCAAAGCATGGGTGTAATGGTATATCGCAAAGTTTGTTCGAAGAAAGTCCTGGGTTCAACCCCCCGGCCTACCATAAAATTTTATGACTGCCCATAACCGGTCCTTTGGGGAGGGACACGTGGTGGCCTCTGGGCTTGCCACTTTTCCCCTCCTCATTGGTCCATTTTCAAACCAATCAAAACTTGCCAATGCACCAAACCTGATAACCAACAAAAACTTGACACTTAGCGAACTATGATTGAGCCATTGACCACCATTTACCTTGCACAATCACCTGCCACGTCAGTAGTACGGATTGTTGACTGTGCAGTGACTGTGCATTTTTTTTCGAAAATTTCTTTTGTTTGGCAAAGCGGTCAGCAGGCTCTATCTTCTTCATACGAACTTTGTTTTGAACGAAACAAGTTGCGTTGGGATCGTTTTTCCGAGAGGGACACGACTGTTCTGGTTTAAAGCAATTTCAAGCACTTTGATTTTTGAGCTAATTTTTGCCCCAAATCTAGATTTTGATCAGGGGCATACACCATCACCAAGGTTGTTGGTGACAATGCCTTCGAGGTCAGCATCCCCTCATTCCTTGATCCGTACCTAGTGTTTAATGTAGACCACCTTCAGCCATACTTTCCACTGTTGTTGGAGACATCTGATATTGCATAACAAATCACACCAACAGAGGTCAACCCAGACTGCATGGAACAGGACACAACTGATCAGCTCATGGACATGAAAGTCAAGAACACTCACCAACAGAGGATCTAGCTATATTGAGTTGTCAAAGCAGTCCAACTCCTTCACCATGGCAAGTGGTTCACCAGGGACCAGGTTCAATAGAAATTTCCTCACCTCATGGAGGCTCTGCACCTAATGGGGACCATTGCTTCCCTAGGAGGGAGGAGTGATCCAATTGGATATTGGTAGCAACCTGCCTATTCCACCTAGACCTCCAGTCGGTTTCATCTGTTTCCTTATTTATTTCAGCATTTACTATTTTTAGTAGTTTTTTGGGTCTTGAACTTCCAATGTAGTTTTGGCCCACTAAATGATGTTCTTTTCTCTATATGTCCATTGCCATAGGCAAGGCCTACGAAAAATCTTGTACTACTCAGAGAGGCCTTGCCAACAAGGTATCGTATGCGTCAAACGAAGATAATATGACCAAGTTACGACCCCGGGAAGTTGGTTGCCCATCTAACCCCAATGTGGCCTATAAACTCTTGGCGTTACATCTTCTCGGGTTAAGGTTTTGGTTGTTTAGGGTTTTCTCTTGTTATTCAATAATAAATATTAGGCCTTTGAGCCTCATTGTAACACAATTCAGAGGCATGTAGATGCCACATCTTTTCTCAGAGATAAGCTACCATCGCCCGAGCTAGTTTATTCCCATTATGTTTGTAAGCATAGTTCAATATTTTTCTATTAATGAAACGAAGTGTTATTTCTGCTGCATCTCTGTATTTATGTTTATATCTATAATTTGTTGTGTTTTGGTTTAAGTTTGGATCATGCAAACCATAAATATTTACCACCATTTTACCATGGATACCATTAATTTCTAAATAAGCTTTCTAACAATACCAAGAGCCAATATCACCACATATCAATACCACATACCCAAAGATCATAACTCTAGAACTTCTGGGATCATGTGTATTATATTTGTAGAGCCCGACGTTTCAGGTGAATACTTCACCCATCTTCAGAGGCTTGCCTAGAAGGATCAAATCCCTTGAGATGCAAACCTCTTTTAGAGTAAAAAGAAATTTGATCACTTTGAACACTTGGTAGATCCAAAATTAAGATAAATCTAAACTAATATAAAATATATTTAATTTATATATACTTGTTATATTAATTTCCATATATAATTTAAAATTAAAAATGAATCTAAATTAATATAAAATATATTTAATTTATATGATTGAATTTGTATACTTTTATATTAATTTCCAAATTTCCATCCATGAAGACAAGGCAATCCCTTTTTATTTTAACCCGGATTGTTTGCTAAACACAAAAGGGCCCTACCTAATCCACAAGTAACCTTTCGTTACTCTCTTTTGGGCTCCTTCAATGCTCAAATCTGACTACGAAGTGAATGAAAAAATTACGAAGGCCTTTTCCATGGCCATGAATTGGAATAGGCACGATTTTAGGTGGATAAGACCAAATTTTCAAATGAATTATATTCTTATACTTGTAAATGTGGGTTATTAAAAAATTATTATCAAGTTGGGTTATTAAATAATTGGAAAATGGTTGAATTGTTTTATTTATTTAATTTAAATTTAATTATAAAATTATTCCTAGTTTTATTATAAAATTTCAAATATTTTGAAAAGAGAAGAAAATTTTATTCATGGACATGAATTGGTGTGAGCGTCTGAGATTAGATAAGTTGTTGGCAGGTAAGACCAAATTTAAAATTGATCATATGCCTTTCTTATTTGATTAGTAAATTTGGGTTGTTGAAAGATAAAGAAATCAATGGTTGATTTTTTTTCAGTCCATTAGGCTTTATTTTAATTACACATTTTTTATTTAGATTTTATTTTAATTACAAAATTTTTATTTTTATAACGCATTTTAAGCTAGTTATTTTGAAAAAAACAAAAAAAAATAAATCAACCATCTAACGTCACTTTCAAATTTCCGAAATATTTAAAACACACAAATTAAGAAAGTCAACAATTAACCTTTTAGAGGGCTCAATGACCCAAGTGGATGATGTTCTGGAACCTTTGGATGACCCAAATCTCAAATTAAGATCAACTTCAGGCGGAGAGAGTAAGGCAATCCGATAGGCAGCTACACACATATGCCGAAGCTTCTTTTCTACGTAGTTTTGTTTCTTAATTAATTTTAATTTAATATTAGTATGAAATTTTTGGAGCCGTAAGTTAGGGTGTTTTCCGTATTTTATTTTAAGGGGCTGAATTTATTTATATTCATTTTAAATCACTTAAGTTCACTATTTTGCTAAAAATTGTTGTTAAAAATGGTTTTCTTAATAATTATTATCTTGCCAAGGTAAATGTTTTATCCCAGGTTAGCAATTAGATGGTCTATGGTTTTATATGGGGAGTTTCCAATTTTCTAAATACTATTGTTTCTCTTCTAAAATCTTAATAAGGAAAAAATAAAATTTATTATAAATAATATTTTGTAATTTGGAAAAAAACATTTTGAAATATATATATGATAGAATTTTATATATTAATTTTACTACTATACATTTTACTTATTACAATTATGAAATTATTATCAAATATTATCATATAATATATTGTTAAAAATATTTATATTTATATTAATCGCATTTATTAAATTAATTATATCAATTTTACAAATTAATATAAACTAATAAAATAATATACTAACAAAGAAAGAAAGAAAAAGATGTAATTTAAAAAATTAAAGATTTAACATGTAACATGAAAATTCATTGAACATACCAATCGGGAGGTGGAGCGGCAAGCTGAAAGCAACCAACCAGACTGCTTTCGCCATGGCCTTCATACACTCGTCTCCAATCAGTGCAAAGGGGGAACGCGGGGAGCCAATGCATGGATAGCTCACGATCTCAACCTACACGTTTTTTTACTCCAGAACTCCGCTGATAGCTCATGCACGTCTCGAGCTCTTTGTGCTCGCCACCTGCCAGTATATGACTCTCCTCCTCCATGCCATCCGATAGAATGACACGTTCACTCTTCCACTATCAAGCCTCGTTCCCTGGCAGCAACTATAAGTTTCATCTCTGCAAGTAGTGTGAAAGTTTGGCAAGCTTTCCTCATGTCCCTTCTGCTCGCTTTCTCATCATTCCTTTTCTCTCTCATCTTCGGCATCGTGGTTCCAGTCTAGTTCTCATTGGAGGTTTACTGCTGCTCTACTCTCGGCATATGCTCTGTAAGAGGTTAGTTAGTCTAGTCCCTTATCACGTCTTTTAAATATTTTCACAGTTTAATTTTAATCTTACTAAAAGGCAGCCATATATTTCTGGAAATTTCAAGTGCTTTTTAGTCTCAGTAAGCAAATTATAGTTTGTGTTTTTCACCTTAGTTTCATGCTGGCAAAGATATATGTTTTTGGAAAAGCATGAGAGTTTAAATTTCGAGCACTCCTTGCCCAAAGTCTGGTTTTACAGCATGTTTTGGTTTTTCCACAAACTGAAGCAATCTATAGTTATCTATAAACCCTGTTCAGATTTTAGGATAAAGATTGGAGCCTGGTGGTGTATTTTTCAAATATACTACTGTTGCATTGACTGCCATGATGCCTCATCTAGTTAACTCTCATTGGTTCAGATGACTCCATTAGATGCTTTATTTGAAATCTGGTTAGGAATTGTCTGTTGCCATAGTTCTTGAGCAGGAATCAAACCTTCCTCCTCCTCCCCTGCACATGACCGGAAAACCACTTCTCGATGTTCGGTTCTTGGGATCCGGTTTTGTTTAACCCTGGTTTTCGATTCTGAGATCGCCCCTATCTCTCTTTGCCTAATTAAGTGCAGTAATTCTTAGTAAATGCTCTTTGGACAGCTGTCCTTTCTTGTGCCTGCGCCTCCCTTGATCAACGAGTCCTCTGACAGAAGAGTCTTTATCATATCTCCAGCTATATTCTATCCAGGTCATATGTATAGGAACTAGCCAGGTCCTCATTTACTGTTGGTACTATATCCCGATTTGGAAATCCATCATCCTCGTGGTTATCCTTGGAAAAGAGGATTTTCTATATCTGAGCCCTTTAACATTCCCCTTCGAGACTCCAAATTGCCAGGTTGTTTGTCAGAAGAGTCTTTCCCCTTCAGGTGACAATATCTCTCCTGGGCCTTTCGTTCAGAGGCCGGACTGATGCTCATTAAATTCTAGGTAAAAATCCTGATTTGAAAATCTTTTTAGGACAATATCCCTTTGTCATAGCTTGGAGATCGAGCTAGTGGCGCATGGAGGGTGGGTCTGACGTATCGGCCACGGAGGCCATGATACGCGCTACCATACAAGCTGAGAAGGACTGGAGTGGTGCCACGAAAGCGGGTGACTGGCAAGCTACTTTGGATGACGTGGTAATTCAATCAACAATGCAAGTTGCTGACAAAGACAGAGTCCGGTCACAAAAAGTCTCGTATGATGAGGCAAAACGATATAACAAAGCTCGAAACCCTGTAAGAACCACTCCTCCGCCTGCTGCTCTAAAACTGGACAATATCCACCTGTCTGAGCGCATAGAAAGCCTCCAGAACCTTGCCTTGGTGGGTAGATGGCATTTCTCAGAAATGGATGATGCCGCAATGAGAAAATGGCTTGCATCCCAGTGGAAGCCGCTGATTGGATACTTCCCAATAGTATCAAAGCTCATGAAAGAATGGTACTGTTTTCATTTTTTAAAAGCTGGTGATGTAGAAGCCATCCAAAATGTCCCTTGGGTATATGGAAAAAGCTTCCTTGTTCTCCATAGATGGTATATCGGATACGACCCATTGAAAAACACTCCCTCAAATAATTTGATCTGGGTAAAGCTCCCAAATCTTCCTCTGGAGTTCTGGTCCAGGGAGACTTTAACCGAGATAGGTAATTCAATTGGAAGATTTGTCTACGTTGACCCATGGTGTCTGGGGTAGAAAGACAAGCGCATTGCATGGATTCTCATCGAAAAGGCTTATAGGGGAGGTTTTCCAGATCATATAGAGATTGCCTGGAGGGACTTAAAAATAAATCAAAGGCTCGACTTCTAGGGTATTCCTTTTAGGTGTTCCGCCTATCATAAGACGAGACATCTAATAAAAAATTGTCCACGGCGCCCGATTATAAAAAGAAGGATGTTTCATGATAAATTCCGAGTGGCCTCCCCTCTGTCCTCTGAAAAAGAGAAGCAATCTCCCATAGTCAGCTGGACTCCGACAGACCTGGAGGATGCACAGGTTTTCAAGAATCTGGAAAATGGAACCAATCTATCTCCCCAGTATTTCTCTCAAGACTGCTCTCTATGCCTTGGATCCAAGCCTGGATCCTCCAAGCCAGATTCATTGCCTATATCTGATTTTAGCATCGAAAAAGAGTTTCAATTCCATTATTGTCATCATACCCCAGAACCTATAGAGGGTAATCCAATTCCTTCTCCCCCTTCGATCCCCGAACCAAAGAACTTTAAAGTGGGATCTCAAACCATCCTTATTTCATCATATTCGCTTACTCCTGATAAAACCCAACATCCCTCCATTAAAGGTAAAGAACCGATGGTATCTGCCACCCCTTTAAACTCCTCGTCATCATCCCCACCAAATTTATATGACAATGACTTGGATTTCCTTTTGAGCAAGAAATCTCTCGAGTTGGAGCCCTTAACCATACATAAGCCTCGACTTCCTTCGCCCCCGCTCATTAGCCCTAACTCTGCAAAATATATAACGGTAAGGAACAAGAACAATGGTGGAAGCAGACATTATCGGGGGAGGACTAAAGATGCGGATAGTGGTATAAGGAACCTGTCACTTGTGGATGTTCCCATTTTTGACATGTCTAAGAAACATCCTCTTATAGCAAGTGCGGCTGCGCCCCCCCCCCCCCTCCACAATGACTTTCATCATTTCAATGAACATACGAGGTCTGGGAGCAGATCTCAAATTTTTGGTGCTTAAAGATATTTTCTTCTCTGCCATGCCAAAAATCATTCTTATACAAGAAACCATGCATAGCAAACAAACAGCCATCTCCTATTTCAGGAAAATGTTTCCTTTGTGGCACATCGCAGCCTCGGAAGCCAAAGGTCTTTCGAGGGGTCTAGCGGTTATGTGGGACCCTTCTTGGATCAATGCTAAAGCCTATAAATGCTTTGCAGGTATTCTCATCTCAACGGTTATTAGAGGATATTCCAGTCCCATCAATATCCTGAATATCTATGCCCCTTATAAAAACAAGTCTCACTTCTGGGAAAAGTTTTTTGATTCAGAAATCTTTGACATTGATTCATTAATGATTGCAGGTGATCTTAATATTACTTTAAGTCTGGAAGAACGATGGGGGAAGTGCAGAAAGAGAGAACCACTCTCTGATAGAATCAAGTATGAATTTCTTCACAGGAATCTTGTAGATGTTGTTCCAACCAAAATGATGCCTACGTGGAATAATGGAAGAATAGAAGAAGCCTATATTGCAAAAAGGATAGACCGGTTTATTGTCCATGTCAGCATCATTGATAAAATGGGAATGCCTTTCTCGACCATTGAAAATGCGTTCATCTCCGACCATAGGCCAATATCTCTCTGCTGGAAGGAAAAGGGATTCAGGAGTGGGTACCCCTTTAAGTTTAACAGATCTTGCCTAGAGGACCCTGCGTTCGAGTTAGAAATATCAAAAGTCTGGAAGGAATTATCCGCTAACTGCTTGGCTCCTCCTTTTCTGACCTTTAGATATAAGATTTCCTCATTGAGAAAAGTGGTAAAGGCATGGCAACACAAAAAAAGACAATCGGAAAGATTGGCTCTTCAAGAAATTCAAAAGGAGTTGGACGATATCTCCAAGTTATTGAAAGCCAACTCTCTCCCCTTCAGTTTGAAATGCCGAATAAATGAGCTTGAAACGAAAAAACAGAATATTCTAAAGTAGGAGGAAGCCTTATGGAGGCTAAAGAGTAGGGCGATATGGCTCAAAGGAGGTGATAGGAACACCAAATTTTTTCACAGGTATGCAAATGCTAGGCGGGAGAGAAACACTATTTGGAAAATTAGTGATGGACAGGGAGGTTTTCTCTTCTCTCACCAAGAAATTTCAAAGGAGGCAGTGAGACATTTTAAAGATCAATACAAAAGAAGAGAGAATTGCAGCTTTCAGGATATTCTATGGGGTATTGATCTGGTCCCCCAAATGTTTGATGATGAAAAAAATGAAGAGCTGTTCCGGCCCATAACAGAGGAGGAACTTTTAGGAGTTATGAAGGCTTTTAAGAAGGATAAATGCCCTGGTCCGGATGGCTGGACAATAGAATTTTTCATCCACTTTTTTGACATCATCAAACTAGATCTCTTGAGGATGGTTGAGGCAGCAAGAATCTCTGGCAGCATCCATCACATTACTTCATCCACGCAGATAGCCCTCATCCCAAAGAAACTGGAAGCGGACACCTTTAAAGACTTCAAGCCGATCTCCTTGTGCAACATTACTTTCAAAATTATCACAAAAATTATAGCAGAGAGGATCAAAGCGACATTGGCCGGTTCATTAACAAGGGACCAGCATGCTTTTTTGAAGGGTAGGAATATATTGGATGCAGTCGCCATCACTCAGGAAAGCCTGTTCTCCATGCTCTCTAATCGATCTGAAGCGGCCATTTTGAAAATAGATTTGCAAAGAGCTTTTGACTGTTTAGATTGGGGTTTTATCAGGTGTTTATTAGCAAAAATTGGTCTGAAATCAAATGTCATTAATTGGATTATGGCATGCATTGAGAACGTGAATTATGCAGTCATTATTAACGGGATCCCTTCCCCTTTTTTCTCAGCAGAAAGGGGGCGGCAAGGATGCCCTTTATCGCCACTGTTGTTCATCCTAGCAATGAACTCTTTGAGCCTTCATATCAAAAAGGTTGTTACAAAGAACACATGCAGGCCCATGAAGATATGCCAGAACAATTTCGTTTCACACAATTTATTTGTTGATGATGTGCTTATTTTTGCAATGCTGTGCAGGATTACGTGGAGATGTCTAAATGACATTCTTTACAGGTTTCAAAGGGCCACTGGTTTACAAATAAACAAGTCCAAATCCATTCTATACCACAACAACGCCAATATGGAATTGGTGGAATGGATTTCCGAGTTGTTTGGAGTCTGTATAAGGTCTATTAGGGATGGAGTAAAATATTTGGGTTTCCACCTAAAGGCAAAGGGTTATTCTAAAGATGACAGGAAATGGCTCATTGATAGATATTATAAAAAGATATCCGCCTGGGAATATAAATGTCTATCTCTGGCTGGAAGAATCGTCCTAACTCGAGCAGTACTTTTGCAACTTGCTGTATATTGGGCTCACATTTTCTTCCTCCCGGCAAGCATCATTCAGAAAATGAACAAGATCACTGCAAATTTTATATGGGGCGGCAATTCAGCTCAAGGAAAATATCATATCACCTCTTTGGAGAAGATTTCTAGACGAAAGTCTTCTGGTGGTTGGGGCTTATTGGATTTGAGGACCTTCGGGAAGGCACTCCTATGCAAATCCTTGTGGAAGGGGATCTATGGGTGTTATAGACATTTTTGTGCCTTACAGCTCTAAGCATGAAATGTCCATAAACCAAGGGATCCTAAGTCCCTAAAAGTGTTGTTCCAGCTCCTAAAGAAACAAGGTCAACAAATTACAGCTTCTCCCAGAAGTTCTCCACCAGAAATTGCTCAGAACTAGTCAAATCAGGATCATTTCAGCTGCTCCACTAGCTAGCTGCGTTGCAAAGCACCCAAATACACTGGCTAGGTGCATTGCAACGCACTTGAATGCAATACCAGGGTGCGTTGAGTGGGAAATGACAAGTGGCAGAGTCATTCCACGAGGTGGAGAGACAATGGAAGCTTCCAGAATCTTCTCCAATGACACTTTCCTCACTGAATTCGACCAGTGATGAGTAAGAGGCTCTCAGTCTCCAAGTGGAAGCAAGAACTGACAGAGAGAGGCCACTAATCAATTCATGAGATGACTCATCCTCTTTGCATACATCTATATATGGATCCCTCACCAAGAGATCCAGAGGCTGGAATTTTGTACATTGCAGAGAATTGTTGTTGGTTTTGAGATAGATATCAGAGTATTGGGTGATTTATGCTTTGTTGGAGGTGAAGAGGGGATTCTATGCTGGGAGGTTGATGCTGGATCAGGAATCATCGGTTGTAACTCCTCCTGGATCTTCTTGTTTTATCAATAAAACTATTTGAGTTTCTCCTACATGCTTGTATATCATTGATGTTTGTTATATTTGTATGTTTAGCTTAAATCTAATCCTAAGCTATTTATGAACATAAATCCATGTCTTTGTGTAGTTTCTTTCTTCTGTGATCTTACAGGAACTTGGTGAAGCTGGGCAAGTAAGGGAGCAGGTAGCTGGAAGCTGTCAAAGAGGAGAGAGATTGGATCAAAGGACTAGCGCAAGACACAGGTTGGTTCATCCTATTCCTCTTCGTTTATAGTTCATAAAGGAAAATACAAGAGTAGTTTTCCCTGTTTGTTTCTGAGGTCACTGTCGCACCTCAGTGGGATAGGGTCATTCTGAATAGACACTTTTCCCGTTAATAAAATGGCGACTCCACTGGGGATCGTGTCTAGTTAGTTTGTTTGTGTTTCTCTTGTTATTTGTTTCATAAACTTAGAAGTAGCGAATCGAACTGAATTTGCCATTAACAAATGCAAAGTAGACATCTGCTACTTCAATCCATTCACTGGATTTGTTTATGATTTGAACAGCTGATTCACAAATGATCTGATTACCCTTTGTGATAACTCTTAAACCTCTTTTAAATCAACCCTCTGATTGTGCATTACTGATTGCTTTTACTCGGCCAAAAACCATAGATTAAACTGCAAACCGTGACCCAGAACCCGGATAGAATTCTCGTTTCTACCTTAGCGCAGGTGCTGTGAATAGTTCCTGCATTTCAGCACAGTTCCCGAGAGGGAAACCTGCGTTGCAATCCAGTTTCTCTGTGTACCAGGTGTGTTGATCAGCCTAGCCCTGTGCAGCTGAGGTTCTTTGCTCATTTTTTCCAGTTTTGTCTCTGATTTTTGCAGCCTGTGATCAGTGTGTGTGTCTGTTTAAAAACCCCTTTTCTTTGCCTTAATTCCACCTCAGTTGTATAAAAGAAACTGTATTTGTTTTTGTGTGTTTGTTGCATCATTTACAGTTTCCCATTGCAAAAGTAGAATAGCCATACTGTCGTCCTTTGATTTAGATCTGTCGTAAGTGTCGATTTTGATCTTAGGAGAAAGTTTATTTGCTGTTGACAGTTGATTATGATTTTACTTTTGCCTTTGGCTTGAATTTGTGAATTTCTAGTGTCGAAACAAGTGTTTATTTCAAAATCATAAAGTGTCGTAATCGTCTCTACCTTTTGATTTCGAAAAGAAGCTTGTTTGTGTTTTTCGCTTGAAAACGAATTCAAATTTGTACAACAACTTTCTTTTTAGGCATCAATATTAAGAAAGTGAGAAACAAATACATGCACATGTGCATTTGCATATTGACAGTCTGTTTGGCTTGATTTAGGAAAAGTGCATTTACAGTGTGCTCTTTGCTCTTTGAGAAAAGATTGTGTCTTTCTTTTCCCCTTGTAGCTAGGATTTTCATTGCTGAAAAGAGATAAAAGCTTGCTTATCATCTTTAGATTGCATTTTAGGAATTACATCTACATCTCGTGGTGAACCCAAAAGGCAAACTTCATAAGAAAGATCAACCTAAAATAAATTCAATGAACTTAACAACGCTTTGTAACTTAACGCACAACATTTAGAGGTCTAGGCTAGAGACGTATTCCGGCGTTGTAAAGCTTGGTAACTGTTGTCCTCACTGATGGTTGGGTGATTCCTCCACTTTGAGACAATAAGTGCCAGTACGGACTTGTGCTCCCACGTACCGTCGAGTATATATTGGGAGACCCCTATAGGCATAAAACCTTTATCCATAAGAAGCCGTGTCGGTCGCCCTACTGATCGCAATGCACCGAACACAGCATTCGGGAAGATTGACTGCCGTACCGGAAAAAGTATTCTGCAGTTTTGCGATTGGTTTGGTACTCCCTCTACCTAGACCTCCAGAGCAGTCCCTTTCATTCCTTTTCAAACTCCTTAACGGAAAAGGTCCATCTGAGCACTTGTCACTTCAGGCTCATTAAAAATCGAAGGAGACTAGAGTCATCTTTTGTTTTTTCTCGACTCTTTAAAACTGAAAAAACAAGTTGTGTCAAAGCGTGTTAAAATTTATTTTAAATGGAATATTCATCCCCTTTTCCTACGTTGATCTTTGGGTTGAGAAAATGGAGCCTACCAACCAAGGAATTCCCCTTAGTGGAAATCCTAGTCCCTTCTCCTCTTGGGGAGATGTTGGTGCGCCCCATATGGCCACATTGTCGCTTCCAGGACTGACAATTGGCTTGCCAGTATGGCTCTTCTCAACCAATGTCGTTCAGAACACCACTATTCCTGAACAATCGAATCAGCAATTAGACGAGTCCAGAGTTACCCACCAGCCTTCTACTTCCTCTAATTCTTCCTCTCCTCCTTCCTCTTCGCTTGACGGGACTGGTAAAGCTAAAAGCCAAGTTCCTAAGGAGAAGAAGGAAAAGAAGAAGAAAGAGAAAAAGAAGAAGGAGCCAAAGGCGAATGGGGGAAAACGAGTGTCGTCTAACGAAAATCCACACACAGCACTGACCAGGCCTAAATCACCATGTGTCATTTGCAGAGGAGACCACTTTCACAGATATTGTCCTTGCATCCCCCGGATACTAAGGGACTTGTCTCCTCGTTTGCACAATCCGGTGTCATCAACCTCTGGAGATCATGTTGAAAGCACACCGTCAACTAGTGAAAGTGAAGCCCCAGGACAAAGAGGGAAAGCTAGATTTCCTTGTAAACTGTGTGAAGGCGACCATGCCCTCCACCGTTGTCCCTTCTTAGATGAGGCTAAAAGATTTTTGGATGATCGTCCGGTTTCACTGTTACGACTTCCTCCTGGATATAAAAAACTCTTCCCAAGTCCGTCACTAGTTGAAAATCCAGCTGGCCCGCTCAGGTGTTCGACTAAAGCACCTGTCATTGAAGATAAAACAACTGAATCCATACCAGACGAAAGTCAAAAGGTCGAGGCGGCAGTTGACCTGGTCTTGCCTTCAGAGGTTTTATCTTCGAATGATACAGTCACTGAAGAGAACAAGGATGACACCGTCCAAATTCTCTTCATCAACACAGACTCCGACGAACATGGGGGCAATCCACCCATTCCTTTACCGCAAGAAGGAAGTTCGTCAGAGCCATACCCACCCATCTACTCAATCCCACCTCCAAGCAACCTAGTTGTATCCTTCGACTGGAATCAACTAGGCAGACCCCGTTTGCCAACAAGCATACCATTCTGAATTATCATTCAAATATATAGAATGGTCATGGCTGGTACCATCATAGATGAGGGGGCTTCTGTGAGTATCCTTTCCTCTATTGCTTGGAAAGCGCTTGGTTCTCCATCGCTGTTGCCTGAAATGAGAAATCTGACAGGCTTTGATAAAGGAACCAGTCGACCTTTAGGGATCCTTCCCGATGTGCCCATAACATTGGGATGGAAGACAGTTCGCATGAACGTCATGGTCATTCAAGGACCCTTGGATTATAATCTACTCCTTGGACGAGACTATATTTATTGCATGGGAGCCATCGTCTCCTCACTCTTTAGAGTAATGTGTTTTCCGCACGAAGGAAGAGTGGTCAAGCTCGTGGACCAGCTTTCATTTCCCGGATCACGCATAGCAAATAGTCATATACCGTCCCTAAATGGTCTCTTCACGCAAGAAATGTCTCAATCCCCAGTCCGTCCGCTCGATGAGCGCGAGTAATTCGGAAGGATATGACTGAAACCCAGGGGACATGCATCCTGGTCTGCTTCGGCAGGAGAACTTCGGGTATAGAGTAAGTTTCCGCGGGAGAATATGACTAGTCTGTACCCCGTTCGTGATTGGAAGAGGGGTTATTCTAGAATAAGATTCTCTTGTCAAAGTTATGTGAGTTGGCGAGCACCGTCACTCACCTTTGTTTATCTTGGTAGACATCGCTGAAGAAGTGTTTTATTTGCTGTGCGAATAGAACAATCTTTGGGTAACCTGTAAGAGGTAGGCCTCTCCCAATGGAACAAATGTTTTGTCTGTAAATTGAGGGGTAATTTTGAAACTCTGTTTTATACCTAGGGGCATTTAAACCTTTTGGCGTGCAAGCAAAGAGTGATTATTTATCCGTTTTTTGGATTAGTCGTTTCCTAACTTGCATTAAGAAAGGATGTGGGGCAAAAATCTAAAAGTTTGCCATTTTTATATGAGACATTCTTATCATATGACTGGATTGATCGAGCAGTTTTAGCGCATAGTTCAAGCTCGTTAAAAAATAAACATAAGACCGAGCAAATGTTTCCACCCGCGTTTAAGCTCGTTAAAAAATGAACTATCCCCCGGTAAGTAACCACCGTGAATGAAGCATTTTCAGCCATTAAAGCCTTGGTCGTGTTTGCACCGTCACCTCCACTTTTCCATTGGCCGATCATTCACCTACATTTGGTTGTTTACCCATTTTGAGGAACAGCTGCGAAGAGTGATTTCACTAGCCATCCTTGTGACACTGCCGTGATTGGAAAATTCCAAACCTTACCTGGAATCAGCTGCTACCTTTTTTTTATCACTCGTTCCTCAAAAGACGAGTCTTCTTTAAGCTCTTTTCTGACTCGTAAAATATGAAAAGATTGTCGAGTTCCAGCCTTCCAGCTCGTTAAAGCGACGGGAAGTGCTATCCCTCCTCTAGATTTTAATCTTTTTGGACCTGAGGGATTATTGCACAAAAAGATCGAGCACTTGTTTTGTTCGGCTCGTTAAAGCGATCGAAAATTCATCCCTTCTGTATTGTTTTATACTTTTTCGGACTTAAGGGATTAGATGACGAAAAAGGAATTTTGGAGTTACCATTACATACCTTTTCAGACTCTCTAAAAATGAAAAGGGCCGAGTTATCTTTGTCGTTAGACTCGTTAAAAAGTTTAATAGCGACAAACTTGTCTTTAGGCGAGAACGAGTTTCACTATCGCTAGGCTCGTTAAAACATAGCGATGGGTTTGCCCGAAGGGAAAATTATAGAACAAGCATATGTTATCCTCCTCAAGCTTGACAAAAATAAAGAGGTACTGGTCAGCAATGACTGGGGAAAAATTGGGAAGAAAACTCAAAGAAACTTTATTGGTAGCAAGTCGCTCTTGAACATGACACTTCCACTCCATGCCTGAGTCGGGTTGGGTTGTTTCATTCACCGGTCACATCACCATGGTCACGCCATACCATCCACATTTGGGGTAAATGCTACCAATCCATCACATAAGTGTCGCCGACATGTTCAAGAGAAGTCATCCAGAGAAGTCACCCGTGTCCCATCCACTACCATACATTATACTTCATTCTTTCATGACCGCCACCCTGAACCATATATCACCAGATCGTTTTCACCTCCATCAAAATCATTTGCTCCGTTCCGTGTCATTGATGTGGGATTCATTAAGGCCCTCCTTTGACGGATCGCTTCTTGTCGACATCAGCTCATTATCCGAGAAGTTGATCTAGGAACACCCCATTCAGTACTTTGAAGCTTGCATGCCTCAATGGCAAGTTTCTCACTTCCGGCGACAGGTATACATCAATGACCTTCGACCGAAAGATTTTGCGTGGTGTTCGACGCCAAGTCCTTTATTCACACCACGTGAATTGTACTGCAGTACCTTGAGGGTCATTATCATTATCGGTGATTCCTCTCGCGCTTGTTAACAGTTTACATAATTGACTGGTAATCAAGCGATGTCTTTCCATGTTCAACTTCAAAACATTTCTCACATGGATCGACTTGTACTTCGAGTGAAGATCGGGCGAGATTGAAGACCCCGGATCTAGTTTCATCCATCCGGGCTGCGATATATATTCAGGAAAAATAAAGACATTGAAATGTACAGCATTGCAGTAGAGATAATCATCCTACCAAAAGGATGATGACTTCATCAGTCTACCATCAGACGATTGTCTGTCCTATGTAAATGAAAATGAATTTATAAAGCTGAGCATGGGAATGCCCGCCTCAGCTAGATCATGAAAACAGTATGAAGATAATGTATTGTATTGTATCTTATTACAGGTCTCCTCCCAGCATTGAAAGAACTTCGGATCCTCCTAATAAAGCATTTCACCCGATAAATGGCCTCATACTTTAGGGGGCAATTGTTATAGACATTTTTGTGCCTTACAGCTCTAAGCATGAAATGTCCATAAACCAAGGGATCCTAAGTCCCTAAAAGTGTTGTTCCAGCTCCTAAAGAAACAAGGTCAACAAATTACAGCTTCTACCAGAAGTTCTCCACCAGAAATTGCTCAGAACTAGTCAAATCAGGATCATTTCAGCTGCTCCACTAGCTAGCTGCGTTGCAAAGCACCCAAATACACTGGCTAGGTGCGTTGCAATACCGGGGTGCGTTGAGCGGGAAATGACAAGTGGCAGAGTCATTCCACGAGGTGGAGAGACAATGGAAGCTTCCAGAATCTTCTCCAATGACACTTGCCTCACTGAATTCGACCAGTGATGAGTAAGAGGCTCTCAGTCTCCAAGTGGAAGCAAGAACTGACAGAGAGAGGCCACTAATCAATTCATGAGCTGACTCATCCTCTTTGCATACATCTATATATGGATCCGTCACCAAGAGATCCAGAGGCTAGAATTTTGTACATTGCAGAGAATTGTTGTTGGGTTTGAGATAGATATCAAAGTATTGGGTGATTTATGCTTTGTTGGAGGTGAAGAGGGGATTCTATGCTGGGAGGTTGATGCTGGACCAGGAATCATCAGTTGTAACTCCTCCTAGATCTTCTTGTTTTATCAATAAAACTATTTGAGTTTCTCCTACATGCTTGTATATCATTGATGTTTGTTATATTTGTATGTTTAGCTTAAATCTGATCCTAAGCTATTTATGAACATAAATCCATGTCTTTGTGTAGTTTCTTTCTTTTGTGATCTTACAGGAACTTGGTGAAGCTGGGCAAGTAAGGGAGCAGGTAGCTGGAAGCTGTCAAAGAGGAGAGAGATTGGATCAAAGGACTAGCGCAAGACACATGTTGGTTCATCCTATTCCTCTTCGTTTATAGTTCATAAAGGAGAATACAAGAGTAGTTTTCCCTGTTTGTTTCTGAGGTCACTGTCACACCTCAGTGGGATAGGGTCGTTCTGAATAGACACTTTTCTCGTTAACAATGGGGAAGGACCTTGGAGCTATACCATTAAGATGAAATACATGAGAGGAAAAGGAATGGAATACTGGGTTTGTTTAGGAAGGATTGGGGCTAAGTGCGGCTCTGCCATCTGGCTCAGTTTCTGCAAAATAGAGAAGTATTTTTTAAGGAACCTGAAATGGTGCTTTCAGTCTGGCAATAGAATCCTCATCGAATTGATCCCATCATGAGCAGGCATGAGATCATATCAATTCCCGATAGGATTCTATTTTTCCTCCATGGCAAAGGCTTCTTCACGTGGGATAAGTTGATTTCAGGTTGGCAGGCCCCCTCCCTATATGGAAATCAGCTGTTGATCTTGGTTTGCCGGAGTCGTTGTTGAGCCAATGGGACTCGTCAGGAATGTTCTAAGAAGCTGCGGGTTTCTCACATCCATGGCATAGGACTTTTTGGTCTTGAATCTGTCTAATGCAAATTTTCAGGTATGCGTAAAGGATATTTATGCTGATATGATTGGTTCAAAGTCTATGCTCTCTTATCCCACTTTCCCATCATCGTTTTGGAAATCAGTTTGCGCACCCAAATTCATATACTTCTCATGGCTGGTGTTTTACAATAAAAATCTGTCCTGGGAGAATTTTAGGAAAAGAAAGTGGCATGGGCCGAGTAGGTGCCAGATGTGTGAATTAGAAGAGGAATCCAATCTTCACATGTTCTTCCAATGCAACTCTATTCAGAAAATATGGCGGGATCTGGAATTTCTATATGGTTTCCCTCTTCTATCTCATGCTTCTACTCCTGCTACATTTGATTGGTGGAGTAGGCAAAGAGAATCATGGAGATCGATCATTATAATTGCTTTATGTGTTAGGATATTCCGACACATAGGAAATAGTTAAGTATAACTTGGTCTAGTATAGACTTAGGTAAAGTGTGTTTCTTTACTATGTACATTTTGTAACTTACAATCCGACAGTCATGATATGTAGTGATCCGACGGTTCATTCTCTCCTCGGACTTACCGACACTTGATCCGTGGCTTAACACCCGATTGGTCCATGATCTCTATTTAAAGAGCATGGAGGGTCATTTGTAGGTTAACCGTCCATGAGAGAAGCTTATGTAAATTTTCATTCTTTTATTAATAAATTGCCTGAAGTGGCCACATTGGCTCAGGCCATGGACTGTTTCCCTCTTTGAGGGTTTTAACCACGTCAAAAGTACTGGTGTATTGATCTGTGATCTATTTGTGAGCAGTTTCCTTTGGTGTTCTGTCTGAGGAACTTACCTTGTAAATTCCTACATGGTATCAAAGCTATTTGAGGGCCGCGTCCGTTGGTGATCCAAATCTGAAGCCGATAGAACTGCATCCGACTGTCGTTTCCTAGATCTACTATTTCTGACTATTTTCAGGCCGAGAGGACTGCTCTATTATGTTGGAAGCATCTGTTCCAGTGAGGAACCCCTTTCGTTTCATGCGAAAAGGTTTCTGGTAGCCCTAGCTACGTCATTTTTAAGATCTGGAGGTATATAGTGTTTATTTGCAGTTTACAGTTATTTTCTCTCTGTTTATTTCGGTTTCGGTTTATTTAGCCTTTTTTTATTACTGGATCTATACCTTTCATTTTTGCATATGCTCTTTGCCCCGCAACTCTGTGCGATCTGGGAAAATCAGAAACAGAAAGGAAGGTTTTTTCTCATACGTATGCTCTTTTCCGCTGTGCCTTAGTGTGATCTCAGAAAATCAGAAACATTGAGGAAAATATTTAGTTTCCGGCTAAAGCTAACTTCGAGCCACAAGGTTCATTTTTTTTGTATGTCCATGTTGGGTTTTGTGTTTTTTGTTTTGTAGGGAAAAAAGCTTTCTCAAAGCAAGCTCGCAACCTAAAGCTTCAACGTCCCCCTCTCCCTCTCTCTCTCTCTCTCAAACTTTTTGTGTAGCTCACTTGGTCCAAAGCTAATTTATGAGAGTAGAGGTCTTGAGTTCAAGTCTCCTTTTTGTGGGGGCGGATTTTTCATTTCCGCACATTCCCACACTTCGTCGGCATCTTCATCAATTTTTCTTCAAAAAACCATAATTTCTTCATCCGGAAGCCATTTTCAAAACCATTTTTTTTAAACAGCCTAATTTTTCGAGATCTTTCCATTGGAACACTTCGTTTCAACATCTACAACTTCAGTTTCTGTTAAAATGGAAATTCCATGCCAAGTTATTCTTGACAGCACCAACTACTTCCAATGGTGGTCCTACATTGTGGATTTACTTAGAAGTAAAGGTCTCTACAGAATAGCCTCAGGCCAAGAAACCAAACCAAAAGATGAAGATAAGGCAGCTAAATGGGAAAATAGGCAAGATCAAGCACGTGGGTTGATAGGGATGTCTATTTCTCCAGATATTAGATTCCATATTGCAGAACTTGATACTCCTGATGAAGCATTGAAACATATTACTAAAGTTTTTGGAATAAAAAATGAACTTAGAGCCCATCAACTTGAAAATGAGTTGCTTACATTGGACCCCAATAATTTTTCTTGCATTGAAGATTTTTTGTCCAAGTTCAAGACCCTTAGACTTCTCTTGGAAGGTGTTAAGGTTAAGAAAGAAGATAGTGACCTTATCTATTCCATTCTTACTAAGTTGGGACCAGCCTACTCTGTGTTTGTTTCCACCTTCCATTCTACAAGAGAAGCCTTCATTTCTCAAGGACAAGACTACAAGTCCCCTTCCTTTGATTCTTTTTGTGATTCTTTAATAAGAGAACAATAAAAACTCTTACACCTTGGTCTTCTTAATCTTGGAAACTCTTCTAAGAAAGCGTTAGCCACCCAGCAGCAACCAAATCCAAAGAATCCTAAGAATTTGTATCCTAAAAGGAATGTTCCTAAACCAAACAAGGGTCCTAAGCAATTTTAGCCTCAAAATTAAAAATCATTTCAACAAAATGATAAGACAAATAAAAACAAAGGGAAGAAGACTGATAGACATTGCAACTTTTGTAATCGAGATGGCTATCTAGAATCCAAATGCTTTAAGAAGATGGAAGCCTTGGAAGCAGCAATGAAGAAGCATAACATCCATTTGGAGCACTCTTCAACTTCAACTTCATCTTCAAGAATGGCACTTTCTGCTTGTGGTTGTCAAGCATCTCGGTCTGGCTATGCACTAAATGTATCTTCTTCTTCTCATTCTCATGAGTGGCTCATTGATTTTGGAGCTTCTTATCACATGGCCAAAAACAAAGCCATGTTTTCTTCTTTAAATGATTGTAACACCAAAAATATATATGTTGGTGATGATAGATCTCTTAGTGTTGTAGGGACTAGAACTGTTCATATAGACAATGGTCAATTTAATGATGTATTATGTGTTCCAACCTTATCCTGCAACCTTCTATCTGTATATCAGATAACTCATTCAGGTGAAGGTAAAATCGTTGAATTTTCACCTCACGATGTTGTAATTAAGGACCTAAGAGATCCTAGACAGATTTTAGCTTCTGGCATTGCTGATGATTCTACAAGGTTGTATAAGTTTCACAACTTTGGGTCATCAAATATTCCCTCGGTATTTGTTGCTCATAATGATGAAGTGAGCAAACTTTGGCATGAGCGATTTGGTCACTTAAACTATCGCTCTCTTCAGAATCTGTGTAAAGAAAATATGGTGACAGGTCTTCCAATGGTATCTTGCAGAGATGGTGTTTGTTCTGGATGTGTACTCAGAAAACATCATTGGGACAGTTTTGAAAAATGTGCCTCTTGGCATGCCTCAGCCCATTTATAGCTCGTGCATAGTGATTTATGTGGTCCACTTCCAGTTGTTTCATTCTCTGGCTACAAGTATTTCTTAACTTTCATTGATGATTTCTCCAGACGCACTTGGGTATACTTCTTAAAACTCAAGAGCGAAGTATTTAACATGTTCTTGGCCTTTAAGGCCTTTGTTGAAAAACAATCTGGACATCAAATTCTTAAGCTAAGATCTGATAATGGCGGAGAATATGTTAACAACAAATTCATCAACTTTTGCACTGAGAATGGAATTCAAATGCAACATACTATTCCATATACTCCACAACAAAATGGTGTAGCTGAAAGGAAGAATTGCACCTTAAAGGAAATGGCTAATTGTATGCTTCAATCTAAAGGACTTAGTCTTAATTATTGGGCAGAAGCAATTAACTGTGCAAATAACATAATAAATCGCACTCCTACTAAGGTTTTAAAGAATATCACTCCAGAAGAAGCATGGAGCTCAATTAAACCAGATGTAAGTCACTTTCGTGTTTTTGGAAGTGAAGCATGGGCCCATATTCCAGATGAGAAACATAAAGCTTTAGAACCTAAGAGTGAAAAATGTATTTTTGTTGGATATTCTGAAGATGTCAAAGGATATAGACTTATTCCACTTAAGTCCAAGAATGTTATCATTAGAGGAGATGTAAATTTTGCTGAAAATATATCGGCCTACGAGCCTAGTTCGGCGGATGTGCCACCTCTTCCTATCTCTTCTACTTTTGAAAATATTTCTTCTTCAGATGATGAAAGCGAGGATGAAAATCCTCCCCCACCTTCTCAGGATCCTCCTTCAGCTCCTCAGCTTCCAAAATGGGTCCGTGCTACTCGGGATGCAGCAGGTGATCTTGTCGGTGATCCTACAGATCAACGACGTACACGTTCTCAGTTTGATAGAGCCTCTTCTTTACTGGCTCAAGCTTCAGTGAATTATGATCCTGACACCTTTGCAGAAGCTTCAGGCCATCCAGATTGGGAAGCAACTATGAATGAAGAATATCATTCATTATTGGCAAATGATACATGGGATCTTGTTCCTCTACCAAAGGGACGAAAACTTGTTAGATGCAAATGGGTTTACAGAACCAAGTATGGACTAGATGGGAAAGTTGATAAACATAAAGCTCGTCTTGTTGCTAAGGGTTTTTCACAAGTTGAAGGCATTGACTACACTGAAACCTTATCCCCTGTTGCCAAAATGAACTCTATCCGCCTTGTTCTTTCCCTTGCTGCCTCTTTCAAATGGGAACTCCATCAGATGGATGTTAAATCTGCCTTCTTGCATGGGGACTTGCATGAAGAAATCTATATGGAACAACCTATTGGCTTTATACAAACAGACTCCAGCCTTGTATGTCGACTTAAGAAATCCCTTTATGGTCTCAAGCAAGCTCCTCGAGCTTGGTATGCCAAAATGGATAACTTTCTTTTAGAAAATGGCTTTTCTAGGTGTCATTCTGACAATACTGTCTACACCAAGAAAGTGGGCAAGTCTCTTATCATTCTTTTTTTTTATGTTGATGATCTTATCCTGACTGGTAGTGATCCCAACCTTATAAACCATGTGAAGTCTAGCCTTAAAAGGAAGTTTGAAATGATAGACTTAGGACACTTACATTATTTTCTTGGTCTTCAAGTCTTGCAATCCAAGGAAGGTATTTCCCTTTCCCAGTCCAAGTATGCCTGTGATATTCTACGCCATTTTCACATGGAAGACTGTAAGCCTACCCCTTCTCCCTTTCAGTCTGGAGTCAAACTTTCAGTCACTTGTACTTCTCCTGAAGTTGATGCTACCTTATACCATCAACTGGTAGGAAAACTTTTGTATCTAACCCATACTCGTCCTGACCTTTCCTTTGTTGTTGGCCTTGTTGCTCGGTTTATGCAAAACCCACGTGAAAGTCATTGGAAAGCAGCTAAAAGAATACTTCATTATGTTCGAGGTATATTTCAGTTTGGGATTCATTACAGTGTCGAAGCATCTCCTCTATTGGTTGGTTTCACTGATTCTGATTGGGTTGGTGACCCTAATGATCGGAAGTCTACTGCAGGTTATGTGTTCACTCTTGGTTCAGGACCTATTACATGGGCTTGCAAGAAACAAGGTGCCATTTCTCTTTCTTCAGCAGAAGCAGAGTATCGTGGTGCCGTAGAAGATAGTAAGGAAGCCTTGTGGCTTCGTCAGATCCTGTCAGAGTTTGGCTTTCAGCAGCAGCATCCGACTACACTTTGGTGTGATAATCAAAGTGCCATTAAACTATGCAAAGATCCAGTCCAACATCAGCGCAGAAAACACATTGAACTGCACATGCACTTCATCGGAAAGCTCATCACGACTATGTTCTTGAAGTGCAATATTGTTCAACATATGATCAAGTTGTAGACATCTTTACAAAGGCTCTCACAGAGGCGAAGTTCACTAAACTTCGATTTATGGTTGGAGTACAGGAAGTTGTCACTGAGCGGGGATAGGCTCTAGTGCCTCCTTCCTTCTCCTATTTGTGTCATATTTGTAAATCCTTCAATCCTATAACAAGTTGTTCCTAAGGGGGGATGTTAGGATATTCCGACACATAGGAAATAGTTAAGTATAACTTGGTCTAGTATAGACTTAGGTAAAGTGTGTTTCTTTACTATGTACATTTTGTAACTTACAATCCGACGGTCATGATATGTAGTGATCCGACGGTTCATTCTCTCCTCGATATTACCGACACTTGATCCATGGCTTAACACCCTATTGGTCCATGATCTCTATTTAAAGAGCATGGAGGGTCATTTGTAGGTTAACCATCCATGAGAGAAGCTTATGTAAATTTTCATTCTTTTATTAATAAATTGCCTGAAGTGGCTGCGTTGGCTCAGGCCGTGGACTGTTTCCCTCTTTGAGGGTTTTAACCACGTCAAAAGTACTGGTGTATTGATCTGTGATCTGTTTGTGAGCGGTGTCCTTTGGTGTTCTGTCTTAGGAACTTACCCTGTAAATTCCTACATTATGGTGTGCCTAGAGGTGGAGGAATAATAAAATCTTCAATGAAGCAAAGGAACCCCTCATGGATATATTACATCACATAATTCTCATATATGACTCTGTCCCCAATAATCTTCCAAAATTGAAAAATGTCAACAGAAGTGGGCTGGTAGATTCTTTCCTCAAGACCCCGAGGGCCTTTTTTACGGTGCTTCCCAACAAAATTCATGCGGCTGTGGGGTGGTCATTATTGTGGATGAGAATCTACATTACAGCCTATCCTGGAACGCAGTTAAGGGTACAAACAACTTGTCGGAGGCAAAGGCCCTCGCGGGTCTTCTCGCTCATCCATTCTATCTCAATCTTCAGGGACTCAAAATTTATGGTCGATCATGTCAATGGTAAAAGCCTCATTAGGTGCCCTCACCTCGCATGCTGGATGGATAGAATTATGTTTTTTTGGGGTCAAATGGGAGGGAGTTCCATTCAGCACGTCTACAGAGCCCGGAACCAGAAAGCAGATTTCTTGTCAAAGGAGGGCCTTCACCTCGGCTCAGGTTCATTGTCATTGAAGGTTTCAGCTGGTGAGGAGTGTTTTTCCATTCAGGACTTCTGCATTCTGGGTTTTTAGCTCTCTTTCTATCTGCCCTTATGATTTGTTTCTGGTTTCTCCTTTTTGATTTTTGATTTACCTGGTATCTGTCAGAATATGTATGGCTTCATCTATCACTGATTTCTTTCCCAGTTTGCGCTGGGGGTGTCCTTGCATCTGTGTATCTTCGAGTTTTTGGCAATCTGCTCAGAAGAAACTCTCCTCTGGTTTTTGTCCTATGCTTCTCTTATTTGCATAATATGTACCATCTGGAACTGTTTATACATACTCAATATAATACAATATAGCTTTTTCTTTATGAAAAATGAAAATTCATTTAATTACAATAATATAGTAATATTACAAATTCAGAAAGATAATAATCCAATTCTAACATAATGACATAATTACTTACAATTGCAATAACATTGGTAATAACAATAAACATAATCACGAGGCTTACCACATTTAACATTCATAATAGCACTAACCATCAAGCTTATCTAATTCATAGAGATTTAAAATTAAAAAATCAAAATGTCATCCTGGAATGAAAGGAATGAATATTTTGTTAGCTACCTATACCAATAGGTTTCATTTTTCATGATTGGCAGGGGAAGTGCCAATATGATCTACTTTGGTGATGCAAAGATCTCATATTTGTGTGGAAAACACCTATCTGCAGTTGGTTGATGCTGTCCTACTTCTGAATGGGTGATCCAACAGTCTAAGCTGGGTCATGCCATGTTTCAATTTTTTGTTGTAGATTAGAGAAAGAAATCTGTCCAAACTGTTCAATCTTGGCAGATAAAGTAGTTAGGTAGAGAATGAAGGTCCCCAACTGTTTAATATGGGGCCTTGGAAGTAATAAGGCTAGCCTTAGATAGAAAATCAAAAGGAAAAAGCCAAAGGAAAAGAAAAGGCACATGAGGGTTTGCAAGTCTAAGTGCACCCTCCTTGAAGTAACAAAAAATGCTAGGCAATAGAATGGGTAGGTAGATGGGGTTGCAGAAGCATGATTTATGACATTTCACTGGCCTAAGCAAAGGGAAACATGGTGTCAGTACAGATCTTCCTATTCAGCAGTTTTTCTAGCAGCAAGGTGAAGCATGTCTAACTTCCCAATCATCCCCCATCACATTCCTTGCTAACATCCCAATACCACCTTTGTTCATGAGAGAAAACAAACTTATTGATTGATTCTTGTTGCATGAAAGAGCCACAGTTCCTATGTAAAATTCTTTTCATTTTGATCTACTCTCCTAACTAAGCTTTCTTCCTATAAAACTTAGTCTTTGCTTCCTCTTCTCCATATACTTCCATCCAATACTAACTACTAACTCTATCTACACTTAACTCCCTATGTTCCCCTTTCCCTATTACTATATCACTATTGTGCATAAAATGCCCCAAAATGTATATATCCCTCCCTTTGGGCATTATAGCCCTATGTTCAAAATGTGGATAACCATGCAGAATCAAAGTCTTGTTCAAAGATGCGTTGTTTAAAGTCAGGGATTAAACTAACCCCTGGTTGGTTTAATAACCTAAGCCCCACCCTTTTTCCCCTTACAACCCCTTTGAAATGTTTTACCCGCATAATTTGCACAAAACATTGAAAAACCCACTATGATGTCTAACCCGCGCTATTTGCAATAAACACCAATAAACCCACTTTTTCCCCTTACCCAAAGTTTTGATTAAAGCGCATTGAACACAAAAAACATTGAAAAAACCCATATTTTCTTTGATTTCCAAAGGTCCCGCCAGGCGCGCTTTTTCATAAAAAATAATTGTTTATTCCCCGCCTCCCCGCCGTATCGTCCTATCATGTTGGCAACCCATCGCCCGTCGGATCTGGGCTTTCCCATCCGACGGCCCATATCAATATCGGGCCGCCCCCGATGTCCGGACTATAACACCCGAAAAGTGTCAGAGGGTGACGTCAGAGCAGTGCCACACGTTGCTCCCAGGTTATATCGGGAGGCCGCCTGCCAATACCACCCCCGTACAATAAGTAGTCTGAAATTACCGCTTACCGCTTTGGTTTACCGCCCGCCCACGCCATGCCCATGTCATGCCAAGTCAGCGTCACGTCAGCGCCCGGCCCGCCATTGCTCCGACCTGTCTGCCACATCACCGGTCCCCGTGGACCACTCACAGGCCGCCACGTCACCTTTCCGTACCCGACCCCACCCGATGACATCATGCTGACGTCATCCAAAAAAAGCGCGCCAAAGCCAAAATGGTCCATATTTTGCCAAAATTCACGGTTTTTTCGCATTTTTTAGCGAAAGACTGTTCTGCCCCCTACATGCGAATTACATCCATTTCGCCGCCAACCTACTGAAAGCTACTCCAGAACTGCTGCCGCCTACAAGTCGACTTCAACCAAGCCTCCGCCATTGCTCCACAACGAGATACTTACCAAATTCTCCATCCGCCTGGTCTATTCCATTCTGCATTTGTAAAAAACCGCTGAACTGCCCGTTTCACCTAAGAATTCGACCTGCACTGCCTTGGAATCAATCTAATTGCTCCTACACCGGCCAATTGTGCCCAATTGCACCTAAATTATCCTCTCAACACTGTAAACCTGCAAGTTTACCTTAACCTGTTGCGCAAAACTGCATTTGCCTGAAGTTTGTTATAATTCCGATTGAAAACACATACAGACCATGGAAACACCAATAGCATTGAACATTCCACCCTTGAATGCCCCACACAGAGAGCTGGAATGGCAGGCCCTGGGTGATAGAGATTACCAGATGACAGAAACACTCTCAATGGACACCAAATATAATATTCATGTACTCAATGAGCTAAAGGCCAAGCACCTCAATGGAACTGATATTCTAGGGATTTGGGACTCCAATTTGCCCATTTATAATCTTCCTCAAGTCAATGTCCTTCCAGATTTAATTCATAGATGCAGTGCCAACTATGACCCATGTCAAAGAGCTGTCCTCAATACCTCAGGTTCAGTTTTGTTCCATGTCACCCCTGAGGCTATAAATCAAATGCTGCACTTTCACTCTACAAAGCCATTGACTCCTCTTTCCATGACGGACTTGCTAAAGAAAGGAGGCAAGTTGTCTAGTGCCCAAATCATAAAGATTAATCAGCTATTCATTGAATCAGGCTCTCAAACTGTGAGGACCCCTCCTATAGGAAATGTATATTTCAATGAGTTGGGCAAGTTGCTTGTGGATTTGATCAGTTATGTCCTGGGTTACAGATCAGCTGAGGATGCTGATGAAACCATTCTGGCAATGATGTCTATCTTCTCCCCTGGAATGCCTCCTTCTGTTCACTATGATTATGTTGCATACATTGCCAATAAGATTCATGAACAATTGATGAATCTAGAGAGGGAAAAGGTGTTTAGATACACTTCATACATCTATCACTTGTTCCTATTTTATCAACCTGATGGCTTCCCTATTCCTCTCAAGAAGTTTGATGCTCAGGGAAACCCAAGGTCTGTGGTATTTTGGACTTCAATCTTTCATCACACATCTTATTCACCATACAACAACTGTGAATTCATTGACCTCTTTATCCATCTAGCTATGTCCTTGCTATTGGGTACCCCTCCTCCAAGATTGATAGATGAGATGCAAAGGATTCTCCAGCTCTCAAAGGCCTACAGCATTGGGGATTGGTACTTTTACCAAAACCATACAGTGATCAGAATATATGGCTGTGAATTGGCCCCATATAGACGTCCAAGATATGTCCCTATGAGACTCTTTGCCTTAGAGTATTTCAGGTAGTTTGGAAATGCAGACATGGTCCATTTCCACAGCAAAAACAAGAAGGTCCAACTCAAAATCAGAAACCAGCTAGGCCCATTTCTTTATAATAAAAGGGAAGAAGGATGGAAAGAAGCAGATAAGATCCTAGAGGGCCTCCAATTGCAAACCAGTTTCCTCTGGTCACCCTATGACCCCAATCACTTCATTAGTCTTAGAAGGGTCAAATATAAGATGGCTAGTTATGATCATGTCAGGTTGCCTCACATTGAAAAATATGCAAACCTATTAAGATGGAAAGAGGGCACTCTAGAAGAGGCAAGTAGTAGAGAGGAAATAGCACAAAGAGAAGCAAAGAAACTTGAGAAGGAAGCTGACTTGGAACATTTTGAACAGGTTTCTTCTTCTTATCATATTCGGATTGGAGCAGCTGCCTCATCCTCTACAGCCCCTCACCCAGCAGCTCAAACTACTTCTCAGGCTGCCAGCAAAGGTAAAGAAAAAGAGATGGAGCAGGAACAACCACCCCCTACAGCAGAATAGCAAAAAGAGCAGCCTAAGCAGCAAGAAGAAACAGCTGAGGCCCCAATATCTATAGAGCAACAGGCTCAAGAAAATGTACCTCCTAGGCAGGAAACGATAGTGGAGGCCTCGGTGCTGCAAACTCCACTAAATGAAGAAAGAACTAGGAAGAGGGATAGAGAGCAGGAAACTCCCCTCACCACATCCACAAATCAACAAGGGGAGAAAAGGCAGAGATTAAATCCTCTTTCTGAAGAGGAGATGCCTATTGGGCAATCCTTGGGAATGGCCCCCCCTAGTATGGAGGCATCTGCCAGTTCCTTTCAGCAGGAACAAGAAAGAACCCTTGGAGGAGAGGTCAACTCCTCCAGCCAGCAAAGGAGAGCTGAATCAGGCATAAAGCAACAATTTATTGACATCAAGAAGAGAAATGAGCCAGTCAGGCTCCAACTCTACAATCACTTGCTTAAAATGGCCCCTACAAACCAGCAGAGGCTTATGTCAGCATATGACATAACAGAGGGGAAAATGACTATGAGTCATTTCATGCCTACTATGTTGCAGCCACAGTCAGCTGCAGATTATATAAGAACTAATCTTGAAGTACTTGCAAAAGACATCCACCCAATGGACCAGATAGAGCTTAACAAGCAAACGGGTGAGATGGTCTATTCAACTCTGGCAGACAAGACCTTCCTTGCACACAAGTTGCAAAACAGTCTGCATAATACAACTGCCCAACTTGAGTTGGAGAAGGCATCCTCTCAGGCCAAAGACAACAGGATCAGGTCTTTGGAAGACATTATTATAGATCTTGGGCATGACCCAAAGGATCCCAAAGCTATACAGGCACTGCTAAAGGAAAGAGATGCAGATATTGCAGCTTTGAGAAAGATGGTGAAGATCCCAGCAACCCTTCACCCTCAAACGGAAGAGGTTGCTCAGCAGAGGAAGGACCAAGATGTAGCAGCCATGCTGCTAACACTGCACAAACAGTTGGTGCAGATAGAGGGAAAATTGGTAGAAACAGAGGCTGCATTACAAGCAGCCCTGCAGCAGAAAGCAGGAGGCCAAACATCTCAGCCAGTGATCAACCTTGAGGAGCCCCCTCAAAGTATCACTCCTCCCACAGGACAGACAGCTGAAACAGGTCCATCAACTTCAGCACCAGCAACAACATCAGAACAGGCTCCAAGCCTGGACATGCAGAAGATGATGAAGGAGATTCAAGTCCTAGAAGCCCAGATGGCAGAGCTGAATGAAGCCAAGGAGAAATTGGCCACACTCAATGAGAAATATGACAAATCAAAGCAAACTGTGGCTGAGAAAACCAGGGAAGTTAGAGCTCTGGAGAAAAGGATAAAAGAACTAGAGAAAGAGCTCTCTCTTGAGAAAGTGGTAGCTGAGATCAAGAAAGTCTTATGGGCCAATATTGGCCAATCAATAACAGATCAATGGCAGTACATAGAAACCATTCATGAGCACATGGAGCTCATAGGCAGGGCACACAAGGAAAGCCAAAGAGCAAGGGCATCTCTAGGCACTATGCCTGAGATAGCCAATAGAATGATCAATGTTCTCAATAACCACACAGGCCCTCAGCTGGCAGCCATAGGAATCACCAATAGAACTGACACCATCTTGCTGATAAAGAGGGTCCTCACTTTGAGAAATCTGGTGCAGACATTGGATAGAAGGTGCCAGGAGATGCAAACAGAGGTAAACAAGTTCACAGATAAATTCACAGCATTGCATAGCAGAGGCCTTCCCAGCTTACTGAACAGCGCAGGAAGGCTACTATCCCATGAGAACTATGCAAAAAAGGTGAATACATTTGCCACTAATCAGATCACTGCAGGATCTAGTACCCCAGAGGAAGCAGGGCCTGCATCTGGGCAGAGCCTTTATGAGAAAATAGAAAATTTGTTTTTTATCATGAATGAAATCAAGCATTTGTTTGAAGTGCCTCCTAATTACTTCAAATATACAGAGGCAGATGAAACACTAGGCACAATTTTGAGGCATCAGTTGCCTACACAGGAATGGTGGACCAGCATGATACAGACATTGCTGTAAACACACAGGTTTTCATCAAATTTTCACATCAAAATACAAATCATCGTGTTCAGACAGGTGATACATCCACTATGATTGTAAAAGACTGGGCTGAGCCAACTCAGCAAAGCAATTTGGCCACCAAAGCAACAATGACAGGTACAGATGACAGGGCCGAGAAAGCTACAGCACGACAGAGCCATAAAGGCACACCATTCAGATTTAATGAAGAGCGCTCAACCGACTCAGTGGCCTCCAAAAGTCAAAAAGGTCTCTGACAGAACCAAAGGATATTCATTGTGAATTTAAAGCAGCAATAACTTTCTTATCTGCTATTCTGAAAGTTGGTGAACGCAGTTATTGAGTGAATGACTCAGCGTTCAGATATTTTGTAAAAAGCTGATTGTATATATTTCCCCTCACATAAGCTTGCAGGGGTTGTTGATTTTCTCTTGAAAAGAACCTATGCTGTAAATTTTCAGAGTGTTAATACAGAGAGTCGATGGAATTTCCAAAGTTCTGAGTTGTTTGATGTGTTGCGGTGTGATGGCTTACTGCTACAGGATTCCTGCGTATTTCATGGCACAATAAGTTTTCTTGAACTCTTTTGTTATGTATTTCATTCTTTCATAATCCGTTCATGCTTTATATTTCACAGTTTGATAGCACAGAAAAAGAATAGTTTCAGGAATTGTTCATTAAACACCCTGAACTCAATCTATGCTATTATGAATGTTTTCCTCTAAGTATTAGTTATGAAAGTGTAATTCTTAACTGCTTCACCTTCAGACTAAAACTTCACAGTGACTATTATTCAGGAATTCAAATCTGCTCCTGGGTGATATATCTCTTTCTCACATCACCAGCTTTGTGAAAAACTCTTAATTGCCTTTCACTGGCTAATCGTATTTCAACATCACAATTTTAAGTTTGTTTCGTGACATATCAAAATGGCCCTGCAGTTCTAAGCTATCTTACTCAATACCTCAAACAACCCATAATCACAGACTCCATTGCCCAATGGACTAAAACTGTCTGAAGATCTCATCTTAGCTACTGGAAGACATCATTCAACCAAAATTTAAACCAAACCCTCACCTCATAACTAGCCTAAGATCCTAAATAACTAAGTTAAAAACTAAAAGAGAGAGCCCTCTCTGGTTACAAGTTGGCTAGAACCTGCAATCCAAAGCTTGGTTAGTGGTTACCCCGGCCGTATTCCCTCAGGAGTCAAAGGGAACAACCTGGGTGTTAACATAAATGGCGACTCCACTAGGGACCTGAATGAACTTTATAACCCCCTGTCTGATTCTTAATACTGTAGATAAAGCCTGAGTGACAGCCAGACAGCCTTAGAAACTGCCTCTGCTTTGCATTTGCAGGAGTACATAAAAGCTGCCTCAGTCAATCTTTATGCAGTCTTAAGTTCCATACAGCTGTGCTATGCCTGATTAGTCCTTGTCAAATATCACTATCTCTTAGAATATTCTCCTAGAAGAAACTCACAGAAACTGGCTCCTAAGAAGAAAACTTGCTACACAAGGTCAAACCCAGACCCAGATCCATCACCTGAATTCCAAAATCCAAACTTGATTTCAAGAATCCTCAAGAGACACAAATCAGAAGGGACTCTATCAGACTCAAGTTCTAAAACAGGTCTTCAAACTGACATTCCAACCCCTGCTAAGGTTTCTCCACATCCTCACACCACTATCCCACAACCTCCTAGTTCTTCATCCACTTCACAAGGTATCATTTCAGCCACTCCATCTACTACACATACCCCTCTCATCCCCTTTCCTCCACTTGTCCCATTCGTTCCTGTTATCCCTATTGCCCCACCAAACATGGCTAATAGATATGCCCCACTGCAGTTATCAGCCAATCCAGGGCCTATGCCTCAATATTACCAAAGCAAGATTTCATATTTTGATGGTATCGGCTCTTATACAGCCCTTCAACATACTAAGAAAATGCAGGACTACTTTGAAAATTATGAGATAGATGATGATGGGGTTAGGATGAAAATTTTTGTGCAAAGCCTAACAGGAGATGTAAGATCATGGTTTAGATCGCTCCCAGCAAACTCTATAGCTGACCCTGAAGCCCTGTATCAAACCTTTATCAACAGATGGGAGAAGAAAAAGGATCCACTTCACATTTTATCTGAATACAATACTATCAAAAGAGGTCCCCAAGAAACTGTCTTGGATTATTGTGCTCGGTTTAACAATGTCTACAATGCCATTCCCCAAAATCTCAGACCCCCACCTGACCTAGCTCTATACACCTTTCCTGATGGGTTTGATTCAGATATGGCATACCAATTAAGAGAAAGATCTCCTCGAACTTTAGCTGAAATGCAAGACATAGCAGTGAGTGTAGAAGCCAACCTAATAGCTAGGAGAAATAGGACCAGAACTGAAAGAAAGACTACCTTCAAAGAAGAGGCTTCAGGCTGGGATCAGAAATTGGATGCAATAATCACTAGTATGCATAGGTTAGGTGACAGAGTAGAATCAGTTGAGAGGAAGTCATCATGGGAAGCACCACAGAACAATCCTACCAGGAATCCCAATTTTAGAAGAAACCAAAATCCTAATGTTGGCAAGGCAAGCCCTGAACCAGAAATTAGACCTCCATTCCAAGAAAACTATGCTGAAACATCCACTTCTAATGAGCAGATTGATGATACCCATATCAATTTGATGGGCCTCAACAATGATCAGCAAGTCTTTTTGAGTCAAGAGGATCATGAAGATGAAGACATCAAGCAGTTCCAAACCAAGTCAGGTGAGTCATTTGACTTTAAACAAGGCTATGACACAGCTGTTTATGAAGTTCATAAACAATACAAATTAAGAAGTAGAACAATAAATGTGACACAGCCTGAGAAAACAAAGGATAGCCTGCAGCCCAAGAAAGCTATTGTCACTGAGCCTACTAACAAAACTGATTCAATTGCAAATGAAGTAACAGTTGAAGAGGTAACCAAACCATTTCCCTTGAATGAACAACCAATGGTTACACCTCCTTCACAGCACAATCCAAGCAACACTTTTCAAAAGGTAAACAAAAAGGACAAACCTCAAGATCAGAGTGAGAGTCAAGAAGAAAACTTAATTAACAAAGAAAAGGTTGTTAAACAGGACACCAAGATCCAATCTGAAAAACCTTTTGACTTAGAAGCTGAAATTGGAAAATTGAAGGTAGCCATTCCTCTTTCAGAGCTAGCCAAGCATGACATTTACAAACAACAAATCAAGAAGTCCCTTCAACTGACCCACAATAAAGATGATGTCAATGTGTTGGATGACACCCCAGAATTGCTTTTCGGTCCAGAGGTTGATGGAAAGACAGCAGTGATAGGAATACTACCTTTTTATGTCAGCTTGCATGTTCATGATAAGATATTACATAATGCAATGTTTGATTCAGGTGCTTCCCACAACCTGATGCCTAAGTCAGTAATGGAAAGATTGAATCTAGACATCACAAGACCATATAAGGACCTATTTTCATTTGACTCCAGCCAAGTTAAGTGTTTAGGCTTGATTAAAGACCTATGTGTGTCCCTTGTCCAGTACCCAAACAAAACAATTTTAATGGATGTGGTAGTTGCTGATATCCCACCCAAGTATGGAATGCTGTTATCAAGATCATGGGGGGCTAAACTCCAAGGTTCCCTACAATTGGACATGTCATATGCCACTATCTCTGTCTTTGGGCAACCAAAGAGGCTATACAGAGAATCACTCATGAAATACATGGTGAGCAGTGAAGAAAAACCCCAAAATTTCCCTATTTATGCAATCCATTCGGACATGGATTCTTTCATTCTGTTCAATGATGATAAAAGTCCAATGAGGGATAACAAATCTGTCACACTTGAACAAGATATGCATGTCAGTGAGCAATCAAGTTCCCAAGAAATCAAGGTTGTGCAATCAAGTGATGAAACTGTTCTAGAAGACAAACCAGATTTAAAACAAGAGCTCCAACTTACAATCCCAAGTCATAGAGAAGATATTGAAAATCCCCTAAATCAAGAGATCCTATGGTTTCTTGAGTTTGATGGATCAGTCAACAAATTAGGGGCAGGAGCTGGAGTGTGGATTCATAACAAACAAAGCAATCATGCAGAAGGTCGAGCCTATAGGCTTAATTTTAGATGTACTAATAATATGGCAGAATATGAGGCTCTTCTGCTAGGCCTCAAACTGGTAAAATCATTTCAGGCCACAAAAGTTTCAATCATGGGAGATTCAGACCTTATTATCCAACAAGTAAAAGGCAATTTTGTCACAAATGACAAAAGACTAAGATCATACAGGTCTGCTACTATTGAAATACTCAAAGCTTTCACTGAATTTCAAATGACCAAAATACCTAGGACTCACAACATTCATGCACACAGTTTAGCTACATTTTCCAGTACATGCAAATTGCCTTTTGAACCCAATCACTGCTTTACAGCTGAGATAAAACACAGGCCTTCTGTCCCAAACAATGTCAAAGATTGGCAAGTGTTTGAGGATGACACACAGATAAATCATTTCTTAACCTTGCAGCATGAATTTTCAAGCTTGAACATTGATGTTGATTCTGTGAAAGACACACAGCCATTGAGTGAACAGGGCCTAACAGCAATATCACCCAAAACACCAAATCAAATACTTTGTCCAACAAACTTTGACAAGGAAAAAATACAAGAGCTTGAACAATTGCATTTTGATGAAGTAGCTGGTACAGAGGCTGAAATCATAGAGCTAAAAGATAACTTTCTACCAACAGGCCTAACTCCATTAGAGGACATTTTTGACTCAAATGATGTTCCTAGAAAACCAAAAATGCAACCCCTTAATGCTGCCATTGAAGAATGCAACATTGGAACTATTGAAAAACCCAAGATAATAAAATTGTCTGCATCTTTACCTCCTGACCAGAAGCCTAAATACATTGACCTCTTTAAAGAGTTCCAAGATGTGTTTGCATGGAGTTATGAGGATTTGAAATCCTATGACACCTCTGTTATTCAACACACTATCCCTCTCAAGCCCAATCAAAAGCCATTCAAGCAAAAATTGAGAAGAATCAATCCTATGCTCCTCCCTTCAATTGAGAAAGAGGTACAAAAAATGTTTAAAGCTGGTATCATAGCACCAATCAGGTTTTCAGACTGGATTTCAAACTTGGTCCCCACCAGAAAGAAAACTGGGGAGATTAGGCTTTGTGTTGACCTAAGGAATTTGAATCAAGTGTCCCTTAAAGACAATTATCCCTTACCAAAAATGGATCACATTCTCCAAAGAGTGGTGGGGGCTTCAAGAATTTCATTACTTGATGGATTTTCAGGTTTCAATCAGATCCTAGTCCACCCTGATGACCAAGATAAAACAGCTTTCACAACCCCATGGGGAACGTTCAAATATGTTAAAATGCCTTTTGGATTGAAAAATGCAAGAGCTACATTTCAGAGAGCAATGGATATTGCTTTTGCTAAAGAGATTCATGAGTTCCTTGTTATTTACTTAGATGACCTTACACCTTTCTCAAAGTCTGACCAAGAACATTTAAAACATTTGAGACAAATATTCATAACATGTAGGAAGTATGGAATTTCTTTAAATCCCAAGAAGTCTCTATTTGGTTTGGAAGAAGGTAAGCTATTAGGTCATATCATTTCAAAGTATTGCATTAGAATTGACCCAGACAGAATACATGCCATCTTGCAAATGCCCCATCCAAGAAACATTAAAGAATTACAAGCCTTCTTGGGAAAGATCAACTTTTTAAGGAGATTTATCCCAAACTTAGCAGAACTGATCAGATTATTAAACAACATGCTAAAGAAGGATTCAAAAGTGAAGTGGACAGTAGAAGCAAATCAAGCTTTTGAAGGTATTAAATTGGCCCTTACCCAAACCCTAGTCTTAACAAATCCTCAATTTGACAGAGAATTTATCATTTTCTCTTTTGCCTCCCAGCATACTATTGCTACTGTCTTATTGCAGAAAGATGATCAAGGGAATGAAAAACCCATTGCTTTCTTTAGTAGAGCCCTTAGAGATGCACCTTTGAAATATCAGATCATGGAAAAGCAAGCTTATGCTTTGATCAAAGCCATCAAAGACATTAGGATCTACATCCTATACTCCCATGTTATTGCTTATGTACCAAATCCCATTGTGAAAGACATACTGACTCAAGAAAACTTGGAGGGCAGAAGAGGAAAATGGATTGCTAGTATTTTAGAATTTGACATTGAAATAAGACCTACAAAACTGATAAAAGGGCAAGGTTTGGCTAAATTAATGTCTGAAGCAAACTTCCAAGCCTTGGACATTAACCAACTGGACAATGAACCGGAGCTGGTGACTCCAAAGATCAATGCAGCCTTTGAACAATCCCTGTGGTATTCTGATATCTGTTATATATTGCAAAACCTGTGTGCTCCCCCAGGATTGTCCAGAACCAAATCTAGATTTTTAAAAATGAAAGCTACAAGATTTTGTGTTATAAATGGTAATTTACTATGGAAAAATCATGAAGGTATACTGCTGAACTGTTTGAATATGGATGAGACTAACAATGTTATGAAAGAATTCCATGCAGGTGATTGTGGTGGGAATTTGTACTGGAAGTCCACTGTGGATAAGATATTAAGGGCAGGTTACTATTGGCCCACTGTCTTCTCTGATGTTAAAAAATTTACCACTTCATGTCACAAATGTCAAGTGTTTGAGGGAAAAAGAAAGTTACTACCACTTCCCTTAAAGCCTATTGCAACAGAAAGGCCCTTTCAGCAATGGGGCTTGGACTTCATTGGGGAAATTCATCCTTCATCTTTAGGCCAACATAGATGGATTCTAACAGCCACAGATTACTTTACTAATTGGATTGAGGCTGTTCCATATAGACAAGCAAATGAATCTACTATTATTCAGTTCCTTGAAACCAATATTCTCTCTAGATTTGGTTGTCCTTACAAGATTATAACAGACAATGCTGCGGCTTTCAGATCCAAAAAAATGGTGAACTTTTGTCACAAATTCCACATTACTTTGGGCCATTCTACAACATATTACCCTCAAGGCAACAGTCTAGCTGAATCATCCAACAAGAGCCTTATCAACATCATTAAGAAGATACTAGAAGAGAATAAGAAAAATTGGCACAAGAAGCTTGTAAATGCCTTGTGGGCAGACAGGCTAACAACCAAGAGATCTATTGGGGTCAGCCCATATGAGTTGGTTTATGGAATGGAAGCCAAATTCCCTTCATCCTTAGGGGTACCTGTCATGAGGCTATAGGTAGCAAAGAAGAATCAATCAGATTATCTGTTTACAGCAAACTAGAGAACAAGTGTACAGCAGAGTTCAGGTCCTACAAGAGAAACTGAAGAAGGCCTTTGACAGAAGAACTAAGGCTGAAGATTTCTTTATTAAGGACAAAGTGCTGAAATGGGATTCAAGGAGAGAAGACGAGGGAAAGCATGGCAAATTTGACTCCCTTTGGAGGGGGCCTTTTGTTATTCAAGCAGTGCAAGGAAATAACACTTATTTCTTGAAGAATTTGGATGGCACTGAAGCTGAAGAGGGCCCTGTAAATGGCCGGATGTTAAAGCACTACTTTGATTACTTTGCATGTATATAACATGGCTTTTCCCCTGTACATAATCAGTTGTATATACTATTCTCTTTCAGCCTATAAATAGTTCAGTTTAAGAAGCTTTGTAAATAAGCAGGAAAAGGCTTTTATTTCAGCAAGTTCTACAATAGTGACAGATTCCAGTTTTGAGGTCCAAAGAGATAAGTTTGTAAGTTTTGAGAAAAGATCAAAAGCCAAGGCATTCTGACCTGCTGTTCTTGGTCTTTCAAGTAGAAAAACCATCCCCAAGTGGAGCCACTGTTAGCTACCTATACCAATAGGTTTCATTTTTCATGATTGGCAGGGGAAGTGCCAATATGATCTACTTTGGTGATGCAAAGATCTCATATTTGTGTGGAAAACACCTATATGCAGTTGGTTGATGCTATCCTACTTCTGAATGGGTGATCCAACAGTCTAAGCTGGGTCATGCCATGTTTCAATTTTTTGTTGTAGATTAGAGAAAGAAATCTGTCCAAACTGTTCAATCTTGGCAGATAAAGTAGTTAGGTAGAGAATGAAGGTTCCCAACTGTTTAATCTGGGGCCTTGGAAGTAATAAGGCTAGCCTTAGATAGAAAATCAAAAGGAAAAAGCCAAAGGAAAAGAAAAGGCACATGAGGGTTTGCAAGTCTAAGTGCACCCTCCTTGAAGTAACAAAAAATGCTAGGAAATAGAATGGGTAGGTAGATGGGGTTGCAGAAGCATGATTTATGACATTTCACTGGCCTAAGCAAAGGGAAACATGGTGTCAGTACAGATCTTCCTATTCAGCATTTTTTCTAGCAGCAAGGTGAAGCATGTCTAACTTCCCAATCATCCCCCATCACATTCCTTGCTAACATCCCAATACCACCTTTGTTCATGAGAGAAAACAAACTTATTGATTGATTCTTGTTGCATGAAAGAGCCACAGTTCCTGTGTAAAATTCTTTTCATTTTGATCTACTCTCCTAACTAAGTTTGCTTCCTATAAAACTTAGTCTTTGCTTCCTCTTCTCCATATACTTCCATCCAATACTAACTACTAACTCTATCTACACTTAACTCCCTATGTTCCCCTTTCCCTATTACTATATCACTATTGTGCATAAAATGCCCCAAAATGTATATATCCCTCCCTTTGGGCATTATAGCCCTATGTTCAAAATGTGGATAACCATGCAGAATCAAAGTCTTGTTCAAAGATGCGTTGTTTAAAGTCAGGGATTAAACTAACCCCTGGTCGGTTTAATAACCTAAGCCCCACCCTTTTTCCCCTTACAACCCCTTTGAAATGTTTTACCCGCATAGTTTGCACAAAACATTGAAAAACCCACTATGATGTCTAACCCGCGCTATTTGCAATAAACAGCAATAAACCCACTTTTTCCCCTTACCCAAAGTTTTGATTAAAGCGCATTGAACACAAAAAACATTGAAAAAACCCATATTTTCTTTGATTTCCAAAGGTCCCGCCAGGCGCGCTTTTTCATAAAAAACAATTGTTTATTCCCCGCCTCCCCGCCGTATCGTCCTATCATGTTGGCAACCCGTCGCCCGTCGGATCTGGGCTTTCCCATCCGACGGCCCATATCAATATCGGGCCGCCCCCGATGTCCGGACTATAGCACCCGAAAAGTGTCAGAGGGTGACGTCAGGGCAGTGCCACGCGTCGCTCCCAGGTTATATCGGGAGGCCGCCTGCCAATACCACCCCCGTACAATAAGCAGTCCGAAATTACCGCTTACCGCTTTGGTTTACCGCCCACCCACGCCATGCCCACGTCATGCCAAGTCAGCGTCACGTCAGCGCCCGGCCCGCCATCGCTCCGACCTGTCTGCCACATCACCAGTCCCCGTGGACCACTCACAGGCCGCCACGTCACCTTTCTGTACCCGACCCCACCCGATGACGTCATACTGATGTCATCCAAAAAAAGCACGCCAAAGCCAAAATGGTCCATATTTTGCCAAAATTCACGGTTTTTTCGCATTTTTTAGCAAAAGACTGTTCTGCCCCTTGCATGCGAATTACGTCCATTTCGCCGCCAACCTACTGAAAGCTACTCTAGAACTGCTGCCGCCCACAAGTTGACTTCAACCAAGCCTCCGCCATTGCTCCACGACCAGGTACTTACCAAATTCTCCATCCGCCTGGTCTATTCCATTCTGCGTTTGTAAAAAACCGTTGAACTGCCCGTTTCACCTAAGAATTCGACCTGCACTGCCTTGGAATCAATCTAATTGCTCCTACACCGGCAAATTGTGCCCAATTGCACCTAAATTATCCTGTCAACACTATAAACCTGCAAGTTTACCTTAACCTGTTGCACAAAACTGCATTTGCCCGAAGTTTGTTATAATTCCGATTGAAAACACATACAGACCATGGAAACACCAGTAGCATTGAACATTCCACCCTTGAATGCCCCACACAGAGAGTTGGAATGGCAGGCCCTGGGTGATAGAGATTACCAGATGACAGAAACACTCTCAATGGACACCAAATATAATATTCATGTACTCAATGAGCTAAAGGCCAAGCACCTCAGTGGAACTGATATTCTAGGGATTTGGGACTCCAATTTGCCCATTTATAATCTTCCTCAAGTCAATGTCCTTCCAGATTTAATTCATAGATGCAGTGCCAACTATGACCCATGTCAAAGAGCTGTCCTCAATACCTCAGGTTCAGTTTTGTTCCATGTCACCCCTGAGGCTATAAATCAAATGCTGCACTTTCACTCTACAAAGCCATTGACTCCTCTTTCCATGATGGACTTGCTAAAGAAAGGAGGCAAGCTGTCTAGTGCCCAAATCATAAAGATTAATCAGCTATTCATTGAATCAGGCTCTCAAACTATGAGGACCCCTCCTATAGGAAATGTATATTTCAATGAGTTGGGCAAGTTGCTTGTGGATTTGATCAGTTATGTCCTGGGTTACAGATCAGCTGAGGATGCTGATGAAACCATTCTGGCAATGATGTCTATCTTCTCCCCTGGAATGCCTCCTTCTGTTCACTATGATTATGCTGCATACATTGCCAATAAGATTCATGAACAATTGATGAATCTAGAGAGGGAAAAGGTGTTTAGATACACTTCATACATCTATCACTTGTTCCTATTTTATCAACCTGATGGCTTCCCTATTCCTCTCAAGAAGTTTGATGCTCAGGGAAACCCAAGGTCTGTGGTATTTTGGACTTCAGTCTTTCATCACACATCTTATTCACCATACAGCTACTGTGAATTCATTGACCTCTTTATCCATCCAGCTATGTCCTTGCTATTGGGTACCCCTCCTCCAAGATTGACAGATGAGATGCAAAGGATTCTCCAGCTCTCAAAGGCCTACAACATTGGGGATTGGTACTTTTACCAAAACCATACAGTGATCAGAATATATGGCTGTGAATTGGCCCCATATAGACTGCCAAGATATGTCCCTATGAGACTCTTTGCCTTAGAGTATTTCAGGCAGTTTGGAAATGCAGACATGGTCCATTTCCACAGCAAAAACAAGAAGGTGCAACTCAAAATCAGAAACCAGCTAGGCCCATTTCTTTATAATAAAAGGGAAGAAGGATGGAAAGAAGTAGATAAGATCCTAGAGGGCCTCAAATTGCAAACCAGTTTCCTCTGGTCACCGTATGACCCCAATCACTTCATTAGTCTTAGAAGGGTGAAATATAAGATGGCTAGTTATGATCATGTCAGGTTGCCTCACATTGAAAAATATGCAAACCTGTTAAGATGGAAAGAGGGCACTCTAGAAGAGGCAAGTAGTAGAGAGGAAATAGCACAAAGAGAAGCAAAGAAACTTGAGAAGGAAGCTGACTTGGAACATTGTGAACAGGTTTCTTCTTCTTATCATATTCGGATTGGAGCAGCTGCCTCATCCTCTACAGCTCCTCGCCCAACAGCTCAAACTACTTCTCAGGCTGCCAGCAAAGGTAAAGAAAAAGAGATGGAGCAGGAACAGCCACCCCCTACAGCAGAACAGCAAAAAGAGCAGCCTAAGCAGCAAGAAGAAACAGCTGAGGCCCCAATATCTACAGAGCAGCAGGCTCAAGAAAATGTGCCTCCTAGGCAGGAAACGATAGTGGAGGCCTCGGTGCTGCAAACTCCACTAAATGAAGAAAGAACCAGGAAGAGGGATAGAGAGCAGGAAACTCCCCTCACCACATCCACAAATCAACAAGGGGAGAAAAGGCAGAGATTAAATCCTCTTTCTGAAGAGGAGATGCCTATTGGGCAATCCTTGGGAATGGGCCCCCCTAGTATGGAGGCATCCGCCAGTTCCTTTCAGCAGGAACAAGAAAGAACCCTTGGAGGAGAGGTCAGCTCCTCCAGCCAGCAAAGGAGAGCTGAATCAGGCATAAAGCAACAATTTATTGACATCAAGAAGAGAAATGAGCCAGTCAGGCTCCAACTCTACAATCACTTGCTTAAAATGGCCCCTACAAACCAGCAGAGGCTTATGTCAGAATATGACATAAGAGAGAGGAAAATGACTATGAGTCATTTCATGCCTACTATGTTGTAGCCACAGTCAGCTGCAAATTATATAAGAACTAATCTTGAAGTACTTGCAAAAGACATCCACCCAATGGACCAGATAGAGCTTCACAAGCAAACGGGTGAGATGGTCTATTCAACTCTGGCAGACAAGACCTTCCTTTCACACAAGTTGCAAATAGTCTGCATAATACAACTGCCCAACTTGAGTTGGAGAAGGCATCCTCTCAGGCCAAAGACAACAGGATCAGGTCTTTGGAAGACATTATTATAGAGCTTGGGCATGAGCCAAAGGATCCCAAAGCTATACAGCCACTGCTAAAGGAAAGAGATGCAAATATTTCAGCTTTGAGAAAGATGGTGAAGATCCCAGCAACCCTTCACCCTCAAACGGAAGAGGTTGCTCAGTAGAGGAAGGACCAAGATGTAGCAGCCATGCTGCTAACACTGCACAAACAGTTGGTGCAGATAGAGGGAAAATTGGTAGAAACAGAGGCTGCATTACAAGCAGCCCTGCAGCAGAAAGCAGGAGGCCAAACATCTCAGCCAGTGATCAACCTTGAGGAGCCCCCTCAAAGTATCACTCCTCCCACAGGACAGACAGCTGAAACAGGTCCATCAACTTCAGCACCAGCAGCAACATCAGAACAGGCTCCAAGCCTGGACATGCAGAAGATGATGAAGGAGATTCAAGTCCTAGAAGCCCAGATGGAAGAGCTGAATGAAGCCAAGGAGAAATTGGCCACACTCAATGAGAAATATGACAAATCAAAGCAAACTGTGGCTGAGAAAACTAGGGAATTTAGAGCTCTGGAGAAAAGGATAAAAGAACTAGAGAAAGAGCTCTCTCTTGAGAAAGTGCTAGCTGAGATCAAGAAAGTCTTATGGGCCAATATTGGCCAATCAATAACAGATCAATGGCAGTACATAGAAACCATTCATGAACACATGGAGCTCATAGGTAGGGCACACAAGGAAAGCCAAAGAGCAAGGGCATCTCTAGGCACTATGCCTGAGATAGCCTATAGAATGATCAATGTTCTCAATAACCACACAGGCCCTCAGCTGGCAGCCATAGGAATCACCAATAGAACTGACACCATCTTGCTGATAAAGAGGGTCCTCACTTTGAGAAATCTGGTGCAGACATTGGATAGAAGGTGCCAGGAGATGCAAACAGAGGTAAACAAGTTCACAGATAAATTCACAGCATTGCATAGCAGAGGCCTTCCCAGCTTACTGAACAGCGCAGGAAGGCTACTATCCCATGAGAACTATGCAAAAAGGGTGAATACATTTGCCACTAATCAGATCACTGCAGGATCTAGTACCCCAGAGGAAGCAGGGCCTGCATCTGGGCAGAGCCTTTATGAGAAAATAGAAAATTTGTTTTTTATCATGAATGAAATCAGGCATTTGTTTGAAGTGCCTCCTAATTACTTCAAATATACAGAGGCAGATGAAACACTACGCACAATTTTGAGGCATCAGTTGCCTACACAGGAATGGTGGACGAGCATGATACAGACATTGTTGTAAACGCACAGGTTTTCATCAAATTTTCACATCAAAATACAAATCATCGTGTTCAGACAGGTGATACATCCACTATGATTGTAAAAGACTGGGCTGAGCCAACTCAGCAAAGCAATTTGGCCACCAAAGCAACAGTGACAGGTACAGATGACAGGGCTGAGAAAGCTACAGCACGACAGAGCCATAAAGGCACCATTCAAATTTATTGAAGAGCGCTCAACCAACTCAGTGGCCTCCAAAAGTCAAAAAGGTCTCTGACATAACCAAAGGATATTGATTGTAAATTTAAGACAACAATAACTTTCTTATCTGCTATTCTGAAAGTTGGTGAATGCAGTTATTGAGTGAATGACTCAGCGTTCAGATATTTTGTAAAAAACTGATTGTATATATTTCCCCTCGCATAAGCTTGTAGGGGTTGTTGATTTTCTCTTGAAAAGAACCTATGCTGTAAATTTTCAGAGTGTTAATACAGAGAGTCGATGGAATTTCCAAAGTTCTGAGTTGTTTGATGTGTTGCGGTGTGATGGCTTACTGCTACAGGATTCCTGCGTATTTCATGGCACAATAAGTTTTCTTGAACTCTTTTGTTATGTATTTCATTCTTTCATAATCCATTCATGCTTTATATTTCACAGTTTAATAGCACAGAAAAAGAATAGTTTCAGGATTTGTTCATTAAACACCCTGAACTCAATCTATGCTGTTATGAATGTTTTCCTCTAAGTATTAGTTATGAAAGTGTAATTCTTAACTGCTTCACCTTCAGACTAAAACTTCACAGTGACTATTATTCAGGAATTCAAATCTGCTCCTGGGTGATATATCTCTTTCTCACATCACCAGCTTAGTGAAAAACTCTTAATTGCCTTTCACTGGCTAATTGTATTTCAACATCACAATTTTAAGTTTGTTTCGTGACATATCAAAATGGCCCTGCAATTCTAAGCTATCTTACTCAATACCTCAAACAACCCATAATCACAGACTCCATTTCCCAATGGACTAAAACTGTTTGAAGATCTCATCTTAGCTACTGGAAGACATCATTCAACCAAAATTTAAACCAAACCCTCACCTCATAACTAGCCTAAGATCCTCAAGAACTAAGTTAAAAACTAAAAGAGAGAGCCCTCTCTGGTTACAGGTTGGCTAGACCCTGCAATCCAAAGCTTGGTTAGTGGTTACCCCGGCCGTATTCCCTCAGGAGTCAAAGGGAATAACCTGGGTGTTAACATATTCAAAATCGCAATGCGAGAGAGGAAAACGATACCAAACGATAGGACAAAGCGTATTGCAATAAGTTATTCTTGAACAAATTGGTATTCTTCCAATTCTGAATTCAAATCTAAATTTAGGCCGGAGAATGTGCCAAAAGCCATGAATATTGAGTTCAAGTTTGCATTGTTGTGAAATTTAGAATTCTGCTATTAACGCAAATTTATCTGTTAAACAGTAAAGTAATTAATATCATTACACATTATGCAATCTTTGTGTGGCTCAGCGCACTTAATGTTACAACATTGAAATATGTATTATCGTATTTAAACCCAAGAGAATGCAAAACACGCGTTACCTGGGTACCAAATGTCACAACATTGAAATATGTATTATCGTATTTAAACCCAAGAGAATGCAAAACACACGTTACCTAGGTACCAAATCTGTAATCGTAGCATCGGCGTTAGACAAAGTAGCGTGAAATGAAGCAGATGACGCAGAAGAAATGTTGGCAGATTGTGAAATCCCAAAGCCACAACCAGTGGCCTTGCTGTTTTCAGAAACACAAGGGTTCACAAAAGCAGGCTGGGTGGGATCCGGCAATGTCACAGAATGAGATGAAAGCATCAAATTGATTAGAGACATTGATGGATGAAGTGATGAGTCAGCTTGTGTACATAAAAGAACAACATGAATGCATCTTAATGCTTCCTCCACGTTGCACGTTACAATTATAGTTGGATCAATCATCTCCACAATATTTCCCCGTTTGTATAATCTCCACGCCTGCAACAGCATCATAATGGATAGTCATTATGATATTAATGTAATTTCTTCTTCTAATTAATGTATAAAGTCTGAAATATTCTCCCAATGCTATAGCATTCATAATCAATTTAACTCATACTCTGCTGAACTAAATAACATGGCCTACATGGTGTAGCTATGTTCATGTGTAAATAAAGTGAGAATAGTATTAGTGTGTCTCATCCATGCTAGAAGCAACTGCATTTCAAGTGACAGATTAAAATTGGTGTTCTTTCTTCCTGTAATAAGTTCCAAGAGAAGAACGCCAAAGCTATAGACATTAGCTTTTACAGATAATTGCCCATGCATAGCATACTCTGGTGCCATATACCTGTTGCATATCCAAGTTACATTGTCAAAGATTATATGGGATGGAAATTTTAGGAATTGAGTAACAATAAAGTGCAAGCTTTTTGCAAAGGAAACTGTATTCCTACAAAATTAAAACATAACCAAGAAGGTATTCCTGGATCCTAGAAAATTAAAACATAACCAAGCTAAATCTGCAGAAGCAATTTTTCATAATGTAAAATTTACAATACTTTCAATTCTCTTTAAGTCAACATCACAGAAGTAAAACTTATACATCTCCAAATGTGAATAGCTTTTGACAGTGTGTAAGGATGATAATTGTTTTGAAATCTTACTAAGTTCCAACAACTCTTGTGCTGACATGACTCTGATATTCACGAAAGAGTCTTGCCAAGCTGAAATCTACTATCTTAGCATTCAGATTTTCGTCCAACAAAATATTGCTTGCTTTTATAAATCCGCAGTTGAGAATCCTCGTGCAAATAGAGAAGCCCACGAGCTACTCCCAATATTATGTTGTAGCATTTCTGCCAATCAAGCTGGTTGCGTTTGTTTGTATCTGTGTCCATGAATGATGGAGTACACTAATCAATTATCATGACAGAATTATATATCAAAATAAAATGCCAATAACTTACCGAATAGGATTTTATCGAGACACTTATTTGGTAAGTACTCATAAACAAGTGATGCAAGAGCATTTAGTGAAGGCCACCATGACCGGCTGTTGGTCTCTGCCAAGGTGGAAAGTTTTACTAGTGATTGGTTTTTTTATGTTTAAATAGTCAAAGTAGAATGTAGGAATTTGTTTCTTTTTAATTTCAGTATGAGTTAGGGAATAGTGGTCATTGTCTTGTCTGTCTTTAATAAACAATAGTTTTATAATTGTTTCTTTCATTTTAGAAAAAAAAAGACAAACATGTCAAATGTAAAATCTTGCAATGCAAGTAGAACCAAATGCATACACAGTTGTATAACTAATAGAATAGAGACTGAAAAGTAACTACGCACAGTTCAGATAACTGTGGACAAAAGGTACAAATGGGAGATTGTAAATCATTTTGAAGGTTCAATGTACCAGCATAAGTAATAAAAAGCAGAGCAAACAATTTTTATTCATTCGAATCCATCTTTAACAACCATTATAATATTTCTTTATTGTTTTCTTAATCATTGAACAACCGAAATAGCAGACATGGTGCATGCAGACTATTTCATTTATTTTATTTTCTAAAAGAACAGCACACAGACAACAAGGGTTGCACACCAGTTTCTAGAATGAAGGTTGGTAATCCACGAAGAGAGACCACGACTGAAACAGACAAGTGAAATTACAAACATTTCGAGCAAAGGCGAGTATGTGAACGCTGGTAATAAAACCCTAGAACAGAGGTAACGGACATAAACTAAAACATTGTGATTTCTTTTCATTCCAGAACACACACACACACACACACACACACACACACACACACACATATATATATATATTTGCATACATCTGACAAAGGGTCTAGAGATAGCCAAATAACAGTTAAAGAGCCGAGTTAGCCATTAGAACCCTACACGAGGGTTTCAGTTCCAGAAAGATATACATAAATGTCAGGCCAGGCAGTAACTCCATTAGGCAGAAAAGATGATTCAATTTATTACATTAGGTAGCTATTGTTATATACAAGAATATGACTGCTCAGTTCATCTTCTGATGACTGTTCACATTCTGGATTCACCCAACCGCAGAGGATTAGGTGTAAAAAATAAACATATTTAATTGTATACAACGAACAGTTATTAAATCAAATTAACCAATGGAACCCTAGAAGAGAGTTTTGAACAGCCTCCAGGCAGTCTTTCAAAATCATTGTAACATTACAAAATTTCGCAGAGTCAAATGAGGGTTTGTGCCAACAGCCCAAGTCGCATAGCGACGAAAAAGGCATATTAACAAAGAAATACCGGGACTCAATCCCATTAAACTAACGCAAACTAAGCACAAGAAAATAAGTCGAGACAGTGGCAGATCCTACCGGAACAAGGACCGTGGCATTCATAACAAGCATGCCCACAAACCAAACCCCAACCTGCACAACTAAAACAGGGCAAGACTGTTAGCAGAGTGTCAACTGAAAGAAATAAACAAAGGGTAGAGAATTGTCACTACATTAAGGGAAGAAATTACCTAGAGTATTGTACGCGTAAGGAGAAAGCAAATCCAGAAGTCACGAGCCATAGTGACAACCAGAGATGGAGAAGCCAAGATCGTTAGAACTAGCGTAAGATGAGGAGAAGAAAAAAATCATGGAGGGTTAAGTTACCTGAGCGAAATCGCGAATAGGAGGAGGCCACTGTAGACGTGACTTGTAGCATGCACAACATGAATCAACTCTAAATCAGTGAGATAACCATTAAAAAACAATAACAGTGAAGCGAGAACAAGCCAAACGACTGAATAGGACATACTGTGACTATGTCTCTACACAAGCGAGCAGAGTCATCACCCTGTGCTCAAGGAGCCGAGCCCACAAGTCACCCAGATAAATGCAAGTGCCACACTCACAGGCAGAGTAGTCCATGACCGGCGCGCACAGAATCGCAGCTTAATATCATACATTTGCAGCATAAGAATTTCCAGACCAAACCCTCAGCACAGAAGAAATGCAGAGCAAAAATGACTGAGTAATGATAGGAGGAAGGGTTTTGGCATAGACTGAGGAGCAGGAAACACAAACCAAGGTAAGTACTACCAGCACAGTGATGTTAAAGACTGTCATAAATGCCACCTTAACAAAGTCCAGAATCATCTGAAGATTAAACGTTAACCACAACTGTTAAGTCCACGAGAAAATCATTATTTAATCATTTAATTAGTGATTAATGTAATATTGTATTATTTAAAATTTTTGTTGTGTGGAACTTTGGGCTGGTCCCATCATAGTGGTATCACAGCAGGATTTAGAATTGGCTTGAGAAATGGAGGTAGGAAGACGAGGTCATGGAAGGGGTGCTCGGAGGATAGCAGAGGAAGGATTGAGAGAGGAGATCAGGATCCTTACTGCCCATTTGGAGGTAGTTGAAGCAGGGAGAAGAAGGGGTCCAGAGGTAGGTGATGACAACGAAGAGGAAGCTATAGTAACAACAGATGGATCGAATGAAGAAAGGCCGGAAGTGAAACTGTTGAGATTGGTCCTATTGGCGAGCAGCAAGCCTAAACCAGAAATCCCAAATTATGACGGCAACTTGTCCACAGAAGTTCTGTTGGATTGGATCAGTGAGCTGGATAAGTATTTCAAGTGTGAAGAGGTCACTGAAGACCGTAGAGTTAAGTTCGTTGTGACAAAGTTGAAGGGACACATAGCCCTGCGGTGGGACAGTGTCCAAACAGAGAGAAGGAGGTTGAACAAGTTGCCGATCAAGAAATGGTCAAGGATGGTGGCCAAGGTTATAAGGATTACCAGATTGCACTACACAGGCAAGTGCAGAATCTGAAGCAGAAAGGGATGACAGTAAGGCAATACACTGAAGAGTTTTACTGAGTGAATTTAAGGGCCGGTTTTACAGAGGACACCCCAAAGAAAACAGCCAGGTATGTAAATGGCTTAAGGTTAGAAATATTAGATGAAATCAACATTATTTCTCCGAAAAACATCGAAGAAGCATATCAAAGTGCTACGAAAGTAGAGGAGAAGATCGCCAGAAAAAAAAATGCTAGGAGAGGACAGGGAACCGACAGAGGAAGAGGACAGTCTTATGGCAGAGGGCGAACTGCTGGCAGTAATGAAGAAGGCAGTAGTTCCAAAGCTTTCGGAACAACAGAGAAAGGTGACAACACGAGAGGTGGTAGGCCATATCAGTGAGGCAAGGGAAATGGCCGAGGCAAAGGAGCTAGTTATCAATGTTACAAATGTCACAAGTGGGGGCACAGATCTTTTGAGTGTCCTGAGGTGGAACAAGCTGGATAGAGGGGTGCGTATGTCACACAACCAGAAGAAGCAGAGGCACCTCCCCAAGAAGCAGAAAATGTGCCAGAAACAGGGGAAGCCTTAGTTTTGAACAAGGTGTTGCTGAAACCAGCCAAGGAAACAGCTGAAAAAACTCAGCGGAAAGCTTTGTTTCAGACAGTTTATAAGTCACACGGTAAGTGTTATAAGCTTATTATTGATAGTGGAAGTACAGATAATTTGGTGGCCACAAAGATGGTGGAAAAGTTAGGGTTGAAGCGTTTGAAACACCCCACTCCTTACAAGGTATCATGGCTGCAAAAAGGCCATCAGTTGCTGGTAGATGAGCAATGTGAAGTGGAGTTTCATATCGGTAGATATAAGGATAAAGTCATTTGTGACATAATGCCGATGGATGTATGTCACATACTGCTAGGCAGGCCATGGCAGTATGACAGGAAGAAAAACTGTTATAAGTTTGTCAAAGATGGGATCAAGCACACACTTGAGCCCATCAAGGAGGAAGAGACAGTGGGAACAAGTGAGATAAGAGTGTTGCTAATGAGTGGAAAGCAGTATTTGAAACAAGTTGAAGATAGTGAGGTGAGCTATGCTATTGTTAGAAGAGAAAAGATGGTGCTGCTATACATAGAGGTGTCAGATTTGCCCACAGAAATCCAACAGATGTTGCAGGCATTTAGTGATATAGTGGTGGATGACTTGCCAGATAAACTGCCCCCTAAAAGAAGCATAAGTCATCATATTGACTTTATACCTGGAGCAAGTTTTCCGAATAAGGTAGCATATCGAATGAGCCCCAAAGACAATAAGGAGATTAGAAAACAGGTGCAAGAATTGCTAGACAAAGGTTTGATAAGGGAGAGTTTGAGCCCTTGCGCAATTCTAATAGTTCTTGCTCCCAAGAAAGGAGGAGAATGGTGGACGTGCACAAACTCGAGGGCCATCAACAAGATCACCATCCGGTACAGATTTCCACTGCCACGGATGGACGACATGATGGATTGCTTGAGCGGAGCAGCATATTTTTTTAAGATTGATTTAAAGAGTGGGTATCATCAGATTCGAATTCGAGAGGGGATGAGTGGAAGACAGCCTTCAAGACTAACGAGGGATTGTATGAGTGGCTCGTAATGCCATTCAGATTGAGCAATGCACCCAGTACCTTTATGTGGTTAATGAATGAAATGCTGAAAGAATACATCGGGAAGTTTGTGATAGTGTATCTGGACGACATATTAATTTTCAGCAAGACGAGGGAGGAACACTTTCGACATGTTCGAAAAGTGCTGGAAAAATTGCAGCAGAATAAGCTGCTGATAAATCTGAAAAAGTGTACTTTTTTGTAAAAAGAATTAGTTTATTTGGGCTTTGTAATAGCAGAAAACAAGTTGAAGATGGATCCAGAGAAGATTGCAGCGATAATCAATTGGCCATCCCCAAAAGCTTATTTGAGGTACATAGTTTTCATGGGCTCGCGAGTTTTTATCGAAAATTTATAATAAATTTCAGTGAAATCTGCGCACCTATGTTGGACACTATCAAAAAGGCAAGTCAGCATTTTCGTTGGACCGAGGCAGTAGAGAGGAGTTTTCAGCTACTAAAGAAGAAGATCACATAGAGATCGATCCTGAGATTGCCAGATTTTAAAAAGATTTTTTAGGCTCACTATGATGCAAGTGGTACGACTATTGGAGCTTTACTTAACCAGGAGGATAAACCTGTTGCATTTTTCAGCGAGAAGTTGAATGAAAGTAGGCAGAAGTATTCATCCTACGACAAGGAATTCTATGTTGTCGTCCAAGTGCTGAAGCATTGGAGACACTATTTGCTGGGGAATGAATTTGTTTTGTTCTCGGATAATTCTGCACTATAGTATGTGATGCAACAGCACAAGCTGAATCACAAACATGCTAAGTGGGTTGAATATTTGCAGAGTTTCACCTTTGTGTTGAAACACATCAGCGGGCAGGCCAACAAGGTGGCAGATGCATTGAGCAGAAGAGCCCTACTCTTGCAGGAGAGTACTATACAAGTGTTGGGTTTTGAGCACTTGAAAGATTTGTATCAAACTGACGCAGATTTTAGGGAGGCTTATGAAGCATGCCAGAATCCTTTGGTGAGAGACAATAATCCATGGTTGGACTATAATTTGTAAGAGAAGATGTTGTTTAGGGGAGGACAGTTATGCATTCCTGATAGCTTGATGAGAGAGAATATCATTCGAGAGAAGCATAGTGGAGGTCTAGCCGGACATTTCAGCATAGACAACACATTAGAGCAACTCAACCATTTTTACTTTTGGCCAAAAATGCGAAGGGATGTACAGAGATTTGTGACCAGATGTAAAGTGTGTCAGTTGGCAAAAGGACACAGTGAAAACACGGGACTTTACACACCATTGCCTATTCCAAGTAGACCGTGGGACTCAGTCAGCGTGGACTTCATCTTGGGTCTACCAAGGACACAGTGGGGTTATGACTCGATGATGGTAGTGACCGGTTTTCGAAGATGGCGCATTTCATCCTTTGCAGAAAAACCAGCAATGCCACTCACGTGGCCCACTTGTTCTTTACAGAGATTGTCAGGCTACATGGTTTGCGTAAGTCTATTCTTTCTGACAGAGACATGAAGTTTATAGGGAACTTTTGGCGAACCTTGTAGAAGAAGATAGACACGTAGTTGAGTTATAGCTCTGCTTATCACCCGTAGACCGACGGGAAAACAGAGGTGGTAAACAGAAGTATAGGGAACCTGCTACAAATCTTGATTGGTGAGAATTCCCAGATGTGGGATCGAGTACTTGCCCAGGCAGAGTTCGCTTATAACAACTTGCCTATTCGTAGCATGGGTTGTAGTCCTTTTCAGATTTTGTATGGCATGCATCCTCACAGAGTGCATGAGTTGCGAGATCTAGGATAGCAAGAAAGGCGAAGTGTTGATGGGGATGATTTCGCTAACGCGATGAAAGATTTGCATGAGCAGGTGAAAATTAAATTGCAGGACAACAGTCAAAAGTACAAGCAACAAGCAGATTTGAAACGGAGAGAAGTGCAGTTTAATGTAGGGGATGAATTCCTCGCACATTTGCACAAGGAACATTTCCTTAGAGGTGCATACAACAAGCTGAAGTACAAGAAGATAGGTCCCTGCAAAGTCCTCCGGAAATTTTCAGCGAATGCCTATGAAATACAATTGCCACCAGAGATAAGCATTTCGCCCATCTTTAATGTGGCAGACCTGTTTCCCTACACTGCTGATCCAGAAGAAGAAGACAGAACCACACGGCCTACACGGGACACCCAAGATGGAAGTGAAACTTGGATGAAACAAATGCCTTACGTTTAACCTCCCGAGATCGAGAGAACCTCGACACTCAGGTGGCCAAACGAACTCGGCGGAAGGAGTATCTACAATATCTAGTCAAATGGAAGAACCGTCCTATTGAGGACAGTTTATGGCTTGATGCCAGGCAGATAGAGCAGGCAGGGTCTTCAGTCGAGAAGCTTATGGACCGGAGTCATGATTTCTTTTTACCCCGGGAGCCTGATGCAGGAGCATCCAACTAAGGGCACCATGACCGGGAGTTGGTCTCTGCCAAGGTGGAAAGTTTTATCAGTGATTGGTTTCTTTATGTTTAAATAGTCAAAGTAGAATGTAGGAATCTGTTTATTTTTAATTTCAATATCAGTTAGGGAACAGTCTAGTCAGTTAGGGTCATTGTCTTGTATGTCTTTAATAAACAATAGTTTTATTACTATTTCTTTCATTTTAGAAAATAAAAGACAAACATGTCAAATGTAAAATCTTGCAATGCAAGAAGAACCGAATGCATACACAGTTGTATAACTAATAGAATAGAAACTAAAAAGTAATTACGCACAATTCATATAACTGTGGACAAAATTTACAAATAGAAGATTGTAAATCATTCTGAAGGTTCAGCATACGAGCATAAGTAATAAAAAGCAGAGTAGACAATTTTTATTCATTCGAATCCATCTGTAACAGCCATTATAATATTTCTTTATTGTTTTCCTAATCATTGAACAACCAGAATAGCAGACATGGTGCATGCAGACTATTTCATTTATTTTCTTTTCTAAAAGAACAACACGCAGACAACAAGGGTTGCACGCCAGTTTCCAGAACGAAAGTTGGTAATCCACGAAGAGACCACAACCAAAACAGACAAGAAAAATTACAAACAGTTCGAGCAAAGGCGAGTATGTGAACGCTGGTAATAAAACCTCAGAATAGAGGTAACAGACATAAACTAAAACATTGTGATTTCTTTTCATTCCACAACAAATATATATATATATATATATATATATATATATATATATATATATATATATATATATATATATATTCGCATACATCTGACAGAGGGTGTGGAGATAGCCAACTAACAGTTAAAGAGTTGAGTTAGCCATTAAAACCCTAGACGGGGGTTTCAGTTCCAGAAAGATATACATAAACATATTTGATTGTATACAACGAACATTTATCAAATCAAATTAACCAGTGGAACCCTAGAAGAGAGTTGCGAACAACCTCCAGGCAATCTTTCAAAATCATTGTAACATTACAAAATTTCACAGAGTCAAATGAGGGTTTGTGCCAACAGCCCAGGTCACATAGCGACAACAGAGGCATATTAACAAAGAAATACCGGGACTCAATCCCATTAAACCGAAACAAAATAAGCACAAGAAAGTAAGTAGAGATAGTGGCAGAGCCTATCGGAACAAGGAACGTGGCGTTCATACCAAACACGCCCACGAACCAAACCCCAACTTGCACAACCAAAACAGGGCAAGACTATTAGCAAACTGTCAACTAACAAAAATAAACGAAGGGTAGAGAATTGTCACTACATTAAGGGAAGAAATTACCTGGAGTATTGGCCACGCAAGGAGAAAGCAAAACCAGAAGTCACGAGCCACAGTGACAACCTGAGACGGAGGAGCCAAGATCGTTAGAACTAGCGTAAGATAAGGAGAAGAAAAAAATCATGGAGAGTTAAGTTCCCTCAGCGAAATCGCGAACAGAAGGAGGCCACTGTAGACGTGACCTGTAGCATGCACAACATGAATCAACTCTAAATCAGTCAGATAACCATTAAAGAACAATAACAGTGAAGTGAGAACAAGCCAAACAACTGAATAGGACATACTGTGACTATTTCTCTATGCAAACGAGCAGAGTCATCACCCTGTGCTCAAGGAGCCGAGCCCACAAGTCACCCAGATAAACGCAGGTGCCACATTCACAGGCAGAGTAGTCCATGAACGACGCACAGAGAATCGCAGCTTAATATCATACATTTGCAGCATAAGAATTTCTAGACCAAACCCTCAACACAGAGGAAACCGAGAGAAAAAATGATCGAGTAACGATGGGAAGAAGGGTTTTGGCATAGACCGGGGAACGGGAAACGCAAACCAAGGTAAGTACCACCAGCACGCTGATATTAAAGACTGTCATAAATGCCACCTTAACAAAGTCTAGAATCATTCGAAGATTTAACGTTAACCACAAGTGTTAAGTCCACGAGAAAATCATTATTTAATCATTTAATCAGTGATTAATGTAATATTGTATTAACAGCCTAGTAGGTTCACAAGATTCCTATCTTGAATTTTGGCCACATGTTTAACTTCATTTAGAAATTCTTTCTTTCCTTGCAGAGATTGTAAGGACAGCTTCTTCAAAGCTTTTTCTTTTCCATTTTCAGTCGTTCCCTAAAAAGATTCAACAAAAATATACGTATGAAGATAGTGTCTAAGGGTGCCGTGAGAGAAGCCCCGCCGAATATGATAATTAAGGATTTTATAAACCAGTAGAATATTTCTTCGTCACTATTACCTTGTATACAGCGCCAAAATACACCTTCTCCAAGCTTATTATTCTCATGAAAATTATCCGTAGCAGTTATCAATGTGTCCATCGTAAACACAATTTGCCGATCCTCATCGATTAATGTCTCCTCCTCGACTTGTCCATGACCTATACAACCAAGATAAACAGCTAAATGTGAAAAATATAGGTGCAAAAATTGAATGTGTATAACTTGCTCTTGCAATCACTTGGCAGTTTTCTCGAAGAGGATTTATGTGAAAAACCGGTTTTAAAAACTAAACTTTAACAATATTGCAACAGAGCAAATAAATTGTAAGGACGCATTCTATGTGTACATAAAGACTTGCTGGACCCAACCAAATAATTGATGCATTACCTTCATATCTATTTCGAACTGCCGACTTCAATCTCCTTCCAGTTGCAAATACGCACACCAATAATAACACTACAAGCAAGCGGCCAGTAACACCTAAAATGATGGCTTACCTTTTTGAAGACATGTTGTCATGCGGCACCGGTGTATTCGCAGGGTTTGAAGTAAAGAATATATACATTTCGCAGCGAACTATGCAGCCTCCCATAAAATAACGGGATCCTTTCGTTCCAGCGGACACTTGAAGAATATTATTTATTGTTTCTGACAGACATGATGTGCAGTTGTCAACAGACATATCTCTGGTGCACTGGACCAAACCGTATATGTCTCGACCCAAGTAGTCATTACTCATTCCAGAAGCATATAATTTAGATCCAGACACTGCTTCAGCTTTCAACTTGTTCAATAGGTTACGAACAGCCTCATCAAATGAGAGGCATCGGGACTAGGAGTAATATTTATTCCATTGTTAAGATACCATCCATCAGTGGTAGGCAATTGTCCGAAGAAACTATAGTTCTCATAACGTAAAAAACAGTAATCAAACCAAATTAAACCTCCGGCTGCATTACCACAACTTTGTCGAAGAGTAATGTTTGCTTGTTGTGAACAACTGTAGCACTGGTCGAGTGTTGTATCTCCCCGACATTGTAGGAGGCCATATATTTGGTTAGGACTTCGGCCATACTCAGAAGTGTTAAACCTTTTCTGGGCCGTGTCTTTAATAAGCGTATTCATCACTGTATTCAGATTTTCCTCAAGCTTACTGCCTTTTGTATAGTTGACACTGTGGTGGCATGTAGAATAATTTGTGCCTCGCAAATCTGCGACTGAATAGAAGTGCCATTCCATAAGATAGTTTAATAGTTTCTCTCACGAGGAGAGTCGACCATGAGACTTTCCCGTGGAGGATTGTCATGGCCAATGGAGAATGGAAAACCTACGGTGCAAGGATTTGCCAATATCAGTGCCTCTCAAAATTCTAATTTACTCTGCACTGATATCGTACGCTTAATCAGCAGATGCATAGAGCATGTTTGCAAGTTTCCCATGGATTTAATGTGGTCAGTTTGGATAAATAACGTATAGGGACTACCCAGAATCAATGAAACCATGTTAAAAATAGAATATGAAAATAAATAAATCGACGGTAACTCAAACTGTGATGCATCGGCAAATTCATGAAAATTAATGTTATGGAAATTTAGGGTATATTTAAAGAAAATTTTACAAGGATTTTTGTAAATTCAAGTTATAATCGTTAAACTTTAAAATTTTAAGTGTTTTTGGAGGTTTTTAATGGTGCTGAATCCATTTTCACTATTTCCACCTTACAAAATACAAAATACGATTCAAATACTGCCTCTACAATTTTTTTTTAAATTCCTCACCCTCATTAAACCACTCCAAAAACTAATAAACCACTCAAAAAACTAATAAAAACTCTGCGTGTGTTGCTTCGCCGGATTCAGGAATGGCTCACCCAAAATGACGCTTTATGAGTGCCCACTGTCGAGCTCTGTACCCCTTGGTATGCCAGAATTGAAAACTATTATAAATTCTTCAAACTTTCGAAGCTCCTCATCTTTATCATGTGACTGACTGGACTCACTCGACGAATCGGAAATATTAGTAAAGTCCAAGTCGAAGTCTCTGCAGTGATAGAAAATAAATATTGAAGGCCCGTACAATGTAGTTTTCAGTCCACCGAAGAGAATCCTGTACGACTGGGGGTTAAATTTGACACCGGTATGCTTGTATTTCGCAATTTTCTCAGTGAAATACGATTTTAATTTAAAACCTCCACGTTATAGGCAACTTGTCATTCATTTTCAAAACCATCATATTGATGGACATGTTTAAAAATTAAAAATTTTAATTTTTTTTTATATTATATATATATAAGTTTATAACCTATGGCATTTTTAATATAGTTTAAAGTGTAACAGTGATCGGATTTGCGGTGCAGATTTTACATTAAATATGCTACAAACTTACCACCTGTAAAAGTTAATACTTATCAGATTCCATTAATGAATCCGAGTCACGACTGTCCGCGGCCGAATCCCCAATGCGGCAGACACTCAAGGGTCCAGGATATGTATGTAATGCACAACACCTGAAAGTTCAGAAAAAGTAATTTATGTGTCTATGTGCCCTTAATTCCATTTAATACTCGTCGTGTCTTCAGTCAAATCCATCGATGGCGTGTCATATAGTTTTTAGTTTGAAGCAGCTTGATGTTCGACTGTCTGGAGCAAGAATTGGGGAGCAAAAATCGGTGGGCGCCTGAATATTTTGTTCTATTGTGTAAAACCAGTCTTTTACTGTGTGAAAATAGAGGAGTAAGTCTCCGTAAAATTTTCAGCTTACTGTGGTGAATGGAGTCGAAGCCTCCCGTTTGTGTTTTGTAATGCATTCTCCTTCATAAATATATAAACCAAAGTATTTTTTGTTGGTGTTTTGTAATGCATTCTCCTTCATAAATATATAAACCAAAGTATTTTTTGTTGGGCTCAGTGTGCATAGTTTATTTTTGGGTTTCACTATGCATACTTTATTTTTGCTCCGTTCTTACCGTGCATTATTTCTAGAGTTCAACTGTGTTTTTTCACTGTTAGTTGGAAACTTATTTTAGTTAGTATCATAAGAAGTTGCCTCTCCCTTTACTGTCATAGAATATGTTAAATTTGAGTATGATAGAAAAAGAGGTCTTGTGTGGTCAAAGAGGCATAGTCGAACTAAGGGCAACAAAACCGATAAGATAGGATTTGACTATCCAAGAGGAATTGTTGGATGACAAAGGGGATGTTTAACGCGGTGAGTCGGCAATTAATGCTCAGAGCTCTCGATTCTCGAAATATGCAGTAGGGCGTTTCTTTTCGAAATTCCATTTTGGTGTAATCCCTAGGAATCGAACCTTACGCCCAGTGGTCGATAATCTTCTCGTTATCATCGAGCAGGTAACACAACGTTCTTTCCAATGTTCTCAGATGTTCTTTCAGCAGTTTAAGGCTTTTCTGTATTTTGTTATATAATTTTGGAACATGTTTCTTCTAGATTTAAAGAATTATTTAAGTCCTTTTTGTATGTATCTTTGGTGGAGTTAAAGCCATTGTGTAGCTGAACAACCCATTTGTTTTATTCTTCTCCTCCCCCGAGCAAGTAATTGCATACTTCAAAATTTACAAAGAATGTTCGCATTCAAATTCATCAATCGGCGTTAATAATGAATTGGAAGAAATGGTCAAATTGTGCACAGGGCACACAGGCTCGTCGAAATATTGTTTTCAGTTATCGAGTAGGCAATTACTGCTCTTGAGCCTTCAAAATGTCCATTGTTGCATTGCTTTCCCGAATTGCTTAATTACTGTTCTTGTCGAGCCTTGAAAATGTCCGTTGTTGGGTTGCGTTGTCGCACTGCTCAATTTCTGCTCTTGATCCTTGAAAATGTCCTTTGTTGCGTTGTTTCCTCGAATTGATTTTATCTCAGTGTACTCGCCAGTATGCCCATCACTTGTAAGTTGTGAATCTGTGATGTGCAGCGTGTTGTAGCCTATAAGTTGTGACTCAGACTCTCAGAGTCATCTTTGCTGCTTGTCTGCGTGTAAATTGGTGGGAGAATTGGGTTATGGTAGATAGGTCTTTCGAACGTCCATGTCGGCCAGCACCCCGCTGATCTGTAGACTGTGCATCATGAATCAGGTATTTTGAATTCTTTTGTTTTTCTTTTTCTGATTACGAGTTCCAGCGTCCCTGTGCTCTTGACAGTGGGAGCTGTAGGGAACTCTCTTTATTTTTATGAAAGATTTTGTGTTGGGTTCTGCTATGTATATCCTCTCGAATATGGATATCTTCATTTGAAAATGAAATGGGGGTATGCACATTGCATGTCTTCTGACGATGAATATTTACATATAAAAACTGGGATAAAGGAGAGATGGATAAGAAGAAACAACTAAGATGAATATTTTCATGTGAAAGTTTGTTATATCATTTTTGATAACAACTTTGTTATATTGTTTAGTTTTGGATTTTTGTTGTAAAATTTCATTTGTTGGATTAGTTAATTGAATTTGTTAAAGATGTATTTTTATAATTTTATTAAATGATTTATTTAGATTTATTTTTAGCGTTTGGGATTTTTAGCAGCATACCTGTGCAAGATTATTTTTTTAATACGGTTTTAGTTGATGAAATGAAATTCATATATACTAAATACTTTATTTTTATTATATAGGTATTATATATCAAAAATGTCTTCAGAAAAAGGGAATCAACTTTCTATCAATTTTTTTTTTAGATGGTCTAATACATCTCAAGCTTCATTGCGTGATAAAGAAGATCATGATTTTGATCTAAATGAAGATTTAGATGTCTTGGGGCATAATGAAGAATATGATATCTTGGAGCATAATGAAAAAAGTGATGAAGAATTTCACCACAGAGAACCTAACACCCAAAAGAAAAGAAAAATAAAAGTAAAAAGAGAGTTTCATGATCAGTGGAAAACTAAATATAAGTGGTTGAGAGAGGCAAAGCATGAAGGAAAAACAGTTATGAAATGCATATATTGTGAAATGCATAAGGCAATGGGGCCATGGGGAATTGGGACTGGTTGCTCTACATTGCAACATGATTCTATAATTGTTCATGCTAATTCAAGCATTCATAAACTCTCACAGGCAAAGTGGATATGTGGAAATGAGAAGAAGGCGAAGTCTATTACAGAACACATTGCATGCATTGATGATATGAACAAAGAAAGAGTCATCACTACTATGAAATTAGTATATTGGATGGTTCAAGAGGATCTACCACTTTCAAAATATGAATCTCTTTGTTTGCTTACAATGTCTTTACACATGCCAAATATGCCAAAGAACAAAGAGTACACGTCATATACAAATCACATGGCTGCAAAGAATTCCTTTTTGCTATATCTCAGTACCTTGAAGAGCTACAAACTTCCAAAATGCTAGATAGCCCTTTTCTTTCATTGATGTTAGATGAAAGTACAGACCGTAGTTTAGAAAAACATCTTGTGGTTTATGCCACGTTTTTAAACTCAAAAGGATTGGGTCCTCCAATTTCACAGTTTTTAAAGCTCATAAATGTTTGCGATGGAAGAGGGAAAACAACTTATGATGCAATCAAACATTTAATGGCATCAAGGGGCCTTTCAATAGAAAGATTGATAAGAGTTTCCACAGATGGCGCTTCTTCAATGGTTGGTAATGAAAATGGTTTTATCACTTTCTTGAAGAAAGATGTACCTAATCTTGTAGGTGTTCATTGCATTGCTCATCGTGAAGCCTTAGCTGCATCAGATGCTTCAAAAAAAATACCTGAATTATTATTTGTTGAGAAATTAGCAAATAAGGTATATTCTTGGCTGCAAAATTCTACGAAAAGAAATAGTCAACTTATTGCTCTACAGGAACTTATGCAACTTGAAACTCTTCAAACTCTTCAAATCCATGGAGTTAGATGGCTTTCAAGCGGACAGGTCATTGAAAGACTTGTTGCACTTATGCCTCCCATATTAACATTGTGGAAAAATGAAAGAAAAGACTCATGGTATGATAAGGCAAGAATCTTTTCAGTGCAATTTTGTTTACATATGCTTGCAGATATAATGTGTGAATTAAACAAGTTGAACAAGCAATTCCAAGAAGAGTACATTGATGTCAGCTCTTTAGGGGCAGCCATAGATGTCACGGTAAACACTTTGAAAAGGTGGTTTTTAAGAAGCGACACATTTGCAGATGGCACATGTTATTTATCTAAATTTATAGATGCTTCTAAATTTGGCTTTCTAGAAATTTGTGATAAGGAAGGGCTTGTTCACAAGCATGAATTACGATTTGTAGCAATTCCACATGCATATGTTGATTGTGTTGATATACAAAAACAATCATGGAAACCGTGTATTGAAGGTTCAATAGAAAGTTGCAAACAACTTGCAAAAGATTATGTTCAAGCTCTCGTAGAGAATTTGAACACAAGATTCCCTGATCTTGCATTTTTCAACTCAGCAAAATTGTTTAGCCCTTGCCATTATTTAGAGGATGTTCATGGCAGAGAACGAAATTCAAAGCGTTGGCTCGAAAAGATTTTTCAACACTTGCAACATCCTTATTATCAAAGTGAAGAAAACAAAACTACATTTGATTTTGATGCTTGTTTGAAAGAGTTGCATCCATTTGTTGACACTCTTCGTGTTAATTGCGAGGGATCATCCATGAAAGATGCATGGAGGATTTTTTATGTTACAGGGTTGCATACAAATTTTCCTCACATGTCAAAATTATGGCAGGTGATACTTACTATTCCTGCAAGTACAGTTGCTTGTGAGAGAGGATTCTCAAGACAAAACATAATAAAGGATGTCCGAAGAACAAAGCTATCATTAGTTGCATTGGATGCCTTGATGCAGGTGTCTCTAACAGGGCTTGATTCATCGATGGTGGCATGGGATAGGGTATTTGACATCTGGAAAGATGCTAAAGAAAGGAGAACCTTAAATATTTAAAGTTTTTACTTTTATTTTTATGTTTGTAATAGTGGTGTTTTGACAATTACCTCTTTTGGTGAAACTGTCCAAAATTTAATTTCTGTACATGGTGATATTGTATCTACTTTTTGAACATTTACATAGTTCAAGCTCTTTACTATTCCACGGGGCAGCCCAGTCAACTTTAGCCTGGTTCAATTTATAAATTAATTGTGAAAGGTTCTTTGAAGCAGTTTAAAAATAAATAAATAATCCATTAAAAAAATATGCTATGCTTGATTTTATTCTTAACAAACCAGTTCACAGAGCACAGATGAAACTTGTACAAATACATTTTAAAAGTCATATGATGGGCAGTTTAAAAATAAAAACGTCATAAAAAAATTCCTTGACGGGTAGGGTCACCCGTCAAATTTAACCCCTGCCTGTACCTATCTTCTATTTTTAATTTAATGAGAACCGGTACGATTTATTATAAATATATAATTTAATATTAAGGACAATTATCGTGGGTTGTTTTTGTTATCGTGGTCAGGTTATTATCATTAAATTAAAGATAACTATATTATTATACTTGGTAGGTATGGTTTAAGGCATTCAATTTGGTCTTTAATCCATTATTATTAATTTATTTTTGATTTTTTTTTTCTATTTATCTATACTTTAATACTAAGATTTTTTATTATTATTTATATTTATTTATTTGAAAATTAACTAATTATTTTTGTCATTTATTTATAATTGACAAAGTTAAACACGTACTCTATATATGCTTCGGTGAAAGTGTTCTGAGGTTCGGTGAAAGAGTTAAAAGCATACTCTATATATTCTTGGCATATATTCTTACTCTATATATTCTTCACATATATTCTTCACATATATTCTTCGGTGAAAGTGTTCTGAGGCTCGGTGAAAAATTTAAACACGTACTCTATATATTCTTCGGTGAAAGTGTTCTGAGGCTCGGTGAAAGAGTTAAAAACATACTCTATATATTCTTGGCATATATTCTTCGGTGAAAGTGTTCTGAGGCTCGGTGAAAGAGTTAAAAACATACTCTATATATTCTTGGCATATATTCTTACTCTATATATTCTTCGCATATATTCTTCGGTGAAAGTGTTCTGAGGCTCGGTGAAAAAGTTAAACACGTACTCTATATATACTTCGGTGAAAGAGTTTTGAGGCTCGGTGAAAGAGTTAAAAACATACTCTATATATTCTTGGCATATATTCTTACTCTATATATTCTTCGCATATATTCTTCGGTGAAAGTGTTCTGAGGCTCGGTGAAAAAGTTAAACACGTACTCTATATATTCTTCGGTGAAAGTGTTCTGAGGCTCGGTGAAAGAGTTAAAAGCATACTCTATATATTCTTACTCTATATACTCGGTGAAAAAGTTAAACACGTACTCTATATATTCTTCGGTGAAAGTGTTCTGAGGCTCGGTGAAAGAGTTAAAAGCATACTCTATATATTCTTGGCATATATTCTTACTCTATATATTCTTTGCATATATTCTTCGGTGAAAGTGTTCTGAGGCTCGGTAAAAGAGTTAAAGACATACTCTATATATTCTTGGCATATATTCTTACGCTATATATTCTTCGCATATATTCTTCGGCGAAAGAGTTCTGAGGCTCGGTGAAAGAGTTAAAAACATACTCTATATATTCTTTTGGTGAAAGTGTTCTGAGGCTCGGTGAAAGAGTCTGCGGGTTGCAGTGGGCACGGACAATCTGCAGTCAGTTACTAAAGATTACCAAGGGCAGACGGGCGATCTGCAGTCAGGTTTTCTGATATCAGGTGCACACATTTCTTATCTTTTTCTTTTTCTAATACATATTTGCTCATATAATTTCAAGTATGAATATTTCACCACAGTTACCAAAGATTACCAAGGGAAGACCTAGCACCGCTACTCTACAAGGCCTTTATGAATATATAGAGTCTTTATAGAAACATAGAGAAGAAAGAGAAGCCAAGCTACAAAAAGAGTTAGAAGCCATGCTGGAAAATAAATTTGCATCTCTTGAAGACACAATCCAAAAACAAATAGAAAATAAAATAGAACTACTAGAGAATAAAATGGAGGCAATGGAGACTAGACTGCAGGTTATAGAAAAACATAACCAAGATACTAACCAACCATCCCAACAAGGAGATGCTGATACTTTAGAGAGTCTTAAAATGAAAGACATGATTAAAGAACTAGAAGAAAAAGTTAATAGTCGTCTCACCCTAAATAATGTGGTAGATAAGTTAGATATCAAACCAATTAAAGATGAAATGAAAAAATTAATAGAATTAGACCACGAACGTAACAAAAGGGCCTTAAACCTTATAATATAGAGTTTAAAAGAGGAAGTAGATGAGGATACTTTAGCCTTAGCCCAGACAGAACTACATAATAGATTACAAATTGAAACATTGTGTCTCACAGAAGCACAAGTTTGGGGAAATTAACCGAGAATAAAGGAAGACTAATCCGCATAAAGGTGAGCTCCACTGATCATAAGCACGACATACTTAGTAAAACCTCAAGTCTAAAAGGAACAGGAATATTCATAAATGAAGATCTCATTCCAGAAGAGCAAGCAGAATTAAGAAAGGAGGTTCAAAAGGTAAAAGAAGCTAGAAAGGAAGGAAAATGGGCAATAATCAGAAATAGAAAAGCCTTTATTCGAGATAGAAACCAAAAAGATAGTAATCAATAGCAATTAAACATGCTCCGGATCCTTTCTTGGAATTGTCGGGGCTTCCCATGGAACAAAGGCCTCAAGCTAAGTTGGATTTCAAATGATGTTGATATTATTTTGCTTGTTGAAACTTGGGAGCACGAAGAATCTAAGGTCCCTAACATAGATGGCTTTACGCTATGGTCTACCTGGAACAAGCGATCATCCCGTAGAGGCATTGGGGGAATAGCTTGTTACATTAAGAAGAACATCTCCCCCCATGTTAGGATTTATAAAAACGACCCTCACAACCAATATAGTTGGATAGAGATCAAAGACATTAATAATAAAAAGTCCTACATAGCAATATGTTATTTTCCCCCCATTAATTCTAACTTCTATAAGAAGAAGAATCTAGATAAAACTAACCCTTACAATGGTTTAGAGAATGATATTTCTAGCCTAAGGAATGACGGTAATATCCTTTTAATAGGTGACTTTAATGCTCGAACTTCAAACAACCAAGCTATTATTCTAAGCAATCATTCTAACCCTAATCCTCTTTGGTTAGACGAAGACCCTACTCTGGCTAGTAGGTACAAAAGGAAATCTAAAGATCTCGGGGAAAATTTGTTTGGGTCGGAGCTAGTCAAGCTCTGTAGTGCTCAAGATCTCATAATTTGCAACGGTCTAAAGAAGTGGCCCAATTCTAGCAAGATGACCTGCATCCATGGACTTGGTAGCAGCATGGTAGACTACGTTATTTCCGATCTCCCATTATACAACGAAATAATAAATTTTGACATCTTAAACGACCACGAACTTGACTCTGACCATAGGCCTTTACTTATAACTCTCAATTTTGTCATGCATAGAGTTCCCATAGAAAATAATACTTATAGCCAAAAGAACTTAATATTTGATAGAAATAAAAATGATCTCTTTCTAAATGAATTAAAAACTAATTTGCTTCCTTTATCTAATATAGACAACATAGAAGACCTCTATCATAATTTTAATACAACCCTCTCATATTCTATTAGCAAGTTCTCAATTGAAGTTTCAAATAATAAAAGAAATAGCAAAACCAATCCATGGTATGACAAAGATTGTAAAAGTGCAAGGAGAGCAATTAAGGAAGCTGTTGATGAATCTCTTAAAATGGATAAGATAAAAATATACAAAGCCCTAACTAAAAGGAAAAAGAGGCAGTACATTCGTCAAAGACAGGAGAATCTCTTACACCTCTCTAAGGTAGCTCCTAAGAAATTTTGGAGGCAGATTCTAACTAGGAAGACTAAGGATAATAATAAAATTTCTCTTCACGATTGGAATTCCTATCTTAAAAAGCTTTATGAATATCCAAATGTCGTGGATAATTTGGAAACCCTTCTCACAACGAAAGAAGTTTTCTCTTTAGAAGACATTAAGTTTGGGGTTAATCGCCTCGCTAATGGGAAAGCTAAGGACATTGAAGGTTACCAAGTAGAAATCTTAAAAATTGGAGGTCCTGTCCTCAACCCTCACATCCACAAGCTTTTCAATCAAGGAGTCAAGCAAGGGTTCCCTAAACCTTGGACTGAGAGCCTCATTATCCATATTTTTAAAAGTGGGGATACAAATAACCCCTCTAATTATCGAACAATTATGATCAGCCCTCTCTTAGCCAAGTTATATGGTAGTATTTTGGAAAAGAAGTTAAGAATATGGCTTGAAAGTGAAGGTAAGCGGGCTAAAGGCCAAGCAGGTTTCAGAAGGCATCACTCAACAACATACCACCTTGTTACGCTTAGGATCATTGCGGAGGAATGTCGTAATGATAAATCCAATTTATTTTGTTGCTTTGTGGACTTTAGAAAGGCTTTCGATACGGTTCCTAGATACAACCTTTGGAATAGATTAGAAGAGCTAAAGGTTCCTCTCGAGTTGAGAGTTGCCGCTATAAGGTTATACGAGAATGTAATTGCCAAGCTAAAGAGCAATGAAGGGTGGTCGAAAGATATTAAGTGTAACATCGGAGTTAAACAAGGTTGCCCTCTCTCCCCTACCCTATTTGGCATTTACATCGATAAGCTCGAAGGCTATTTAGAGGAAGCAGGATGTGATGGCACGATCTTAGCTGGGATAGTCGTCATCCTTCTTCTTTATGCTGACGATATTGTTCTTTTGGCAAGGTGCCCATCTGATCTTAATAAGCAACTCAGGCTTCTTAAGGATTTCTGCTCTACCATGGGTATGACTATTAACACTGACAAGACAAAAGTTATGATTATCAAATCCAAGAAGGACACTTACACTAATTTTATGTATGACAATAATAACTTGGAGGAAGTGTATTCTTACAAGTACCTAAGAATTGATATTCATCACAAGCTCAACTGGAACCATAGCATTGAGAAAAGGATTAATGGGGGGTGGAAAGCTTACTTTGGTCTTGAAAATAATTGTAAAATAGCAAACCTTGTAATGTGGGATAAAAAGAAGTTCCTCTTTGAAACTTTAGTCACTCCTGTTATCTTTTATGGCTGTGAAGTTTGGGGTTGCAGCATCTCCAGAGAATCATGGAGAAAGATTGAGCAAATCCAGAAGCGTTTTATAACTTATAACCTGAAAATTAAAAGTAATATACCCTATCCTATTCTCCTTATAGAAGCAGGTTTTTCCCCTATTGAGAGCCTAGCTATGCTTAGGTTTCTGTTGTACAAGCACAAAATCAGTAACATAGACGATCATAGACTTCCTAAGCTAGCTTTAAATTCTAGCCAAAACCACCTAAGGCTCAATCGAGGGTGGCATAAAGACACAAGGACCTGGTTAAACTATTGGGAGATCAACGAAAATGATGCATTGCAGAACATAAATAACATTAAAGATATTGTTACTTCTAAGTTCAAAGAAAAAATGTGGTGTGAGAAAGACTTAGCGGCTAAAAGAAAATTAAGTTATTATAAGAAGGTTATCAACCCCACCCTAGAAGATCAAAAGTATCTCTCTATTTTAACTAGCTCAAAGAAGAAAATTAATATAGCAAATATTAGAACGAATTCTCATGAGCTCCATAGTGAAATAGGTCGTTGGGCAGTTCCTAAAACGCCATGGACGGAAAAGATCTTCCATATATGTGAGAATAGGAACATCGAGGATGAAAACCACTTCCTCTTAGAGTGCCCCGTGTATAACCATATTAGATCTCAGTTTCACAATCTTTGTTACAATACTGACCTTCCTAGCCTTTTACAATGTCAAAATTATAGTGAGCTCGGGAGGCTTCTCTCCAAGCTTTTTGAGCATAGGAATAAAATCTTAAATCAAAATAGATAATTTGTTTCTTTAGGTCGGATAGACCATTATTTGGTCTCAACGGACGTTAACCATCATCATCATCATCATCATCAATTTAACATAAAGAATATTTTATTATTATTTAAATTTATTTATTTGTAAATTGATTGGTTGAAGTGTTTTTTAGTAACTTTTTAATTTGATAGTTGTTAATTTTTTTAGTTTTATTTCCCTTTTACTTAATTTTATGATTTTTTTTTTTCCTTTTTTGAAAAAAATCTAAAAGGAAAATCATAAAGCTTAGGATTTTTTTAAAAACTTCTTTGAAACAATCTATAAAAAGTCAATATTAATTTTGATTTTATAAATAATTTGTGATCTAATAAATTTTATTAGAAAATTGTTAATTTTTATTTTTCTATTAAAACATAATATATAAAATTCATATCAATATAAAAAAAAAAAAATCCATTCAAAGGTGGATGTGAAATTTTAATATTACTCTCATATAAATGAGATTAAATATAAATTTTGTTTCTAATTATCACGGTTTCTTTTCTTTTTGGGCTACTGTTTCTTTTTTTATTTTTTTGATTTTATAATCGAAATATTAGGCTAAGTGGAAGTGGAAGAGAACTCCAATTGGTCTGAAAATTATGGATCTAGCTCCTTTGGATAAGATTATTGCCAACATTTGTATACTTTATACCTTATTTTTAGTGAATTACCTGAAAACATATGTAAGCTCCAAATCACCATTCTTATTCAGGCTCTAGTACTTTATCTGTAAATCCAATATAAATTGCCCAAGTTGTTAAGAGATTGGGATTTGTGGTTGTATCAAAGTTGAATTTGGGATTGGCTGATATTTTATGAATGATATAGGGGGCTAGGTGTACAAAAGATACGACTTCAAATTCTCAATTGGCCTTCCTCATCCATTAGTCTGCACTTATATCTTCAATCAAGTATTACAACATTTGCTATTCTTAGAATTTAATTATTTTCAACTGGTATTTATAGGCTATACTTTGACTTAATTTAGGAACTGCAAAGATGAATATGAGATATATAAAATGTGCAATTATTCTTGTACTAATTGTTGCACTACAAATAGATGCAAATACTCTCTTTTATGTGGAATTCGCCGGAAAAGAAGAGTTGTCACTAAAGCTCTGGAGTATGGCTGGGCACTTTTAACACTGCCAAAGATGCCTTTCTCTCTCCCATTTCACTGTGCTTCGTTCAACATCAGAGATCTAGGATCGGCTTAATTCCCCCCTCTCTGACCTCTAATTCAGAGATAAATTTGTTTCCCTTGTTTTTTTTTGGAAGGATAATTTTAAAGGGGACTTTTGTTATTTGGAATACGAATTGGTATTTTTTTCCTTTTTACCAAAGATAATTTTAAAGGAGAGTTTTGTTATTTCGAATACAAATTGGTTTTAGACAACTTAAACTATTGAGGTCCACAAAGAATAACTAGTTTGTAAAATTTTTGAAAATTTATCCATTTACCTAATTTTATAAAAAAAGTTCATTGCATTGAAGTAATTCCACATATTCTTTATTCACATGCCTTATTGAATTCAAATATCTTTTATTTATCTTAGCCCAATTACATTCGATTATCTTATTACATTATAATTTGTTTATAGTTTGCAATATAATATTTTTTTAATTTTTGAAATTGTATAAGTTGTGGTTTGAGATTTTTAAATATATTAAATAGATTTATTTAAATAATAATGATTTTAATTCAAAATTCAAATATAAATTACTAGTTTTTTTCCTAAATACTATTATTTTTTTTTTTTTAAATGATAGAGAATTAATAAATTTAGAATCTCAACAAAATTCATATAGGCTTTGATTTTTTCTCTATTTCTATTGATTACACAATAAGCATGAAAGAAAGTCACCTAGTTTTCCATAATTTAAGCGTTAATGGATATATTATTTTTTTCCCAAAAATTGAGTCAATGGATATATTAATTTAGTTGTTGGTAAAAAATTGATTCCCTAACTTAAACCTATCACTAAATAAAGTTATATAGTTTTATAACAGTTTCACTTTTCAACAATCCAAATTTCAATTTCCCTATATTTAAAGGCAAGTACTAGCTACTACGTAGCACTTGTTATTATTGTTTTGATGACCAGTTTTGAGTGTGACTCAAAAACATCCACGATGAAAATACTATTTTTCAATCAATTTCGAAAACAATGTTTTTAAAAATTATATCATTTATCAATAATGCACAGGAATTTTCATTCTTGATGATGACTGATGATGGTTAACGTCCCCTGAGACCAAACTTTGATATATGAGACCTAAAGAAACAAATTATTTAGTTTGATTTAAGATTTTATTCCTATGCTCAAAAAGCTTGGAGAGAAGCCTTCCAAGCTTACTATAATTTTGACATCATAAAAGGCTAGGAAAGTCAATATTGCAACAAAGATTATGAAACTGAGATCTAATTTGGTTGTACGCGGGGCACTCTAAGAGGAAGTCATTTTCATCCTTGATGTTCATATTGTCACAGAGATGGCAAGATCTTTCCATCCATTGTGTTTTGGGAACTGCCCAACGACCCATTTCACTGTGGAGCTCATGAGAGTTTGTTCTATTCTTGGCTATATTAATTTTCTTCTTTGAGCTAGTTAAAACAGAGAGATACTTTTGATCTTCTAGGGTGGGGTTGATGACCTCCTTATAATACCTTAATTTTCTTTTAGCTGCTAAATCTTTCTCGCACCACATTTTTTTTTGAACTTAGAAGTAACAATATTTTTATGTTTTGTAATGCAACATTCTCGTTGATCTCCCAATGGTTTAACCACGCACCAACCTTGTTTGAGCCTTAGGTGGTTTTGGCTATAATTTAAAGCTAGCTTGGGAAGTCTATGGTATCCCATGTTATTGAGCTTGTGCTTGTACAACAAAAGCCTAGTCATAGCTAGGCTCTCGATAGGGGAATGACCCACTTCTATAAGGAGAATAGGATAGGGTGTATTGCTTTTAATTTTGAGGTTATACGTGATAAAACACTTTTGTATTTGCTCAATATTTCTCTTGGATTCTCTAGAGATGCTGCAACCCCAAACCTCACATCCATATAAGATAATAGGAGCAACTAAAGTTTCAAATAGGAACTTCTTTCTATCCCACATTACGAGGTTTGTCATTTTACAGTTAATTTCAAGACCAAAATAAGCTTTCCACCCCCCATTAATCCTTTTCTCAATGCTATAGTTCCAATTGAAATTGTGATGAATATCAATTCCTAGGTACTTGTAAGACGACACTTCCTCCAAGTTACGATTGTCATACATAAAATTAGCGTAAGTGTTCTTCTTGGATTTGATAATCATAACTTTTGTTTTGTCAGTGTTAACAATCATACCCATGGTAGAGAAAAAATCCTTAAGAAGTCTAAGTTTCTTATCAAGATTAGATGGGTACCTAGAGAGAAGAAAAATATCGTCAACATAGAGAAGAAGGATGATGACTATCCCAGCTAAGATCGTGCCAGCACAACCCGCTTCCTCTAAACAACCTTCTAGCTTATCAATGTAAATGCCAAATAAGGTAGGGGAGAGGGGGCAACCTTGTTTAACTCCGATATTACACTTAATATCTTTCGACCACCCCTCATTGTTTTTTAGCTTGGCAATTCCATTCTCGTATAACCTTATAGTGACAACTCTCAACTCGAAAGGAACCTTTAGCTCTTCTAATCTATTCCATAGGTTGTTTCTAAGAATTGTATCGGAAACCTTTCTAAAATCCACAAATCAACAAAAGATATTGGATTTATCATTGCGACATTCCTCCACAATGATCCTAAGCGTAACGAGGTGGTCGGTTGTTGAGTGTTGCCTTCTAAAGCCTGCTTGGCCTTTAGCCTGCTTACCTTCACTTTCAAGCCATATGCTCAACTTCGTTTCCAAAATAATACCATATAACTTGGCTAAGAGAGGGCTGATCATAATTGTCCGATAAGTAGAGGGGTTTTTTGTATCCCCACTTTTAAAAATAGGGATAATGAGGCTTTGAGTCGATGGTTTAGGGAAACCTTGCTTGACTGCTTGATTGAAAAGCTTGTGGATGTGGGGGATAAGGACATGACCTCCAATTTTTAAGACTTCCGCCTAGTAACCTTAAATATCCTTAGCTTTCCCATTTGCCAAGTGTTTAACCCCAAAATCAATGTCTTCTAATGAGAAAACCTCTTTCGTTATAAGCAGGGTTTCAAAGTTATCCGTGATATTTAGAGATTCATAAAGCTTTTTAAAATAGGAATTCTAGTCGTCTAAAACAATTTTATTATTATCTTTATTTTTCCTAGTTAAAATCTGCCTCTAAAATTTCTTAAAAACTACCTTACAATATATTTAAAATAAAATTTTTAAAAATTAAAATTAGTTAAAAACAAAAATTAATCTTTCAATTTCAAAAATTGTATAAAAAGTTATTGTCCATTAGATTATCACTGGGACTAACTCTTATCATATCATCTCATCTAGATGATATAGGAACATCACACTTAACTTTATATATAGAATTCAAAAGTTCCTCATAATAATAAAAAAACGTTTTAGGTTTACATAACTGAAATTAAAATTTTAAGTTTTCTATATTTTTTATTAAATTTTGTAAATATTATTATAGCTGTAAATTATTAATTTTAAGTTTTCTATATTTTTATAAATTTTGTAAATATTATTATAGGTGTAAATTTTAATAATTTAAATGTTTCAAAAATGTTTAATTTTAAATTTATTTATACATTTTAAAATAATATTTAAATAATAAATATATAAGCTATGGAAACATATGGCATACAAATATTATTTATTATTATTACTTAATGAAAATCTTAATATTTTTATTGTTAAAATAATAAAATATAGGGTTATATATATTTTTTATATTTTAAAGTTTTTTATTAGACTTGATGAAATAATTTTTGGTAAATCATGATTTTTTATTATTTAAAATGTGTTTTTGACTATATATAGCCCCTAAATCATTTCTATTAAAGTTTGCAACTCAAATTTATAATTTCAACAAATCTCTACCAAATTAATATATATATATATATATATATATATATATATATATATATATAAAATTTTAATATTGGATTTCAGACTTCTCCTTAATTTCTGTGGAGTTAAATTTGGGAATATCCATAGTAGTGATCATACTTTGTCCACGTTTCAAATCCAAAAGAGGATCCACCGGAATGAATGATAGAAGATGAATAAATAGTTATAGTTTTAAAGAAATTAAGATCAGCTTCTCTTTGCGCTATTTTAATCCTACAGTTTTCAAGTAAAGTGATCTCATTAGATGTATCCCCTCTGTTTACTTCTGTTGAATTAAATTTGTTTCAGAATTCTGTGGTTAATTTTTATTGAGTTAAATTTCGGAATATCCACTGTACTAACCATACTTTGAAAATCTCAAAGGGGATCCATCATACTTTGACAATACTGAAGGGGATCCATCATGAGGACTTTTGAATGAATGATAGAAGAGCTAGAGCTAAAATAAATAAATAGTTAAGAAATTCAAGATCCACTTTCTTCGTGCAATTTCAATTCTAAATTTTTCTAGTAAATAGTTAAAAAATTCAAAGTTAGTTGTTCTTCGTGCAATTTTAATCGTGAATTTTTCTGGTAAAGTGACCACATTCCATGTATCCCTTGCATACTAAATTCAAGGGAAGATAAATAAATAGTTAAGAAATTCAATATTCGATTTTCTTTGTGCAATTTTAATCCTAAATTTTTCTGGTAAAGTGTTCACATTCCATGTATCCCCTCTATAAAAAATTCAAGGGAAGATAAATAAATAGTTAAGAAATTCAAGGTTCTCTAACTCTTCTATAAATCATAGAAAAGTCTTAATATAAATCTTCTTTGAAATTCAAAACATTGACGAAATATAATTACTATTATAATATTCCCAAATTTAACTCAACAAAATTTTAATATTTTTAGACTTTTATTTATTACCATACACAAACCAATACAAATCATATTCCAAAATTGAACTCAACAAAATTTTAATATTTCTATTACTTTTATTTATTACCTTACACAAACCAATGCAAGTTATACACTCTCCGTAAAACTGAAAAGACCTAAATATTGACCAGAGTACTACTAGCGAATTAGATTTTTCACCTTATTATCTGGATTAAGGGAAAAAAAATTCTACCAAATGAAGAAAGTGACAAAAAATAGCACATTTATTATTGGTCTGATTCCAACGAAGGCTGTGCAATTAAGCGCTTAGCTGCTGGACAACTCATTTAGATAAATTAGTTTTTTTAGGGAATCATAGTGCGCCACTTGTGATTACCAAACTACCGTTTAGTATTTTGTGAATAGTCTACACATTCTTTTATTTCATCACAATTAAAAAATGGTTTTATCAAAATTATAGAAATTCGTAACCGCCGACCCACGCTTCAAGATATTTTGAAGAGTTGGCTGAGTCTTTCACGTGTTGACCTTGTGACAACCAACCCGACAACTTTTATTATGTTCAATCAATTTTTATTTTTTATTTATAAACCCCAATTTTATATTATTATTGGTAAATAGGTCAACAATCAGTTCGACCGGAGATATGTATGGAAAATTAATTAACTTAATTGATGTATATTCGTTATTTAATAACATATAATTATATGATTATAGAAAGGTTTGGAAATCCGATTCTAACTTCATCGTGAAGACAACGATAGAGTTTGAATGAGTTATTTGCACGGGGTCAGCTACATAGTTATTGGAAAGGAAGACAATTTAGTTAGATTCTTAGTTGAAGGTACACTTGAAGCAAAAGTAATGGGTGTTTAAAATTTTGTTGGACATTTTAGACTGAGCTAAAAAAAATTAGGTATGGAAAATGTTTTTTTTTTATTTTATTTTCATTGTTTTCATTTTTGTTGGTGGGTTTTCTTAGTTTTGGGAGGTTGGGGAGGATCGGAATAGGTGTCTAGTAGTAGAGGCTTTACTACGAGCCATTGGGAAAAAGAGGGTTTGAGGTGGGGGTGGACACCCTTTCTTAATTAGACACTGGAACTAAGGATGTGTTAGGGGTTTTGTCATTTATTTTGACTCACGCTTTTTATAACTTTTGAGGAGGTGATTTCGTGGTCGATTTCATAGTTTTTTTTGGGAGTTTATATAAACATGGTGTTGGGAGAAGTTCCATTAGTCTCAATGAAGAACTGTCTTCAACGCAACCTTTTGTTTCATTGCTTTGTAGCGGGGACATGAGGTTGGTGCACACAGGGCCACTAGCCTAACTCTATAGTTGAAGACGGAAGTGGTTGAGTATTTTAAGAAAACAGGGTATCTTAATGCCTGGAATGTTAGAGGGTTGAGTAGCATAGGAGATGGCGGGGACTCAACCGCTTTGCATGGTACTTTGGAAGAAGGAACACAATTTAAGAAACTAAAGGCCAAGTACGAAAATCATTTTCTTACAATTTCAATTGTTCAAGGCTCCTTCTCATTGATCCTAGATTCAATTATGGGGCCTCTCAAGACTAAGGAGTTTAGGACAACTCATAGTTGAGATTTTGAAGTTGCTTCAATTGGGTCTCATGGTGTGGATGTTGGTATTCAACGGGTTTCCCATCTCACTTATTCTCCATGAGGGAGGGGTGTAGGGAATACAAGGATTTTTCATTCTAGTAGACAAAAATTAGAACTGATCAAGGGTCATGTTATGGAGGATCATGGAGCGTTGGGGAGTTTGGGAGCACCTTTTAGGAGGCACAAATGAGGCACATGCAATCTGAAAAAGTTCTATTACTTCTTTATTTCAAGTGCTCAGAGAGACCAAGCCCTGGATGGAGGTGGTCTAATGTTACCTCTCACTTGGAATGTTAGGGGGGTTCGAGGGGTCCCCAAAAAGAGCGCCCTTGAAAAGCTAATATAGGAAATTAGGTCGAATATAGTTGTTTTACAAGAGACAATATTTGAAGGTTCAAAGGTTATCAATTTTCTCAAAGGTTTTTGTCAAAGTGATAATTTAGCTCGATTGATGTCGCAGGTCTTCCTAGAGGTCTTGTTACAACTTTGAATGAAGGCATAAGGAATGTGATCACCTTTACTTCTTTGGAAGGGATACACTTAGAAGGCTACTCTATTTGTGATCAATTTAATTTCAAACTCATTAATTGGTATGGCCCATATAATAATTGAGAGACCTTTTGGTTTTCAGTGAAGGATTCATGCCATTTGAATGATTCCTACTATATCCTAAGGGAGATCTAAATTTAATTTTGTAAGATATAGAAAACAGGGTCATGCATAAATCCCCTTTCTCCATTCTTTAGTGAGTTATTTGAATATTATAACCTAGTTGATGTCGAACCTAGAGCAATTGGACCAACCTGGATAAACAAATGGCATATGGAAGCTAGTTCTCTAAGCATCTGGATAGATTTTTGGCGGCATAGAACATATTTTCACTAGTTGGGTCACAAAAAAGCTAGATAGTGAAGGAAGGTCATTCTATGAGGGTGTTTGATTATTCTATGATGGTTCTAAAACTTGGTAAACTTAGGGGGAAGAAAGAACATTATAAATTTAATCCTATCTAGATCAAAGACACATCTTTGGGGAACTGGTAAAATCTATGTGGAATAAATTTGATCCATGTTTTCCACTTAAAACAATAGAATAGATGATGGAGGCTCTTAAACTAATCAAACAACAAATTAATGAATGGGACACAAGGAAGAGATTTGAAGAAGAAAGGGAATTGCAGTCTCTAAATGATTAAATATTAGTTTTATTAAAAAAGTGCCCTATTAGTTTATTAGAGGAACAAGGGTTGTTAGGGCTACAATATTGGGAGGAAAAATGAGAGACTCTCCTCGTGAAGGGAGAAGGAAATTGGAGGATAAGGAGTTCTGCTATTTGGTTAACTAAAGGGGATAAAAATAAAAATAAAAATCATAGATTCACTGAGCATACATATGGAGTTAATACTATTTGGGTATTAAAATCAAAGGATGGAAACCTGATATCTACACAATGGGACCTATGAAAGGGGGGGGTCAAACATTTTCAACATATCTTCCAAGAGCATGTAATAAATCGTATCGTGGAATAGATGAACGTTGTTAGTGCATACCCTACACTTTTAGAGCTTGAGGTTAATCATTTTCTTGTCATGCCAATAACGCAAGCAAATATTCTAGGAGTGCTAAGGAAGGCTAAGAAATCCACGAGTCATGACCTGGATGGGTGGAAGCGCTTCTAGGGGAATACCTGGTTAGAGTAATGGAGGAATTAAGACCATGAGGGAGAATTATAGGGGAATTGAATGCTACATTTTTTTCACTCATACCTAATATTTCAAATCCCGATACTTTTGATGAATTTCATCCTATTTCATTGTGAATTTTTCTTTATAAAAGTAACTAGAAAATTTTATCTGACAAATTAAAGGACCATCTCTTAGAAGGGTTGTCCCCAGAATAGTTTGGTTTTCTAAAAAATACCAAAAATTATAAATGTGGTAGGTGCAACATAGGAAGGACTCCATACTCCCCAGAAAAGTAAGCTACCTGGAATTATACTAAAATTGGATCTAGTCAAAGCCTATGATAGAGTTAACTTGGTATTTCTCAAACTCATTCTTCTTCAGATTGGACTCTTGTTGGAAGTGCTAATTTGGATAATGGCATGTGTCTCATCATCAAAATTTGTAGTATTAGTCAATGGATTTCCATCAAATTTCTTCAAATCCTCGAGGTCATTAAGCAAGGATGTCCAATGTTTCCATTTTTGTTCATGTTGGTTGTGCAAAGCTTGAGCTACTTACTAAAACAAATGGTTAGGATGGACTCATCAAAGGAAAAAAAGTTTTAACTATGATACATCTTCTCTTTGTTGATGATGTTTTTGTTTTTAAATACATCTCTAGAGTATCCTAAATATTTTTTAGAATATCAGGGATGAATACCAGTTAAACGAATTCCTTTGTATTGTATAGTGGAGTTTGGGACCAATGCCTCAATATCATAAAATATTTCTTCCATTTCAATTTCGCCCAATTGAGTAAGTTTAAAGCATATGGGATTTCATCTCAAGGCTAACAAATACAACACAATAGGCTGAAATTGGATGGTGGGGCAAGTGGAATCTCGTCCCATGAATAGACAAGGTATTTTAACAACTCCATTTGTTGCCTCATACTAGGAAGCCAGAATAATTTCAATAACCCACAATTTTTGAGTGCGTAGATGGTAGTAGGGTTGTTTTTTGCATTCAAATATTGTTCCTCATGTTCTATTTCTCACCAAATGAATCCAATTTTTTGCTAATGGGTACATAAGAAATCAACAAAGGATACATTAAACTCTTTCCCATGCAAAAAACTTGACAAAATTTGAGGCAAAATTAAGAAAAAATTTAGGAAAATGCGCCCAACACACCCCAGCAGTGTCTACTAGAGCATTGCACCTTTGCCTACAGTGCTTCCCTACCTAGCTGCAACACAGTTTTCGACAGGGGGGGTGTATTGGTCCCAAGGCATTTTTTATGAACTCCTTTGGCCTAAAAACCTTAAATTTTTTGCATAAAATCAAGAAAATGGACCATAGAAAGATATATAAATGTCTCAGTTCGTACTTGGAAGCAACGAAACTTGAAATGGTTCCCTCTATTGGCCACAATTAGCTACAAAAGATCGAGGTAAAAAGGGATCCAAATACTCACTATTTAAGGTAAAATGTGAAATGGAAAAAATGAAAAGTCATTTTGAATATTTATGGTCATTTTTCTCATTATTTTATTCATTTTTAGTGTTTTGACCTAGATATGCTTCATTTTTACTATGAAATAGGTATGTTTAATCCTTCTTGCGATGTTATGAGCAGGTTGACAACTATTAGCATGTTAGGGTCCAACCCTAACCCCCTTATTTATGTAATATGGTCGAGTCATAGTTATAGTTCGTTAAATAGTCAATAAAGCCCATATTAATAATTGCAAGTGGTTGATTAGCATTTAAAGAAGGGACCACAGTTAGTTGCAAATGGGCCATGGTATTAGATAGATGGTATTAATAAGAACCATGGTATTGACCCATGGTATTGCATGTATGAATCCTATATAAAGGATAGAGACTCCCCTTGAGGAGCGTCATGTCTTATTTTGTAATTGAGCCCAGCTCTATTGGAGGTTGCCCCCTCGAAGAGGCAAGTGAACATTGCTTTCCTTTCTGAATAATAAAATACATGCTGTTATTTCTTATTGTTCTGTGTTTTGGGTATATTTCTTTGCATATTTGGTATTCTGGTATCTTCTCGCAGGTCAAGAGCATAACAAGTGGTATCAGAGCACTTTCAAGGACCAGTGGGATCTCCATTTTTAGCATATTATTTTTTTGGCTAGAGACGTGTTCTGGCGTCTTTAAACCATGAGATCTGTCATTGAGTGCATAAATTTGCGGATTTGGTGAGGCATGCATGTAGGAAATACAAGAGGTGGTCACGCTTGTTGGAATCCCTTATTAAACAAAACTGCACACACACTGTCTTCCAAGTGCCCTCTGGGTATATCGAAAGCCCCCTAGGATCCCTTGAAACCTCGCCATAGATAAACTGGCAGCCGTCTTGCTGCTACAGTACACCGAGAAGAACACTCGGGGAGATTACTCGCGCGTACGATATGGTAGTCAGGTTTTACGGCTAAGGGTACGATTAATCCTCCTTGGTTAATGCCTTGAAAGATTGGGCCGAGTACTATTATCGGACCCTTATGTATATAGCGATATGTAGCACCTAACACTTCTTGAGACCATAGTTCTCTTGTCTCTCTCTCGATCACGCATCATCTTTGCCAGATTAGATCTAGCAGGTTGGGTTCGGTAGCAGCTGCAACAATCAGTTCTGCCATTCAGATCTATTTGATCCGCCAATAAGATCTATCAGATCCAGTAGTTTGGGTTCTGTAGCAGTCGCAACAGTCACATCTGCCATTCAGATGTAGCACCAGGGATTCAATCACTGCTACATTTCTACTCATACTCTGTGGTTGAGGGTTTCGCCGACAGATCTAACTATTTGTGTGGCTCCTATACCTGGGCATGATTCTCGCAGAACATTGGGTAGAATTAACTTTTTTGGGAATCGGCTATTGCAGTATTCCTAAGCGAGGAGTAAAACTCCTTTCAGAGTAAAAATAAAAATAAAAAAATCAGGTCGACGCTTATAGGAGACTTAGCCCATAAGAATCAGGTCGACGGGCTGAGCAAGGTGGTACCATTCACTTGTCAGCGTCAAAATTTCGGGTGGTCCCAATTTTTTTTTTCACAGTAACGACAAGTGCACCAAATCTGTGCATGGTACAAACCAGAGCTCAAGCTATGGCCAATGATAAGATAGACACCCTTGAAAAAAAGTTGGAGGGATTAACGAAGTAGATCCAGACCTTACATGACACAATCAAAAAGGGCAAGTCGGGGGAACAATCGGAGGCATATGATTTTAATGAAAACCTTGAGGGCGAGTCTAGCCATTCTCTTCACTTCTATGGAAACCACCAACAGTCCTAGCCTCGACCACCCAAGCTAGACATGTATAAATTTGATGGGTCTCATCTAGCCACATGGCTAGCACAAATGGAGCAATATTTCACATTGAATCACATCAAAGATGATGCGACTAAGCTAAGTGTGGGAAGCCTATACTTGGACCAAGAAAGATGGTAATGGTGGTATGGCATCAATGCTGCTATGCAAGGCCAGTGACTTGGCAGATATTCTCAAAAGCCCTTTCTGATCACTTTGGCCATGAATCTAAATTTTTGGGTCATCTTACTAAGCTCCAACAGACAAGCACAATGCAAGAATATATTAAAGCCTTTGAAGCATTAGCCTTCCGCACAGGAGGTCTAGCAGATGAATTCTACTTGGAATGTTTTGTTAGTGGTCTCAAAGATGCCATACAAGCCCACATCCAACTGAAACACCTAGTCTCATGGCTGGCAGCTTGTAAGATAGCTCGTGAAGTAGAACGTGCGTTAGTGGCCCAGTCGACGTGTCAAAATTTCATATCCAAGAGACGCCCCACCCAGGCTCTGAGCACTACCCAAACGCTTAAGGTTCAAAAGGTTTCACCAGCAGAAATGGCGGAAAGAAGAAATCAAGGATTGTGTTACTACTGTGATGAGAAATACTCCCTAGGGCATAAATGCATGGAACCCAAATTCTTTCAAATTGATGTTACTGATCACGGTTCATCTGAGGAAGCAACACCATTTAAGGGACCAGAGGAGGAAGATGAGGAAAACCAGTCAGACAATGAGCTCCCAGCTACACCTGAAGAACCAGTTATCTCGCTTCATGCTTTGGCAGGAATTTTTTCTCCCCAAACTCTCAAAATCAGAGGTTTTATTAAGCATCACCCTATAGTAGTATTAATTGATAGTGGTAGTACACATAACTTTATCCATCAAAGAGTTGCTAAAGCAGTGCATTGTTTTGTTAGAGCAGTCTCTAATTTCCAGGTCTAGATTGCTAATGGGGGGACAATGAAATGTGAAGGCCATTGTGAAAATGTCAAACTTCAAATGGGGGATTATCACCTAAAGACCCACATGTTGGCCATCAAAATGGGTGGATGTGACATTGTCTTGGGTGTTGAATGGCTCCGCACACTCGGCCCAATCACAATGGATTTCCAGGAGTTATATATGAGCTTTAAGTAGAACAACCACACACATACCCTCCATGGACTCTAGGCAGGTGCTCCTTCTATCATTAGCTCGCATAGGATGGAAAAATTGTTAAAAAGGGGCCACCATGGAGTTATAGCCCAATTTAATGCCATCTTGGCCTTCGAACCCACTTCTCTTCATATTCATCCTAAGATGCAACAAGTCTTAAACAACCATCTGCCGGTCTTTGATAAGTGTCATGAGCTTCCACCCTTGAGAGGGGAACATGATCATAGCATTACTTTGGTCCCAAGGGCACAACCACCAAAGGTATGCCCATATAGATATCCTTTCGCCCAAAAGAATGAAATTGAAAAAATCATCAAGAAACTCTTGGAAGAAGGTGTCATTCGTCCTAGTATTAGTCCTTATTCATCGCTTGTGGTCATGGTGCTAAAAAAAGATGAGGAATGGCGTATGTGTCCAGACCTTAGGGGCCTCAACAAGCTGATAGTCAAAGATAAATTTCCCATCCTGGTTGTTGATGATTTGCTGGATGAACTAAATGGGGCTCAATTCTTTACTAAGCTTGACCTTTGCTCAGGCTATCACCAAATTCGTATGAAAGAAGTAGACATTCCAAAGACTTCTTTCTGAACTCATGAAGGCCATTATGAATTCTTGGTCATGCCATTTGGTCTCTGTAATGCCCCATCCACTTTTTAGAGCCTCATGAATCACCTGCTCAAACCATATCTTAGAAAATTTGTCCTTGTTTTCTTTGATGACATCCTCATCTACAGCCTCACCTGGGAAAAACATCTTCAGCATGTAGATTTTCTCTTGCAACTGCTCTGGAAGCATAAATTTTTTGTCAAATTGTCCAAGTGCTCTTTTGGCACGGAAGAAGTTGAGTATTTGGACCACATTGTGGGGCGTGAAGGTGTCAAGGTGGACCCCAAAAAGATCCAGGCAATGCAGGATTGGCCTCAACCAAAGACCTTGAAGAGCTTGAGAGGATGTTTGGGTCTCACTGGCTACTATCACAAATTTGTCTGCAATTATGGTCGTATTGCTAGACCCCTCACTCACCTTCTCAAGAAAAATTCATTCCTCTAGAATGATGAAGCACAACATGCATTTATAGCTCTCAAACATGCCATGTGTTCCACTCCTGTATTGGCACTACCGGACTTCACCAAATCTTTTGTGATTGAATGTGATGCTTCAGGTATGGGTATTGGGGTTGTCTTAATGCAGGAAGGCCAACCCTTGGCCTTCACTAGCCAACAACTAAGTGGGAAAAATCTGGGACAATCTACCTAAGAGAAGGAGATGATGGCCATCTTACATGCAGTGGATACCTGGTGACCATGCTTATTGGGGTGGCTTTTCCAAATCTGCACAGACCATCAAAGCCTTAAATATTTTTTGGAGCAATGCCTATCCTCCCCGCAACAAAATAAATGGCTAGCCAAAATGTTGGGATATGATTATGAGATAATTTACAAGAAAGGGCACGAAAATGTCGTAGCGGATGCTTTATCACGCCAATTTGAGTAGGAAAGCACCCTGCTAGCAATCTCTCTTCCCATTCCAGAGTGGATGGAAGAGGCTCACAAGGAATGATTTTCACATCCTTTGCTCTCCCAACTCATTAATAAATTGTAGGTAGATCCAAATTCCACAGCGGGATACTCTTTGTAGAATGAGATTCTTCACTACAAGGACAAAGTAGTGATATCACCAACATCCACCTTCAAAAGTCACAATTTGGCAGAGTTGTACTCATCTCCCACTGCAAGCCATTCAGGCTTTTAGAATAATTATGCTCGCACTCGACGTTCATTCCTTTGGACATGCATGAAAAAGGAAATTCTTACTTTTGTAGCCGAGTGTGATGTGTGTCAGTGCCACAAAGGAGAAACAGTCAAATCCCCAGGCACATTACAGCCATTGCCCATCCATGCCTCAATCTGGATGGAGGCTTCTATGGATTTCATTACGGGTCTTCCGAAGTCAGGTAATAAGTCAGTCATCATGGTGGTTGTGGAAAAAATTTCTAAGTATGATAATTTTTGCACCCTACTCCACCCTTTTACACCAGCTTTGGTGGCTCAATCTTTCATGGACCAGATCTTCAAATTGCATGGCATGCCCACTTCCATTGTGTCTGATCGTGACCCAATCTTCACCAGTAACTTTTGGCAGGAACTCTTCAAGATACAAGGTACCTTACAACTCAGTACTTCCTATCATCCCCAAACTAATGGTCAAGCTGAAGCAGTCAACAAATGTCTAGAGACCTACCTCAGGTGTTTCACTTCAGAAAAACAACATATATGGGTACAGTGGTTACCTCTAGCTGAATGGTCGTATAATACTAACTATCATGCCATCACCAAAATGACTCCATATGAATCAGTTTATGGTCAACTCCCTCCTTCACCTACTTCTTATATCTAGGGATGCTCGAAGGTACAAGCAGTGGATCAAATCCTACAGAACCGTGCAACCATGCTGGCCCACCTCAAAGAGAATCTCCATCAAGCTCAAAATTGCATGAACCAACAGGCAGACCAACATCATTCAGAGTGCAAATATCAAGAAGTGGATCAAGTATTCTTGAGGCTGCAACCATATAAGTAAACATCACTCAAAGACAAGAGTTTTCAGAAATTATCTCCAAAATTCTATAGACCATATCAAATACTTCAGCGCATCAGAGAAGTAGCCTATAAGCTAGCCTTGCCATCCACTACAAAAATCCATCCCATCTTCCATGTCTCATGCCTCAAGAAAGTGGTTGAGAACCATTGCAGAATTCAAACCAGTCTACCGGAATTGGATGAAGAAGGTTCAATCTGGCTCCAACCTGAACTGGTTCTTGACACGCAAGAAAGGAACCTGTGTGGTCGCACGATCAAGGAAGTCCTTGTCAAGTGGAAAGACACCTCTCCAGAAGATTCGACCTAGGAACCAACCACTGTTCTTCAGCAGTTTCCATAGCTTCAACCTTGAGGACAAGGATATTTTTATGGAGGAGGGCATGTTAGGGTCCAACCCTAACCCCCTTATTTATTTAATAGGGTTAAGTCATAGATATAGTTTGTTAAAGAATCAATAAAGCCCAAATTAATAATTGCAAGTGGTTGACCTGCATTTAAAGAAGGGACCATAGTTAGTTGCAAATGGGCCATGGTATTAGATAGATGGTATTAATAAGAAACATGGTACTGACCCGTGGTATTGCATGTATGAATCCTATATAAAGGATAGAGACTCCCCTTAAGGAGCGTCATGTCTTATTTTGTAACTAAGCCCAACTATATTGGAGGTTGCCCCCTCGAAGAGGCAAGTGAACATTGCTTTCGTTTCTGGATAATAAAATACATGTTGTATTTCTTATTGTTCTGTGTTCTGGGTATATTTCTTCGCATATTTGGTACTCTGGTATCTTCTCGCAGGTCGAGAGCATAACATAACAAGTTTTCATCAATGTTTTGAACAAGTTACTTTGACCATAGAGTATACTTTTATCTCTTTTTCGGGATTTCTAAGCCCACGAAAAAGGAACCCTCCCACAGTCCTCTTTCAACGCCTTTTCAGACTCCTAAATAATGAAAAGATTGTCGAACACTTGTCTTTTCGAACTTGTAAAATTAAATGAAAACACGTCTACTCAGTTTAAGTTTAACCCTTTTCCAGACTGAGATAGACTAACTAAAAAAAATAGTCAAACGTGGCTAAGGGGCTCTATTGGGTATTGTTTTCTACCTTTTTAGACCTAAGGGACTACCTACGAAAGGGGACATCTGGAGTTTTATTTTTTGCCTCTTTTTCAAACTCTCTAAACATGAAAAATATGTCGAGTTTTACCTTCGTTGGACTAGTTAAAACATCAAATAGCAGTGGACTTGTCGATCATGACGGGGCTGAGCCAATCCTTCTTAGGGTTCATTAAATATACTCAGAGGGATTGATCCGAAGGATGAACTTACAGATAAACATATGTTTTCATCCTCAAGCTTGTTAAAAAATAATGAGGCACTGACCAGTATGGCTGGGGAAATTGGGAAAATAAGGGGTTCCATTTTTCTAATTGTAGCAAGTCGCTCTTGAACATGATACTCTTCCACTTCATCTCCATGGATATTGGGTTGAGTAAACTTCTTGTCTTTCAATTATCATACCATTTTCAGAGCCTCCATTTTAGTTTTGGGTCAATGCTTCCAAATCCATTTAGTGTAGCCGTTGTGTTCAAGAGAAGTCATCCAGTTGATCTTCGCTAAAATAATCTTAAGCCTTCATTTCATGTCTACATTTCTTGATCCAGTTCCATATCAGTGTCATTATGATCATTTTGTCTCAATCATCATATTTTTTTCGTGTCATTGATGGGGAATACATCAAGGCCCTCCCACGACGAGTCGCTTCCTCTTGACATCAGCACACCATCTAGGAAGTTGACTTAGAAAAACCCCTTGATACCTTGGTGCTTGCATACATCAATGGAAATTTTCCTTGCTCTCAGCGAAAGTTTTACATCAATGGCCTTGGAATGAAATATTCGGTGTGGTGTTAGAAATCAACTCATTTATTCACACCATACAGATTGTACTATAGTACCTTGAGAGTCATTAACATCATTGGTTGTTTCTCTCACATCTGTTAACAACTTACATCATTTACGAGTGATCAGATGGTGTCTACCATGTTCAAGTCTAACTCATTCATTCACATGATTAGACTCGTACATTGGTTGGTCGTGTGAACGAGATAGAAGACCCCATATCTAGTTTCATCCATCCGGGTTGCGGTTTAAGGATTATGCAAGGATCACAATGTATGATGGCCATGATCATATTTACAGTCATCTAGTCATGGGTCCACTAGTTGCATTTGTAGATGCATCATTTGATCATTATATATGTTATGTTAGCTTATGAGCTAAGTATGGGTATCCCTCCCTCAAAAAACAAATATGTCATGTTATAAATGTATTGTAACAAATGAAGCTTGTCGGTTGTCCTTGATCCTTACTTGTCACAAGGTAAAGCACTTAAGTCATTAGTCATCATGTTTGACTTTGCGTTTTAGGGGGAATTCTATTATAGGCCATTTTGTCACATCCGATTAGTGGGCCTCCTAAAGGGATCAATAAACATCCTATTCCCCCCTTATCACCATCTTGCACAACGCTGTAAGAATGTACCTTCCATTTCCCATAGTTTTAGCCCTAAACTGCTCCTTTTGTGCCATTTTAAGGACCAACGCTCCCTGTAAGCCTACTGGGGTTATTGGGCATGGAATCCCCCCCAAGGCATGTTTTGGGGCTAGTTTTGATCTAATCTTGTTGTAAAGTCTCCACAAATTGTGGGCACGGAGCGCGAAATGTATGATAGAGTCACAGGGTTGTTCGCCCTAGTCTTGTAATGTAATGTTAGCCTACCCATGGTCCACAAACCAGGGATTGTATAAATAGAGCGAGGCTCTAAGTGTAAAATATAGAAAAGTAATAGATAGTGAAGTAGAAGCGAAGAGCAAGAATCTAAGTGTGCCTTGGGTCGTAGAGTAGGAGAAGGCTCTGTAGCTGAGTGTGCAGAGGCCTAGTTTTCCGTAGCTAAGTGCATGGACCCCTACAGCTAAGTGCACAGGGTGGAGTCGATTCTATAACCAAAGAAGAGAATAATAAAGAGAAGTTTTATCCAAATTCTATGTATCTGACCTTGAGTTATTACATGTTTGATATCAATTGCAAATATATTGTTTATTTACTGCGCGCACTTGTATGAATGAATTATATTGCTAAGTATAACTTAACACATACCAGTAGACTAAGTTAATCAACTAACCGTGGAACACTAGTAAGAAATTGGGTAATAATAGCGTTCAGCCCCTGAGTAGGGCTGTGTTGGCTTAGTGGGGCTTGACCCAGGTTTAGAAGTGATTTAGCCAAGAAAATCCTGGTACCACTAGCCATTTCGGCAACAGTTTGCGGAGCGCGGACTGAGGTCTCACCGGAAGTAGTATGGGAGGGTGCTATAACTAGGTTTCTGCACCCTCGGGATGTATAATTTGATGGACTTGGTACACGGTCCAACCTTCGCACTTACTATGCTATGCGCACCAACGGGCACCTCGCACCATGAGATACTGTCTTCGTGTAGTTCTAGCCGCAGTGCGACCCGTGTTATTTACCCAAGTTGTTCTTAATTATGCACTATTAGCTGATTACTTAGATTATTTTCATATATAAGCATTCCGAACCATACAAGTACTTATCTAATTATGTGCAGTAAGAAAACAGAGTAAAATTAATGCATAACAACAAAATAGGGATTCAAGAATAGATGCACACAGTAAACTTCTCTTTATTATCTTTCAATCCCAATTATAGACCCGAATCCACCTTGTGCACTCAGCTGTAGGGGTCCGCGCACTCAACTGCGGACTCTTCTATGCCTCTATGCTGATGGTTTCATTTAGGAAGTGTGTTCCGCTGTCACTCATTAAGATTCTTGGGCAACCAAATTGTGTCAACACGTTTTCGAACAAAAACTTCGCAGCCGTAGTGGCCATGCGGTCCTTAACTGGCTGCGCTTCCACCCATCATGTCAAGTACTCTATCACAGTGATGATGTAGTGTGCACCTGTCTTTCCTAGAGGTTTGATTGGTCCCACAAAGTCAATTGCCCATTTTTCAAATGGTTGTAGTGTCATTTGTGGATTTAGTGGCATCTCATCCCTTTGTGATGGTTTTCCAGTCCTTTGACATATGTTGTAGGCCCGACAGTGTGCTTTTGAATCTTGGTGCAGGGTTGGCCACCATAACCCAGCGCAAAGAATATTCTGTGTAGTTGGATGTCTTACATAGTTTCCTCTTGTAGCACCCCCATGTGCTTCCATGAGGATTTGACCTTGTTCAAATTCAGATACATATCTTTGTAATATCTTATCGTTTCCCATTTTGTAGAGGTGGCCTGCAATGACAGAAAAGTCCATCGCGCGCACCACCAATTCCTTCTTTTGTTGGACTGAGTATTCCTTTGGTGCAGTTCCTGTGGTTAAAAAATGGATTATATCTTAGAAATGGTCGTCTGCGACAGAAATTGCAAAGAGCTATGCATCAGGTAGTCTCTCCTCCAAGTTTCTTGGCTCGTCACCTATCTCAATTCGTGACAAGTGATCTGGTCGTGCATTTAGGCATCCCAACTTGATGATGACCTCAAAGTCATATTCTTGAAACAATAAAATCCATTTGCATATGCGCACCCCCAACACAGGCGTGTTCACTAGGTATTTCAACGCGAAATGATCGATATACATCTTGAAATGCCCACCAAGTAAATAGTGTCGGTATTTTTGGAGTGTGTACACCATTTCTAGTCCTTCACACTCGGTAGTAGAGTATTTCTTTTCGGATTTGGACAATCTCCGACTTGCAAACGCGATCGGGTGATCCACACCTTCCGCACCTTCCTGCGTGAGTATGGCTCCCAACGCAATACACGACGCATCAACATGTACATGAAATTCCATGTCCCATTTTGGGAAGACCAGGATGGGAGTAGATGCCAGTTTCTCCTTGAGGACATCCAAACTTTTCATGCAATCATCATTCCAACAATATGTAACATCCTTCTTCAATAGTTTTTCCATCGGCACTGTTATTTGGGCATAGCTCTTGATAAACTTCCTATAGTAACCAGTGTGCCCCAAAGTAGCACGTAATTGTTTGACACTACACGATGCTTCCAGATTCAGAATAGCAATAGTCTTCGCAGGGTCCACCATCAGGCCTTGTTTGCAGACCACATGGCCCAGTAGGTTTCCAAAGGGAACGAGGAAGGTGCACTTTTTGAGGTTCAGCACAATCTGGTGTTGGCGGAAAGTATCCAACATCAAACGTAAGCTTGCTACATGTTGTTTAACTAATCCAAAGATAGTCCAATCATCCATATAGACCTCCAAGAACTTATGGATGCATTTTTTGAACGTGGCCACCACTATGCACGAAAATATCGTTGGCGCATTCTTCAGTCCAAAGGGCATAATGGTGTATGTAGAAATTTCTCATTTTCCACCCCGGTTTTCAGTTTCTCCTTATTTCTCCCATATAGTTAAATGCCCTTTCCCATAACCATACATTTAACAAGCTGAAAAAAATAAATTTGCTGAAAACACAAATTCTGGAAATTTTACAGAATGCTGGAAATTGCAGAAATAAAAATCAGCAGTAATAAACAACCATTAAAACACATTTAAACACTGAGATTTTTGGTCAATGTGACCCTGGAAAAACCCCCTACAACTCTTGGGGAAAACCAGTTTGAGAGCTCTTCTTTATTTCTGGAAAATGCCTTTTTACAGTAAGAGAAATGTTCAGCAAAAAATCAGCAAACAGACTTTTACAACTTATCTCAGCCTTGCTGAAACTCAACCTTGCTGATACTCCGCTGCTGTTACACCGCTGCTGTTACACCGCTGTTGATACTCCGCTGTTGTTACACCGCTGCTGTTACACCGCTGCTGATACTCCACTGCTGTTACACCGCTGCTGATACTACGATGTTGTTACACCGCTGCTGATACATCGCTGCTGATACACCGCTGCTGATACTCCGTAGCTGTTACACCACCAGAAATCTCCCTTGCTCTCTTGCTCTCCTTCTCTCAATTTTCTCATGAAAGAATTGAATCGAATGTGATCTTTTCCTCCTTTTCCTCCCTTAATATAACTCCAAGTGACTTTTGGGTGATCCAAGTGACTTTTGGGTGATCTCTAAATCCAATGGCTGAAATAGATTTAGATCAATGGCTGAGATTAAATGCTCATTTAAATCTCACTTTTTATTTTTTAATTCACCCCACTTTAATAAAGTCCCACTTAGTCATTTATTTCCAAAGTCACTTTTCCTTTCTAATTTTTCATTGACTTTATAAAAGTCACTTTAAAATTAGACTTAGTAACTTTATCACTTAAAGTCACTTTTAAATTAGATTTAACTTTATAAAATTATAAAGTCACTTTAGGAGAAAAATTAAATTCTTTTGGACACTTTTCCCTAGGCCAAAGATCAAAGCCTAAGGGAACCACCTGTCCTCTGGTACCAAATTTCAACACTCCCTCTTACCGAGGAAGGTGTTCCTCACCACACCCATCTTGTCTCTGAAGTAGACATGCTTGCCCCGTGGTAAGGCTTTGGTAAGAATATCTGCAACCTGCTCATCAGGGGAAATATACTCAAGCTTCACAACTCCCTTTTGAACATAGTCTCTGATGAAATGCTATCTGATCCTGATATGCTTTGACCTGTCATGAAATACTGGATTCTCCGTGAGTTTAATGCAACTCTGATTATCACAGTAAATCACTGAAGGTCTCAACGGCTGACCAAATAAGCCAAACAACATCTTGCGAAGCCAGATAGCCTCACAACTAGCTAGACTGGCTGCCATATACTCTGCTTCTGTTGAACTCAGTGCTACTGACTGCTGCTTCCGGCTGAACCATGACACTACTGCTGAACCCAACCCAAAACAGCACCCTGAAGTGCTCTTCCTATCAGAAGCACAACCTGCCCAATCAAAATCAGTGTATCCTGCCAATCTCACTCCATCTCCCTGCCTGTAGTCCAGACCATAATCCATTGTCCCCTGCAAGTATCTCAAAATGTGTTTTGCAGCCACCCATTGAACCTTTCTAGGCTCACACATAAACTGACTCATCGTGTTGACTGCAAAACAGATATCGGGTCTAGTGTTGACCAAATACATCAAGGAACCAATCAGCTGCCTGTACAATGTGGGATCCACCAACTCGGAATCCGAAGCATGAAGCTTCTTCCAGTTGGTGATCATCAGTGTCGACATGGGTCTACAATCCTCCATGTGGAATCTGCTAAGGATGTCCACAATATACTTCCCCTGCCCCAGGAAGAAATGCCCCTCCTCCTGCCACACCTCCAAACCCAAAAAGTAATGCATCAAGCCGATGTCCTTCATCTCAAACTCCGTCACAAGATCTCTCTTGCAGTACTCTATGAGTCTCTCTACACCTGTAATGACCAAGTCATCCACATACAACACCAAAATGAGAGGCTCCTCACTAATCACAATAAAGTAAAGGTTCAGATCTACCTCACTCTTTGTGAAACCCATCCCCTGCAAATATGTATCTATCCTGGAGTACCAAGCTCTGGGAGCTTGCTTCAGGCCATTAAGGACCTTCTTCAGTCTGCACACATGGGACTCCTTCCCATGCACCTCAAAGCCCTGTGGCTGCTCAATGTACACCTCCTCCTGTATGAAGCCATTGAGAAATGCAGTCTTCACATCTATCTGGTGGATCTTCCAACCCATCTCTACTGCTATCGATATAATGGAGCGGATCGAAGTATATCGAGCCACGGGAGCAAAGGTCTCCTCATAATCAACTCCCTCTACCTGGGAGAACCCTCTAGCCACAAACCTCGCTTTTAATTTCTCAATGCTGCCATCTGCAGCATGCTTTACCTTGTAAAGCCATCTGGAAGTAACCACGGATTTTCCCTCAGGCCTCGGCACCACCTCCCAAACATCATTCTTCATGATAGAAGAATACTCCTCCTGCATGGCCTCTCTCCAGACCTGCTGGCTAGCTGCCTCCTCATAGCTAGAAGGCTCAGAGTCAAGGATGCTCGTAACCATCGCCATATAGCTACAAAACCTCTGAGGTGGTCTACTCTCTCTGACCGGCCTCTTCGGCTCTGCAACAGATGTGGCATCTCTCAAGGTGTCCTGAAGCCACTTGGGCTTTCTCTTCCCTGAGCATGCTTCTCCCATAGGAGAATGAAACTCCTCCTCCTCATCACCATCAGTAGCCTGAACTCCTGACTGTCTGTCTGCTGTCCTCCTTCCTGCACCTGAACCTGTAGAAGCTGAGGCACTGTGTGAACTGTCCATCAATGGACTCCCTAGTGAACTGCTCTGTGAACTGCTCTACATGCTTCCCGGAACACCACCCCTCTGGCTCGGCGAGCCACTGCTCACTGACGGACCTGACATCCTCATAGATGTACCTCCTGATCCTCCTGATCCCTGCCCACTGGATCCCTGCGACTGACTCAACTTCTACTAAGAGTCTGGCTGATCCAGATACTCTCACTCCCGTGACCTCCTAAAGGCCCTGTCCTCCTCGAACTTCACATCCTGTCTGACAACAACTCTCCTCTATGCAGGAATGTAAATCCGAAAGGCCTTTGAGGTCTCACTTTAGCCCACAAAGATACCCTTCTCTGTGGTGGGCTCTAGTTTGGTCCTCTTCTCCTTGGGTATATAGGAGTATGTGATGCACCCAAAGATACGAAGATGACCAATATCAGGCTTCTTCCCAAAGAAAGCCTCCTCCGGAGTCATGTGCCCCAAGGCACGATGCAGACTCCTGTTTTGCAAGTAAACAACTGTGTTGCAAGCCTCTGCCCACAAGAACAATGGCAACCCCTCATCATGTAACATGGCTTTGGCAGCCCCTATGATGGATCTGTTCTTCCTCTCTGCAACCCCGTTCTGCTGGGGGTTGTAAAGAACAGTGAACTCCCTCCTAATGCCTGCCTCCGCACAATAGTCAACAAACTCTCCAAGGGTGTACTCTCCTCCATTGTCCAACCCAGGGACTTGATCTTTTGACCTGTCTGTGTCTCCACAAGAGCTCTGAACTCCTGAAACCGCTTGAAGACCTCACTCTTGGTCTTCAAAAAATAAATCTAGGTCCTCCTAGAGTGATCATCGATGAATAAAACATAGTACTCATATCCACTCAAGGAAACATGAGACATCCGACCGCTCACATCGGAATGAATCAAATCAAGTATCCCCGTCGCTCTGCTGTCACTGCTGGGAAAAGGGGATTTGGAAAACTTGCCCATCGCACAACCTCTACAAGTATCAAAGTGATCAGTACTGAAATCTGGCACACCTGTAGTGATCTCCCGTAATGTCCTCAAGGCTCCATGATACATATGTCCCATCCTGCGGTGCCAAATCTCACATAGCTCAGAACTACTAGCTCTGCTGTCGGTACTACTACTCAATGCCAAAAGGGGTTGGAATGTAAACTTGTACACTTTTGCATGGCGTACACCTACCACTCTAGCTGAATCAGCTAGAGTGCCCCTGGGATACATCAACACCTGTCCTCCCCTGAACAGTACCTCATATCCTCTGTCCTCCAAAGCTAAGACGGATATGAGGTTCTTCCTCATCCCTGGCACATAAAGAACCTCTGACACCTTCAAGGGAGGTTTGGACTCCCTCTAAAATGTCACTGTCCCCACCCCGACTGCTCTAACAATTCTATCATCACCGAGTACTACCTCAATATCAGTGCCACTTTCTGAAAGCTCTGAGAAGTACTCACGGATTCCTGTCATGTGACGTGAAGCCTCACTGTCCACATACCAGATACCTGAAGATGCTCCGCTAATCGAGGGAAAAGCATGCTCCCTCTGAACCTGTGTGGCAGGTGATCCTGCACTAGAGGACTCACACGTAGTGAACGCAAACTCTCGGTCAAAACGACCTGCAAAGTCCTCAATCTCTGCTGAAGCTGCCACGTCCTGGTTCTTCCCCTTCTTCTTCTTCTTCTTCGGACACACAACTGCATAGTGTCCCATCTTTTGACAATTCCAACACTTCACCTTGGAATAGTTCTTCTGTGTGTTCCCCTGTTTACCTTTACCTTTGCCTTTGCCCTCACCACTGCTTGTGGAAGCCTTCGTCTTCCCTTTGCCTTTCTTGCCTCCTGCCACCAGTGCTACATCCTCATCCTGCTCAACTGGCTTGGCTGCTCCAAGCTGACCTTTCCTGATCTCTGTCTAAATGCAATCATCCCAAAACCTCTCCCATGTGAGAAGGGTCTCACGTGCACAAACTCCATCAGCAAAGTTCAACCATGAACGGGGGAGGCCATTCACTGCAATCCGCACCAACTCAGTGGGTGGAATGGCCTCTCCAATCGCTGCCAACTCATCTCTCACTTTAGTAATCTTTGTGAGATATCCAGCTGCACTATCATTACCCATCTTAATGTTCTTCGGCTTCTCCTTCAGGACCATCTTCCGGTTCTCATTGGTACTCTGGTAGAGATTGGACAATGTTGTCCACATCTCATGGGCATTGCTCTTTCCTCTCACATGAGGAATGCAATGGTATTTGATTCTGTCTAGAATCAACCTCTTACCCTTGTTGTTCTTTTTATTATAAGAAACCAACTGAGTAGCATCAGTAGGCACAACAACAGGGTTCTGTGTGGTATGCACCATGATATCCCAGACTTCTGCCTCCTCAAAGATACTCTGCATTCTCTCCTTCCAAACGCTGTAATTTATATGCCCATCCAACCTATCTTCCACCCTCAATCCCAATGACATCCTACTATCCTAAAACTAAAAAATAGCACTGCTGTAGTAAAGATAAAACTGTTGTTTATGAAAAATCAGCTTGCTGGAATTTTCCGAGTGAAAAATCAGCAACTGTAATTTTTCCTTTTGCTATCCCAAACTGCCCTTCAGCACTCAAGCTCTGATACCATGTAGAAATTTCTCATTTCCCACCCCAGTTTTCAATTTCTCCTTATTTATCCCATATAGTTAAATTCCCTTTCCCATAACCATACATTTAACAAGCTGAAAAAAAAATAAATTTGCTGAAAACACAAATTCTGGAAATTTTACAGAATGCTGGAAATTGCAGAAATAAAAATCAGCAGTAATAAACAGCCATTAAAACACATTTAAACACTGAGATTTTTGGTCAATGTGACCCTGGAAAAACCCCCTACAACTCTTGGGGAAAACCAGTTTGAGAGCTCTTCTTTATTTCTAGAAAATGCCTTTTTACAGTAAGAGAAATGTTTAGCAAAAAATCAGCAAACAGACTTTTACAACTTATCTTAGCCTTGCTGAAACTCAACCTTGCTGATACTCCACTGCTGTTACACTGCTGCTGTTACACCGCTGTTGATACTCCGCTGTTGTTACACCGCTGCTGTTACACCGCTGCTGATACTACGCTGCTGTTACACCGCTGCTGATACTCCGCTGCTGTTACACCGCTGCTGATACACCACTGCTGATACACCGCTGTTGATACTCCGCAGCTGTTACACCGCCCAAAAATCTCCCTTGCTCTCTTGCTCTCCTTCTCTCAATCTACTCATGAAAGAATTGAATCGAATGTGATCTTTTCCTCTTTTTCCTCCCTTAATATAACTCCAAGTGACTTTTGGGTGATCTCTAAATCCAATGGCTGAAATAGATTTAGATCAATGGCTGAGATTAAATGCTCATTTAAATCTCACTTTTTATTTTTTAATTCACCCCACTTTAATAAAGACCCACTTAGTCATTTATTTCAAAATTCACTTTTCCTTTCTAATTTTTCATTGACTTTATAAAAGTCACTTTAAAATTAGACTTAGTAACTTTATCACTTAAAGTCACTTTTAAATTACATTTAACTTTATAAAATTATAAAGTCACTTTAGGAGAAAAATTAAATTCTTTTGGACACTTTTCCCTAGGCCAAAGATCAAAGCCTAAGGGAACCACCTGTCCTTCGGTACCAAATTTCAACAGTGTATTGAAAGCAGCCCCATTCTATTGTGAAGGTTGTTTTGCTCCTATCTTCTCACATGATCTTGATCTGATGGTACCCTGAGAAGCCATCCGTGAATGAGTAAGCTTCCTGGCCGCCAACATTCTCCAATACTTCACCTGTGAATGGTGTCAGGAATGGATCATGAACACAGGTGTCGTTAAGCTTCCTGAGGTCCACGCATATTCTTATTTCACCTTTCTGTTTTTTCTCCTGCACTACCATAGGACTCACCTAGTCAGATTCTTCTAGTGGTTCAATAATTCTGGCTGCGAGAATTTTGTCTAATTTGTTGCGGACCTTTTCTTTATATTTTGGATTCAAGCGGTAAGGCCACTACTTAACTGGCCTCACGTTCAGTTTCAGAGTGATATTCATCATCCCTAAGTCGCCAATGATCCCTTTTAAGTCCGTGATTTTGGTCGGGAACAAGTCTTGGTATTCGCAGAGTAACTCAACGACCTTATCTACCATAGCATCGTCCCAATAGTCTCCAAGCGTCACATACTTCAGCTCTGCTTCTGTGCCAATGTTTACATGCTTTGTTTTTAGCGACGTGATGATGTCGGGATCCTCAATTGATGGTCCTCTAACCTCGAGACGACCTTTGGTTTATGGAATATTAATATTTCAGGGGTCTTCATCATCCTCCTCCACCTGCACATTATAACATTCTAGGTCACTGCTTAACTGGGTCGCACATGCTGGTTGAAGCATTTCCAGTGGCTCTTATGCAATTTTGAATGTCAGGCCAGGCAGTAACTCGATTAAGCAAAAACTGATTCATGCATTATTCCATCAGGTAGGTCTTTGTTATATACAACAGGGAGTGATTGTTCAGTTCATCTCCCGATGACTGTTCACATTTCTAATTTAATTATTTACATAAATTCACCCAATCATGAGGATTAAGTGTCAACATTCCCCCCCCTAATCTGAAGGGATGTTGGTGAGTCTAAGCATAGTTTTGAATCGTTCAAGCTTTTCTCTTCCAAGTGCTTTGGTGAAGATGTCTGCAATTTGCTCATTTGTGGAACAATGATGGAGATGGATTGTTTTGGCCTCAACATGATGTCGAAACAGATGATATTTAGTATTGATGTGCTTTGTTCGATCATGGAACTTTGGGTTCTTGGCCAACTTTATTGTAGAGGTATTGTCAATCATGAGTGGAGTTGATTGTACTTGTTTTACCTGTAAATCTTCAAGAATTTTCCTGAGCCACACAATTTATTTTGTTGCTTCAGTTGCTGCCACGTATTCTGCTTCTATTGTGGAATATGCTCGAATTGATTGTTTGCGTGATCTCCAGGAGACAGCTCCTGATCCAGGACTCATATCATATCCTGAAGTTGATACCCTAGTTTCTTTGTCTCCATCGAAGTCTGAATTAGAGTATCCAATCAAGCTGAAGTCGTCCACCTGTGTATACTTGATTCCAAAGTCTTGAGTTCCCTTCAAGTACCTTAGAACTCTTTTTGTAGCAGACCAATGTCCCTCACAAGGCTTTTTCATAAACCTGGAGAGGATTCCAATAGCAAACGAAATGTCTGGTCTGGTAGTAGTGACGTAGTTGAGACTTCCTACAAGCTGTCTATACTTTGTTGCATCCTCAAATTATTTTCCTTCAATAGATGTGAGCTTTAAGTTTTGTTCCATTGGAGTAGTAAGAGGATTGCACTCTGTCATGCCAAACATGTTCAACAGATTTCCAATGTATTTCTTTTGAGAAAGAAATATGGACTTTGGATGTTGGGTTACTTCAATGCCAAGATAGTAATGACCATAGCTCAAATCAGTCATTTCAAAACTTTTCCCCAATTACTTCTTTATGGATGCAATGTAGCTTTCGTTGTTCCCTGTCATCAAAAGATCATCTACATATACCACAAGATATCAGTTTTTCATACCAGGCTCGTGGTGCTTGTTTGAGGCCTTACAAGGACTTCACAAGTTTGCATACATTATGTTCATGTCCTTTCATAGCAAATCCTTCAGGCTGGGACATAAAAACATTCTCTTTTAGATCTCCATTTGTTGCTGGGAATAGTGTCTATGCAAAACTGCTAATCCCACTAAGGTTGGTAGCTACCTTAGAAACAAACAAAGTAAAACTACTTTCATTTTCCTTTATGAAAGATAGATGAGAGAAGAATAAAGGAGACCAACCTCTGTCTTGCGCTTGGTTCCTTGCTCGATTCCTCTCTCTTCTGATAGTCCTTTGCTACTTGCTTTCTTGTATACCCAACTTCACAGAGTACCTGTAGAATCAAAGCAGCATAACACTATACGAGAACATAGATCTATTATCATAAACAATTTAGGATCAGATGTAAATTGACCATACAAACGCATAGAACATAAATCACACAAGAGTATGGAGGAAAACTTGAATAACTTTATTGTTAATCAAGAAAGAGCCAAGAGAGTTACAACCAATTGTTCTGACCCAACATCATCCTCTCAGCAAGTGAGCCCTTCTTCACCTCATGAAAATCTTAGAACACCCAACACTATGATGTTGCCTCAGGAAACCAACAACAATTCCTTACAAGATGCAAAATTCCAGCCTCTGGATCTTTGGGATGAGGGATCCATATATAGATGTCTGCAAGGGAGGTGAGTTAGCTTTTGAGATTTGATTAGTGTCTCCCCTCTGATAGTTCTTGATTCCACTTGGAGATTGATGATCTCTTACTCATCCCTGGTCGAATTCAGAGAGGAAAGTGTCACAGGAGAAGTTTATGGAAGATTCCATGCTTCTCCACCTCGCGGATTGACCCTAGCATTTGTCCCTTCTCGCCCATCGCACCCCATAGAATGGATTTTTGAAATGAAACACACCTACTGTGTGTATTTAGGTGGGATGCAATGCACTTTACCTATGGAGTAGGTGAAATGGTCCAGTTTGGACCAGTTCTGAGCAGTTTTTCATGGAGAACTTCTAGGAGAAGGTGTAATCAGTTGAGCTTGTTCTTATAGGGGTTGGAACAACACCTTTAGGGACTTAGGAGCCCTTATTTTATGGAAATTTATGATTGGGGTTGTAGTGCCCAAAAATGTCTATAATAGTTGTCCCCTAAAGCATGAGGTTGTTAATCTTTTTGATGTCGGGTGAAATGCTTTATCATGAGGATCCGAAGTTCTTTCAAGCTGGAAGGAGACCTGTAATAAGATACAATACAATACATTATCTTCATAATATTTTCATGGTCTAGCTGAGGCGGGCATTCCCATGCTCAGCTTTATAAATTCATTTTCATGTACATAGGACAGACAATCGTCTGAGTGTAGACTGATGATTCTGGTAGAGCCATCATCCCTTAGATTGGATGATTATCTGTGCAGCAATGATGTACATTTTATGTCTTTATTTTCCTGAATATATATTGCAGCCCGGATGGATGAAACTAGATCCAGGGTCTTCAATCTCGTTCGATCTTCACTCAATGTACAAGTCGATCCATGTGAGAGATGTTCTGGAGTCGAACATGGAAAGACATCGCCTGATTACCAACCAAATGATGTAAGCTGTTAATAGGTGCGAGAGGAATCACCGATAATGATAATGATCCTCAAGGTACTGCAGTACAATTCACGTGGTATGAATAGGGGACTTGGCATTGAACACCACGCAAAATCTTTCGGTTGAAGGCCATTGATGTAAACCTGTCATCGGAAGTGAGAAACTTGCCATTGAGGCATGCAAGCTTCAAAGTACTGAAAGGGGTGTTCCTAGATCGAATTCTTGAATAATGAGCTGATGTCGACAAGAAGCGATCCGTCATAGGAGGGCCTCAATGAATCCCATATCGATGACACAGAATAGAGAAAATGATTTTAATGGAGGTGAAAATGATCTGGTGATATAAGTTTCAGGGTGGCAGTCATGAAAGAATGGAGTGTAAATGTATTGCAGTGGGTGAGACACAGGTGAATTCTTTGAGTGACTTCTCTTGAACATATCAGCGACACTGACATGATGGATTGGTAACATTAACCCCAAATGTGGATGGTGTGATGGGACCATGGTGATGTGACTAGTGAATGGAACAACCCAAGTCGACTTGGATGCGGAGTGAAAGTGTCATGTTCAAGAGCGACTTGCTATCAACAAAGTTTCTTCAAGTTTTCTTCCCAATTTTTCCCTAGTCATTACTGACCAGTACCTCTTTATTTTTGTGAAGCTTGAGGAGGATAACATATGCTTGTTCTATAATTTGCCCTTCGGGAAAACCCATCGCTATGTTTTAATGAGCTTAGCAATAGTGAAACTCGTTCTTGTCTGTTATGAACAAGTTTGTCGCTATTAGGTTTTAACGAGTTTAATGACAAGGATAACTCGGTCCTTTTCAATTTTAGAGAGTCTGAAAAGGGACGTAAAGAAAACTCCAAAAATCATTTTTCGTCATCTAATCCCTTAAGTCAAAAAAAGTATAAAACAATACAGAAGGGATGAATTTTCGGTACTTTTAACGAGCCGAACAAAACAAGCGCTCGATCTTTTTGTGTAATAATCCCTTAGGTCCAAAAAGATTAAAATATAGAGGAGGGATAGCACTTCTGGTCACTTTAACGAGCTGGAGAGGCCAATGGCTCGGCAATCTTTTCATATTTTACGAGTCAGTTGAAAGGAGCTTAAAGGAGACTCGTCTTTGAGGAATGAGTGATAAATTCGGGTAGCAGCTGATTCCAGGTAAGGTTTGGAATTTCTCAATCACGACAGTGTTACAAGGATGGCTAATAGGATCACTCTTCGCAGCTATTCCTCAAAAGGGGTAAACAATCAAGTGGAGGTGATGATGAGAACATGACCAAGGCTTCAAAGGCTAAAGTACTACATTCACGATGGTTATTTACTAGAACTTGGTTAAATTTTTAAAGAGCTTAAACATTGGGGGAAACATTTGCTCATTGCTTATGTTTACTTTTTAACAAGCATGAAGTCCACGTTAAAATTGCTCGATTAATCCAGTCGTATAATAAGAATGTCTCATTTATAAAAATGACATTATTTCAAAGCTTTGCCCCACATCCTTTCTTTATGCAAGTTAGGAAACGACCAATCCTACGAGTTTAAAGGGTTAGAGGACCTACAAATTTAAAAAATAAATGGTCGCTCTTTGCTTGCATGCCAAAAGGTTTTCATGCCCCCAGGTATAGAGACATAGAGTTTCAAGGTTACCCCGCAATTTCGCAGACAAAACATTTGTTTTGCCAAAAAGGCATACCTCTTTCAGGTTACCAAAGATTGTTCTATTTGTACCATAAACAAAACACCTCCTCAACGATGTCTACCAAAATAGACAAAGGCGAGTGGCGTAGACGCCACCACTCACATAACTTTGATGAGGGAATCTTATTCCAGTCTAACCCTCTTTTCCAATTGTGGACGGGAGTGTCAGACTAGTCATGTATCTCTCCCGGAAACCTATGCTATACTTGAAGTTTTCCTACCGAAGTAGACCAGGGTGCATGCCCCCTGGGTTTTAGTCATGTCCCCCGAATCACTCGCGCCCATCAGGTGGACGGACTGGGGATTGATGAGACATTCCTTGCGTGAAAAGACCATTCAGGGATGGTATATGACTATTTGCTATGCGTGAACCGGGAAATGAAAGCTGTCTACGAGCTTGACCACTCTTCCTTCGTGCGGAAAACACATTACTCTAAAGAGTGAGGAGACAATGGCTCCCATGCAATAAATATAGTCTCGCCCAAGGAGTAGATTATAATCCAGGGGTCCTTGGACTACCATTACGTTCATGTGAACGATTTTCCCTCTCAATGTTATGGGCACTGTTATCACTCAGGTTGTCCTTAAAGCTCCTTAAAGGATACGACTGAGGTAACCACAAACCAATCTTTGGACTGCAGGTCCTAGCCTACCTGCAATCAGAGAGGGCTCTCTCTTTATAATTTAGCTTTGTTTTGGGTTGATTTTAGGCTAGTTATGATTTTCTTGCGTTTTGTTTTGATTTTGGTGGGATGGAGGATTCTTTCAAACAGAGTTGGGAGGCATAGTGTGAGAAGTTCAAACCATTGGGCATGGAGTCATGGATTAGGCTTGCTGTTGCGTTTTCTTGGTCACAAGAGGAATACAGAGCAGGATAGCTACACATAAAACAATATCTAGCTAGAATAAAGATGGAACGAAGGTCAGTGAATGAAAGGCAACTAAGTAGCTCTCATTATGCTAACAGAGGGAAGGTGAATGAACATTTATATAGGAGAAATCAAGGATTCCTAAAAAACATTCATATATGAAGGAACTAGTGTAAATATGAGCAAATCAGTATTCATATTCAGGACTAATTCAGAGGAAAACATAGATAAATCACATAAATTGAGAACAGAATACAACTAAGTGAGCTCTGAACTATTCTTTCTTTCTGCTATTTAGATAGTGAAACCATGATGGCATAAAACATATAAACTATAAACAGAGATAAGAAACACTTATTGGGCTATGTAGAAGCATTAGGATTCCATAGTCACTCTTCAGACATTGAAACACAACAGTCAGTTCATCTCCCAAACATTCCAGCGATCTTTGATTATAGAGACTCTCAGAAAAAACAATGCAAGTCTAGAGGAAGTTATCGACCAACCAACCCTTAAAACAGTGCAGAGGGTGGTTTAAATAGAAAATATTTACAAACATCAGATCTGGGATAGATCTCCTCAAATAAATGCCTTTAATCTAATTTGTACAGAAGTAAATGGCAGAAATATCTATCTAACAGCTGCGCTGGGGTAACTGGCATCTCAAAATATTTATTACAACAGATCTTAGGCAGATCTGAGGAAAATGAGTGCTTTAATATATTTTATCTTGAAGTAAATGCTTAAAACATTTATCTAAGTGCTGCGCTGGGGCAGCTGCCTCAGAAATGGATCAAAAGAGTTCCTTGAGCCACGCGCTGTCCTCTGTGTGATAACTGTGCATTTAAGGAAGCAGCGTTGCTCCAAAAATATGACTGGGAACAATGTCTCTGCAATAACTCTGCCTTGAAAGCCTTCATCTATGCCTTTAGGTGGCTTTAAAGCAACAAAAGAAGTGTTGGTGAGCCTTAATGGCCGAATGATGCTTTGTTGACTTTGCTGGGCTTGCTTTGCTTTCATCTGCTTTGAAAAACTGGACTGATACTCTTTGCCGCATCCTGATACACTTTGGCACTGAATCTGGGCCTTTTCTCACCGCTGATACTCTTTAGACTGTCCCATCGCCCCCTTTCTGCCTTTTAATGCAAAAATAACTGCTGCTAATGTCCTCCGTGGCCTTTGGGTGCAATCGGCGCTTGGCCGATCAAAACTAGCCTTAAACTTTTTGAAAAATGGTGCAAATAGGAGGAAAAAGTGTTTCCAACTATGCCGGGGCCGAGACTGGCTATCTGAAGCAAAACTGGGCCTTGGAGCGATCTCAGAAAGCTTAGGGATGCATAAATTCCCTTATCGGGAGCCGGGCGCGGGCATATATGTGAAAATATGAACAAATGCCGCCTTTCCTTTTACACAGAAAAAAGACCAATTTCTATGTAAAATTCGTGAAAAACATAGGCGGGAGAGGCACTGTAGCGGAGATTAAATCCTGGCCGTTGGATCGCGCAAAGGCAGATCCAACGGGTGGCGCTAACTCGCATCGGGGTAGACCATTGGTCCCAACACATAAAACCTCCGAAATAGCGATGAACCTGGCGGACCCGAAATGCTTATATGCCCTTTCTTTATGGAGATCGGGTCCGGCCCATCGGAGCATTCATATCGGCGGAGTTGGTAAAAATGGGTAAGCGGACCCGATATACTATATGCTGCACTTTATTACCTTTCAGCTCCGCTGGTCGGAGCCATATAGGAGTGATGCGATTAAATATGGGCCGTTGATCTCTAGGCCTGAATGGGCGGTTGAGATTAACTCGACAATTCGCTATCGGTGGGGTCATGGGGTTGCCACATAAAAACGTCGAAACCCATCGGACCCAATAAGTTATACAGGCCCTCTTTATTTTATTTTGGGTCCGACCCATCGGCGGAACCCAAATCGGCGGTTTTAACATTGGAATGGGTCCGCGGACCCGAAAACCCTTAACACTGCATTTGATAACTCATCGGCTCCGCCAAATCGGAGCAGTATATGGGGCGATGCGAAGTGGGGGTCCACGCGACAAGATCTGGACCGTCAGATCTGGGGCCCAATCCAACGGTCCTGGATCCGTCGGCGAATTGGTAGTTGGAGGGACCAGAGGGAGGCACATATGGAATCGCCGAACTGCGCGGACCCGATATACTATATGCCGGTCCACTTTATATGTTTTCGGGTCCGGCCCATCGACACTATGCCCCATGCCTTGAGACTTAGCCATTTTCGCTTATATATGCCACTGCCCCCTCCCGATAGCGATATCGCATCGGAGGGGGATCAAATAGATCTTTATCTCATCGGAGCATGCATTTTATTAAAATGCAAAGGAAAAATGAATTTGGAGGGGTAGCCTTTGGTGTTTTGGATGGATTCTAAGGCATCAGAAGGAGTCCGATGGCCAAAAAGGGAGGATTTTTTCATTTGTAGAAGGTTTTTAATGATTTTTGCATGGTTTTTGGCAACTTTCATGCCTTGGAAGGAGTCCAAAGGCATTTAGGAGGAATGTGATGTGTTTTGAGAGGGTTTAGTGGCCAAAGAGGGTTTCATGCCTTACAAAGGCAAACCAAGGCCAAAGAGATGATTTTTATACATATGAAGGGAAACTATGCAAAGGAATGAGTCCTTATGCATTTGGAAGATGGTCAGAGGGGTCAATGAGGGTTCTTGCTGAGTTTCAGATAAAGTTAGCAATTCCCAAGGATGTATATGGTTATTTTTCAACCAAGGGGAGGGGATAAGTATATAGGGGAGTTATAGAGATGGTTTTAGTAGGGGAAGGGAAAAGAGATAGGGAGTTACATAATAAAGTTAGTAGTTAATATGATAATGATGAGAAAAAGTGCTAAGACTGAAGTCTTAGGCTATCAATGGGGGAAAATGACTGATAGAAGAAGTGTGAATATTCCTTTAGTGAAGCAGATCTTCACCAAGGCAGATGATATGGAGAATGATGAAATTAAGAGGTATCAAGCAGATCTTGACCTCTTTTAGGGGAAGTTAATGAGTGATTTGGGGAAAGAGGAATAAGGGGAAGTTAGTCATGCCTCGCTTGAAGTCCTCCAACTGAACAACTACCTTCAACTTGTGATATGATAGATATAACACTTGACAATATGAAATGGATCACAAGCCATGATTCCGCAACCACAAAGCTACCTACCCGACCTACTTGCCTAGCATTTTCTCTTCTTTTTGGTTTGGGTGCACTTGAACTAGCATACCCAGCTTTTTGTTCTTTTCTTGTTGCTGTCTTCCTATCTACAACTACACTTATTGCATCCAGGGGCTCAGATTAAGCTGTTGAGGACCCTTGTTTCTCTACCTATCTACAAATCTGCCAAGAAAAAGCTGTTTGGACAGATAGTTATTCTCTATATTCTACAACAAGAAATTGAAACCTAGGGAGGCCAAGATTAAGCTATTTGGCCTATCCTTAACTGAAAACTAATCAAAATGGATTACTTATCAAAACTGGAACACAGTAGTGGCACTTAGATTAGCACACTTTCAAGGATACTTCTCTGGCCATCTGTAGCAAATATGGAGCATTGCAGCAATCAAAGTATGACATATTTGGCATGTAAAAATGTCGATCATGGAAGATGATTAACTTGTTGTAGCAGGAGGCTAACAGTGGCTCCACTTGGGGATGGCTTTTCCTTGTGACAAGCCAAGAACAGCAGGTCAGAATGCCTTGATTCTCTGTAGTTGCTGTTAATTGAAAATTTCTTCTGTGATAATTTCTGAATGACTAGAACTTTAACTTCTGAATGCAGCACTCCTCCTTATCTGAAACACTATGAAAAATAAAGCATCGCCTGCTTTCTTCTGCATGCTTGATATTGCATACACTTTTGCTTGAGCACTGCCTTGTGAAATAAACACAAAAAAGAGAATAAAACTGGAGCTCTTCTTTTCTTGTCTTTGAAAGGGTGCTGAAATAAACTGCAAATCCTCTTTTCTTTTTGATACTATTGACTTGAAGACTACAAGCTGCAAACAACTTCTCTTGAACATAAATCACTGTGATATGATAGCGCTGCTCTTGCTGTTTTGCTGAGATTACTGTAGAGACAAAGATTAAAAATAGAGGACTTGCATCGGCTGTGTCTTCACAAACTTTGTTGCTGCTCCTCTAACAATCAGACTATTTATACAAAATAAAAACAAAAGTGCTGATATATACAAATACCAATGTACAAAGAGATATTTACAGAGCTGCGTTATGTTCAACAAAAGGGATCATTATAATGCTTCAACATACGGCCATTTATAGGGCCTTCTTCAGCAGTGCTGCCCTCTACAGATTTGAGGAAATATGTGTTATTTCCCTGAACAACAAAAATAACGAATGGCCCTCTCCAAAGGAAATAAAATTTTGCATGTTTTCCCTTGTCTTCTCTTCGTGAGTCCCACCTTAGAACTTTGTTGCCAACACAGAAATTCTCAGCCTTAGTCCTCTTATCAAACATCCTTTTGAGCTTCTCTTGCATAATTCGAGCTCTGTCATAGACTTGCTCTCTTGTCTGCTGCAAATGAATTGTTTGGTTTATCCTCCTTTGTATATCATTTGGCTCAGCTTGAATCTCTTGCAGCAACTTGATAATAGGAATGCCCAGTGATGAAGGAAATCTGGCCTCCATGCCATATACTAGCTCATAAGGGCTCATCCCAATGGATTTCTTGGTTGACAATCTGTCTGCCCATAGGGCATTTGTGAGCTTTCTATGCCAGTTCTTCTTGTTTTCTTCTAAGATCTTCTTGATAATACTGATCAGGCTCTTGTTAGATGACTCGGCTAAGCCATTACCTTGAGGGTAATAGGCTGTGGAATGGCCTAAAGTGATATGGAATTTATGGCAAAAATTGATCATCTTTTTGGATTTGAAAGCAGCGGCATTGTTAGTGATGATCTTCTCAGGGCAGCCAAATCTAGAAAGGATATTGCACTCAAGGAATTGGATAATGGTGGTGTCATTGGCCTGCCTGCATGGAATGGCTTCAATCCACTTGGTGAAATAGTCGGTGGCAGTTAGAATCCACTTATGCTGGCCTGAGGAAGAGGGATGTATTTCTCCAATGAAGTCAAGACCCCATTGTTGAAAAGGCTTTTCTGTTGAGACGGGTTTCAGAGGCAAGGGGAGCAGCTTTCTTTTGCCCTCAAAGATTTGGCATTTGTGACATGAGATAGAAAACTTCTTTACATCTGCAAACAAAGAGGGCCAATAGAAACCAGCCCTTAAAATTTTATCAGCAATGGACTTCCAATATAGATGTCCTCCACAGTCCCCTGCATGGAATTATTTCATGACATTATTAGTTTCATTCATGGTCAAACAATTAAGCAATATACCTTCATGATTCTTCCGAAATAAAGCACCATCTAAGACACAAAATTTCACAGCCTTCATTCTTAAAAATCTCTTCTTGGTCCTGGACAATCCTGGGGGAGCACACAGGTTTAACAATACAAAGCAAATATCAGCATACCATGGGGATTGCAGAAAGGTGTCACTGATATGTGGAGTCGCCAACTCCTGTTCATTGTCTAGTTGGTTGACGTCTAAGGCTTGAAAGTTTGTTTCGGACATCAGTTTGGCTAAACCTTGCCCCTTTATTAGCTTGGTTGGTTTTATTTCTATGTCATACTCAAGAATGTTAGCAATCCACTTGCCTCTTTTGCCTTCTAATCCTTATTGGGTTAATATATCTTTTACAACAACATTTGGGACATAGGCAATCACGTGTGAATATAAAATGTAAATTCTGAAGTCTTTGATTGCTTTAACAAGGGCATAGGCCTGCTTCTCCATGATTTGGTACTTCAGGGGTGCATCTCTTAAGGCTCGGCTGAAGAAACGATTGGCTTTTCATTTCCTTGGTCATCCTTTTGCAATAGGACAACAGCTATGGTATTATCAGATGCGAATGAAAATATGATAAAGTCCCTATCAAATTGAGGACTTGTGAGGACTGGGGCTTGAGTTAAGGCAACTTTGATACTTTCAAATGCTTGCTTGGTTTCAAGAGACCATTTTAACTTGGCATCCTTCTTTAACATGTTGCTCAATATTCTTATCATCTCGGCTAGATTTGGGATAAATCTCCTTAGGAAATTGATCTTCCCTAGGAATGCTTGCAGCTCTTTTATGTTTCTTGGATATGGGATTTGGAGAATGGCTTGGATCCTTTGCGGATCAATTCTAATCCCGTCTTTTGAAATGATATGTCCAAGTAATTTGCCTTCTTCAAGGCCAAATAAAGACTTCTTGGGGTTCAAGGAAATGCCATATTTCCTACATGTTAGGAACACTTGTCTCAAATGTCTTAGGTGCTCTTGATCAGATTTGGAGAAAGGGGTAAGATCATCAAGATAGACAACCAAGAAATCATGGATTTCCTTGGAAAATGCAATGTCCATGGCTCTTTGAAAGGTGGCACCTGCGTTCTTTAGGCCGAAAGGCATTTTAACATACTTAAATGTTCCCCACGGTGTGGTAAAGGTTGTCTTGTCTTGGTCATCCGGGTGAACCAGTATTTGATTAAAACCTGAAAAGCCATCTAGCAAAGAGATTCTAGATGACCCCGCTACTCTTTGTAGGATGTGTTCCATTTTGGGCAATGGGTAGTGGTCTTTAAGGGAGACTTGGTTTAAGTTTCTCAAATCTACACAAAGCCTAATCTCACCTGTTTTCTTTCTTGTGGGAACAATATTGGATACCCATTTAGAAAATCTAATGGGTGCTATGATACCTGCTTCAAACATTCTTTTCACTTCTTTCTCAATTAAAGGGAGAAGCACAGGATTGATTCTCCTCAGTTTCTGTTTGAAGGGATTTTGATTTGGCTTTAAGGGAATGGTATGTTGAATAATTGAGGTGTCATAGGACTTCAAGTCCTCATAACTCCAAGCAAATACATCTTGGAATTCTTTGAACAAATCCACGTACTTGGGCTTGTGATCAGCTGGTAAATTTTTGGACAGTTTGATCATTTTCGGGTTCTCTACTGTCCCAATGTTATGTTCTTCTATCTCAGTGTTTATGGGTTGCAATTTTGGCTTTTTGGGCACATCATTCGCATCAAACATGTCTTCTAGTGGAGTGAGGCCAACCGGGAGAAAATTGTCCTTTAGATCAATGATTTCAGCCTCTGTTTTGGCTATTTCCTCCAAATGCATCTGTTTCAACTCTTCTATGTTTTCTTCATCAAAGATGGTTACCTGTAGCAATTTTCTAGCTGTTTCAACTGTTACAGTTTGCTGGATTTGGTTTATTGCTTGCAGTGGATCATCCATAGCATCCATATCAATGTTTAGGCCTGAAAACTCATGCTGTAAGGTAAGAAAATTGTTGATTTGAGCATCATCCTCAAACACTTGCCAATCTTTAACATTGTAAGGGACAACAGGCCTGTGCTTTATCTCAGCAGTTAAGTGGTGATTGGAATCAAAAGGAAGTTTGCAAGTGCTAGCAAAAGTAGCTAGGCTGTGAGCATGCATGTTATTATTTCTAGAAATCTTAGCAAGTTTGGATTCAGTGAAGGTATCAAGTATTGCAGTGGCAGCAGTCCTATAAGCTCTTAGTCTTCTATCATTGGTAACGAAGTTGCCCTTCATTTGTTGTATGATTAGATCGGAGTCACCTAGAATGGACACCTTTGCAGCTCCTAGAGCTTTGAGCATCTTAAGGCCTAAGAGGAGTGCCTCATACTCAACCATGGTGTTGGTGCATCTGAAGTTAAGTCTGTAAGCATGACCCTCTGCATGGCTATTATGTGTATTGTGAATCCATATTCCTGCCCCTGCTCCTAGCTTATTAACAGAACCATCAAACTCTAAATACCATGTGATTTCTTGCTTGTGGTTGACATTAAGAGTTTCAGTCATTTTAGGATTGGGCAGACCTAGGTTGTGTGCTTCATGTGGTTCTTCTTGTATGCTGGTTGCGCTGACTATTTTGACAGTTTCCTGGGTATGAGCAACCGATTCTTGATTGATGTATGTTTCTTGTTCTAAAGGCAAAGGCCTCTGATTAGTTGGAGGACTTGTTTCATCATTAAACAAAATAAAAGAATCCATATCAGAATGGATTGAATAGATAGGGAAATTCTGGGGCTTTTCCTCACTACTTACCACATACTTCATCAGTGCTTCTCTATACAGTCTCTTTGGTTGCCCAAAGACTAAAATAGTGGCATAGGAGAGGTCTAATTGGAGAGATCCTTGGAGTTTTGACCCCCAAGATCTTGACAACAGCATGCCATACTTTGGTGGAATGTTAGCAACCACCACGTCCATTAGGATTGTCTTGTTGGGAAGTTGGACTAAGGAGACACATAAGTCTTTGATTAAGCCTAAACACTTGACCTGACTTGAGTCGAAGGAGAATAGATCTTTGTAGGGTCTTGTTACATCAAGGTTTATCTTCTCCATTAAAACTTTGGGCATAAGGTTGTGTGAGGCACCTGAGTCAAACATTGCATTATGTAAAACTTTATCATGTTTGTGCAGACTAACATAAAAGGGTAGAATAGCTCCATGTGCTGATTTGCCATCAACTTCTAGACCAAAAAGCAACTCAGGTGTATCATCTAAAACATTCACATCATCCCTTTTCTCTGACATTTGCAGTGATCTTTGGATTTGTTGCCTATACACATCATGTTTGGTAAGTTCAGATAAGGGGATGGGAATCTTAAGTTTGCTTATTTCTGCTTCTAAGTTGAATGGTTTCTCCAATGGAGTCTTTGTGTTGGCAATAGCAGATTTCCCCTTTTCAAGTGTATTTTCTGCGTTTTCCTCTTGATTATCAGTGTTATGGTGAGTGATACCTTGCGGTATTTCTATTTTGGGAAGGCTTTTAGGAGTGCTATTTACATTTTCCTTTGAGGACGAAGGTAGCAGAGGCTGATCATTAGAGGGCTGCATGTCTGTTATGTCCTCTACAGTCACTTGGTGTGGGTTTGGGATAGTTATATCAACTGTTTCTGTTATAATAGCCTTGCCTCTAATCTGGTTGGGCTGTTTGCCCTCCTTTGGTTTAACTTTTTCGGGCACATCTATGGTTCTTGTCCTCAGCTTATACTGTTTGTGGACTTCATAAATAGCTGAATCATAACCTTGTTTGAAGTCAAAAGACTCACCAGAGTTAGTCTGAAATTGATTTATCTCATGGTCATCTTGGTCTTCTTGAGTTAGGAAAATTTGTTGCTCACCCTTCAAATCCACTAAGTTCATGTGAGTGTCCTCTATGGCATCACTAGATGTGGATGCTTCTATATAGTTTTCTTGGAAAGGAGGCCTTATATCATGGTCTAGGCTAGACCTACCAGTGTTTGGATTTTGAGTTTTCCTGAAATTTGGGTTCCTTATGGTATTGGGTTGTTGCCCTTCCCATGATGATTTCCTCTCAACACTCTCTACTCTATCTCCCAGCTTGTGCATGCCATTGATGATAGCATCTAGCTTTTGATCTAAGGCTAAGGGCTCTTCCTTGAAGGTGGTTCTTCTCTCAGTTCTAGCTCTGTTTCTTTTGGCAATTAAATTTGCCTCCACAGTGACAGCCACATTTTGCATGTCTGCAAGGCTGTTAGGGGCTCTTTCTTTTAATTGGTAGGCCATATCTGGGTTGAATCCATTAGGGAATTTATATAAGGCAAGGTCAGGTGGGGGCCTTGTTAACGGGAAAAGTGTCTATTCAGAACGACCCTATCCCACTAAGGTGTGACAGTGACCTTAGAAACAAATAGAGAAAACTATTTTCGTATTCTTTTTTATGAACTATAAACGAAGAGGAATAGGATGAACCAACCTGTGTCTTGCGCTAGTCCTTTGATCCAATCTCTCTCCTCTTTGACAGCTTCCAGCTACCTGATCCCTTACTTGCCTAGCTTCACCAAGTTCCTGTAAGATCACAGAAGAAGAAAACTACACAAAGACATGGATTTATATTCATAAATAGCTTAGGACCAGATTTAAGCTAAACATACAAATGTAACAAACATCAATGATACACAAGCATGTAGGAGAAACTCAAATAGTTTTATTAATATAACAAGAAGATCTAGGAGGAGTTACAACTGATGATTCCTGATCCAGCATCAACCTCCCAGCAAAGGAATCCCCTCTTCACCTCCAACAAAGCATAAATCACCCAATACTCTGATATCTATCTCAAAACCAACAACAATTCTCTGCAATGTACAAAATTCCAGCCCCTGGATCTCTGGGATGAGGGATCCATATATAGATGTATGCAAAGAGGATGAGTCAGCTTCTAATTTGACTAGTGGCTTTTCTCTGTCAGTTCTTGTTTCCACTTGGAGACTGAGAGCCTCTTACTCATCCTTGGTCGAACTCAATGAGGCAAGTGTCATTGTGGAAGATTCTGGAAGCTTCCATTGTCTGTCCACCTTGCGGAATGACACTACCATTTGTCATTTCCCGCTCAACGCACCCTGGTAGTGCATTTAGGTGCGTTACAATGCACCTAGCTAGTGTACTTGGGTGCTATGCAACGCAGCTAGCTAGTGGAGCAACTGAAATGACCCTGATTTGACTGATTCTGAGTAGTTTCTGGTGGAGAACTTCTGGGAGAAGCTGTAATTTGTTGACCTTGTTCCTTTAGGGGTCGGAACAACACTTTTAAGGACTTAGGATCCCTTGGTTTATGGACATTTCATGCTTAGAGCTGTAAGGCACAAAAATGTCTATAACAGTTGCCCCCTAAAGTATGGGGCCGTTTATCGAGTGAAATGCTTTATTAGGAGGATCCGAAGTTCTTTCAATGCTGAGAGGAGACCTGTAATAAGATACAATACAATACATTATCTTCATACTGTTTTCATGATCTAGCTGAGGCGGGCATTCCCATGCTCAGCTTTATAAATTCATTTTCATGTACATAGGACAGACAATCGTCTGATGGTAGACTGATGATTCTGATAGAGCCATCATCCTTTTGGTAGGATGATTATCTGTGCTGCAATGCTGTACATTTCAATGTCTTTATTTTCCTGAATATATATCGCAGCCTGGATGGATGAAACTAGATCCGGGGTCTTCAATCTCGTTCGATCATCACTCGAAGTACAAGTCGATCCATGTGAGAAATGTTTTGAAGTCGAACATGGAAAGAAATCGCTTGATTACCAGTCAATGATGTAAACTGTTAACAAGCGCGAGAGGAATCACCGATAATGATGATGACCCTCAAGGTACTGCAGTACAATTCACGTGGTGTGAATAAAGGACTTGGCATCGAACACCACGCAAAATCTTTCGGTCGAAGGTCATTGATGTATACCTGTCGTCGGAAGTGAGAAACTTGCCATTGAGGCATGCAAGCTTCAAAGTACTGAAGGGGGTGTTCCTAGATCAACTTCTTGGATAATGAGCTGAAGTCGACAAGAAGTGATCTGTCAAAGGAGGGACTTAATGAATCCCACATCAATCACACGGAACGGAGCAAATGATTTTGATGGAGGTGAAAACAATCTGATGATATATGGTTCAGGATGGCGGTCATGAAAGAATGAAGTATAATGTATGGTAGTGGATGGGACACAGGTGACTTCTCTAGATGACTTCTCTTGAACATGTCGGCGACACTTATGTGATGGATTGGTAGCATTTACCCCAAATGTGGATGGTATGGCGTGACCATGGTGATGTGACCGGTGAATGAAACAACCCAACCCGACTCAGGCACGGAATGGAAGTGTCATGTTCAAGAGCGACTTGCTACCAATAAATATTCTTTGAGTTTTCTTCCCAATTTTTCCCTAGTCATTGCTGACCAGTACCTCTTTATTTTTTTCAAGCTTGAGGAGGATAACATATGCTTGTTCTATAATTTGCCCTTCGGGCAAACCCATCGCTATGTTTTAACGAGCCTAGCGATAGTGAAACTCGTTCTCGTCTAAAGACAAGTTTGTCGCTATTAATCTTTTTAACGAGTTTAACAACAAAGATAACTCGGTCCTTTTCACTTTTAGAGAGTCTGAAAAGGTACGTAAAGGTAACTCCAAAATTCCTTTTTCGTCATCTAATCCCTTAAGTCCGAAAAAGTATAAAACCATACAGAAGGGATGAATTTTCGATAGTTTTAACGAGCCGAACAAAACAAGCGTTTGATCTTTTTGTGCAATAATCCCTCAGATCCAAAAAGATTAAAATCTAGAGGAGGGATAACACTTCCGGTCGCTTTAACGAGCTGGAAGGTCAAAACTCGACAATCTTTTCATATTTTACGAATGAGTTGAAAAGAGCTTAAAGAAGACTCGTCTTTTGAGGAACGAGTGATAAAATGGGTAGCAGCTGATTCCAGGTAAGGTTTGGAATTTTCCAATCACGGCAGTGTCACAAGGATGGCTAGTGAAATCACTCTTCATAGCTGTTCCTCAAAATGGGTAAAAAATCAAATGGAGGTGAATGATCGGCCAATGGAAAAGTGGAGGTGATGGTGCAAACACGACCAAGGATTTAATGGCTGAAATGTTACATTCACGGTGGTTATTTACCGGGGAATAGTTCATTTTTTAACGAGCTTAAATGCAGGTGGAAACATTTGCTCATGTCTTATGTTTATTTTTTAACGAGCTTGAACTATGTGGTAAAACTGCTCGATTAATCCAGTCATATGATAAGAAAGTCTCATATAAAAATGGCAATTTTTAGATTTTTTCCCCACATCCTTTCTTTATGCAAGTTAGGTGACGACTAATCCTACGAGTTTAAAGGGTTAGAGGTCCTAAAAATTTAAAAAATAAATAACCGCCCCTCGCTTGCACTCCAAAAGGTTTGCATGCCCCCAGGTATAAAATATGGTTTCAAGGTTACCCCTCAATTTGCAGACAAAACATTTGTTCTATCAGGAAAGGCCTACCTCTTACAGGTTACCCAAAGATTGTTCTATTCGTGGTGCAAACAAAACACTTCTTCGGCGATGTCTACCAAGATAAACAAAGGTGAGCGATGACGTCCGCCAACTCACATAACTTTGACAAGAGAATCTTATTCTAGAATAACCCCTCTTCCACCGACGGACGGGGTACAGACTAGTCATATTCTCCCGTGGAAACCTACCCTATACCCGAAGTTTTCCTGCCGAAGCAGACCAGGACACATGCCCCCTGGGTTTCAGTCATATCCCTCCGAATTACTCGCGCTCATCGGGAGGATGGATTGGGGATTGAGACATTTCTTGCGTGAAGAGACCATTTAGGGATGGTATATGACTATTTGCTATGCGTGATCCGGGAAATGAAAGCTTGTCCACGAGCTTGACCACTCTTCCTTCGTGCGGAAAACACATTACTCTAAAGAGTGAGGAGACGATGGCTCCCATGCAATAAATATAGTCTCGTCCAAGGAGTAGATTATAATCCAAGGGTCCTTGAACTACCATTACGTTCATTTGAACTGTCTTCCTTCTCAATGTTATGGGCACATCGGGAAGGATCCCTAAAGGTCGACTGGTTCCTTTATCAAAGCTTGTCAGATTTCTCATCTCAGGCAAAAGCGATGGCGAACCAAGCGCTTTCCAAGCAGTAGAGGAAAGGATACTCATAGAAGCCCCTTCATCTATGATGGTACCAGCCATGACCTTTCTATATATTTGAACGATAATTCGGAATGGTATGCTTGCTAGTAAACGGGGTCTGCCTAGTTGATTCCAGTCGAAGGAGACAACTAGGTTTCTTGGAGATGGGACCGAGTAGACGGCCGGGTATGGCTCTGATGAACTTCCCTCATGCGGTAAGGGAATGGGTAGATTTCCCCCATGTTCGTCGGAGTCTGTGTTGATGAAGAGAATTTGGACGGTGTCATCCTTGTTCTCTTCAGTGACTGTATCATCCGAAGATAAAACCTCTGAAGGCAAGACCGGGTCAACTGCCGCCTCGACCTTTTGAATTTCGTCTGGTATGGATTCAGTTGGTTTATCTTCAATGATAGGTGCTTCAGTCGACCACCTGAGTGAGCCAGCTGGATTCTCAATGAGTGAAGGACTCGGCAAGAGTTTTTTATATCCAGGAGGAAGTCGTAATGGTGAAACCGGACGATCATCCAAGACTCTTTTAGCTTCATCTAAGAAGGGACAACGGTGGACGACATGATTGCCTTCACATAGTTTACAAGGAAATATAGCTTTCCCTTTTTGTCCTGGGGCTTCACTTTCGCTAGTTGACTGTGTGCTTTCAACATGATCATCAGAGGTTGACGACACCGGATTGTACAAACGAGGAGACTAGTCCGTTAGTATCCGAGGGATGCAAGGACAATCTCTGTGAAGGTGGTCTCCTTTGCAAATGACACATGGCGATTTAGGCCTGGTCAGTGTAGTGTGTGGGTTTTCGTTAGATGACACTCGTTTTCCCCCATTCGCCTTTGGCTCCTTCTTCTTCTTCTCTTTCTTCTTCTTCTCCTTCTTCTCCTTAGGAACTTGACTTTTGGCTTTGCCAACCCCATCAAGCGAAGAGGAAGGAGGAGAGGAAGAATTAGAGGAAGTAGAAGGTTGGTGGGCAACTCTGGACTCGTCTAATTACTAATTCGATTGTTCAGGAATAGTGGTGTTCTGAACGACATTGGTTGAGAAGAGCCATACCGGGAAGCCAATTGTCAGTCCTGGAAGCGACAATGTGGCCATATGGGGTGCACCAACATCTCCCCAAGAGGAGAAGGGACTAGGATTTCCACCAAGGGGAATTCCTTGGTTGGTAGACTCCATTTTCTCAACCTAAGATCAACGTAGGAAAAGGGTATGAATATTCCGTTTAAAATAAATTTTTAGACGCTTTGACACAACTTGTTTTTTCAATTTTTAAGAGTCGAGAAAAAACAAAAGATGACTCTAGTCTCCTTCGATTTTTAATGAGCCTGAAGTGATAAGTGCTCAGATGGACCTTTTTCGTTAAGGAGTCTGAAAAGGAATGAAAGGGACTGCTCTGGAGATCTAGGTAGAGGGAGTACCAAACCAATCGTAAAACTGTAGAATACTTTTTACGGTATGGCAGTCAATCTTCCCGAATGCTGTGTTCGGTGCATTGCGATCAGTAGGGCGGCCGACACGACTTCCTATGGATAAAAGGTTTTAAGCCTATAGGGGTCTCCCAATATATACTCGATGGTACATGGGAGCACAAGTCTGTACTGGCACTTATCGTCTCAAAGTGGAGGAATCACCCAATCATCAATGAGGAAAACAGTTACCAGGCTTTACGACGCCAGAATACATCTCTAGCCTAGACCTCTAAATGTTGTGCGTTAAGTTCCAAAGCGTTGTTAAGTTCATTCAATTTATTTTAAGTTGATCTTTCTTATGAAGTTTGCCTTTTGGGTTCACCACGAGATGTAGATGTAATTCCTAAAATGCAATCTAAAGATGATAAGCAAACTTTTACCTCTTTTCAGCAATGAAAATCGTAGCTACAAGGGGAAAAGAAAGACACAATCTTTTCTCAAAGAGCAAAGAGCACACTGTAAATGCACTTTTCCTAAATCAAGCCAAACAGACTGTCAATATGCAAATGCACATGTGCATGTATTTGTTTTTCACTTTCTTAATATTGATTCCTAAAAATAAAGTTGATGTACAAATCTGAATTTGCTTTCAAGTGACAAACACAAACAAGCTTCTTTTCGAAACCAAAAGGTAGAGATGATTACGACACTTTATGATTTTGAAATAGGTACTCATTTCGACACTAGAAAGTCAAAAATTCAAACCAAAGGCAAAAGTAAAAGCATAATCGACTGTCAACAGCAAATAAACTTTCTCCTATGATCAAAATCGACACTTACGACAGATCTAAATCAAAGGACGACAGTATGACTATTCTACTTTTTCAATGGAAAACTGTAAATGATGTAACAAACACACAAAAACATCTATAGTCTTTTTGTACAAAGGAGGTGGAATTAAGGCAAAGAAAAGGGGTTTTTAAATAGACACATATACTGATCACAGGCTGCAAAAATCAGAGACAAAACTGAAAAAATGAAGCAAAGAACCTCAGCTGCACAAGGCTAGGCTGATCAGCGCACCTGTTACATAGAGAAACTGGATTGCAGTGCAGGTAGCCCTCTCGAGAACTGCGTTGAAATGCAAAATCTCTTCACAGAGCCTGCGCTGGGGCAGAAACGAGAATTCTATCCGGGTTCTGGGTCACGGTTTGCAGTTTAATCTATGGTTTTTGGCCGAGTAAAAGCAATCAGTAATGCACAATCAGAGGGTAGATTTAAAGGAGGTCTAAGAGCTATGACAAAGGGCAATTAGATCATTTGTGAATCAGCTGTTCAAATCATAAATAGATCCAGTGGATGGATTGAAGTAGCAGATGTCTACTTTGCATTTGTAAATGGCAAATGCAGTTCGATTGCTACTTCTATGTTTATGAAACAAACAACAAGAGAAACACAAACAAACTAATTAGACACGTTCCCCAGTGGAGTCGCCATTTTGTTAACAGGAAAAGTGTCTATTCAGAACGACCCTATCCCACTAAGGTGTGACAGTGACCTTAGAAACAAACAAAGAAAACTATTTTCGTATTCTTCTTTATGAACTATAAACGAAGAGGAATAGGATGAACCAACCTGTGTCTTGTGCTAGTCCTTTGATCCAATCTCTCTCCTCTTTGACAGCTTCCAGCTACCTGCTCCCTTACTTGCCCAGCTTCACCAAGTTCCTGTAAGATCACAGAAGAAGAAAACTACACAAAGACATGGATTTATATTCATAAATAGCTTAGGATCAGATTTAAGCTAAACATACAAATGTAACAAACATCAATGATACACAAGCATGTAGGAGAAACTCAAATAGTTTTATTGATATAACAAGAATATCCAGGAGGAGTTACAACCGATGATTCCTAATCCAGCATCAACCTCCCAGCAAAGGAATCCCCTCTTCAGCTCCAACAAAGCATAAATCACCCAATACTCTGATATCTATCTCAAAACCAACAACAATTCTCTGCAATGTACAAAATTCCAGACCCTGGATCTCTGGGATGAGGGATCCATATATAGATGTATGCAAAGAGGATGAGTCAGCTTATGATTTGACTAGTGGCTTTTCTCTATCAGTTCTTGTTTCCACTTGGAGACTGAGAGCCTCTTACTCATCCTTGGTCGAACTCAGTGAGGCAAGTGTCATTGGGGAAGATTCTGGAAGCTTCCATTGTCTGTCCACCTCGCGGAATGACACTGCCATTTATCATTTCCCGCTCAACACACCCTAGTAGTGCATTTAGGTGCATTGCAACGCACCTAGCTAGTGTACTTGGGTGCTACGCAACGCAGCTGGCTAGTGGAGCAGCTGAAATGATCCTGATTTGACTGATTCTGAGTAGTTTCTGGTGGAGAACTTTTGGGAGAAGCTGTAATTTGTTGACCTTGTTCCTTTAGGGGTCGGAACAACACTTTTAGGGACTTAGGATCCCTTGGTTTATGGACATTTCATGCTTAGAGCTGTAAGGCACAAAAATGTCTATAACAGGCCTTAAGTTTTGTGGGATAGAATTATAAACGCTATTGAACCTTGCACAATAGTCCAAGATTGTTTCTTATGGACCTCTTTTGATTGTATCGTATTCAGCTAGTATGTGCAGGGGATCTTTCTTTTTCTCCCATCTATTGATAAATGACTGGTATAATGCGTCTGGGTCTGCTATGGAATTGGTTGGGAATTCTCTAAACCAAGTCCTGACATCGCCTGTCAAACTTTGGACAAAAATATTCATTCTCACACCATCATCGTCAATCTCATAGCTTTCAAAGTAATCCTGCTTTTTCTTTGTATGCTGAAGGGCTGTGCAAGAACTTGTGCCATCAAAATATGTGATTTTAGTTTGGTAATCCTGAGGCATAGCCCCGGGATTTGCAGGCAGCTGTAAAGGTGCATATCTGTTAGCCATATTCACAGGGATAAGAGGGACAATAGGAACAACTGGGATAATAGGAGTAGTAGTGGTAGTATGTGCAGTGAATGGAGGTGTGGAAGGAGTGCTTTGAGAGGTGGATGAAGAACAAGGGGAACTAGGGGTTGAACGAAATAAAACTTTGACAGGGGTTGGGCCACAACGTGGGTGAACTGCTTCAGGACTATTATCAACAAAATCCTCTCTTCACTCTAGCTTCCTGAGGTTCCTTGGGATTATATTGGGATTTTCAAAAGCTGCTGGGGGATTTGGGTCTGGATTTGACCTTGTATAACGTGAATTCTTTTTGGGAGCCAGCTTCTAGCCCGTTTTCTGGGGATTTTTTTAGGAATATAAGGGTTGGAAAGAAACTTTTGAAGGTCTGGTTCCTTCCCAGTGGAGCTTTCCACCTTGATTTGTGAAATTATCTGAGGATGTTCCCCAGTGGAGTCGCCATTATGTTATCACTCAGGTTGTCCTTAAAGCTCCTTAAAGGATACGACCGAGGTAACCACAAACCAATCTTTGGACTGCAGGTCCTAGCCTACCTGCAATCAGAGAGGGCTCTCTCTTTATAATTTAGCTTTGTTTTGGGTTCATTTTAGGCTAGTTATGATTTTCTTGGGTTTTGTTTTGATTTTGGTGGGATGGAGGATTCTTTCAAATAGAGTTGGGATGCATAGTGTGAGAAGTTCAAACCATTGGGCATGGAGTCGTGGATTAGTCTTGCTATTGCGTTTTCTTGGTCACAAGAGGAATACAGAGCAGGATAGCTACACATAAAACAATATCTAGCTAGAATAAAGATGGAACGAAGGTCAGTGAATGAAAGGCAACTAAGTAACTCTCATTATGCTAACAGAGGGAAGGTGAATGAACATTTATATAGGAGCAATCAAGGATTCCTAAACAACATTCATATATGAAGGAACTAGTGTAAATATGAGCAAATCAATATTCATATTCAGGACTAATTCAGAGGAAAACATAGATAAATCACAGAAATTGAGAATAGAATACAACTAAGTGAGCTCTGAACTATTATTTCTTTCTGCTATTTAGATAGTGAAACCATGATGGCATAAAACATATAAACTATAAAAAGAGATAAGAAACACTTATTGGGCTATGTAGAAGCGTTAGGATTCCATAGTCACTCTTCAGACATTGAAACACAACAGTCTGTTCATCTCCCAAACATTCCAGCGATCTTTGATTATATAGACTCTCAGAAAAAACAATGCAAGTCTAGAGGAAGTTATCGACCAACCAACCCTTAAAACAGTGCAGAGGGTGGTTTAAATAGAAAATATTTACAAACATCAGATCTGGGATAGATCTCCTCAAATAAATGCCTTTAACCTAATTTGTACAGAAGTAAATGGCAGAAATATCTATCTAACAGCTGCGCTGGGGTAACTGGCATCTCAAAATATCTATTACAGTAGATCTTAGGCAAATCTGAGGAAAATGAGTGCTTTAATATATTTTATCTTGAAGTAAATGCTTAAAACATTTATCTAAGTGCTACGCTGGGGAAGCTGCCTCAAAAATGGATCAAAAGAGTTCCTTGAGCCACGCGCTGTCCTCTGTGTGATAACTGTGCATTTAAGGAAGCAGCGCTACTCCAAAAATATGACTGGGAACAATGTCTCTGCAATAACTCTACCTTGAAAGCCTTCATCTATGACTTTAGGTGGCTTTAAAGCAACAAAATAAGTGTTGGTGAGCCTTAATGGCCGAATGATGCTTTGTTATCTTTGCTGGGCTTGCTTTGCTTTCATTTGCTTTGAAAAACTGGATTGATACTCTTTGTCGCATCCTGATACACTTTGGCACTGAATTTGGGCCTTTTCTCACCGCTGACACTCTTTAGACTGTCCCATCACCCCCTTTCTGCCTTTTAATGCAAAAATAACTGCTGCTAATGTCCTCCGTGGCTTTTGGGTGCAATTGGCGCTTGGCCGATCAAAACTAGCTTTAAACTTTTTGAAAAATGGTGCAAACAGGAGGAAAAAGTGTTGCCAACTATGCCGAGGCCGAGACTGGCTATCTGAAGCAAAACTGGGCCTTGGAGCGATCTCAGAAAGCTTAGGGATGCATAAATTCCATTATCGGGAGCCGGGCGCGGGCATATATGTGAAAATATTAACAAATGCCGCCTTTTCGTTTACACAGAAAAAGACCAATTTCTATGTAAAATTCGTGAAAAACATAGGCGGGAGTGGCACTGTAGCGGAGATTAAATCCTGGCCGTTGGATCGCGCAAAGGCAGATCCAACGGGTGGCGCTAACTCACATCAGGGCGGACCATTGGTCCCAACACATAAAACCTCCGAAATAGTGATGAACCTGGCGGACCCGAAATGCTTATATGCCCTTTCTTTAGGGAGATCGGGTCCAGCCCATCGAAGCTTTCATATCGGCGGACTTGGTAAAAATGGGTAAGCGGACCCAATATACTATATGCTGCACTTTATTACTTTTCGGCTCTGTTGGTCGGAGCCATATAGGAGTGATGCGATTAAATATGGGTCGTTGATCTCTGGGCCTGAATGGGCAGCTGAGATTAACTCGACAATTCGCTATCGGCGGGGTCATGGGGTTGCCACATAAAAACACCGAAACCCATCGGACCCGATAAGTTATACAGGCCCTCTTTATTTTATTTCGGGTCTGACCCATCGGCGGAACCCAAATCAGCGGTTTTAACAGTGGAATGGGTCCGCGGACCCGAAAACCCTTAACACTGCATTTGATAACTCATCGACTCCGCCAAATCGGAGCAGTATATGGGGCGATGCGAAGTGGGGGGCCGCGTGACAAGATCTGGACCGTCAGATCTGGGGCCCGATCCAACGGTCCTAGATCCGTCGGCGAATCGACAGTCGGAGGGACCAAAGGGCAGCACATATGGAACTGCCGAACTGCGCGGACCTGATATACTATATGCCGGTCCACTTTATGTGTTTTCGGGTCCGGCCCATCGACACTATGCCCCATGCCTTGAGACTTAGCCATTTTCGCTTATATATGCCACTGCCCCCTCCCGATAGCGATATAGCATCGGAGGGGATCAAATAGATCTTTATCTCATCGAAGCATGCATCTTATTAAAATGCAAAGGAAAAATGAATTCGGAGGGGTAGCCTTTGGTGTTTTGGATGGATTCTAAGGCATCGGAAGGAGTCCGATGGCCAAAAAGGGAGGATTTTTTCATTTGTAGAAGGTTTTTAATGATTTTTGCATGGTTTTTGGAAACTTTCATGCCTTGGAAGGAGTCCAAAGGCATTTAGGAGGAATGTGATGTGTTTTGAGAGGGTTTAGTGGCCAAAGACGGTTTCATGCCTTACAAAGGAAAACCAAGGCCAAAGAGATGATGTTTATATAGATGAAGGGAAACTATGCAAAGGAATGAGTCCTTATGCATTTGGAAGATGGTCAGAGGGGTCAATGAGGGTTCTTGCTGTGTTTCAGATAAAGTTAGCAATTCCCAAGGATGTATATGGTTATTTTTCAACCAAGGGGAGGGGATAAGTAGATAGGGGAGTTATAGAGATGGTTTTAGTAGGGGAAGGGAAAAGAGATAGGGAGTTACATAATAAAGTTAGTAGTTAATATGATAATGATGAGAAAAAGCGCTAAGAATGAAGCATTAAATAAATCTTGATTTATTCCAATGTTACATTGTGCCACAACATAGTGAGTGGATTCAGGTGCTTTACCTTTGTCTGTATCATCAGTTTTACCTTTATGTTGGTTTCTTTTCTGCTCAATTTTGTCCCATGGTAGCTTGCGTGTAGAGGCATCATGTGATCAATTTCTTTTGCAGCGAATGTTGTGAAAATATGCCTTTTCTCCTTGAGAATGTATGTCCCCCTGCCTCTGAAAATATCTTCCTCTTCCTCTTCGACCACCTCTTCCTCTTGTAGAATCTTGAGCAGGATGCTATTCTTTATGAACAAGGCACACAGCTTCTTCAGAAGATTCAGGGGCTGTCTTCTTTCCAAAAGCTTTCTCTCTTTCAGCAAACTTTTTCACAAGAGAGTCAAAGGTTATATCTTTGAGATTTCCATTTGCTTGCAATGACTCAAGATAATTGGAGTAAGTAGGATAAAGTGCCTTGAGAAAAGTGATAAGAGGAATATCCAATTCAACCTTAGTGGATTTGATATCATGCATTATAGAATTTACTTCAGATGCAAGAGCAAGAGGATCATTATTTTGTAGTTCAAGAGTGAAGCGTTTAATCATGATTTGGACAACTTCAAGTGCAGAATGTGAGTCATAGAGTTATTTAAGCTTTTGTAAGGCTTCAAAGGTAGTTGAATATGACAAAATATGGTGACTCACCTCTTCATTTATAGATGCCGCGATTAATGCATAAGCTTTTCTATTCTTGTTTTCCCAAATGATGAGCTCTTTATCTGAGGTAGGTTGTACTGGGTCATTGTCTCCTTCTCCGACACACACTCCTTTCCACAACTCATTGAAAATGAGGGTGTGTTTTATCATCCGAGACCATTCAGGATAGTTCTCCTTGCCAGTGAGAACTATTCCCACCATGGATATGATTGAATGCATTCTTTAAAAAAAAATTACTTTTGCTGATAGAAAAAATACTTTTGCTGCTAAAAAAAATGATTCTGATAAGAAAGTGTATTCAAAACCATCCAAAATTGGAGCAAGAATAGAATTCTACTACACCATTCATATACCATTGACCATTGAAAGGAACGCTACCACTGTCATAAAAATCTTCACCGCATATAACATTTTAATCCATTATATGCCATGTCCATCATATAAAAGGCAATGTGAAAAAAAACTAACACGCACATAAAGTGGTATACGGTCATAGTTTAAATTTTAACACCATTCAAAAGGAACGCCCAACGAATATGGGGTTTATCCACAGAAAAAATATTGCAGTCAAACAATAACCATCAGCTCGAAATGACATGAATGAATCCTGAAGCCCGTCGCGACAATACACACTCGAACTCGCTTTTTTTTTTTACTGGCACTCAGATTCCACACTGGACCCCTCTTGACGCGCAGCCGAAAGATTCATTTGGGGAATGTATTGGCTGGGGTAGATGTATCACTAACTTCTCAGAGAAAGCATGCATGTATAGCTCAAACCAAAGTCTGGCACTCCGCAATGTCTAGAATGCTCCACTCAGTAACCTCAAAAGCACTCTCAGAAAACAACAGTTTCCTTACGCACAAGCTTTTGGGTTTCAAGCTCCATCAATTGAAGTATGAAAGCCCATGCAATAACTCTCATCAAACCAAAATGCCGCCTCTACATTCCAAAAAAAAACTAGCTCGGAAATTTACTAAAAAGAACCCATCCAAGGATTCGAACCGCAGGTAGACTACAGTGTGACCATTTCATGAGAATTCAGAGACAGAAAAAGAGCAACTGAGTGAGAAAACCGTAACAATGAATACAGAGCAGGAATTTGTACCATAAATACCCCTTCAACATGACACTAAGCTAGCGGGTGGTAACAAGGGAATAAATGATTGAGAGTATCAATGTTTACAAGGAGAAAAACTGGTAGCCAATATTATCAGCAGAGAGAAATCCGAGACAAAATTAGAAGACCAAGATGCAGAGGCCGATGCAGCCTCCGGACTATAGTCTCAAGGAAACCTCGACTGTCGTGTCCTGCGTGGAGGCACCTGTGGTTGGTGAAGGACAATGCTAAAATTATGAAATGTTTATGGACAGAGAGCGCAGGTAAAGGAATATGGCAGACAGAACGCAGGCAATGTCAGACAGGCATACAGGCACTCAGTCACTGAATTATATTAAGAGCAGAGTATGGAGAGCAGAGGAGCAGATTAGGGAGTTACAAAGACATAAAGGCTAAAAAAAGGAGCTGGCTCTGATACCATGTCAGGCCAGGCAGTAACTCCATTAAGCAAAAACTAATTCGTGTATTATTCCATCAGGTAGGTCTTTGTTATATACAACAGCGAGTGAGTGTTCAGTTCATCTCCCGATGACTGTTCACATTTCTAATTTAATTATTTACATAAATTCACCCAATCATAAGGATTAGGTGAAAAATTGAAGATGGCTACTTTTACTTCTTGCAGCGCATCGTCAACAGTATTCGACCACTGGTCTTAAAATGTGAATGTTAACAAAAATCCCTCGTGCAAGACATCCCATTCACCTTTACAATGTCAGAGTTTAGTCTCAGTATACCAATTCATGGGTATGACGTCCAGGGTAAGGTAGAATAAGTGTACCCATTTAGGCTGTTTTTCTTCCCCATAGACCTTGGTCCATTTTTCGAGGTGTGTGCCTGGGTCATCTCGTCCATCATATTTGTCTTCTAACCATAGTTTCAGTTTCCAAAATCGTAGGCGCATCATTCTTCTGCATCTGCACCAACCCTCAAAATTTCCTTGATGCGTACCCCACCATCGTGCAGGTGTTGCACGTAGTGCCCACTTCAACGCACCGAGCAGCTATTGCTTTGGTACTACGCTTTCAAATTTGCTTAGGAATTAATCCACTGCTATCAATCCATCATATGTCGGCAGCTCTCTTGCCTCTGTTGTCATGCAACGCAACGATCTAACCATCATGTTGCAATTCAGCATTGTCACTTCGTGCAACCGATTCTGCCATCGCTCTACTTCTTCATCTAAATCTGAAGTGTAGGATCTTTTGCGCTCCCACGAGATTCTCCCATCTACATTCAGATTCACCGAATCCTGGTCTCATGCAGTTATCTTGTAAATACAATCAAGCTCATTGTCGTTATTGTTGCCGCGCACTGGTTCAGTGTAGCGCCCTCCTTCGGCTGGGTCCAGCGAGACTACTATGCGTAGTGACGTTTTCTCGAAGATCATTTTGCACTTCTTCAGATTGATGACTCTATTCATATCGGTGGCCCAATCTATTACTAGCAGCACGGGATAAGGATTGTTGTCATCGACAATCTCTATTACTTCAAAATCTGCCTGTGTGCTCACGCCTTCAATATCAACTATCACCCCTTGCAACCTCCCCATGGGAAAAATATTCTGTTGGTTCACCATTCATAACTGAATAAGGGGGCCATTGTAATGCAGGCTTCCCCATCTGTTCCCATGTTTTCTTCGTTAAAAATTTCGCGTTCGAACCCAAATCTAGGATTACCTGATCCATTTCATACTCACCAATCTACGCAGTCAACCTCATTTCCCTTCCAGTGCGCAATGCATGATTCCCTAGTTTCCGGACTACACGTGGTTCTCCTGATCCCGTGCACCTGTTGATCATTTCCTGTAGTCCTTTAACTTCCTTGTTGTCACGCAGCAGTTTCATGCATGTCTCCAGAAAGGTAGTGAGCATTGAAGGATCGATTCCTGGTTCTGGTTGATCCTTACTACTTGATGTGGAGGCCTCCATGAAGCTCTTCTTAGCTTCCATGATTGTCTTCTTTGCGTGTTCTAAGTCAAACTCAGGTTCCTTTGTAGGAGCCTTGCAGACCCACATATTTTCCTATGGCTGCTTCCCCTTATCCTCTCTCGTGGTCGTACTGCTTCTGAGAATCATGTTTATATTTGGGTTTTCTTCGCGTGGCTCAGATCTCATTATTTGGATATTCTGAGTCAAAGGAGGTTGGAATACCCGTTTCTCACACATCCTTGTGATCAGCGTAGGACAGTCTATTGTTTCATGATCAAACTAAGCACAATATAAATAGGATATCCTTGTCGGGTTGGTACAATCATGGGCATAGTGCCCTGGTCCTCCGCAATTGTAACAAATTAATTGTCCGCGGCCCCTTCCAGGTCGCATGCCACCTCGTCCTCGACCGCACCCCTGAAATCTAGCACGCCATCCTCGCATCTGGGTCGAGGGCTCGTGTTTCAGTCTACTTCCTATAGGCAGGGGCCCGATCCATCATTAACTCGTAATTGCGGCAAATGTGCTCATCGTGGGCTACTAACCTGCAGAAATTACAAAACAATTGCTGGGGTGTCTGTGTATACTTCTGCAACGTGTGTTTCTGTCCTATCTGATAGATCATGCACCATAAAGCAGGTACCGTGTTTGGCCCTGCCTGTGCCTTCGGTCTTAATGGCATTGGCCCTCCTCCTTCAAAGTAGTTCGTGAATACTGGACAATGATCTTTGTCACAGCCCTGGCCTTTGCATTTTATGCACCATACTTCTGCACGTGCCACTGGCTGCGGTGCCTTATCATGCTTCAAACTTTGCATTTCCAAACATAGATTCTATAGTTGCCTGTGTATTTGTTGAACTCCCAACCCAGGGTCTTGTATCGGGGTCTTGTGTAATCTCATTGCCATTTCCAATGCTTCGGCCTCAGTGGAAAGTTTGTTATGCTCTTAATCTGCAAAACGATACCCAGATACAGAATATGCGAAGAGAAGATACCCAGAACATAGAACAACAATGATTTTATTATTTAGAGAGTAATGTTCACTTGCCTCTTCGAGGGGGCAACCTCCGATAGAGCAGAGCTCGATTACAAAATAAGACACGATGCTCCTCGCAGGGAGTCTCTATCCTTTATATATGACTCATACATGCAATACCACAGATCAATACCGTGGGTTTTATTAATATCATCTATCTAATACTACGACCCATTTGCAACTAATTGTGGTCCCGTCATTAATTGCGGGTTAACCACTTACAATTATTAATATGGGCTTTATTGACTCTTGACTATGACGTGATCGCATTACATAAATAAGGGGGTTAGGGTGGGACCCTAACATGCCCTCCCCCTTAAGACTAGCCTTGTCCTCAAGGTTGAAGCTGCGGAAACTGCTGAAGAATAGTGGTTGGTTCCCAAGTTGCATATTCCGGAGAGGTGTCTTTCCATTTGACGAGGACTGCCTTAATTATGCGGCCGCGTAGTTGCTTGTCTCGTGTGTCCAGGACCTATTCAGGTTGAAGCCAGATGGACCCTTCTTCATCCAATTCAGGTAGACTGGTCCGAATTCTGCAATTGTTCCCAATCACTTTCTTAAGGCATGAGACATGGAAAAATGGATGGATTTTTGCAGTAGGTGGCAAGGCCAACTTGTAAGCCACTTCTCCAATGCGCTGAAGTACTTGATACGGTCCACAGAATTTGGGAGATAGTTTCTGACACCCCTTGTCTTTGAGTGATGTTTGCTTATATGGTTGTAGCCGTAAAAAGACCTGATCCCCTTCTTGAAATTGGCGCTCTGAGCGATGTTGGTCTACCTATTGCTTCATGTGGTTCTAAGCTTGATGAAGATTCTCTCTAAGATGGGCGAGCATGGTTGCGCGGTGTTGTAGGAGTTGATCCACTGCTTGTACTTTTGAGCACCCCTTGAGATATGAAGTAGGTGAAGGCAGAGTTGACCATATACTACTTCATAGGGAGTCATTTTGGTGGTGGCATGATAGTTGGTGTTATACCACCATTCAGCCAAAGGTGACCACTGTACCCAAAGGTGTTGCTTTTCTGAAGTGAAACACCTAAGGTAGGTTTCTAGACATTTGTTGACGGCTTCGGTTTGACCATCCATTTTCGGATGATAAGAAGTACTGAGTTTTAGTTGAGTGCCTTGTATCCTGAAGAGTTCCTGCCAAAAATTACTGGTGGAGATCGGGTCGTGGTCGGACACAATAGAAGTGGGCATGCCATGCAATTTGAAGATCTGATCCATGAATGATTGAGCGACAAAAGTTGGTGTAAACGGGTGGGGTAGGGCGTAGAAATGAGCATACTTCGACAGCCGGTCCACAACCACCATGATGACTGACTTGTTCCCTAACTTTGGAAGACCTGTAATGAAATCCATAGAAACCTCCGTCCAAATTGATGCCGGAATGGGCAATGGTTGTAATGTGGCTGGTGTGTTGACAGTTTCCCCTTTGTGGCGTTGACAGACATCGCATTCTACTACGAAAGTGAGGATGTCCTTTTTCATGCCTATCCAAAAAAATGATCTTCTGGTGAGAGCATACATCTTCTGAAAGCCCGAATGTCCTGCAATGGGAGATGAGTGCAATTCTACCAAAATGCGACTTTTGAGGGTGGATGTTGGTGATATTACGACTCTGTCCCTGTAGCGAAGAATATCATCCTGCCACAAGTAGCCCTTGGTGGAATTTGGATCTACCTACAATTGAGAAATGAGTTGGGAGAGCCCAGGGTGTGAAAATCATTCCCTGCGAGCCTCTTCAATCCATTCTTGAATGGGGAGGGAAATTGCTAGCAGAGTACTTTCCTCCTCAAATTGGCGAGATAATGCATCTGCTACACTATTGTCTTTCCCTTTCTTGTAGATGATCTCATAATCATATCCCAACATTTTGGTGAGCCATTTATTTTGTTGTGGGGAGGATAGGCGTTGCTCCAAAAAATATTTAAGACTGTGACGATCTTTGTGGATTTGGAAACGTCGCCCCAATAAGTAAGGTCGCCAGGTCTCGACTGCATGTAAGATGGCCATCATTTCCTTCTCGTAGGTAGATTGGCCCAGATTCCTCCCACTTAGTTGTTGGCTTGTGAAGGCCAAAGGTTGCGCTTCCTGCATTAAGACCGCCCCAATACCTGTACCCGAAGCATCACATTCAATGACAAAAGATTTGGTGAAGTTAGGTAGTGCTAAGACTGGAGTGGAACACATGGCATTTTTTAGAGCTGTAAAGGCCTATTGTGCTTCCTCATTCCAGAAGAATGAATTTTTCTTTAGGAGTTGGGTGAGGGGCTTCGCTATGCGACCATAGTTGCGGACAAATTTACGATAATAGCCTGTGAGACCCAAAAATCCTCTCAAGCTCTTCAAGGTCTTAGGTTGAGGCCATTCCTGCATTGCCTGGATCTTTTTGGGGTCCATCTTGACACCTTCACAACCCACAATGTGGCCTAAATACTCTACTTCTGCCATGCCAAACTAACACTTGGACATCTTGACAAATAATTTATGCTTGCAGAGCAGTTGCAAGAGTAGATCTACATGCTTAAGATGTGCGGCCTAAGTGCAACTATAGATGAGGATGTCATCGAAGAAGACAAGGACAAATTTCCTGAGATATGGTTTGAGAATGTGGTTCATAAGGCTCTGAAAAGTAGAGGGGGCATTACAAAGACCAAATGGCATGACCAGGAACTCATAATGGCCTTCATGAGTTCTAGAAGAAGTCTTGGTAATGTCGACTTCCTTCATGCGAATTTTGTGGTAGCCTAAGCGAAGATCCAACTTAGTGAAGAATTGAGCCCCATTGAGTTCATCCAGCAAATTGTCAACCACCGGGATGGGAAATTTATCTTTGAATGTCAACTTATTGAGGGCCCTGAAGTCGGGACAAATCCGCCACTCCCCATCTTTCTTGAGCACCATGACCACTGGGGATGAATAAGGACTAATGCTGGGACGAATGACACCTGCTTCCAAAAGTTCCTTGATTATTTTTTCTATTTCATTCTTTTGGGTGAACGAATATCTGTATGGGCGCACATTTGGGGGTTGGACCCCTGAAACCAAGGTGATGCTATGATCATGTTCCCCTCGTGAGGGTGGAAGCTCATGAGGCTTGTCAAAGACCGACAGATGTTTATTTAAAATCTGTTGCATCTCAGGATGAATTGGCAGAGGCTTGGTCTCGACTGCCTGGATGGCATTAAATTGAGCTACAACTCCATGATTGCCCTTTTTTAACAATTTTTCCATCCTATGCAAGCTGATGATAGAGGGGGCTCCCGCCTGGAGTCCACGGAGGGTATGTGTGTAGTTGTTCTGCTTAAAACTCATATATAACTCCTGGAAATCCATTGTGATTGGCCCAGAGTGTGGAGCCATTCAGCGCCGAAGACAATGTCGCAACCCCCCATGTGTATGGCAAACATGTGGGTTTTCAACTGATAATCCCCCATTTGAAGTTTGAAATTTTCACAGCGGCCTTCACATTTCATTGTGCCTACATCCGCAATTTGGACTTGGAAGTTAGAAACTGCTCGTACAAAACAATGCACTGCTTCTGTGACTTTTTGATGGATGAAATTATGTGTACTTGCACTATCAATCAAGACTACTACTGGGCGATGCTTAATAAAACCTCTGATTTTGAGAGTTTGAGGGGAAGAAATCCCTGCCAAAGCATGCAACGAAATAACTGGTTCGTCAGAGACATTGTCCTTTTGGTTGTCTTCTTCTAGCGGCTCATGTTCCTCAAGTGGTGGATCTTCCTCTGTTGAGCTGTAGTCAGTGGCATCAATTTGAAAAAATTTGGGCTCCTTGCATTTATGACCTGGGGAGTATTTTTCATCACAGTAGTAACATAGGCCTTACTTTCTTCTTTCGGCCATTTCCATAGGTGACACCTTTTGGACCTTAAGTGTTTGAGTCGTGTTGTGAGCCTGTGGGGGGCGACCTTTAGCGGAGAAATTTGGGCGACTGTATTGGGCTGCTAATGCACGTTCCACGTTACGAGCTACCTTGCAAGCCTCCATCCATGTGGGAGGGTGGTGCAGTAGGACTTGGGCTTTGATAGCTTCTTTAAGACCGCTAATAAACTTCCGTGTAGAACACATCTGAGAGACCCCAAGTGCGGAAGGCTGAGGCTTCAAAAGTTGTATTATATTCATCCACTGTACCAATCTATCGGAGCTTAGTAAGACGACCCAAAAAAGAAGATTCCTGGTCAAAGCGGTCTTGAAGAGATTTTGTGAATTTGGTCCAAGTCCTAAAAGGTCCATTGCAACATTGATGCCATTCCCACCATTGAAACCTTTCATTGTCCAAGTACATGCTCCCCACCATAAGCTAAGTCTCATCATCTAAGATGTGATTCATATTGAAATACTGCTCCATTTGGGCTATCGATGTCGACGGGTGAGAACCGTCAAATTTATGCATATCCAACTTGGGAGGTCGTTGGTGGGGTTATTGGTGGGTGTGCCAGACGTGAGGAGAGTGGCTAGACTCACCTTTATTGTGTCCATTTCCATTATACACCTCCTCGTGGGCTTTCTCCTTGCCCTTTTGGATCATGCCCTCGACCAGGCTACTTAGTCGGTTAAGCTGAACGTGGACGGTTTGCATGGATTCTTCAAGTTTGTCCATCCTTTCATTGGCCATCGCTTGAGCTCTAGTTTCTACCATACACCAACCTGATTTTTTTGAAAGTTGGGACCGCCTAAAAAATTTTCACTAAGAATTGAATGGTACCACTGTGCTCAGCTCGTCGTCCTGATTCTGATGGGCTAGATCACCAATAAGCGCCCTGGAAGATCTCAGACTTTTTTTTTTTTTTTTTCTTGAAAACTCCCAACGGAGTTTTACTCCTTCCTTATCAATATTGCAGTTGCCAATTCCTCAAAATGTCAATGCGGCCAAAATTCCTGTGAAAATTATACCCTGGTATAGGAACCCTTCACAATGATTCCGATCTGGTGGATCTGAGATATCTGAATGGCGGATCGGATAGCTCTGGGCAGCGGAATAGACTGCTGCTACTCATCTGATGGATCTAATAGATCGAAATGGCTAATCTACGAACTTGAGACTGTGGGATTGATGTCTGCTGCTGCTGCACCCCTTTGCACAAGCTGATCTGGAAGAGATGATGTGTGATCCCCTGATAGAAAAGGGAACTATGGTCTTGAGGAGTGTCAGGTGCTACAAATCGCAATAGACATAAGGGTTTGGCAGTAGTACTCGGCCCAATGTTTTAGGGCTCTAACTAAGGAGGATCGACCGTACCCTTAGCCGTATGACCCGACTACCCTATCTTACGGGCGAGTAATCTCTTCGAGTGTTGTTCTCATTGTACTGTAGCCACAAGATGACCGACAGTTTATCTATGGTGAGGTTTCAAGGGAGCCTATGGGGCTTCCGATATACCCAGAGGGTACGTGGAAGACAGTCCATGCGCGGTTCTGTCTAATGCGCTACTACTCGAAGGGGTACACACAGGGGTTACAAGGGAGTCCAAAAGACGTGACCACCTCTTGTATTTCCTGTGTGCATGCCTCCGCAAATCCGCAGGTTTATGCGTTCAATGAAAGATCCCGTGGTTGAAAGACGCCGAAACATGTCTCTAGCCAAATTTTTTTTTCTAAGAAATGGAGATCCCACCGGCCCTGGAAAGTGCTTTGATACTAATTGTTATGCCCTTAACCTGAAAAATGATACCCAAATACAGAATATGCGAAGAGAAGATACCCAGAACACAAAACAACAATTATTTTATTATTCAGAGAGTAATGTTCACTTGCCTCTTCGAGGGGGCAACCTCCGATAGAGCAGAGCTCGATTACAAAATGAGACACGATGCTCCTCGCAGGGAGTCTCTATCCTTTATATATGACTCATACATGCAATACCACGGATCAATACCGTGGGTTTTATTAATACCATCTATCTAATACTACGGCCCATTTGCAACTAACTGTGGTCCCGTCATTAATTGCAGGTTAACCACTTACAATTATTAATATGGGCTTTATTAACTCTTGACTATGACATGATCCCATTACATAAATAAGGGGGTTAGGGTGGGACCCTAACAAAGTTTCTGTTGTGACAGCGCTGTCCTTAAGTGCGGTGTCAGAGATGCTACAAACCATGTGTGATGCTATGCATTCGTCAATGTCATATTGGCTTCGCGGATCTTACTCTTCAGCTGTTGTTCCAGAACCCAGGGAGTCTCGCTCGGGAGCATCATGATTTCTCTAAACCCAATGATTGATTGTGTTTCTGACTTTGGCCTGCTAAATTCTCTGTTCAGCGTAGCCTTGATCTTTGCTATCCCTACGTTTGGGTGGTTGTTAGAGTGCTTGATATACCACATTAATTCATGATCTTGCAGCGCGCTCACCAATGTATCCTTCTTAATATTGTCGTCCGTGACACCCTGTGCTTCCCATATTTCTCTTACCATGAACTAGAATTGGTACGGATCTTCATTTCCTACCCCTCTGAATACTAGTATTTTGATCGCTCTCGCCATATTGAACTGTGGAGGTGGTGGAGGTGGAGTGGGTGGAGATGGAGGTGAGGGAGGTGAAGCGGGTGGCGGTGTGGGTGGAGGTGGTAACCACGAAATTCGTTGTCTTATAAAACTGATTGCGCTTCTCAGAGAAACCTTCGCGAGCTTGTCCTCGCTTTCCCGTGAGGGTGAAATTAGGGGAATGTTATCCAATTCTTTACTGCTTTTGTAGATCTTTTCACTGCACGTAGTCACAAACATTAATTTATTTGCATAACCCTTTTTTCACACAATATCATCTTAATCCAAGTATTCAAAGATTTAATATACTTACCTAGTGGTCCTTTGAGAAAACATTTTTTTGCCTCATTGTAGCTCACGGCTGTATCTACCGCAAACTGAGTGATAAATCCTCCTATTATCCGGTCGAGCCAATGGTCCATAGCTCGCGTGATCTTATCTTTTGATGCTTCTAGTTTGCGCACTAATTCCGGAGTCCACACTATTGGTTTGTCGAGCCTACACCTTCCTTGGTTGTCGGCTAACTTCACGATCCACTCATACAACTTAGAAGGAAAGGATGAAAAGAAAATTTCATGGATTTCCATATACACGTAGCGCTCCAACCACTGTTCCTTAGATACTCGTGGAGTTCTGTTTTCCTGCATCACAAAATCGTGAATCTTGTTGTCCAACCACTCTTTAATTTCCTTCTTTGTTGGGTTCCAATGGCATGAAATCAGACATCCCTTATGTAGATCTCGGTCCTGGCAACGGAACCATTTGCTGGCTTAGTGGGGCCTGACCCAGGTTCAGAAGTGATTTAGCCAAGCAAATCCCGGTACTACTGGCCCTTTCGGCAACATTTCATGGAGTGTGGACTGAGATATCACCCGAAGTAGTATGGGAGGGTGCTAGAACTAGGTTTCTGCACCCTAGGGATGTCTGATTTGATGGACTTGGTACAAGGTCCAACGTTCACACTTACTACGCTATGCACACCAGTGGGCACCGTGTTACAGGGAAAAGTTTTTATACCGAATTGCTTATCCCACTAAGGTGTGGTAGCTACCTTAGAAACAAACAAAGTAAAGCTACTTTCATTTTTCCTTTATGAAATATAGGTGAGAGAAGAATAGAGGAAACCAACCTCTGTCTTGCGCTTGGCTCCTAGTTTGATTCCTCTCTCTTCTGATAGTCTTTTGCCACTTGCTTCCTTGTACACCCAGCTTCACAGAGTACCTGTAGAATCAAAGTAGCATAACACTCTACAAGAACATGGATCTATTATCATAAACAATCTAGGATTAGATGTAAATTGACCATACAAATGCATAAAACATAAACAACACAAGAGTATGGAGGAAAACCTGAATAGCTTTTATTGATAATCAAGAAAGAGCCAAGGGAGTTACAACCAGTTGTTCTGACCCAGCATCATCCTCTCAGCAATTAAGCCCTTCTTCACCTCATAAAAAGCTTAGATCACCCAACACTATGATGTTGCCTCAAGAAACTAACAACAATTCCTTACAAGATGCAAAATTCCAGCTTCCTGGATCTCTAGGATGAGGGATCCATATATAGATATCTATAAGGGAGATGAGTTAGCTTGTGATTTGATTAGTGTCTTCCCTCTGATAGTTCTTGCTTCCACTTGGAGATTGATTATCTCTTACTCATCCTTGGCCGAATTTAGAGAGGCAAGTGTCACAGGAGAAGTTTCTGGAAGATTCCATTCCTCTCCACCTCGCGGATTGACACTGGCATTTGTCACTTCTCGCCCATCGCACCCCATAGAAGGGCTTTTTGAAATGTAACGCACCAACAGAGTGTACTTAGGTGAGATGCAACGCACTTTGCCTATGGAGCAGGTGAAATGATCCTGTTTTGACCAGTTCTGAGCAGTTTTTCATGGAGAACTTCTGGGAGAAGCTGTAACCAGTTGACCTTGTTCCTTTATGGGTTAGAAAAAAACTTTTAGGGACTTAGGAGCCCTTGGTTTATGGACATTTTATGCTTGGGGTTGCAGTACCCAAAAATGTCTATAACAGTTTCCCCCTAAAGCATGAGGTCATTAATCTTTTTGATGTCGGGTGAAATTCTTTATCATGAGGATCCGAAGTTCTTTCAAGCTAGGAGGAGACCTCTAATAAGATACAATACAATACATTATCTTAATAAATTTTTTCATGATCTAGCTGAGGCAGACATTCCCATGCTCAGCTTTATAAATTCATTCTCATGTACATAGGACAGACAATCGTCTAAGTGTAGACTGATGATTCTAGTAGAGTCATCATCCCTTTGATTGGATGATTATCTGTGCAGCAATGATGTACATTTGATGTCTTTATTTCCCTAAATATATATCACAACCCGGATGGATGAAACTAGATCCGGGGTCTTCAATCTCGTTCGATCTTCACTCGAAGTACAAGTCGATCCATGTGAGAGATGTTCTGGAGTCGAACATGGAAAGACATCGCCTGATTACCAGCCAATGATGTAAGATGTTAACAGGCGCGAGAGGAGTCACCGATAATGATAATGACCCTCAAGGTACTACAGTACAATTCATGTGGTGTGAATAAAGGACTTGGCGTTGAACACCACGCAAAATATTACGGTCGAAGGCCATTGATGTAAACCTGTCGCCGGAAGTGAGAAACTTTCCATTGAAGCATGCATGCTTCAAAGTACTGAATGTGGTGTTCCTAGATCGACTTCTTGGATAATGAGCTGATGTCGACAAGAAGCGATCCGTCATAGGAGGGCCTTAATGAATCCCACATCAATGACACGGAACAGAGAAAATGATTTTAATGGAGGTGAAAACGATCTGGTGATGTAAGGTTCAGGGTGGTGGTCATGAAAGAATGGAGCGTAAATGTATTGCAGCATGTGAGACACAGGTGAATTCTCTGAATGACTTCTCTTGAACATATCTGCGACACTGACGTGATGGATTGGTAGCATTAACCCCAAATGTGGATGGTGTGATGGGACTATGGTGATGTGACCGGTGAATGAAACAACCTAACCTAACTTGGATGCAGAGTGAAAGTGTCATGTTCAAGAGCGACTTGCTACCAACAAAGTTTCTTCAAGTTTTCTTCCCAATTTTTCCCCAGTCATTGCTGACCAGTACCTCTTTTTTTTTGTCAAGCTTGAGGAGGATAACATATGCTTTTTCTATAATTTTCCCTTCGGGCAAACCCATCGGTATGTTTTAACGAGCCTAGCGATAGTGAAACTCGTTCTTGTCTGCTATGGACAAGTTTGTTGCTATTAGGTTTTAATGAGTTTAACGACAAAGATAACTCGGTCCTTTTCAATTTTAGAGAGTCTAAAAAGGGACGTAAAGGAAACTCCAAAATTCCTTTTTCGTCATCTAACCCTTTAAGTCCGAAAAAGTATAAAACAATACAGAAGGGATGAATTTTCGATACTTTTAACGAGCCGAACAAAACAAGCGCTCGATCCTTTTGTGTAATAATCCCTCAGGTCCAAAAAGATTAAAATCTAAAGGAGGGATAACACTTCTGATCCCTTTAACGAGCTGGAGAGGCCAATGGCTCGGCAATCTTTTCATATTTTACGAGTTAGTTGAAAAGAGCTTAATGGAGACTCGTTTTTTGAGGAACGAGTGATAAAATGGGTAGCAGCTGATTCCAGGTAAGGTTTGGAATTTTCCAATCATGGCAGTGTTACAAGGATGGCTAGCGGGATCACTCTTCGCAACTGTTCCTCAAAAGGGGTAAAAAATCAAGTGGAGGTGAATGATCGGCCAATACAAAGTGGAGGTGATGATGGGAACACGACCAAAGCTTTAAAGGTTGAAGTACTACATTCATGATGGTTATTTACCAGAAATTAGTTCATTATTTAATGAGATTAAATGTGGGGGAAAACACTTGCTCATTGCTTATGTTTATTTTTTAACGAGCTTAAATTCTGCGATAAAACTGCTCGATGCGGGTTTATTTTTTAATGAGCTTGAACCCTGCAGTAACACTGCTCGTGGCGGGTTTATTTTTTAATGAGCTTGAACCCTGTAGTAACATATTTTTTAACGAGATTGAACCCTGCAGTAACACTGCTCGTGATAAGTTTGCATGCCCCCAACATAATAACGTAAATCGAGGTGCATGCCCCCCAAGATTCATTGCATTCAACTCGGTGGTTGGAATGAAGGTTTACCTTTGAGATTTGGAAAGGGGCTTTGTTTCATTTTTTAATGAGGTTGACACAGTAAAAGAACTATCCTCATGACTCATTGTTTCATTTTTTAATGAGGTCAACACGCGATAAGAACCATCCTCGAAATCCATCGTATTTACAGTATTTGATAGAAAATCAAAAACTGATGGATGATTAAGGTTGCTGGAATAATCTTTATGGTAATCTGAAAGATGGGAGCGATGGTGGTAATCTTCCCATGGTGCCTCTCCTATCATCATTGATTGAATGATTCCTTTGTCTGTAGAATGTACATGCGACCAAGGATTTGAAGAGGTGCTATATTACTTAGACCTATCTATCCAAACACTCGATGAGCGTTGATTTGGGTTTTCCCTCCAAGCCAAGAAAATTGATTTCTACAATATTTCTAAAATGGCGATGATCCATGCTGACAAAATGTTTAGGAATCTTCCGAATCCATTAGATATAGAAGATTTCATATTGCAGGTTTCCACTGTGGCCACTTCCGCCAAATTACTCGGAGGTGATAGGGAAAAAGTGCCCATTAAGGCAGGGTCTTTTAGGAGGCCTACTCCAATATTTTGAAGCGAATGATTACTTCCATGGATCATTGGAATGCTTCCCGTAACTTGTGAACTGTTGGTGAGAAATGTTTGTTGGTCGAAAATTGTAATTCCTCCTTGGAAGGGAAATGCAATCTTCCTGAAGTAGGTCAACACAACTGCGGCCATGGAATATATCCAGGGCCTTCCTAGTAGGATGTTGTAATCGAGGTTTCCGTCGATTACTTCAACATCTATTTCTACTGTTTTTCCCCCTAGTTCAACTTGCAAGTTACTTAAAATCCCATATGGGGTGTATGATGATCCATCAAATGCTTTTAACATCATTGACGATCTTGACAAGGGTGGTGAGCCTAAATTTTTCCAGCAACTCATCGACATAATACATGTAGATTCCCCCTCGTCAATAATTGTTCTATGAACAATTTTGTTGAGGGATTTCACTTGAATAAGGAAAGCTAGTTGAGCTGGTAACTGAGGGTCATATCCTTTGTGATTAAAGGATACAAGATTGGAATCCATTGGGTCAATCCCACCTATTACTGATAATAGATCCTACTTTTGGGAGAGGCAATTTTGCATTACCTCAAGTGTCGACATAGTGGACGGTGATTGGGGTAGGTTCTCTACTATATTATAATTCTGTGCTACTTTGGCACGAGGATTAAATGTCTGTTTGTGTACTACTCCATTTGGTGGCTTTATCATTGGTTCAGGAATGATGGGTGGCACAACTTTGGTCAAAGTTGTTGTCGAACTACTAGGTCGTTCATTAGCCTTGTTATTCGACAGTTGTGGATTCCCGTAATATTTATTCCTTGTTAAAGCATCATTTTGCTACTTTGAGATAGACAACATAAGCACTTGGGATCGGGAAGCATTTTGATTAGCAACCAGTTTGGTTCCCGGGTTTGGAAATGGATCAGTCAATACTGCTGAGGTTTTTGAACTCTTAAACAGTTTCTTAACTTCAGCTTTATGTGGACAATCTCTCGTCCGATGATCCTCATCGCATATCTGACACCCTGTAGGGGGTTTCCTTTGGCCAGAAGGGTTTGCAGAAGGTTTTTCAGGAGATGACTCATCGTGCTTCTTTTTTCTCCCTTTCTTTTTCTTCTTGCCACCTGTTTGCTTCAGTTGTTTGCCTTTGTTGGTCGACACGGCATTTACCTCCGAGGCAAGAATTTCCTCTTTTGCATTTTGACTAATAATATTATGGGCCTTTTTAGATGTAGCCTTTGTCGATTTCCTGTCTGTTGCGCCTATCACGCCATCGCCGACATGAGAGTCATTGTTTGATTTAGGAGTAGGGGGGACCGAAAATTCTGGTCTGGGCACGTCAGGGATTTTATCGTAGAGCGTGCCAGACTGAGTATAAATCAAGTATAAATATTGCGCACGAGCAATGACTTGCTCTTCGGTGACGACTCCCCCTTTTGCCACATCTTCCGTAATGGAAGGCAATAATGACTTAATAAACCATTCAGCTAAAAGCTGATCAGGAACATACGTTTTTACCATTCTACGATGACGTCGCCACTCATGTATATGATCAGATATGTGAGTGGACATTGTTTGTTTGAAATTGGTAAGAAGTTCCGTTCCTGTTTCGTACCTTATCGGTAACTGAAAATGGGTTAGAAAGGTTGTGGCTAGGGTAATGAAGTTGTCAAATGAAGCTCTGGGAAATTCGATATACCATTTTGCTGTCGAACCAGTTTTAACGTCCTCTGAAAAAGGCGAAGCCTAATCGAATCATCGTTTAGGGTGTTTGATGAACACCACAGATGAAAGGTCATCACATGATTCGACGGGTCTTCACCCATATTTCCATTAAATTTAGGAATATCTGACGAAAGTTTATGCGGAATGGCCAGCCACCAAGGGGCGTAAGCAATTGGATCATTCGTCAGCCAGTTTAGATCTGGTAATTCTAGAGTTGCTACAAAGGGCAACTGTTGATTCAGGTTAGGCGAAGCATACCCAGGATAAGATGTAATCGTCTGAGCAGTGGGTCTTTGCATACCAGCATAAAGTATTTGATGATGGTAACTTTGATAAGGTTGATGGGCATAACCATTATAGTATGGTTGTTGATAACCACTTTGGAAATGCAGTTTCCCATTACTTACAAAGACTTGTTGCTCAGGTCCTTGATATGATTGCTGGAATTGCGGTTGTTGAGATTGAACCAGCCCTAGTTATTGGACCATTTGCTGTTGTCCAATACTGGATGATTGACCAAGATCAGGAGTCATAGGACTTGTTTGAGCTTGAGTCGCTCCAGATAAGGAGGCACTAAGCTGAGGTTGTGATTGAGTCGTTGAGACAAGATGCTGTTGTATTGCAACCTGAGAAACTTGGGGTTGACATACAACAGGTAGCGCTTGTACTTGCGATGCAGTCACCATAGTAGGTATAGTGGGAATATTCGACACAGGGTGGACTGGTTGCATCGAATATACAACCCTTGGTTGTTGAGGCAGTATTGGTACCCAACCACTGGATCTAATTCCAGTTTGACCTGAAATTTGTTGTAAACTCTCATATGGTTGTTCTCCGGGAGGGAACAATGAAAAGGCATACTGCCCTCCATATGGTGGCAATCCAGTACTTAAAGGGTAGATTGGCCTTTGAAGACACATTGGATCAATTTGTTGAGTTTCAACATAAGAAATACCAGATGATAATCCGGATGAAGAAATAGGAATTGACCATGTTGTCAAAACAACCCCTAATTGGACTCCGGCTTGTTGTTGATAACTTGTCGGGACAGATGGTATACTGGCGAACATCATTGGAGTAGCAGCAGGAGGCTCTGCCACTGCTGCATCAGATGACACAGTCCTGGATGTCGACGATTTTTCAGACATATCTAGTCTATCCAAAATATTTCTTAGCGATTCTACAAGAACTTACGATGAAGGTAGACTAACTTCTAAGACCAACGAGGGAACAGTGATGTTATTCTGATTAAAATAAATTTTAGACGCTTTGACACAACTTGTTTTTTCAGTTTTTAAGAGTTGAGAAAAAACAAAAGATGACTCTAGTCGCCTTCGATTTTTAATGAGGCTGAAGTGACAAGTGCTCAGATCGACCTTTTCCTTTAAGGAGTCTGAAAAGGAAAGAAAGGGACTTCTCTGGAAATCTAGACAGAGGGATTACCAAACCAATTGCAAAACTACAGAATACTTTTTACGGTATAGCAGTCAATCTTCCTGAATGCTGTGTTCAGTGCATTGCGATCAATAGGGTGGCAGACACGGCTTCCTATGGATAAAGGATTAAGCCTATTGTGGTCTCCCAAAATATACTCGACGGTATGTGGGAGCACAAGTACATACTAGCACTTATCGTCTCAAAGTGGAGGAATCGCCCAACCAATAGTGAGGACAATAGTTACCAGGATTTACGACGCCGAAATACGTCTCTAGCCTAGACTTCGAGATGTTGTGTGTTAGGTTCCAAAGCGTTGTTAGATTAATTAAATTTATTTTATAGTTGATCTTGCTTAAGAAATTTGTCTTTCAGGTTCACTGCGTGATGTAGATGTACAATTCCTAAAATGCAACCTAAGATGATAAACAATCTTTTATTTTCTTTGTGCAATGAAAATCCTAGCTACTAAGGAAAGAAAGACAGAATTCTTTCAACAAAGAGCAAAGAGCACACACTATATGCACCGTCCTAAATCAAACCAATCAAACAGTCTAAATGCAAATGCACATGCATGTATTTGTTTTCAGCCTTCTTAATATGTGAATGATAAAAAGAAAGCTAATGCGCAAATCTGAATTACTTTTCAAGCGACAACTACTAACAAGTTTCTTTTCCAAAATAAAAAATGAAGACAATGACAACACTTTGTGATTTGGAAATGAAGACTTGCTTTCTATACCAGAAAAACTACAAATTCAGATCAAATACAACAGTAACAGGGTAATCGACTATCAAGAGCAATCAGATTCTCTTCAATGACTGAATACGACACTTGCGACACTTTTGAATCAAGAAACAACAGTACAATTACGTTACTTTTTTGCAAAGGAGAACTGAAAATGACTCAACAAATACACAAAAAAATTTACAGTTCTTTGCACAATGGAGGTGGAATAGCAGCAAGGAAAGGGGTTTCAAACAGAGGTGTACTGACCATAGACAGCAAAACTCATGAATAGAACCGAAAAGAATGAACACAACAACCAAAATTAAAAAATAATGCCTAGTCTGATCAGCGCACCTGTAACACAGTGAATTTGAAATGCAACACACCTACTACACTCGGGAAGTGCGCTGAATTTCAGATTCACAGAACAGAGAGTGCACTGGGCCAGAGACGAGACTTTGCTTGGGTTCCGAGTCACAGTTTGCAGTTCAATTCAGGGATTTTGGCTGAGCAAGTGGTAATCAGTAAATCAACAACAGGGGTAGATCTAAGGAGGTTACTAGAGCCACCACAAGGGCAATTAGAGAGTTTGTAAATCAGTTGTTTAATTCATAAACAAAACCCGGAGATTGACTGAAGCGACATTTATCTACTTTTCATTTTCATAGCAAATGCAGTTCGAAAGCTACTTGGCTCGACTTCAGGCTCCATCTGTAAGTTTATAAAATAAACAAACGTAGATTAACAAACAACCTAGTCGCTCCCTAGTATGGTCGCCATTTTGTTACAGGGAAAAGTGTTTATACAGAACTGCTTATCCCACTAAGGTGTGGTAGCTACCTTAGGAACAAACAAAATAAATCTACTTTCGTTTTTCCTTTATGAAAGATAGATGAGAGAATAATAGAGGAGACCAACCTCTGTCTTGCGCTTGGCTCCTAGTTCGATTCCTCTATCTTCTGATAGTCCTTTGCCACTTGCTTCCTTGTACACCCAGCTTCATAGAGTACTTGTAGAATCAAAGTAGCATAACACTATACAAGAACATGGATCTATTATTATAAACAATCTAGGATCAGATGTAAATTGACCATACAAATGCATAAAACATAAACGACACAAGAGTATGGAGGAAAACTTGAATAGCTTTTATTGATAATCAAGAAAGAGCCAAGGGAGTTACAACCAGTTGTTCTGACCCACCATCATCCTCTCAGCAAGTAAGCCCTTCTTCACCTCATACAAAGCTTAGATCATCCAACACTATGATGTTGCCTCAAGAAACTAACAACAATTCCTTACAAGATGAAAAATTCCAGCCTCCTGTATCTCTGGGATGAGGGATCCATATATAGATATCTGTAAGGGAGATGAGTCAGCTTGTGATTTGATTAGTGTCTTCCCTCTGATAGTTCTTGCTTCCACTTGGAGATTGATGATCTCTTACTCATCCTTGGTCGAATTCAGAGAGGCAAGTGTCACAGGAGAAGTTTCTCGAAGATTCCATGCCTCTCCACCTCGTGGATTGACACTACCATTTGTCACTTCTCGCCCATCGCACCCCATAGAAGGGCTTTTTGAAATGCAACGCACCCATAGAGTGTACTTAGGTGAGATGCAACACACTTTTCCTATGGAGCAAATGAAATGATCCTGTTTTGACCAATTCTGAGCAGTTTTTCATGGAGAACTTCTGGGAGAAGCTGTAATCAGTTGACCTTCTTCCTTTAGGGGTTAGAAAAACACTTTTAGGGACTTAGGAGCCCTTGGTTTATGGACATTTTATGCTTCGGGTTGCAGTGGCCAAAAATGTCTATAATGCACCCCGTGCCCTGAGACATCGTCTTCGCACAGTTCTAGCCGCAACGCGACTCGTGTTATTTACCCAAGTCATTCTTAATTATGCACTATTAGTCGATTACTTAGATTATTTTCATATATAAGCATTCCAAACCATACAAGTATTTATCCAATTACACGTGGTAAATAAATAGAGCAAAAGTAATGCATAACAAAAAAATATGGATTCAAGAATAGATGCACAGCGTAAACTTCTCTTTATTAGCTTTAAATCCCAATTACAGACTCGACTCCGCCCTGCGCACTCAACTACAGGGGTCCATGCACTCAGTTGCAGACTCTTCTAGGTCTCTGCGCACTCATCTGTAGAGCCTCTTACTACTACTACGACCCAGTACACTTCAGATTCAATTCTAAGCTCGAACCATGTCTTCGTTATTCTATCTTTCATTACCTATCTTTACACTTAGAGCCTCGCTCTATTTATACCATTGCATGGTCTGCGGACCATGGGTAGGCTGACACAACTTTATATTAAATTACAATATTTTAGGGTAGACAACCCTATGAATCATCCTAGAATTCGAGCTCCGCACTTGTAATTCGCAGAGTCTTACAATATAATTGACCAAAACTTGGGCTTTGAACCCCAAAAACATGTTGCAGGGGTTCCCATACCCAACAGGCTGTGAGGTACGGGTAAGTGTGCATAGCGACATGCGTGCATGATCGAACCGTAGACCACTTGAACTCATCAGACATCTCCAGGGTGTGGAAACTTGGTTCTAGCACCCTCCCATACTACTTTAGGTGAGACCTTGGTCCATGCTCCGCGGACTGTTGCCAAAAGGGCCTATAGTACCAAGATTTGTTTAGCTAAATCACCTCTAAACCTAGGTAGGCCCCAACAAGCCAACAAATGGTTCCGTTGCCAAGACTAGGATTTGCATAAGATATGTTTGATGTCGTGTCACTAGAATCTGACAAAGAAAGAAATTGAAGAGTGGCTGGACAGAAAGATTCACGAGTTCGCGATGCAGGAAAATGGGAATCCATGAGTATTGAAGGAACAGTGGTTAGAGCACTACTTATGTATGGAAATCCATAAAATTTTCTTTGCATCCTTCCCCTATGAGTTGTACGAGTGGATCACAAAGCTAGGAGACAGTTAAGGAAGGTGTAGGCTCGACAAACTGATTGTGTGGACTCCAAAGTTGGTGCACAGACTAGAAGCATCGGAAGATAAGATCGCGCGTGCTGTGGACCATTGGCTTGATCGAATTATAGGAGGGTTTATCACCGAGTTCACAGTAGATACTTCAGTGAGCTACAATGAGGTGGAATGATGCTTCCGCAAAGGACCATGAGGTAAGTACGTTAAATCATTGAAAACTTGGATTAAAATGCGTGAAAAGAGGGTTATGTGAATAAATTGATGTTTGGGGCTATGCAAAGTGGGAGGATCTATAGAAAAGAAGGTATCACAAAGATAGAAAGTAGCCCCTTGATTTCGCCTTGGCGAGAAAGCAAGGAAAAGCTCGTGAAAGTTTCACCAAGAAGTGCGATCAGTATGATAAGGCAGTGAATTCCGCGCATAACACCCCCACCTACGCCACCACCAGTTTCGCCCTCTTCACTCCCATCTCCACCCACACCACCTCTGCCACCACCATAGTTCAATATGGCGAGCGCAATAAAGTTTCCAGTGTTTAAAGGAGTAGGGAATGAAGATCCAGACCAATTTTGGTTCATGGTAAAGGCTGTACGGGAAGCGCAAGGAGTCACAAATGACAACATAAAGAAGGCAACACTGGTAAGTGCATTGTAGGATTGTGCACTGACATGGTACATCAAGCATTCCAATGACAATCCAAACGTAGGGATCGCAGATATCCAAGCTGTGCTAAATAGGGAATTTAGCAGACGAAAGTGAGAGACACAGTTGATTATCAGATTTAAGGAAATCGTGATGCTTCTAGGTGAGACCCCCTGGGAGTTGGATCAGAGACCGAAGGGTGTGGTTTGTGAAGCCAACATGACCTTAATGGTTGGGCAGCACCGTGCATGGTTTGTAGCGTCACTAACGCCACATCTAAGGACCGTGTTGTCACAATAGAAGTTATCTACTCAGGCCAAAGCTTTGGAGATTGTAAGGAGACTGCACGAGACCCCAATACAAGATCCTACCCTGGGAGTGCAACAGATCCACACATAGTTGAAAAATTTGTGTCTTGAGATGTAGAGTTTGAAACAAGATAGGAAAACTCGGCCAGAGGCGCGCGGGGAGGTATGGTGCATAAATTGCAACAGCTAGGGGCATGACAAGGACCATTGTCCAGTCTTTGCGAACTACCTAGTGGGAGGAGGGCCAATTCCATTAATACCAAACGCACAAGCCAGGACAAGCGCGATGCCTGCATTATGGTGCGCAAATTTTCAGATAGGAGGGAAGCTTGCTACAAATAGCTGTCATCTATTACAAAAGTATACACAGACGTCGCAATAGTTGTTCTGTAATTTTTGTAGGTTAGTAGGCCATGATGAGCGCACCTGTAGAAGTTATGAAATGATGATGGATTGGACCCCTACCTAGAAAGTTCAGACTGAAATGCAAGCCCTCAATCAAAATGCAGGGATGGCGTGGACTGGGTTTCAGGGGTGCAAACGAGGACGAGGTGGAATGGGACCAGGAAGGGGTCGCGAACAACTGATTTGTTAGAATTGTGGAGGGCCAGGGAATTATGCCTGCAATTGTACAAATCCAATGAGAGCATCATGTTTATATTGTACCCAGTTTGATCATGAGACAGAGGACTGCCCCACACTGATAGCGAGGTTACATGATAAAGGAATACTCCAACCTCCCCTGACTTAGAACTTGCAATTGATGAGGTATGAGACACACGAGGAGGACCTGAATGCAAACATCATGCTTCGATGCGGTATCACGATAGAAGACGACAAGGGCAAGCAACTCGAAGAGAGTTCTTGGGTTCATAAGGATCCTACAAAGGAACTCGAGTTAGATTTGGAGCATGCGAAGGAGACATTCATGGAAGCTAAGAAGAGCTTCACATAGGCCTCCACTTTAGGTAGTAAAGACAAACTAGAACCAAAGATGGACCCATAAATGCTTACTACCTTTCTGGAGACATGCATGAAGCTGCTGTGTGACAACATGGTGGTAAAGGGACTACAAGAACTCATCACAAGGTGTGTTGGGTCAGGAGAACTACGCATAGTCCAAAAGCTCGGGAAGCACACAACGTGAACAGGAAGGGAGATGAGATTGATTGCGCAAATCGGGGAATATGAAATGGATCAAGTGATTCTGGATCTAGGATCGGACGCGAACGTCCTGTTGAAGCAGAGATGGGAGCGCATGGGAAAGCCCACATTGTAATGGTCTCCTATTCAATTGCGAATGGAGAACCAACAAAAGATCCTACCGATGGGAAGATTTTAGGTAATGTGAGTGCGCTTCCAGATTTCGAAGTGATAGATATTTTTGATGACAACAATCCCTATCCCGCGCTACTGGGGATAGATTGGGCCATTGACATGAATGAAGTAATAAATCTAAAGAAGCGCAAGATGATTTTTGAGAAAAATTCACTACACGTAGTGGTACCTTTAGACCATGCGGAAGGATCGCGCTATACAGAGCCATTATGTGATGACGAGAGTGACAATGACCTAGACTGTATCTACAAAATCACCACGTGAGAGTAGGACTGGGTGAATCCAATAATGGATGGTAGGATTTTGTGGGAGTGCAAAATCTCCTGCACCTTAGATTCGGATGAGGAAATAGAATGATGGCAGAACCGGTTACATGAGGTAACCACTCTTAATTGCAACATGATGGTAAGATCACTACGATGCGTGACAAAAAAGGTAAGGGATCTGCCTATGTATGATGGGTTGAGCGAGGTGGATGTTTTCCTAAGCAAATTTGAAAGCGAGGAGCTTGAACAACAGTGGTTTGATGCTCTGAAATGGGCACTACGCGCTATGCCCGAAAGGTGGTGGGGTATGCGCCAGTAGCATTTTTAGGACTGGAGCAAATGCATAAGGGTGATGCTTATACGGTTTTGGAAAGCCTTAGCTGTGGATGGAAGCCATGTATGATGGATGAAATAGGTTGCGTGCCCACCTCTCCAGATGGGTATAGGTGCATGGTACACAACTTGCACAAATGCACATCATCCTCATGATACTAAACAGGGAAAACAAGCAGGAGCGAGCAAGACAATGGTGCGGATGACGAAGCATTATAAGACCAAGCACGCCAAAGATTATCTGTGGGGAAGCCTTTAACTAGGTGTGCGAAGTGCTAAACACGGTAGACCATGTGAGATGCACTGACTGGGACCTGCGCGTACCAACGGTTCTATGGGCTTATAGGACCATGTGCAAAACCCTGACCATGCAAGCACTTCCGAAGCTGAAGTATGAAGCAGGGGCTATAATCCCTATGGAGCATGTGAAGCCTAGTCCGCGCATAGCAGCACGCATAGATAAGATGGTTGGTGAAGCCCAGAATGAAGGAATCACATAATCGCGAGAAACCAAACACATAGGATTTGAGGAAGAAATCCGACGGGGAAACTTTAGACTCCGCAAACTTGAAACAGAAATGGTACGATTAAGGGAAAAAAGCATTATGATGGACATGGAGGTCAAGAAGCTAGAGGACGAGATAAAGGAAGAATTTTTTGTCGAAGAACCTAGGATGGTAAGGCAAGGTGCATATGATCATACTGACAAGTTTGAGCACTATTGCTGTGAATTGGTTAGTCCGCTGCCTTGGCTTGGATTGCATATCACCAAATGTAGTGACCAGGGTAGTGCATTGCAAGTAGTAAAGTGCATGATACTGACCACAACGATGGAAGGTGGGAATTCTCTGCGAGCCATGGTGGAGGATGGGATGGAGTCCCACACGAGTGGTGCGACCACCTGACTAGCCACGAGAAAGATAGTCCTAGTGTTCCAGGCAGTTGAAAGGAAGCACGGGACTATAAACTATTCTGCCTGGGAGTTGTGCGATATTGGGGATGCGCACAGAAGTAGAGTGTCACAGGGTCCACATCCACGTTTGTGGACGGAGGGCTGCGCTGCTATGCGGATTGGCCAGAAAGTGACCATTGAGGTCCCTATTCACGATGGGATGTGCTACTTGAGGCCAAATAGAGTGGGTGGCAAGCATTTAAGACGCGATTTATGGGCAAGATTTAGGAAAATCTACCGCCAAGAAATTATTAATGGACCAGAATTGGGGGAACGGTCAAATTTGAATTAAAAAGGCGCTATAAAACACAAAGGGCTACCTGGCAAACAACACTTGGTCATTTGATAATTGAGCGATTGAGCAGAGCACTGAGCATTGAGAGCCAAGTGATAATTGAGCCCTTGAGTTCGCAAGTGACAGAATACAGCCTAGATACGATGACCACAACTAAGGATGGTCTGGGAATTGAAGAGTTAACTGTCGGTGAGGCCGCTCAAACCCCAATGGTGGAGAATGTTCTAGAAGGTGCCAGGGTTGTGGTAGAGATCCCCTAATCACTGCATACGCCAAGACCCAAGAAGGATAAACAATCAATGGCTCCAGTACGCGTGTCCCCGAGGAACCCGCTGTGCAGCAAACTATTGATGGCAAAAAAGGGGAAAGCTATCATGATAGAAACATATGAGGAAGAAGAAGATTTGCAAGCCCTGATCATCGCAGAGGAAGAAGACGAAGGCATGGAGGAGGATATTCAACCTACATGCTCTACAACAAAACTGCCCACATATGTCCCTCTGCAGAAAGGGAAGACCAAAGTGCCGAAGGACCTGGATGAAATCAAGAGTTCACTCCAGACCCCGCTCCTCCCAGACGACATTGTGTTTGAAGGCATGCACCTAGGCCGCATGCCAACCATAAAGTTTGAAGATTGGGACCTTGCTGACCGCGAGAAGTTCCCCCACCTAGAGATTGGGAACCTCATGAAGCAGAAAACTGCGGGAGTGGTGACAACATTAGAACCGCAAAAGTGGCTACGCAGTGTGGAAAATCTCGGGTTGCTGAACTTATTATGGGTGCCGCATTTCTACTACGCGCCCATAACCATTTTCATTGTCAAGCAGCTGCTTTGCCTGGTGCATGATGGGTATCTATGGATAGAGGAGCCTATCCCCATCACAACAGACCTCATTCATCACATTTCTTGGCTCCCTTGCAAAGGAAAGGACCTCGCGACCATAGCCAAAGGAAAGGGCAGTGATTTGGCCCTTGCAGAAGCCATGAAGATGAAATACAAGCTGGAGAAGAAGAAGAGGGGCTATGCCATCTCCAACATCAAGGACAAAGGGGTACACGTAGCAACCCAAATCCTGGCCGGAAAAGTTATGAGGAAGTTCCACGCCGATGAGGTACTAGCGCTAGTGGTCACACTGGCCAAGTAGTGCACGGAGGGGGTCCAGTTCAACTAGTCCGAATTCCTCTGCGAGGAATTTTTGAAAAATTTTCGTGAAGCCCAGGAGCAGGGTAAAACCTTCCACTATGCGTGGTTGTTGTTATCCATATTGCTCATAGTGGGGGAGCTACCAGAGGATATTCAATTCCCTGGCATTGACAAAGAATTACCGAAGGTCACGAAGTACGCTTCACTCTGGGCCACAAAGGACGCGAAATGGATACGTGACACCAAAATATTATGGGTGCTCATGGAGATGAACATCTGGATGTGGATCAACTAGAAGCCACACTTGTCACCCACGGTGTACAACAATCTGTAGAGTTTTTCAGACTTTAAAGCTGATATGCACAACATTTTTATCAGGGTGCGTAAGGGTCCATCAAAGCCGTGGACAAATCTACCTTTTGTAGCCACTAACGGTGCCATTTTTATAGCCTTGAATACATGGCCTCAAGAATGGCATGGCCCAAATCTTGAAGAAATTGAGAAGGCGATAGCGTAGAAGAAGAAGGATGATGCCAAGCTGTGCGTCACATAATTGGCCGAGAAAGGGTGGAAGGAAACAGTAGCAGTTGAGGTAAGGGAAGCACGCAAAGCAGCACATTAAGCCACTGAGTAGAAGAAGGCCATAGAAGTAGTAGCAATAGCGCAGGTGGTAGAGGCAACAACCGCGAAGGCAGACAAGGGCCAAGCAATGTCCTTGTAGGGGCGGGAGGCAGAGGAAGTAGAAACAACAGAAGGGAGCGTGGACCTAGGGACCGCATCCACACAGCTGAAGTGCCCACACACAGTGGAGAGAAAAGGACTGAGGAAGAATGTCAAGGCCTTGAAGTTGGCCATTGACCTGATCACCTTAACTGAAGGTGACCTCCATGACATCGGTTAGACGGTTCGTGATGTCACAAATGAGGATCTTCAGGATTTCATGCAAGAGCACCAGACTGTGTTGAGGGACCTTAGGGTGTAGCTACAGGAATTATAGGTGCGTCCTCCTCAGGTGGGTACCCTTTCCACCCACCTCGCAGTAGAATCCTCGGCAACAGAACAGATGCTGCACGCATGAATGGAAAACACAATAATGTTGCCGGAAGGGGCCCTAGTAGTGGTGAATGAGGTCAAAGATTTTTTGTTAACATGATGAAAGGCCTTGGCCTTAATTTGGCTGCCCTCTCACGTGAGACACTGTATTTGCTACAGGATGGGAAAATGCGAGAGTTGCGTGCTGTAGAAAGCCGCATGATCCAAGTTATCGGCGAGCAGAAAATAAACATGGAACAACTCAGCTTGCAGCACGACGAATTGGTGTCGCAGAATCAACAGTTGGTGCAGGTGGTAGATGATGCTTGCTGATGTGTCCCAGAGCTAGCCATCCTAGTAGATCTACTAGTAGAGGCACGGATCCATAGGTTGGGAACTGGAGTCTGCGAAGCTAGAGAAGCAACGACCAAGGTTCAGTTGGAGTTGAATCTTTAGATTGCTGAGTTGTGGTTAAAGGCGCAACCTTCAACTCCCCCGAAGGTCTAAGAAAAATGCACTAGCGCTATCACAGTAGGATTGGAAGAATTTGGAGGTGTAGTGTAATACTGTACCACTTTGTTGGAGCAAGCACTTGAGGTCCTCACAACTCTCAAGGAGGACCCCAACATCCAGTGCCTGGAGACAAAGGCGTGAGAACTCCAGCAGCAATATGGCAGTGTCCGAGGAATTGTGCAGATAATATTCCTCACATAGCAGCTTGCAAGGATGCAACAAGCTAACACAGTAAAGGAGCAGGTGGACACGGCGTGACATAAGGAGGCAGTTCTCAAAGTACGCATCCAGTTGTGGATCGACGAGGCTTTCAATATCACAAAAAACATCAAAGGAAATCTCGCGCACATACAAGGTATGCACACGTTAATGCAGAGAGGCACCCCAGACACGTAGGTCTCAGAAAAGAGGATGCAATAGATTAAGCAAGTAGTGGCTCAATGCAATGCCGACATCAGCACAGTTCGAGGATAGTTGGAGGAACTTCGTGCCAAGATTGCAACGCTGACAGAGTGACTCGAGGGCGAGTCATGATGTTTGTGTTGGGGTCTGTTGGGCATGGAATGCCCCCAAGGCATGTTTTGGGGCTCAAAGCCCAAGTTTTGATCTAATCTTGTTGCAAAGTCTCTGCGAATTGCAGGCGCGGAGTGCAAAATGTATGATAGAGTCACAAGGTTGTCCGCCCTGGTCTTGTAATGTAATGTCAGCCTACCCATGGTCAGCGGACGATGGGATTGTATAAATAGAGCGAGGTTATAAGTGTAAAAGATAGCTAAGTAATAGATAGTGAAGTAGAAGTGAAGAGTAAGAATCTAAGTGTGTCTTGGGTTATAGAGTAGGATAAGGCTCTACAGCTAAGTGCACAGAGGCCTACTTGTCCGCAACTGAGTACGCAGACCCTTGCAGCTAAGTGTGCAGGGTGGGGTCGAGTCTGTAACCAAATAAGAGAATAATAAAGAGAAGTTTTATCCAAATTCTGTGTATCTTTCCTTGAGTTATTACATGTTTGATATCAATTTCAAATATACTATCTATTTACTGTGCGCACTTGTATGAATGATTTATATTGGTAATCGTAACTTAATGCATACCAGTAGGAGATGTTAATCAACTAATTGTGGAACATTAGTAAGAACTTGGGTAATAACAACGTTCGGCCCCCAAGCAGGGCTGCGCGAAGGCAACATCTCAAGATGTGAGGTACGAGTAAGTGCGCATAGCGACGTGTGCACAGTGTCGAACTGCAGACCACTTGAACTCATTAGACATCTCCAGGGTGTGGAAACCTAGTTCTAGCACCCTCCCATACTACTTCGGGTGAGACCTCAGTCTGCGCTTCGCGGACTGTTGCTGAAAGGGCCAGTAGTACCGGGATTTGCTTAGCTAAATCACCTCTAAACCTGGTTCAGGCACCAACAAGCCAACATGGGTGCATTCACTAGTAGGTTTCTCCACTATGGCCTGCGTTGGTCACCAACAAGTTTCTCACCTTTGCACCTACAGTGGTTCTATAAATCTGGGAGAATGATCAGGATTCCGAAAGCTTACTCTTCTAGTAGTTTCTAGAATTTGTTACAACTACTTATCTTGGATAAAATATTCAGATCATATCCATCCCTACATTATAGTTTTCACCACTTATCCTTTGATCCTATCCCTTCCCCAAAGGTAGATCTCTTACCTTAGATTGGTAATTGGATAAGAACTCCAAAATTACCATATATCTCTATATATTTCCGACCTTCTATGTGGTTGGGGGTTGGCTTTTGGAGAGTTATTATGCCCTTATGCTGCTATAGTGAGTGGTCATCATTCCATGCATTCAGGGTGTTGGAGGTGCATATTGTGACAAGGAAAGGACAAGTCAACGACTTGGAGGAGCTCTTTTACAAGATAAATGGCTCCTTATGGTTGTAATCTCCTTCCATTTATAGTAATGAAAAAAAACATTGTTTTCATATATGTGATGTTGTAATTTCACTTATTTCAATACCATGTCGATCTATTGAATGAAGTAACTAAACGATACTGCATAGCTCTCGTAGTTTCTTGGTTTGTGATATCCAACTGTGAAAGTTCTAATTTTGTCAATTAGATATTGGATTGGAACTTCCAAGATGAAGAAGGAGTAAAGTGTGTGAAGGATTCTAGGTAGGCCTCACTCCATCATCTATTTACTTCAAGGAAAAAAATGTGTTCCTTCTCTCTCTATTTTTCTTGTGTATCCACTGACCTAGGGGAGATACTTTTGTCCGCAATCGTAAATCCCATATAACAGAGAGGGTTTTCTCTATGATTGGGTGTGTGTTGGGTTGATGGGGCCTAAACTAGGTTCAATGTTATCTATCCCAAAAAACAAAACCCTAATTGCTGGCCCTTTTGGAAACAACCCACGTAGCACAGGCTGCAGTCTCACCCAAAGCAATATTGGGGGATGATAGAACTAGGTTTATGCATCCAGAGGCCTGTGTGATAGGTTCCTGCGGTTCTGTTGTGGCCACCAACAACCCCCCTCTTTGTTTAGTATTAGCAATAACACTAAGCAAATGGGTACCCTTAATAAAAAATTCAAAAAACATTTTATAAAACTTTTTGTATTCTACTCCTTGAAATTATGTCGCATCGCGTGGAGAAGATAAAACACCCCCTTATGAGCATAATAAAAACTGCGAAGAAGCGACATGAAATTCATCGCATCGCACACATTAAGAAGCGCTCTTAAATGAAAATATTAAGAAATCTCCGACGGCTGATGTGCGACGTTGCATATCGCAATATCGCATAAGCAGCACATAATGATTTAATGACTCATGCGATCCGCGATGCTGCGATCTTGCGATATCTGCGATCTGCGATAAACACGATCTGCGATAAACACGATCTGCGATAAACACGATCTGCGATAAACACGATCTGCGATAAACGCGATCTGCGATTTGCGATAACCTGGTCTGAAAAAATTTGTGATGACACATCTAGGTAATGCGATGACGCAATGCTGCTATCACCCATCGCAAATTTCCTCGGCTCAACATTCCAGAAAAGCTGTCTATAAACCAAAATTAGGCGCGCGCCTTAAAGGAAATTAATGAACATATGCCAAAGTGTCAGTGAAGGACAGTTTTGTGTTTTTCGAAGACTCAGTTCACGATGGGTGTCATGATTTTATACATTCATAGAGGTTAGAGTTTTCGTATCAGTATTTATTATCATTACTCTTTTCCTTTGCGTGAACTGCAGGAATGAAAAACAGGAAACAATATGAAGCAATGAGCAGGAAACATCTAAGGAAAAGGGGAAAGCGTCAATGCTCGGAGAATAGAGAAGAGATGCCTTCATGAACGGATGTCGCATGCAACAGAACCACAGATTCCAGAGTATCACTCAACAGATGCTGAGGTCGATAGGTGATTCAACATTCAGGGTCAGAAAGCTCACAAAAGCAGCATGTTTACAAAAAATCCTGAAACTTCTACCCGGTAAAGGAAAAAGGCGCTAAAGAAGGAAAACGCACCAGAAAAGCCCGGATCAAAGAACAGAGGCAGTTTTCGATGCGCGATTAGCGCCTAGCGCTAATCGCGCATCGCTAAGAAAATTGTTCAGAAAGCAAAGTCCCTAACTTGCTTAGTCATTCGCAAGTCCGGAAACTGAAATAGCAAAAGTAGAAGCAGTTTGAGGGAAATTTGGGTTGTTGCCAAGTATATACGCAGTAAATTCGCCCAACCAAAAGATAATTCTCAAAAATATCTTCTAGTGTACTAAAAGGTGGTGTTAGCGCTTGCCATTTCTGTTTGCATAACTCAAACAAAAGCAGAAGGCAACCGGCCGATTCTTCCCAGGCGAATGTTGAATGCTCGCAACATTTAAGGAGCAAACACAGAAATAGTTAGGAATTAGATTCAGTTTTTAGAAATAGTTTTGCTTTAGAAGAAGGGCGGTCATTTAAACCGTATCCTAAATTTATGTAATTAAGTTAATTAGTTAGCAGTATTTAAACCCTTCTCATGCATTTGGAGAAGGGTCCAGAAATTTGTCAAAAAACTTGTCCTCAGAACATGCACTTTTGCACCCTTGGAGGGGGTCTTTGATGAATGGATGGATCAAGGTTTATTAATGTTTGCATTTGATATCTGCTACTGATGTTGCACTTCTGTACTCTTAGTAGATGTTAGAGCAAGGAGAGATAAATCATTGTTGCTTGAAGCTTATGAGTAGGATCAGTCATAAATGGTACTTTTATCTCTTGGCCATTTTTGCTTATATTCTTAAAGTGATATACAATTTTAGTTGTTTATATGTTATTGCATGAATTTTTGAGTTACCATTTGGCACTTTTGTACGGTGGAGCCATTTATTTATGTCTGATATATGAATAACTTATTATGCGATATGCTGTTCACAACTGTTTTGCCTAAATTTTTATGCAAAGTAGTTCATCTTAATTGATTTCTATTCTTATGATAGCTGAATGATCTTTATTGCCAGTTATTGTTTGAAATCTTTTTAGATCGCATAATAGAAGAAATACACCCCGGGTTAGCATAGATTAGATGTTCTATTTTTCATTAGATTACAATATCATAGATTTAGTTTAAAAGTTTGAATTAGATTAGCTTTAAGTATTCTTAGATCAGAAACATCCAACTCTGCACACACACACACACCCTTAGATTGGGAAACTGGTCCCATTATCCCCAGTCGGACCCGCTATACCAAACGGATAAGGAGCTTCCAACCAAGGTCCAGACCGGGTGGGTATCCCCCTTGTTGTCGACCCGATTTTCGGGGCTTCAACATATCTGGCGCTAGAAGGAGGGCCCGAACTATGAATGGCACCTAAATCAAAATCTAAATACCATTCTGAGAGTAAATCACCCTCATCAACTCCCTGACTTCCCCAGTACGTTTAAATCCAGAGTTTGAAGTCGCTCGAGTATTAACCGCTGCTACGCACCCTAATATTTCAGACCAATTTACCATTGAACCCCCTGAAGTTCAAACTCTGATTCACAAACTTCAAGGATTTTCCATTTCTACTCATAGGTCTGATAAATCTCAAAGCAGTGTGACTTCGCAGTACAATCCTGCTCATCCCCTGACCAGATTAAAGAGTGAAAAGTTGGGCATCTAGCCAACTGAATTTCCTCTCCCCACCAGGAAAAGAGCGAGGAAAACACCACAAGAGTCTGACAGTGAGACTCTTTCATCTACGTTGTCCATTTCAACTCCCTCACCGTGAAGTCAGCCACCCACATCTTCATCCCAAACCATCATCCATCCGCTTACTGGAACCCCCACAACCCCTCTTCAATCACCTACGATCATAGTGTACTCATCCTCCCAGCCACAAGGATCATCTTCTGCACTTTCATTCACTAGCAACTCAACGATGGCCCAGTCTCCATGGAATAATCTTGGGGCGGTTTTAATGCCTCCACCCTTGATTCAAATACCGGCCCATCCTGAGAAATGGCTACCCAAATTCAATCCAGAAGCAGGCATGCTAGCTGAAGAACAAATAAACAATTTCATGCTTTCTGTCAATCTCAACGGAGTTACTAACGAAGATGCTGTTGTTCGGAATTTTCCCTATACAATGCAAGGAACAGCCGGGTCATGGTACTTTTCATTACCCTCCGGGTCTATCACAAGTTGGGACATTTTCCAAAGTCAATTCCTTACCAAGTTTGGTGATGACAGATCAACGACAACGTTAATCAATGACCTATCCAATCTTAAAGCCGAGGCTAGAGAACCCATCAAAGATTTCAATTTACGGTTCAATAAGATCCTCAACAAAATTCCCACTGCTTCCCAACCCAGCGAAGAAGTACGATGTGAATGGTATATTATGGCCTTACCGTCAAACTTAGGAATCTTCGTGGATAGGGCAAATAAAACAACCTTAGTTGAAAACTTGACAGAGGCGATAGCAGTAGAGAAACGCGTAATAGCCCTGGAAAAGAGATCTGCGATAGAGGAACGCAAGTCTAAAAAAGTCACCTTCAAGGAAGACTCCAAGAAGAAACAAAAGAAAGACCCTTTCGATTTGGAAGGATTGCAAAAAGTATTAAAGACCATGTCCAATGAGATGATTGACATAAAAAAACAAGTAGCAGAAACTTCTTCGAAAAAGCCCTACAGAGCTTTTAAAAGAGGTCCTTCGATGGATGTGAAACCACCCAACGCTATTTCAAATGTCGAATCCGAAGAAGAGGAAGAAGAAGAGAATACCACTGAAGGGAAGACTGATGACGAAGAAGTTGTGGAATTACAAGGAATGTGGGATTTCATCCTCCCACAAGAAGAATATCAATAAGCATTTCCGGTTAGCACATGAAGCAAAAATCAACTTGATCCTCCCCAAACTACCCCTAAGCAGAAGAGCACAAGCTCTACAGCAAAAGATAAAGTCGCAACAAAAAAAACGACCACTAAAGCGACTCAACCTAGCCCGGTCCAATCAGATCAAACAACTCCATCAAAAACACTAATAGTGTCGGATGAAATGGAATACAACATTATTGACGACATAAAAAAGACTAGGGCTAATATTACCCTTTACGAATTGAGCAAATTGAAACATCAACAGAAGATAATGATGAAAGAATTACATGCCGTGCCTATTACATCTTTGCTTACAGCTGTAGCTTCCCACAACATGGGAAAACCTCCAACCAAAATGATTAATAAGATTGATCATAATGACATCGCCTTGATTGGAGGAAGATCAAGGTCTCACACTCCCCCTTCCCTTCTCACTTATGAAATTTTCAATAAAAGTGTGCACAATTGTTTGGTAGATTCTGGTGCTTCAATGAATATTTTACCCAGATCAATATGTGCCAAAATAAATGTTCAACCACAAAAATCCGCAGTACGCATAGTTCAGCTTGATTGATCTCAAGTCGAAGTGATTGGTGAACTTAATCAAGTAACCATAAGATTGTCATCCAACCCAAAGGTATGTCAGGTTATTGACATTCTAGTGGTTGATATCCCAGAATTCTATGGCTTGATTCTTAGCAGGGATTGGTCCGAAAAACTCCATGGATACTTTTCAACCGACTGGTCACACATGTGGTTACCCTATAATGGTAAACCGAATCAAATAAAGGTTGAACGAGAGTTACACCAGAAGTACATAGTAACGGAATTGGAGGGAGAAAATGAAGCAGTAGCGTATAACAATAGTATCATAGGCAATTACTCGGTAGATTCTTTTCTCGGCAATTTCAATGCTCATACATCACCTTACTTAGAAAATTTAGTATTGTCCCAAGTCGAAAATTTTTCCCAAACTGATAATTCAAAGTGTGTTAATTTTGTAGATAAACCTATAAATACATCTTTGTTTTGGAAATTATATTTTGATGGCTCTAAATCTAACGAAGGAGCAGGAGCAGGATGCGTTCTGATTAGTCTAGAAGGAAATAAGACCATGCTTACGTACAGACTCGAATTCGATTGCACAAACAATACAACAGAATATGAGGCCTTGGTGAAAGGCCTATACAAAGAAATTGGGTTGAACATCAAGTATCTTCAAGTCTTCGGAGACTCTTAGATTGTTGTCAAACAGGTACGTAACACTATTCATTGCCTATCAAGTCATTTAAAACACTATCAATCTTTGGTGCAAGATTTGACTGAGCATTTCATAGCATTCAATATTTCTTCAATCCCGAGACTTCAAAACGCAAGTGCAAACCTTTTGGCTAACGTAGCCTCTAGGCTTATTCCCTCCGAAGAGTTTAGTCCAGATAGATTCTCAATATAATTAATATTTAGACCATCCATCCCTGACAACATTACAAATTGGAGATTATTCAACGACGATCCTGCTATTGTAAATTTCCTCACTTCCGAAGGATCCTACTCCAATAAGATAATTGACGAAGACCATCACGATCAACTAATACAACAAAATGGCATTGACAATGCTACACCTAAATCGGTGGTTAAGTTAGAAGACCTATACGATTTAAAAAATCGGTTTAAAAGGTCTACCAATTCAAAGCTCTACAGTTCAACTCTAAACTACGAATTAGTAAACCTAGGAATCGACGATAAACCACAAAACATTAATCTAGGCATCGACTTAGCCCCTGAAGAAAAACTAGCGTATATTCGTCTTTTGAGACAATATAAAAATGTCTTTGCCTGGAATTACGATGAGCTGAAGACGTACGACACTTCTATCATTCAGCACACTATTCCTATGATTGACAACGAAAAACCTGTCCAACAGAAACTGAGAAAGATCCACCCCAATTTAGAAAATCAGATAAAAACTGAGCTAAATAAGTTGTTAAAAGCTAGAATCATTTTCCCCGTCAGACATTCCAAATGGGCCTCCAATATGGTACCCGTTAGAAAGAAAAATGGAGATATTAGAATCTGCATCGATTTTCGGAATCTCAACAAAGCCTGTCTAAAAGACAATTTTCCTCTCCCACCTATGGAGCAGATATTACAGGCAGTAGCAGGTTCAGAACTGATGTCTTTCTTGGATGGATTTTCAGGATATAATCAAGTGCTGGTACATCCCGATGATCAGTTGAAAACCACATTCAAAACTAAATGGGGCACATACGCATATCGGAAGATGCCATTTGGTTTGATCAATGCCGGTGCTACATTTCAGAGAGCCATGGACATCGCATTCAAGGGTTTAGTCAATAAATCCGTAGTAATTTATTTGGATGATATAACAGTGTACTCCAAGAAGCGAAGCGACCATCTCAAAGACTTAAAACAGATCTTTCAACGATGTTTAAGGTATGGGATTTCACTTAACCCAAAGAAATCTTCATTCGAACTAAGTGAAGGGAAACTTCTAGGATTCATAGTGTCAAAATCTGGTATTCACATCGAACCTGACAGAATCAAAGAAATTTCTGAAATATCCCTACCTCATAATAAAAAAGCCATGCAATCTTTCCTTGGTCAAATCAATTTTGTAAAGAGATTTGTCCCAGATTTTTCACGAATTGTGTCTCCTTTACAAACCATGATTAAAAATAATTCAAATTTCAAATGGGGTCAAGATGAACATGAAGCATTCAACCTGATCAAAAAAGCTATCATTAATGCTCCATCTTTAGCAACCCCGAATTTTTCAGAATCTTTTATCTTATACACATTTGCCTCAGAGAAATCATACGCTGTGATTCTAACTCAAGAAAATCAAGAAAAAGTGGAAGCTCCAATCACATTTTTTAGCTCGAATTTACAAGGTGCTGAACTCAACTATTCAGACATGGAGAAACAGGCATATGATGTTTTCAAAGCGGTCAAATATTTCAGACCTTTCTTACTTAAAACCCATACTAAGGTCATAGTACCGTTTCCAGCGGTAAGAAATCTTCTAGTACAGAAGGATGTGGGTGAGAAAAGAGCAAATTGGATCACTGCTTTACAGGAATACGACCTTGAGATCAAGCCAACAAACATTGTAAGAGGTCAAGGCTTCTGCAAAATGTTAGCCGGAGCATCGCAGATTTCTGAAAATTCTTCTGAATAGGTACAATTGTATGAGGTAAGCCTAAACGATACAGAATCATTATATGCTGACATCATTTATTACCTTAGGAACGGATATGCTCCATCACACCTAGATCACACTAAGAAAAGAGCTCTGAGATTGAAAGCTAAACAATATCAGCTCATAAATGATGTTCTTTTTAGAAAGAATTATGATTCTGTTCTTCTTAGATGTCTTGAGAAAACTGAAGCTGAAAAAGTTTTGCAGGAACTCCACGACGGACCAGCAGGCGGGCACTATGCTGGAGATGCTACTGCACATAAGATCTTACGTGCAGGATATTACTGGCCTACGCTGTTCAAAGACTCACACTGTTACGTAAGGAAATGTCAAGTTTGCCAAACAACTGCTGGAAGACAAAAGAAGCCGTCCCTGCCACTACAGCCGGTAAACATCGAGCAACCATTCAGTCAATGGGGCTTGGACATAATAGGTGAGATCGTTCCTCACTCTTCTAAGCAGCATAGATACATCCTCATGGAAACAGATTATTTTACTAAATGGGTAGAAGCAGTTCCTCTCAAGACAGCTAATTCTGAAAATATTATTGAATTCATAGATCAATTTATAATCACTAGGTTTGGATTTACAAGGGCTTTAATGTTTGATAATGCATCATACTTTTCTGGAAATGCAATGACTGAGTTTGCACTTAAAACAGGGTTCAAACTGAAATATTCGACCAACTACTATCCACAAGGTAATGGGTTAGCTGAGTCAACAAATAAAAACCTAATCAGGATTATTAAAAGAACAGTTGACCAAAACCAAAAGAATTGGCACAAAGCTTTGGTAAATGCTTTATGGGCAGATAGAATAATGAAGAAAGCTTCAATCGGCACTTCTCCCTTTAATTTAGTTTATGGGAAAGAAGTGGTTCTTCCAACTCACTTAGTCATCCTCTCTTTGTCTTTAGTACAATACATCGATGAAGTATCTACTTCCTCCATACAACTAAGACAAATGGAAATAATTAAATTAGAATAACAACAAGAACAAGCTAAGAAAACCCATGCTCATCACCAAGCACTAATAAAATCCTCTTTCGATTCAAGCATAATGACCAGAAAAAGTTTTCAGATGGGAGATTTAGTTTTGAAATGGGATAAGGCTAATGAAGAAAAGGGAAAACATACGAAATTTCAAAAGATGTGGCTTGGTCCTTTTCAGATTGTTGAAGTCATAGGTCCATCAATGTTTGTGTTGCATGATTTAGCAGGTAGAAGGGATTCTTTGCCTGTTAATGGACAAATCCTTAAAATATATTTTCCATAGAAGATTATTCTTCTATTTTTGTAGAATAGTTTTTCTTTTCTTTTTCATAATAAAACCAGTTGTGAATGATTACTACAGGTATTCACGGAAAAGACACCAATTCTGTTTCAGATTTTGAGCTTTCGCTTGTATAAGTAGCAAAAATTTTTGAAAATCTGATTTTTATTATTGACAGATATAGTTAAAAACTTTAGCCTAGAGATGATACTAGTTTCAACTTCAAAATTTGATGAAAGAAACCTTTAGCGAAGGAATTGTTTTATATCAGCGCAATGAAAGGTATCAATAGCAAAATAAGGCTTCTCTGTAAGACTGCTGTTTTCAAACTCTATTATTGTCGTCCAGAGCTTTCTTAAGGAAAAACAATGACTTCCTCCCCGCTAAAGAAAATCGCAGCATTCAGAGGAACAATCCGAGAAACACTATATCTCAAATAATAAGAGGTCTCATCACGAGCCGACTTATCTTGATCACATATATTATAACTTGATGAATTTGCCAATACTGTCCACCAAAACAGCGCAACGACTCAAGATTTTTGCAATAAAAAGACAAGGGGTCTCATCACGAGCCAGCTTGTTCAGCAAAAGTATAAATCAAGTGAATGACTGTGTCATAATTTTGGCTACCAAACCAAGACATTTTTCTTTGAGAATAAAAAAGGAAAAAGTGTCGATGTGGATTTTTCTTCGAAGGTTGTAGATAGCCTTAAGCAGGATAAAGGATCATTACTGGGTAACAGGTAACCCTGTCGAGGCTATGGACACCTGCTGGTAGCAGAGGCTCTACCTACGACAAATGAGCATATTTTAAAGCCAGCACATAGAGAAGACTTTATTTTATCTTTAAAAAGACCAAGTAGTGGCTGATATAAGTACAAGAACAAGCTTGAGGAAGCAAACAATTAGAATAGAAAGAGGTTGAAACAAAATATCATTGATAGGATAAGGCATAATGTACTCTATCTGTCCATAACAAAGCTTAGATTTATGAAAATTTTTCTGTTTTTGAAAGTTTAGAAAAATTCAATAGAAATGCAGAGATAACTAGTTCTTCCAAGTGAATCGCCATTGTTGTGGCCACCAACAACCCCCCTCTTTGTTTAGTATTAGCAATAACACTAAGCAAATGGGGACCCTTAATAAAAAATTCAAAAAACATTTTATAAAACTTTTTGTATTCTACTCCTTGAAATTATGTCGCATCGAGTGGAGAAGATAAAACACCCCTTTAGGAGCATAATAAAAACTACGAAGAAGCGATGCGAAATTCATCGCATCGCACACATTAAGAAGCGCTCTTAAATGAAAATCTTAAGATATCTCCGACGGCCAATGTGCGACGTCGCATATCGCAATATTGCATAAGCAACACACAATGATTTAATGACTCATGTGATCTGTGATGCTGCGATCTTGCGATATCTGCGATAAACACGATCTGCGATAAACGCGATCTGCGATAATCCGGTCTGAAAAAATTTGCGATGACACATCTAGGTAATGCGATGACGCGATGCTGCTATCGCCCATCGCAAATTTCCTCGGCTCAACATTCAAGAAAAGCTGTCTATAAACCAAAATTAGGCACGCGCCTTAAAGGAAATTAATGAGCATATGCCAAAGTGTCAGTGAAGGAAAGTTTTGTGTTTTTTGAAGAGTCAGTTCACGATGGGTGTCATGATTTTATACATTCATAGAGGTTAGAGTTTTGGTATCAATATTTATTATCATTACTCTTTTCGTTTGCGTGAATTGTAGGAATGAAAAACAGGAAACAATATGAAGCAATGAGCAGGAAACATCTAAGGAAAAGGGGAAAGAATCAATGCTCGGAGAATAGAGAAGAGATGCCTTCATGAACGGATGTCGCATGCAACAGAACCACAGATTCCAGAGTATCACTCAATAGATGCTGAGGTCGATAGGTGATTCAACATTCAGGGTCAGAAAGCTCACAAAAGCAGCATGTTTACAAAAAATCCTGAAACTTCTACTCGGTAAAGGAAAAAGGCGCTAAAGAAGGAAAACGCAGCAGAAAAGTTTGGATCAAAGAACAGAGGCAGTTTTCGATGCGTGATTAGCACCTAGCGCTAATCTCACATCGCTAAGAAAATTGTTCAGAAAGCAAAGTCCCTAACTTGCTTAGTCATTCGCAAGTCCAGAAACTGAAATAACAAAAGCAGAAGTAGTTTGAGGGAAATTTGGGTTGTTTCCAAGTATATACGTAGTAAATTCGCCCAACCAAAAGATAACTCTCAAAAATATCTTCTAGTGTACTAATAAGTGGTGCCAGCACTTGCCATTTCTGTTTGCATAACTCAAACAAAAGCAGAAGGCAACCAGCCGATTCCTCCTAGGTGAATGTTGAATGCTCGCAACATTTAAGGAGCAAATGCAGAAATAGTTAGGAATTAGATTCAGTTTTTAGAAATAGTTTTGCTTTAGAAGAAGGGCGGTCATTTAAACCGTATCCTAAATTTATGTAATTACGTTAATTAGTTAGCAGTATTTAAACCCTTCTCATGCATTTGGGGAAGGGTCCAAAAATTTGTCAAAAAACTTGTCCTCAGAACATGCACTTTTGCACTCTCGGAGGGGGTCTTTTATGAATGGATGGATCAAGGTTTATTAATGTTTGCATTTGATATCTGCTACTGATGTTGCACTTCTGTACTCTTAGTAGATGTTAGAGCAAGGAGAGATAAATCATTGCTGCTTGAAGCTTATGAGTAGGATCAATCATAAATGGTACTTTTATCTCTTGGCCATTTCTGCTTATATTCTTAAAGTTATATACAGTTTTAGTTGTTTATATGTTATTGCATGAATGTGTGAGTTACCATTTGGCACTTTTGTACGGTGGAGCCATTTATTTATGTCTGATATATGAATAACTTATTATGCGATATGCTGTTCACAACTGTTTTGCCTAACGTTTTATGCAAAGTAGTTCATCTTAATTGATTTCTATTCTTATGATAGCTGAATGATCTTTATTACCAGTTATTGTTTGAAATCTTTTTAGATCACATAATAGAAGAAATACACCCCGGGTTAGCATAGATTAGATGTGCTGTTTTTCATTAGATTACAATAGCATAGATTTAGTTTAAAAGTTTGAATTAGATTAGCTTTAAGTATTCTTAGATCAGCAACATCCAACTCTGCACACACACACACCCTTAGATTGGGAAACTGGTCCCATTATCCCCATTCAGACCCGCTATACCAAATGGATAAGGAGCTGCCAACCAAGGTCCGGACCGGGTGGGTATCCCCCTTATTGTCGACCTGATTTTTGGGGCTTCAACAGGTTCCTAGGGCTTAGATCTATCTTCGCGAACCCTAATCCTTCTGAAACAGATGATTACAGTAAATTCACTTAAACAATATCTAGATCTTCGCGAAGGGTTTTAATCATTCACAACATACATAAATAATACTAATCTACTACTTTTGCACACTAAATAAGAATTAATTCATATAAATTACAACATAGAGCGAAAATACAAGAACTTGCAGAAGTAATAAATAAGAGATGGATGCATACGAATTGGCTCAAAACTGTCTTTATTAAGTATAATATTTCAAGTGCAGACTTCTTTTCTCTACGCACTCAGCCACATGGGTCCGCGCACTTAGCCTGCGGACTTACCAAGGTCTCCACCCACTCAGCTGTAGGAGCCTTCCTCTTCTTCTAAGTACAAGAAATAGACCTTTCCTGCCTTAGCTTACTTTCCCTTACAAAGATTATTATCAATTCAATATGCCTTAGACTCACTATGACTCTTCTATTTATATCTTTTATTTTACAATACCATGGTCCGTGGACCATGGGCAGGTCTTAAGGCCTTCCTATCACTTACCCACCTAAGGAACTAAAGTCCCTTTGACTTTGACTATGTTCGTGCTCTACTTCCACATTTTGCTGAATATTTACATGTTTACAATAACATATTACAAAATTTACCCCACGGACCCGATCTCAACAGGCCCCCAATGCAAATCTGGGTGACTTGTCCTCGAGTCACTCGACTGGTGCTGCAATCTTGTCCTGGACTTTGCGGAACTCCATCTTCAGAACTTGTAAATCAATTGTACCCTGCATCGCAGCCTACTATACTTCTTCGACAAGATTGTATCTAGTAGGGACTTCCACTACAAAGCCCATTGTTCTATGTGTCTGCTGGATGGTCTTTAACTTGTCTTGAACTGATAGAGTGAGTTGGCTTACTTCCTCCATCCATGATTTTGTTTTTGCCCTCAATATGGCCTCTTTATGACGCAACTCTTCAATTTATGTTTGCAGTTTCTTTCCTTCTTGTAAGCATGTGAAGCTCTTGAATAGTGACAAAGTGTACGTAGTCGACCTGATTTCATCAAACTACTACTGCTTCTCCCTAATGTCAGTGCCGATATTCTATAGAGTGGGGTCCTCCTGCAGAGATGTCCAAAGTTCCATGGTTTGCTCGAATAAATATGTGTAGTCCTTAGCTGTTGTGTCTAATGTGACCACCCCTTCCTTGATCGCTGCTCCACGTTGCTCCTAGACTTCTGGCGGAATGGTTGGCTACAACTTCTACTGCAGTTCTGAAATCTATAGCTGTAGTTTAAATCAGACTCGATCGATTTCATCCTTTGATTCCATGACTGCTGCAACCAACTTCTGAATCTTTTCTACTGACTCTTCGTCTACAAGAGTGTAGAGTCTGATCTGAATCTAGCACGGTTGTGCTCGCTTGCTACAGGCTTGCCTAAATCCCTCTTGCCTAGCCAACGGTCACTTGAAGTCACCTCATTTGAATTTGTAGGTTGTGCAGATCCTTCTGCACGTTTCCTAGTGATGTTGGTACTTCTACTTGAACTGTGTCCACAGATATGTTATTGTGTCATGAACCTTATCTCTAATCTCATCTAAGTCCCCCTTTGTGATGACTACCTGATCCACCTGGGATAATCTGGTGGACTTTTTCTTCTCCCTTGGTCCTAAAGCTTTCTGCTTTGAGTGCTTCTTTACTGTAAAGGGAGTGCCCTGCTCTTCACCCCCGCCTCCTTCCACATCAAACTCCTCCTGGTCCTCGGTGTGCTGAGAAGCAGACTCCTCAAATTCTACAGTAATCTCCTTGGCCACCCGCTCTTTCTCAGCAGTTGCCTTGGTAGAAGTTTTCTTCTTCTGCATAGATTTCTCCCAAGCTGCAGCCTGCTCTACCTCCTTCTATTTTTGTGTGGATGTGGTATGTGTAGAGGAACATTCCCTGGCCTTACTTACACCCGCACCGATATCTAATGGATGTAGCCACTCCCCCGTTCATTCCCCAACAACCTCTTGCACATTTGCCTTAGCCACCAGGTAGGGTAACTTGTACCATGTCTTCTTTGGATCCCGTCTCATGCGGATAGAAACTTTGTGAAATTTTTCCTTGAACTCTATATAAGGTTGCAATTGTTCATATAGAGTCAATGACAGCGTCACCATCTAGCTGCCCATCATGCATAGATCCATCTCTACAAGCACCTAGAACATTTTGGTCTTTGTGACCCAAGTGACATCCTTGATCACCGAGAGCGAAGCGAACTTCACTGCGTCTAGAAGGTCTAGGTATTGCGGAGGGAGCTGGCTGTACTTTGGCATGCTCCATGTGACTAGTACAATCAACAAAAATAACCAGGCATAATGGAATGCCTTGGCCTCATCTCCTACTTCAAAATAGTTTGCTAAAAACTCCTTACAAAGGTATTGCACCCATTTGTACTAGACACCTTAGCACATTGTGCAGCTCTTGAAATCACCGAGGGTAGAACCTCATCCTCATGACACTTCCACATGATTTGGCATGCCAAGATCTACGTGGAAAACTACACCTCTTTGTCTGTAATAGAGTGGATAGAATATCCACACAACTTCTTCACCAAGTTGAACTCTCTCTTCATTTGGTCAGCGAGTTTCTTTTCTTTGGTTTTGCATCCAAACGCCTCTGCTAGATCCACCCCTTGGCAGACAGAAAACGTGATCTGATGGATCAGAATATTAGTAATATGGATGGGTTCTCCTAGCCAAAGACACCCGTCATGCACTAGGGTGAGTAGTTGTCTAACACATACTATGTTGATGTTTGTTATGTTGAAATGTGGCACCTAGATAATATTCAACAAACCTGCTTTCTCAACTCCTGTGACCCATCTCATTAGCTCCAGTCACAATACTTTGGTTTCTTCATAGTAAATTTTTGCCAAATATTTATTCAGGGCAAGTTGTGGGAACTTTTCATGGTATGCCTAGTCACAATCCTCGAGCTTGAGAGATGGAATGCCCCCCAATAGCACGCCCTCAAACATCGGCTTCTTTAGAAATAGTGGTAAAGAAACCATGAATTTTGCAGTATTTACGTCTTTCAGCACCTTAGATTTTCCTTCATCATCGTTATCAGAAGATCCTAACAACGAACTGTATTCAGAATCAGATTCTTCATTCCCTCTGAATGCACTCCCACTACGCATAGTGCCAAACATCAATTTAAAGGAATAACCCACTTTTCACACAATAACATCTTAATCCGGGTCTTTAGAGATTTCAGTTACTTACCTCTTGGTCCCTTGAAGAACCTACGCTCTCCTTCACTGTAGCTAGAAGATGAACCGATTGCAAACTTAGTGATGAATCCTCCCATAATACGATCGATCTAGTGGTTAATGTCTCGTGCGATGTTATTTTTTGAAGCCTCCAAGCACTTCACCAGTTCTGGGGTCCACAAAATAGGGTCGTCAAGCTTCCACATACCTTGACTATCTGCCAATTTGGACAACCACTGATGTAATTCACAAGCGAAAGAGCATAAGAATATTTCAAGTTCGACTGTGAATATGTATCTATTCATCAACTCTTCCATTCATAAGCATGAGTTTCTATTCTCCTGAGCTGCAAACGCGTGCAACTTCCAATCAATCCGCTTCTCAATTTCTTTCTTAGTAGGGAACCACTTATTCAACATCACACATTCCTTAGATAGATCATGGTCCCAACAATAGAACCATTTGTTGGCTTGATGGAGCTTGACCTAGGTTCAATATTATATGCGCTAACCAATAAAACCCTAACTTCTCGCCCTTTCAGCAACAACCCGCGGAGCGCAGGTTGTAGTATCACCTAAAGCAGTATTGGGGGATGACAAAACTAGTTTTCTTCATCCAAAGGCCTATGTGATAAGTTCCTACGGTTCCTAGGGCTTAGATCTATCTTCACGTAATCCTTCCGAAACAGATGGTTATAGTAAATTCACTTAAACAATATCTAGATCTTGGGAAAGGATTTTAATCATTCACTACGTGCATAAATAATGCCGATTTACTACTTTTAGTCACCAAATAAGCATTAATTCATATAAATTGAAACATAGAGAAAGTACGCGAACTTGCAGAAGTAATAAATAAGACATAGATGCATCAGAATTGGCTTGAAACTATATTTATTAAGTATAATATTTTAAGTACAGACTTATTTTCCCTACACACTCAGCTTCAGGGACCCGCACACTCATCCTGCAGGCTTACGAAGGTCTTTGCACACTCTGCTGCAAGAGCCTTCCCCTTCACCTAAGTGTAGGAAATAGACCTTTCGTACCTTAGCTTACTTTCCCTTACAAACATTCTTATCAATTCGATATCCCTTAGACTCGCTATGACTCTTCTATTTATATCTTTTCTTTTACAATACCATGGTCAGCGGACCATGGGCGGGTCTCAAAACCTTCCTATCACTTACCCACCTAAGGAACTAAAGTCCCTTTTACTTTGACTATCTTCACGCTCCACTTCAACATTTCGCAGAGACTTTACCTGTTTACAAAAAGATGTTAAAAAATTTACCAAAATTTACCCCAAGTGTAGGTTTTAATCCCATATAGAAATTACTTGCATATGAATTCTAAAACACATAAAATAAACAATGCGAGAGCATAACACATAAAACACATATACACAAAGATTTTCCCCTGGATCCCAAAACTGGGACTACCAACTTGATTTTTCATTATGTTCCTTTCAATGTTATAATGCATATTTATACATGCCTAAGCATCCAATACCATGGACCGAAAACCATTGTGTCCAATACCATGGACGGAAAACCATCATGTTAAAAAACTTGTGTGAAAATCATGCACAAAACCATATGTGGGTCCGTCCAACGTAACATAGATTCCAAAAAACAAAATTTCTCAGGGCACTGTCCCGGACCCCATAGAGTGGAGTTACCTACACTGCTCAAACCCCCTGTGACCCCCCCACTACATAATAAATGCAACGAATGGGGGGCTCTGCCCCCCCTCTAACCCTCGGTTAACTACCTGGGCTAGTCGTGGAAAGAATATAACACAACCCAACATTCTCCCATTTGTTGTTTTCTTTCCATAGGGGGCCACAAGAGAGCTTAATTATCTATCTAGCCTTGCAATGCCCATTGTTTCTCTACACCAAGAGAATTTCTCATAGCTCACAGATTTTGTCAATGCATCTACAGTATTCTTCAAAGTGTCCACCTTTACCAGCAACATCTTTCTGTCTTCTATCGTATCCCTCACAAAGTGATACTGAACATCAATGCGCATTGTATTTGAATGATATGCAGGGTTCTTTGCCAAGAAAATTGCACTTTGGCTGTCACAGTCTATCCTTATAGCTCCCTGCACTAACTCGATACTTGAACAAAATCTCTGCAACCAAACTGCTTCCTTGCTTGCATGAGTGACTGCCATGTATTCTGCCTCTATAGTTGATGGTTCCACTACATATTGATGATGATGATGATGATGATGATGGTTAACGTCCACTTAGACCAAATTGGTCTATCGGACCTACAATTTTCTTAATTTTTACTTGTCTGGCTCCTCGTCTTTCTTGGCGAGATTGGTGTTGTAGCTTTCTTTCTTTTCTCTACGGTCTTCCAACTTACTTTGTCTTGCATCTCCTTCATCTCTTCTGGTTCTTGGGACATTGGTGTCTTAGCTTCGCGATCTATTGTGTTCGTTCTTTTGAAAATAGTCGGAGAAGAAGTTTGGTTTAGGAGATCTGCGTTGCTGTTAAATGAAGATTTATTTTCTGCGGTATTCAAATCCTCATAACTGTTGATTTGTTGGGGTGGGCTTTCTCCTTGCTTGTTTTGAGATTTGTTTCCTTCTTCCTTGATTTCTTGTGACTCATTTTCTCTAGAATATTCTTCTTCTTTGATGATAGTGTAGTGTTCTTTTTGTGCTCCTTCCCACCATGTAGATCTGTGGTGGTTTTTTCTAGCAAAATTTTTCTCAGAGGCTTTTGGGCAATTTTTGGCTAGATGCCCCTTCTCAAAGCACGATCGACATCTGAAGAGGACACTTTCATAATCAAGCTTCTGGTTCCACACATAGTCTTTACTTGTTAGGTTTATTTCAGCTGGGAATCCGGCGCTGAAATCCATTTCCACACAGATGCGTGCATAGGTGGTTTTGGCATATTCCTCTGTTTCTGGGCACCTGCAGTAAAATTTCCCAATTGCATTTCCGATGGCTTTTAGCGAGGAGAGATTCCAGAGATGCAAGGGTAGGCTTGGTAATCGCACCCAAACTGGTGCTGAGGTTATCACTGCTGTAGAGGGATCGAATGATGGGTTCCATGGCTTCATGAATAGGCCTGATTTTTCCCAAAACCAAGGGCCGGAATCTAGAATACATTGTCTGCTTTCAGGATTTTCAAAATCTACTATAAAGAAACCTCTAGCACAGGGGTAGATATTAATTTCATCAGAAATGATAGGCTTCCATACCTCTGAGATCCAATTGTGGAGTGCTATCAGCCGCGGCCAAAAACCATTGAACCGGCAAATTAGGGCACTTTCGGAGAACTTCAAAGCTTCATCGAGTGAGTCCTGGATCACTTGGATAGTGGGAGTTGGGGCTTCACTCACGATATGGGCAGGAGATTGCCCTCCAGAGGCGGATGAGCCAACTAATTGCACCTCCAAATAGCTTAAACACATACCCACTTGTAGATCTTCTCTGATCTAGATCTCCAGCCTAGTTTTCATCAACAAAGCCACGCAACACTCTATCCAATCCTGGTCTTCCTTGGTAGCACAAACCATAATCACTAGTGCCATGCAAATACCCGAAAACTCTCTTCACTGCTGTCAAATGCTCCTTTCCTGGTTTTGACATAAACCAGCTCAATACTCCCATTGCATGTGCAAAGTTTGGTCTAGTACAGACCATTGCATACATCAGGCTACTGACTGCACTTGCATATGGAACACGGGAGATGTCCTCTTCCTCTTCTTGTGTCTTGGGACACTGTTTAGTAGATAACTTTACACCTACAGGAATAGGAACCTTCACCGGTTTACTATTCTGCATATTAAATCTTTGCAATGTTTTCTCGACATAATTCCTCTGGCTTAACCAGCTTCCTCTTTGCTCGTTATCTGTTAATTTCCATGCCCAAAATATAGTTTGCAGCACCAAGATCTTTCATGTCGAATTTGGAGGACAACTGGGTCTTCAAATCCTAGATAATTTCTTTATCATTTCCAACCGGCAACATATCATCCACATACAAGACAAAATAAATAACACGGTCACTAATTAATTTAAAATACACACAGTGATCTACTTTGCTTTTGGTGAATCCAAGTCCCTGCATATATGTAACAAATTTTTGATACCACATCCTTGGCGATTGTTTTAACCCATACAGAGACTTCTTTAACTTGCATACCAGTTCTTTCTTACCCTTCACCACCAAGCTTTTAGGTTGCTTCATGTAGATCTCCTCTTCCAGATCACCGTGAAGAAATGTTGTCTTCACATCCATCTATTCTGCCTCAAAATCAAAAGTAGTAGCAACAAATAAAAGTAATCTAATAGAAGTTACCTTGGCAACAGGAGAAAAAATATCACCAAAATCAATTCTTGGCACCTAGGAATAACCTTTTTCTACCAACCGAGCTTTGTATTTCTCCATCTTTCCTTCTGCGTTTGTATTCTTCTTGAACACCCATTTTATGCCAATGGGTTTCCTTCTAGCCAAAAACTCCACCAGATCCCAAGCCTCATTTTTGTGCAAAGATTCCATTTCATCAACCATGGCCTCTTTCCAGAGTTTTCCATCCTATGAATCTACTGCTTCCTTCACAATTCTGGGATCATCATCAGTAATAGATAAAGCAAAATTTGAATAGAAAGCAGATGGACTATACCTTTTTGGATGCCTTCTTTCTCGAACTGATCTTCTCACGCCCGGAGTTTGTGGATATTCATCTTCTGATTCCTCCTCTGCTGTAGAGTATGATTCTTCCTTCTTTAGCTAAAACTCTATCTTCTTAGGTTCCTTTGGCTGGACTTCATGTTTAATAAAATCTTTCACCTTTCTGAACACCATATCTTGGTTGTACACAACCTTCCTTTTTACTGGGTTCCAAAGCTTATAACTATTTAAACCATCCTTATACCCAATAAAGATGCACTTTTTAGATTTACTATCCAACTTGGTTCATTTCTCCTTTGGAACATGTACATACGCATCACATCCAAATACCCTCAGATATGAAAGAGAGGGTTTCTTACCAGTCCATACCTCTTGTGGAGTTTTATCCTCCAACACTGATGAAGGTGATCTATTGACTAGGTAACATGCTATATCCACCGCCTTTTCCCAGAATTCCTATCCTAACCCGACACCACTGAGCATGCTTCTTTCCCTTTCCATCAACGTCTTGTTCATTCTTTCTGCAACTCCATTTTGCTGAGGTGTATATGGAGTAGTCTTCTACCGTGCTATACCACACTTCTTATAGAATTCTTCAAATTCCTTACTGCAAAATTCTCCACCGACATCTGTCCTCAACACCTTTATCTTCTTCTCTGTTTGGTTTTCCACTAGAGCCTTGAATTCTTTAAACCTGTCAAAGACTTCAGATTTATTCTTAAGGAAATATATCCATGTATTCTTTGAGAAATTATCTATAAATGATACACAGTACACAGACTTACTCAGTGATTGAACCGTCACAGGTCCAAACACAACACTATGCACAAGCTCTAATATATGTTTCACCCTCTTACCACCAGAGGGGAAACTCACCTGATTCTGCTTCCCATATACACAATTTTCACAGAAATCAAAATACAGAGAGCTATTACTCATACCTTCTACCATACCTTTACCAAGAAGTATTTGAAGGCCCTTCTCTCCAATATGTCTAAGCCTTTGATGCCATAGCGTGGTCTTCTCTCCAGAGACCACTAGATTTTATGCTCCACTTTGAGGAACCATAGAACTGTTGCACCCATCAACAACCATGCTATCTTACATCTTATATAGAGTTCCAATCTGAACTCCCCACATCAATACCAGTGCTCCCCAAACCATCTTGTAGGTATCCTTCTCGAACACTGTTTTTACACCTGCATCATCCATCTTGCTTACAAAAATCAGATTTCTGGCCAATGCAGGAATATGCAGAACACCTGAAAGTGTTCTAACCATTCCACCTTGAAAATTCAACTTTACTTTTTCATGACCAATGATTCTAGCCTTCCTATCATCCCCTAAGAAGACATCACCACCATCATATTTCTCATACTCACAGAACCACTCTGTATGGGGAGTGAAGTGAAAGGATGCACTTGAGTCAATCAACCATGCCTCATGATCTACATGTGTACTTGAAGAAGCCAATTACATATCCCCACCTTCATCTGAGGTGGTTTGCGCCTCTGCAGAAGGAGCATTATCTGATCCCTTTCCTTAATCAGGAGTTTTAGATTTACAGTCCATTTTGTAGTGCCCTTCCTTTCCGCATTTCCAGCACACCACCTTTACAGGTTTTCTTGTAGATTTAGATCTCCCTCTAGATTTAGATCTCCCACTCGATGACTTATTTTTGTTTCTGTTCTGGGACCGTCCTCGTATAGACAAGGCGTCACCATTCTGGCTCTCCATATTTTTCTGTCTCATCTTATTTCATCAAACTGCAAGGCAGTTGCATTGCTACCTATTGCAATAACCAGACTATCCCACGAATCTATTAGAGAACACAACAAACTAATGCACTTGTCTTCATCTGAATTTTTAATATCAACAGATGCTAACTGACTTACCATATTATTAAATGCATTCAGATGATCTATCACCGAGTCTCCATCTTTCATCCTTAGGTTATACAACTTTTTCTGCAGGAACAATTTATTCACTAGAGACTTAGATTGGTATAAAGTCCCTAACTTCTCCCACAAATCCTTCGCCATATCTTCCCCTGATAAATTCAGCAATACTGAATCTGAGACACACAATCATATTGTGCTCTTTGCCTTCTGATCCAACTTCTTCCATTCTTCATCGGACACTCCCGTTGGTTTAGTACCCGGATCTACTGTGATCCACTGATCTTTATCCACCAACAGATCCTCCATCTTGAGTTTCCACAACTCAAAACTCTGACCATTAAATTTCTCGATCTCTATCTTTCCACTGCTCCCCATCTTCATTCACCACCAGAATCGATCTTGCAGATCTCCCACTGAACAGGGTCTACCACAGGCCCGAGCGAAACCCCTTAGCAACAAAGGTGTCCCCTTGAAGCTAGAACAACTCTGATAACAAATGTAGGTTTTAACCCCATACAGAAATTACCTGCATATAGATTCTGAAACACATAAAATAAACAATGCGAGAGCATAACACATAAAACACATATACACCGAGATTTTCCTTTGGATCCGAAAACCGGGACTACTAGCTTGATTTTTCATTATGTTCCTTTCAATGTTATAATACATATTTATACATGCCTAAGCATCCAATACCATGGATCGAAAACCATCGCGTCCAAAACCATGGACGGAAAACCATTGCGTCCAAAAACATGTCCGAAAATCATGCACAAAACCATAGGTGGGTCCGCCCAACCTAACATAGGTTCCAAAACCAAAATTTTCCAGCGCGCTGCCCCAGACCCCATAGAGTGGGGTTGCATACACCCATCAAACCCCCTATGAACCCCTCTCTACGTAATCGGCGCAACGAATGGGGGCTCCAGCGCCCCTCTAACCCCCTGTTTAACTACGTGGGCTAGTCGTGGAAAGAATATAACAAAACCCAACACCAGGGACCCCATCCAAATAGTGTGAGTTCCTGGTAACTAGGTCGTATGCCTGAGGAAACCTTATAGATGAGTAGAGGATGTTTCTTAGACAAGTTTGTGGAGAATATTATCTTATTAGTTTAGGCCGCATATCAGAGGTATTTAATTGGGTGAATTTTGTGCATATTTGTGGTGTAGTTTGTTACTATTTGGGCCACAGGAATGTGTTGCTAACATGACTGATTGGAGGAACATTTTAGAGGGATGAGAGGCATAGTAAAGGCTTTCTACCCTAGCCAAAAATACTACTAGGAACAACTGTTGGAAATAATACTGAGAGGGGGGGTGAATCAGTGTTATCAGATCAATAAAACTTTTTCAATGCTCAGAAACATATACGCTACTTCAGTTAAGTGAACCAGCGTGTACACGCTACTGTGTCTAAAGAAAACAGCGTATAACTAGAAAACTTATAATTCAGTTAGTTTATCTTCAGTTAACTGCATCAGGTCATTATTCACCATATTAAGAGTAAACAGTATAACAGAACAGATCATCACACAAAAGCCACACACATGAACACCATGATATAAGGTGGAAACCCAATGTGGGTGAAAACCACCTGCTGCAAGTTGTCTCTATCTTTCTTTAATAAGAACTTCAGTTTACAATCTTTTGTACTGGTGCAGCCTTATACCAGTACGCAGGCTACAACCTGCAGAAGGCTTCAACCTTCTCTCGTTCTCCAAACTTCCTTGGAAGGGAGCTTCAACCCCCTTTGCTCTTGTACTAGCTAAGATACTAGTACGTAGGTGCAGGCCTACAATCTTCTTTCCTTCAGGTACCACTTTTCATACATTTTCAGACTGGATATTCCTGAAGCACAATATTACAATCTGAAGACCACAATTCATTCAACTTTCATAAAACAACCAATACTCACATCAACAATCTTTGAATCACTGAACCACTGAAACCCTGTCAAACCCAGTCACCAGAACACAGAGCAGACTACAAAACTCTGCAATAACAGTCAGACCCAGCTGTAACCCAAAAAACAAGCTCCAAAAGATATACGCTACTTCAATGAAGGCAACCCGCATATACACGCGGTTTTACCGAAGACAACCTGCGTATAGATCTAAAAATAATTTTTCATAACTTGCAACTGTACCAGACATCAGTTATACCCAGAACATAATATTGCGTCAGTCATGCGGATCTAGAAATACACATAATAAAGATAGTTCATTTCAAACCATTTGATCCCGATCTCTCCTTAGATCTTGTTCTCCATCAACCGATAAGATCTCTCCTTAGCTCAGATCAAGCAATACATCATCAACCAATAACCTGCATACTGGATCTAATACTTCATCAGATATTCAAGACATTTCAGATACACTTGCCTAATGATTTCCTTGTCCTTATATAGCCTTAGGCCTTGTTCAATACCAAGAGCCAAAACCATAGAAATCCAATACCATCATCTTCAAAACTAGGGATCAGCACGTCCGTCGAGACACCAAGGTCCAAAACCATAGGCACAACTTCCAAGGAATAACTGCCGTGGACCAAAGATAAGGTTTCCACATACACGCGCTTTTACTGAAGCCAACCCACGTGTACACGTGACTTGGTATATAGCGAACCTGCGTATACGCGACTTGGTATATAGTGAACCTTCTTGTATACGTGACTTGGTATATAGTGAACCAGCGTGTATATATTTTTCTTCATACTTGTAGATTGATCATCAATTCCTTGCTGCTATCCTTTTGCACTATGATTTGTTATCAGTGTGATTTGCCATCAAGGACAACACTTGTCTCATAATGCCAACAATCTCCCCCTTTGGACTTGATGGCAACAATACCAAATCAAATCACTCTCCCCCTTTGTCATCAAGGGCAAAGGGCTGTGCTCCCCCTGAGTACATGCTGATATCTTTGCTTGGCTGTGCTGAAACATGCTTCCTCTGACTGTAGGCAAGATCTGCAAAAGATGTTCTTCAAAGGAACCAAGACTTATACACCATAAGGGACATTCCTATTACCAAAAGACTCAATACATACATCCATACTTCCAACCAAGAGGGGATACATCAGAAACAACCAATTATATTACATCATTCATCCCAGGCATAGTGGGGAAACCAACATAGGCCGTTACATGACCTTGACACCATAAAAGAGATATCACAGAAGAGATACATGACATAGAGACAACAAATCTAGACCAAGACTTATGAGAGTCACAAGCAGCATCTGATACACATATTTTAGATCAGCAACCAAGATTTCCTTATGAGCTCCTTCTCCTGAAACCAACAACAGTTGTGTACTAGAACCAAAAGCATCTAAATGCCAACAATGCTTTTTGAGACTTTAATCTGCTCCCCCTGAACCTGTGCCTGTTGCTCTCCCTGAACCTGTGCCTGAAGAATTCTGGCATACCCATCTCAGACCTTCTTCGACCAGAGTCTGCCCTTGCTATTCAGAACTCCATATACGCGACTTCTCCTGCAGAAAACGGCGTATGCACGTGGATATGCTTTCTGCAACACACGTACACCATACACGCGACTTTACCAGCATAAATCGGCGTATATACGCAGATATCCCTTACGTAACTTGCGTATACCAAATTTTCTGTAGAACAGACAAGCTTCAACAGCAGGATGAAGCATCAACTACTCCCAGCTTTTGTCTGAGATATTCAAAGGTTTCCCTCGGCAGTGGTTTTGTGAGAATATCAGCAACTTGTTCCTTAGAAGGAACATACTCCAACTTGACCTTCTGCTCAAGCACTTGTTCCCGAAGAAAATGGTACTTGATTGGTATGTGCTTGGTCTTTGAGTGCATGACTGGATTCTTTGAAATGCTGATTGCACTTGTATTATCACATAAGATAGAGACTGGTGAAGTGCAAGTGATTTGAAAATCCTGCAAGGTCTGCATCATCCAAAGAAGTTGTGTGCAACAAGATGCTACAGCCACATATTCTGCTTCAGCTGTAGATAAGGCAATCGAACTCTGTTTCTTGCTGAACCAAGATACTAATCTGGAGCCCATAAAAAATGCACCACCACTTGTGCTCTTCCTGTCATCCACGCTTCCGGCCCAATCTGCATCTGTATAAGCATGAAGTGTGAGATCTGTATCTCTAGGATACCATAATCCATAATTTTGTGTCTCTTGAAGATATTTGAAGATTCTCTTCACTGCCTGAAGATGAGTCTCCTTTGGATTTGCCTGAAATCTCCCAACTATTCCGACTGCATGCATGATGTCTGGTCGGGTACCTGTCAAATAAAGCAAACTCCCAATCATGGATCTATAAGTTGGTTGATGAACTGCTGCTGATTCATCATTTGCACTGAGGCTGCATCCTGTAACCATGGGTGTACATACTGGCTTTGAATCTTCCATGCCATACTTCTTCAAGATCTGCTTGAGGTACTTGGTTTGAGACAAGAAGATGCCTCCTTCATTTTGTTGGATTTGCAATCCAAGAAAGTATGTCAATTCTCCAAGTAGTGACATTTCGAATTCTTTCTGCATAACCAAGGCAAAGTTTTGACTCATAGTCTCTTCATTGCTGCCAAAGATAATATCATCTACATAAACAACAAGTATTAGCAATTTGTTATTTTCAATTTTTATATAGAGATTGCTATCTGCTAATCCTTTTGAAAAGCCTTGTTGGTGAAGATATTTGTCCAATCGATAGTACTAAGCCCTTGGAGCTTGTTTGAGACCATAGAGAGACTTTTTTAATTTGCATACAAGGTTTGAATAATTCCCAAGAATGAAACCATCTGGCTGCTCAATATATACTTCTTCTTCTAAGTCTCCATTCAGAAAGGCTGATTTCACGTCCATTTGAAATACCTTGAAGTTTTGAAAGTTTGAGAGAGCAAGGAACATTCGGATGGCCTCAAGTCTTGCTACAGGAGCAAAGGTCTCTTCAAAATCTATCCCTTCTTGCTGCACATACCCTTTACAAACAAGTCTGGCCTTGTTTCTCATTACTTCTCCATTCTCATTCAATTTATTCTTGAAGACCCATTTTGTCCCTATGACATTCTTATCTTTTGGTCTAGGAACTAGTTCCCAAGTGTTGTTCTTTTCGATCTGCTCAAGTTCTTCATCCATTGCTTTGACCCAACATTCATCTTTGCATGCCTCTTTCACATTTTCTGGTTCAGTGGAAGAGAGTAATGCCAAATAGCTTGAAGCTTCTGCAATTCTTCTTCTTGTTTGTATTCCTGCTTCTTTCTGCCCCACAATCTGAGATTCTGGATGATTCTTTTGAACATATCTGGATGGAGTCTTCTCTTCTATTCTTGCTTGCTCCTCTGGTTCTTCTTGAGGTTCTTCTTCTTCATCATTCTGCCTTTGAGTGTAGCCTTCATCTTCTTCAATGTCTTCATGATGAACTTGCCTAGGAATATATCCCTTCTCATCAACCACTACATCAATGCTGTCAACAATTCTGCCAAGTATTTTATTGTAGCACTTGTATGCTTTGCTATATGGAGAATAACCAAGAAGAATGCCTTCATCTGCTCTTGGTTCAAGTTTGCCAAGTTGCTCATCAGTATTCTTAATATAACATTTGCTCCCAAATATTTTGAAGTGCTTCACCGAAGGAGTCTCACCACTCCAGAGCTCATGAGGTGTTTGAGTGCTGTTTACTCAGACATTTGTTTTGTTAAGAATAATAACCGCAGCATGTGCAGCTTCACCCCAGAAAGTTGCGGGAGTACCTGATTCATCAAGCATAGCACGAGCCATTTGTTGGATTGTTCTGTTCATTCTTTCCACCACCCCATTTTGTTGAGGAGTTCTAGCTATAGAGAATTCTCTTCTTATCCCATGTTCTTCACAGAAATCGAAAAATTCGTTTGAGGTAAACTCCCCACCTCTGTCAGATCTGAGGCACTTAATTTTGTGTCCTGATTCATTTTCAACCAAGGCTTTGAAGGATTTGAATTTTTCGAATGCTTCATCTTTGTGCTTCACAAGTCCTAACCAGACAAACCTGGAGAAATCGTCAATGAATACTATCAAGTATTCTTCTCCTCGAGGTGTTCTTTTTCTGAATGGACCACATGTATCTGTATGTACTAGCTCAAGAGGCATGCTAGCTGATCCTTCCTTATCTGGAAAGTTAGTTCTGGTTTGCTTTCCAAACTGACAAGATTTACATATAGTGTTGTCTGGAATTTTTATATCTGGAAGACCACGAACTGCCTGATATTTGCATGCTTTCCTTATTTGTGAAAAGCTTAGATGCCCCAACCTTCGATGCCATAGCCAATGTTCATCATCCTTGCTCAAATAGCATTGTTGTGGTCCTTCTTCAAATATGTATAGATTATTTGGAGTCCTTCTTCCTTTGATCACTGTTTTACCTGTATCAAGATCACGAACACAACATCCATTTGATCTAAATATTACCTCTGTTCCTTGATCGCACATCTGACTGACACTCAGAAGATTATGCTTCAATCCATCAACATACAAAACATTTCCAGCTTTGACCTTCTCTTTCAATGGAGCCACACCTTTTCCTTTTATGGCTGCAGAGATATCGTTTCCAAAAGAAACTTTCTTCCCCTTTTCTAATGCGGTATATGACTCAAGCTTTTCTTTTTCCCCTGTCATATGCTTCGAACATCCGCTGTCAATGTACCATAGACTTTCTTGACCTTCTGCATAAAAGGCTATCCCACATCTTTCTGGTTGTGGTTCCTTTATTCTCCATGTTCTGACATTTGAGTTTTTCTCTTTCTGAATTGTCTTCCGGAACCTGCTCCTGCATTCAGAGTCTTCATGACCAAAGTTATTACAAATAGAGCATTCAACTTCATTTTCAAGAACCGAAAAGTTGTTATAAGTCCTTTTCATGGTTTCAGTCATTCTCCCTTGCTTTTGAGCTTCTCTAGTCATGATTGTCTTGTATGCAACACATTGAGCAGCTTTGTGACCGAAGTTATGGCAAGAAAAGCATTGGACATTAAATAAAATTCTGTGATAATCAGATCTATCATCCAACCGATTGTAGCTTCTATTTGTTCTTGGAGCAAATTGGGAAGATTTTACCTGTGGCTGATTGTAGCTTCTGTTTGTCCTTAAGGCAGTTTGTCCCCAAATTTCTTGATGGTCTCTATTTGTTCTTGAGGTAAACTGTCCCTGATTCACCTGATTACTTTTATTTGGCCTTTTCTCGCTTTTCCTTGCTGCATCAAGATAACTTTTAGAGGTAGAGGCTTGAGATGTTTCTCCATTATATCCAAGACCTGTCTTGATCAGAGGAGATCGCTGCACATTGATAATCTCATCCAAGGTTTCAGATCCTTTAACAAATTTAATATTAATAGCTTTTTTTTTCTCAATCTCTTTTCTAAGACCAACAATTTCACCTTCTAGTTTTTCAAGATGTTTTTCCTTTTCATCAATTTGAAATTGTAGAGTATCAATGATCATATTATTTTCTTCTATACATCTCTTGAGTCTAGTAATTTCATCATAAAGGTTATCCACATCTATAGCATCCATATAATCATCATCTTCAAATGCCATTAACAACTTATATTCATTACCTCGTTCATCTTCATCACTATTCAATAGACCATCACTATCTTCATGAGTGCAGTAGCTTTTCTTATTTGCACTCTGTTTCTTGTTCCATCTAGCAGGTTCCTTTCCTTTATCCTTATAAGGACATTTTGCAGCATAATGACCTACTCTTCCACAAGCAAAGAATTTAAAAGGTAACTTACCTCTGAACCTTCCAGAACCCCTTTGAAGATTTCTGACAAAATTTGATTCTTCTTCCTCTTCTTCTGGGACGTGGCTTGCTTCATAATAATCTTCTTTGCCTGATGCCTTGAAAGCAACTTCTCTTCTGTCTGATGGACCTCCCTTTCTCATTTCATAAGCAGTTAGAATTCCATGTAGCTGAGAAATAGTAAGAATTCGTAGATTTTCCTTTTCTTCTATTGCAGATACTTTAGATTCAAACTTGGGGGACAATGATCTTAGAACCTTTTCAACCACTATAGCCTCTTTTATTTCTTCACCCAAATTTTTCATACAATTAACGATCTCATCTACCCGAAGAAAATAGTTAGCCACACTTTCATCATTATACATCTTAAGAGTCTCATACTGAATCCTGAGAGTTTGAAGTTTAGCACGCTTTACCTGTTCATCTCCTTCATAGCTCGTGACAATTTTGTCCCATATCTCTTTTGCGGATTTGTAGTGCATTACCTTCATGAATTCTGTTTGGGATATACATCCTAATAGGGTACTGACTGCTTTCGCATTTGTTTCATACTTCTTTTTCTCAGCTGCATCTGTAGGGGTAGCTGAAGGAAAAGCGTAGCCTGTTTCTACGATGTCCCAAACTTCTGTACAAAGAGATTGAAGATAGGCAGTAACTCTTACCTTCCAATAATTGAAGTTTGTCCCATCAAAAACCGGTGGCCTGATTGATGCTTCTCTCTCGTAGTTGCTCATGATGAACGATCTACCTTCAAGCGATCAAGCTTCTCTGAAGGACCTGCTCCGATACCAATTGTTGGAAATAATACTGAGAGGGGGGGTGAATCAGTATTATCAGATCAATAAAACTTTTTCAATGCTCAGAAACATATACGCTACTTCAGTTAAGTGAACCAGCGTGTACACGCTACTATGTCTAAAGAAAACAGCGTATAACCAGAAAACTTATAATTCAGTTAGTTTATCTTCAGTTAAGTGCATCAGGTCATTATTCACCATATTAAGAGTAAACAGTATAACAGAACAGATCATCACACAAAAGCCACACACATGAACACCATGATATAAGGTGGAAACCCAATGTGGGTGAAAACCACCTGCTGCAAGTCGTCTCTATCTTTCTTTAATAAGAACTTTAGTTTACAATCTTTTGTACCGGTGCAGCCTTATACCAGTACGCAGGCTACAACCTGCAGAAGGCTTCAACCTTCTCTCGTTCTCCAAACTTCCTTGGAAGGGAGCTTCAACCCCCTTTGCTCTTGTACTAGCTAAGATACTAGTACGTAGGTGCAGGCCTACAATCTTCTTTCCTTCAGGTACCACTTTTCATACATTTTCAGACTGGATATTCCTGAAGCACAATATTACAATCTGAAGACCACAATTCATTCAACCTTCATAAAACAACCAATACTCACATCAACAATATTTGAATCACTGAACCACTGAAACCCTGTCAAACCCAGTCACCAGAACACAGAGCATACTACAGAACTCTGCAATAACAGTTAGACCCAGCTGTAACCCAAAAAACAAGCTCCAAAAGATATACGCTACTTCAATGAAGGCAACCCGCATATACACGCGGTTTTACCGAAGATAACTTGCGTACAGATCTAAAAATAATTTTTCATAACTTGCAGCTGTACCAGACATCAGTTATACCCAGAACATAATATTGCGTCAGTCATGCCGATCTAGAAATACGCATAATAAAGATAGTTCATTTCAAACCATTTGATCCCGATCTCTCCTTAGATCTTGTTCTCCATCAACCGATAAGATCTCTCCTTAGCTCAGATCAAGCAATACATCATCAAACAATAACCTGCATACTGGATCTAATACTTCATCAGATATTCAAGACATTTCAGATACACTTGCCTAATGATTTCCTTCTCCTTAGATAGCCTTAGGCCTTGTTCAATACCAAGAGCCAAAACCATAGAAATCCAATACGATCATCTTCAAAACTAGGGATCAGTACGTCTGTCGAGACACCAAGGTCCAAAACCATAGGCACAACTTCCAAGGAATAACCGCCGTGGACCAAAGATAAGTTTTCCACATACACGCGCTTTTACTGAAGCCAACCAGCGTGTACACGCGACTTGGTATATAGCGAACCTGCATATACGCGACTTGGTATATAGTGAACCTGCTTGTATACGCGACATGGTATATAGTGAACCAGCGTGTATATATTTTTCTTCATACTTGTAGACTGATCATCAATTCCATGCTGCTATCCTTCTGCACTATGATTTGTTATCAGTGTGATTTGCCATCAAGGACAACACTTGTCTCATAATGCCAACAACAACGCGGTCAGACAATGGTGTATTCCTTTATTTGTGGGGAGATTGTATTGTTGTGGTCAATAGTCACCTGTAGGGTGTCTTCCGTGGTTTTTACAAGGTCCAAAATAGTTCACAAGAAGCCTAAAGGGGAAAAAAATGAAGAGAGCCTTTGGGAGAGGACTATACCATGTTTGGGTAGTGGTTTAGGGTTACTGTTGTGTGTCCTACCCATTCCTAGGAATGCGTAGATCCCAAGGCAAGGAGGTAGCAACATTATTTGCAGACGTTTTCTTGATTGATGGATGATTTGCTAGTTGGATGGTGTCCTAGAAGAGGAGATGTTGAGGAGTCTATTAGTATCCATGTGTAAGGGTCTTCTAGATGATTGGATGCCCTAAATAGGAGCGTATGCTAATGAAGTATTGGTCACTCATGGTCTATTGGAAAGTACCATGAGAGTGGACCAAGTGTGGATGTGGATTGGACATTTATGGTCTACTGGAAGACAGTGTGATTATGCCCAAGTTGGAGCCCAGTTTGCACCATCTTCATAGCACTAGATGGTTTCTAGGTTGGCAGAAGTTGTGCTCAAGGTTTGATCAGCCAGAGGAGCCATTGAGTAGCCCTATACTTGTGTGTGGATAAGGAATTCTACAACAGATGATGGGTAGTCCACCTATCCCATGTTCATTGTGGGAGATGGGCATCTTACAGTGATAGGTGGCAACCCTCTACGCTCTATGTTAGTCTTCATTGGAGAAGTGTGGGAATACTATAGTGGGATAAATTCCTCAAGTAGATAAGCATTAGTAGTGGACGGATTGAGAGTTGTTCACAATTGGATTTGTGAACAACTCAAAAGTAGTCTCGATGTGTTGATGTGTTAATGGACAAATGATCAACTAGTGAGCAGATTGATAGGTGAGGTTCAGTGACCAGGTGGAATTGGATCCTTAATAGAGGAAGTGCTATAGATAGGGAGTTGAAGGACTGGGAAGGTACAAGAAATGACCAAGAGGAGTTGAGAGAGTTGACTACATCAGCCAGATTGTCCGAGTATCTTGTTGAGGGTAGATTAGCTGTGAATGGAGTAACACCAAGCCCCAATTTGTATTCTTGTACTAGTGGATGTATGAGGTCAATTATCCCTAGTACGAGAGACCTAGAATGTTGCATTGTATGTTGATTAATATGGTGAAGTTGAGTTGAAAATTGTAAAATGTCGTCCATATTTTGTGCACTAGTAGATTTAATGTTGTTTATATTCCACTATGCCAAGTAGTTTCATTGTGACCTTTGGTTTTGTAGCATTAGTGATTTAATATTCTATCCTAGACACCAAGATCATGGAAAAACAACATAATTGATAGCACATTACGAGGATACAAAGAGCGATAACTTATTTAGATGAATGATAAATCTCATACAAAAGGGTTCATTTGGGGAGCACATTAAGGATTCCAAAGACTGAATATCAAGGTAATTTATATTCTAGAGGAGCATGTGATTGATGTCTTCATAGGGACTTTATAGGATAATATCCAACATGAGGTTCACCTTTGGGAGCCTAATTCGTTGGAGAATGCATCCGAGGTGGCAAGAAAAGTTGAAAGAAAAATTTTGGCAACAAGGAGGTCTACCACTCACAAATATAAATATGGGAGTCTTGTAGCTCCTATCTTTCCACAATCTACAAGGATGACACCAAAAAAACTAGAGGAAAGAAAGGAAAAAGTAATTTATTATAGTTGTGATAAAAAATACACTAAAGGTCATATGTATGTTGAGAAGAAATTATTCTACATAGACTGTGAAAAGGACGAAGAACATGAGCAAGAAATATTAGAAGAAGAATACGTACACCATCAACCAACCCCACGGGTTGAAAAAGAAGAAATGAATCCAACCTATCTTGTAATGCATTGGAAAGAATTATCGTTCCTAACTCTCGAGGTAGAAGGATATATCAAGAAGGAAAAGGTAATAGTGTTGTTTGATTCAGGAAGTACTGATAACTTTATTCATTGTAAGATAGCCAAGGATTTGAATTTATTTTTTATATATCACGAGAGTGTCAAATGATGGTTGCAAATAGAGTAACTATACATTGCTTATGGAAGTTCCATAATATTAATCTAACCATGGGGGAATATGAATAGTCCAATGCTTTCCATTCCAATGGGTGGTATGGATGTTGTATTAGGATTCCAATGGTTACAATCTTTGGGGATGATAGCTTTTAATTTTCAAAAATATTTCTTGAAATGGTTCTTGAAAGGAAAGGAAATTGAATTAAGGAGTATCATAGGGAAACTTGGAGAGATAATCATCTCTAATGGTACGAAAAATATTTTGAGGAAGGAGCAAAAAGGGGTAATTGCAAAATAATGTTCACTAGATTTTGAAACATATAAGTCATCCATTTATCTAAATCTAAAAAGAGTCTTTGACAATTATTCCATTGTATTTGATACTCCAAAAGGTCTCCCATGACCTATTCGCGATCATGATCATGCTATTCAATTGATTCTAAGATGTTTTCCTCCAAACATTAAACCTTACAAATATCTTTATGCCCAAAGAGTGAAATTGAATTGACGGTTGCATAAATTCTAGAGGCATGTATAAATCAACCCCGCCAAAGTTCTTTCTCTTCTTCAGTAGTATTGGTGCACAAGAAGAATGGATCATGGTGTATGTGTTCATATTATAGAGATCTCAATAATCTCACTATTAGGGATAAATTTCCCATTATTATCATTGATGAATTGTTGGATGAACTACATGGATAAATTTACTTCACCACGTTGAATCTCTGCTCAAGATATCACCAAATTAGAGTGAAGACAAAAGACATTCAAAAAACAATATTTAGAACTCATGAAGGTTATTATCAATTTTTGGTCATTTCTTTTGGCCTTACCAATGCACCTTCCACATTTCAAAGTTTGTTGAATTCTGTTTTCAAAAATTTCCTTAGAAAACTTGTTTTAGTATTTTTTGATGATATAATAATCTACAAGTCTCAGAAAGATCATGTTCAACATGTTGATAGGGTGCCCAAACTATTGGAGAAGAAATAATTGTATGCAAAACCCTCCAAACGTTTCTTTTGGGTACATGAAGTGGAATATTTGGGTCATATTGTATCTGATGAGGGTGTTGAGGTAGACCCTAAAAAAATTAAAGCCATAAAGGAATGGAAAATCCCCACAACCTTAAAGAATTATTGAGATTTATTGGGTTCTGTTGTGCTCTACAACAACCCCCCCATTTCATACAATTTTTATTTTTAAAACTATAATATGAAATGGGTCCCCTTTTCATTTAAATTGGTATCAACTTATCATTATTCAAAAGGTCCAAAAATAAATAAAACATTAGAAACCTTTTTGATAAATCACTTAATCGGTCTTATAATAAAGAATGAATAATATTTTATTATTGCGATAAAGCGATCGCAAGATCACATATGGCAATAACAAAGGATGCATTACTTAAAGACCCATTGATTTTCCCTGATGTGACAATGCACAAATGGCTATAGGATATCGGGAAGGTAAGCGACCATAACAAAAGGCCCCTCTTCGCTCCGATGCGATATCGCTATCGGCGATCAGGGATGTACCATGCATGCATCTAAAGCGCTCGTTTAAAACTCCCGATGCAAATTGGCGATATCGCTATCGGCGATCGGGGATTCCAAAAGGACACCAATATAACAACTTAAGCATTCCCCCGATCGCCGATTGCGATAAAGCTAAGCGCATATTTCAAAAAAGATTGATAAGGCCGGGATATATTATGGTTATTTAGTATTAAAGGCCTCTCTCTTCCCGATAGTGATTCACTTACGCTCAACCTCCAAAACATCAAAGCCACGCTTAAATGAATCATTCGGCCAATAAACAATATGATGAGAATTTAAAGGATTGACAGGTTTAAACAACCATTTAATGAAACAATAAGGTAAAATCTCTTCACAGATTGTATCCGCGGACACCTTAAGTTAAATCCTCCATTATTCATTGATTAATATATCTCGTTCATGTTTGGTTTGTGCCACCAATTCTCTGCATTACGTTCATTTTCTCTCCTTTGCAGAGCTCTTCCGAAGCAGCAAATTCAAGCCAAATGGGGAAGAAATCTAAGAAAATTGGAACAGCTTCCACTTCGGCAGTTACAGGACAACATATTGCCGATACAGGACCAAGAAAAAAGGGATTGATATTGGACACCACATGTCTAGGACTTTGTAAAACTACCTGGCTGAGCATCTACAATCTGATTGAGGCTGAAGAGCCTGAGGTAACAACAGTGCAAGCCACATCAGACTCGACTCGGAAGTCTGATGCTACTCTAAAGGATTTAGCCGACTCTTACCTTCATCAGATAGCAGCCCGAGAACAAATTCTCCCATATACAGATGTGGTGAGATGGGCAATTGAAGAAATCCCAATCACAAACAGAACATTTTTCACCATGGAAAGGAGAGTGTTCGACTCGTTTCAATCTGATGATTTGAGGCAAATGTACCATTTTCCGGCACTGGAGAAGAATTACAACAAAGAATTCCTGGAGAAATTCAGAAATGAAAACGACATTGAATCAGAACCCATATGGGATTGGAGGTAAAACCCAGCGAAACACAAGCATGAGTCTTCGGGTAAGTACTCTGTCGATTCCTTGTGTTCTCCTTATTGTTATGCCGGAGTAATGATGTGTAGGTTGTGGGGGTAACATGATTCCTCAAACTTCACTATAGAGATGGTACCTTTAATGGAGGCAACATGCAATAGTGAAATAATGGATTGGGGAATATACTATCTGATAAGTTAGCAACCACGGTTCTTGAATTCAGAAACAAATCCCGCATTATTGAAAGGTTCATTCCCCCATTTTACTATAGTTCCTACATCTTGGACACCTTGTGTTTTAATTCTAAATTTCTTGTGCTGGGGTGGAGATGGACTCCACAAGACCCCATGCCCATTCATATATACCACCAGAAGTTATGGAAAGCCCACTATAAACACCATTTATATCAAGTTTGCAATGGTTTTATGTTACCCATTCACTATGCCATTTTTGACAAACCTGCTCCTAAGATTTCCTCACAAGGCGAGATTGACTTGACAGCCATAGGGAGATGGTTCGGAGAAGAAAAATTCACCTATGTAAGAGTTTTCGGTAGCCATGCCAAGCCTCATGTCCTCCCTTTGTATACACCCGACAAACTCTTAGCCCGAGAGGTAGCATATCAGGTTACATCCAGAGTTACACAGACTCTAAGCAATAAAAAGAAACAGGTTTGGCCTTCTTTTCATCTAAGATGTGGTGTTTACGCTCTGCATGAATTTAAACATGCAGAGAAAGAAGCAGATAAGATTAAGGCACTGAATCTCGCCACTCTTCCTAATAGGTGATTTGATCCAAACAAAGTCGCCTACAATTCACTTGAACAGGCAAAACTCACTAAATTTGACCATAAAGATGATGATTTTTATGACCTGTTCTCCTCAGCTGAGTCACTATTCCAGGTTCAATCACTAGCCTTAGAGAACAGAGGTTGTAAACTCTGCCTCTAGATCTATTAGAAACGACCCTGATGACACAATCAAGTGAGCCTGAGCAACGACTTATGAATGAACCTCCTGCTACATCAGAAATTGCTGGAGAAATCCAGAGAAAAGAGCAGGAGGAAGTGCAGAGAAAAGAGCAGGAGGAAGTGCAGAGAAAAGAGCAGGAGGAAGTGCAGAGAAAAGAGCAAGAGGAAATACATAGGAAAGAGCAGGAACAGAGTAGCACGGACGTGAATGTAGATGCCCAGATTGACCCGAAATTGCTCCAGGAATGGCAGAAATTCAACTCAATCATAAGCAATCTTGAGAGCTCAGAGGAAGCCGATACATCAAAAGTGGCTGACACGCAGGATACAAAATCTAAAGAAGTTCCAAGTGGAACCAGCGGCCTACCCCTTTCTACAGGAATAGAGATAATTCCCAAGTATCCTTAGGATCAGATCGTTTTGCAAGTTGAGGAGATACTTCCATTGGATGTCTTTTATAGCCCAAAGCACAGGGCTGTAGTAAAACGACAATGGAAAAGGAGAAGGACTGATCAACCTTCCCTATTCCCTGAACAATTAGTGACAGCCAATGTGGTCTGGAAAGAGGAGTTTGATCCTTTTGATGACCTTACAAAATTGTCCCAATATGCTGGAGCCTATTCAGCGGCCACCATGGACAAGGCATCAGAAGTGACTAATCTATTAAGAGAAAAGGACCAAGCAATCACCTCGCTACAATTACAGTTATCGGATGCACAACAGAAAGCAGAGCAATTTGAACAGCAGTTGTCTACACTTCAAAAAATAAACAATCAATTGAATAAAAAATTGCAGGAAGAGAAACAAAGAATTGATTCAAGTGCAATTCAAAAGCAGAAAGAGCTGTCAGAAGTGCTAGCAAAATTAAAAGAAGTGCATGAACAGACGGGGAAATCTAAAGATGAGCAAATTTCTCAATTATCAGCCCAAATAGAAAAGTCAAAGAATCTTCTGCAGCCTGCAAAGTTCAGAGCAGAAGCACAACAGATTAACAAAGCGTTGGTAACACAAATAAGGTTGTTATGTCAACAAATTGCTCAAGCAGAACCCTTATGTGACATAACATCATCAATAATTGATAAATTGGTTGATGCTAGAACAGACTTGGAGCAAGCCGATGAGACCATGACCAATTTTCTTGAGTGGCAAGACACTGATGAGGGACAGACAGCTAATTGGCCAAAAATCTTAGAATCCCATAAAGAGATCCTATTTATGGAATGGCAGTCCCAGTTAATGAAGGCAGAGAGAGCAGTTTCCAGATGCAAGTTAACCACAAGTAATTTGGTTGAATTGATTAATGATACTCTCTACTTATCTAACATGATCTCTCAATGTACCCCAGGTAAATTACTATCAGCTAAAACATTGGAGCAGTCATGTTATCAAGAGCTAGAGAAGAATCAGAGGTTGATCGCAGGTATTAACAGTTTGACTTGGGACACCTATTGGTTGTTCCTAGTAAAACCATACAGCCAGAGAGCCGCCCTCAAGTGCCTGACAGATGCAATCGGGTGTATCATTCCCGATATACAAGATGCCACCTATGCTGCCCAACTCAATTCTTGTCTCAACCGACCTCTAGAAGTGGAACGAATGCTAGCAATATGCCAACTCAGGTCGAAAGGCAAACAGCTAAAGTGATGAATCATGCTGCCGACTACCAGATTGCTATGAAGAAGATACTCCAAATCAAGTTGTACCAATTAAGTAGGATTTTAATTTCATAGTTAGTTAGTTTTAATCAAGTATTTATAGACCCTTTCAATGCATTGGAAAGGGTCGTAAGTTTTTGTATATGGCTTAAACCTGGAGTTGCACTACTGTACTTCAGGCATATTTTTTTATACAGACTGGGCCAATATTCCTATTTTGATAACGAAGCTTTTATGTGAATGTGCACTATTGCCTTTGTTTAAAAGCATTTCTGAATCAGAAGAAGGAATTCAAATAGCGATTGATGTTGGGAATGATTTGCAGCTCATATGGTACTACTATCTATGTTTGAGTTCATTTGGTTTACGTGAATTTTTGTTTGATCGCTCTTGCTATTATCGGATATATGCGTATGTTTTTAACATCATTCTTTACAATTTCCACTATTGGATGTTTACAACATGTTTTTCTTTTATCATACGTGTATCGGTAATATAAAAGGATAAGTGTAACAATGTTTTGTTAATCACTTTGTTCAACTATTTGAACAAAGCAATCATTAAGTGAATGAATGTCTATGTTTATTGTGTAAAGTCATCTATATGCCTATCAATGAACATAGATCATCAAGCGTTGCACTTAAAAGAATAGAAGCCTCCCGGGATAGAATAGTCATTTATGTTTTCGTTAGATTAAGTCATCCATTCATTATCATTTATTATAAACCAATCACTCATCCATCCCCTTTTATTCATTATTGGGAAACTGGTCCCATTATATCCAGTCGGAGCCACCATCCCAAACGGAAAAGGAGCTGTATTAAGGTTCGGACCGGGTGGTTATCCCCCAATGTTGATACAACGATTTTTGGGGCATTAACATTTTTGGCACTAAAAGGATGGTCTAACTATGAATGGCGAGAAAATCCAAATCTACAGACCATTCTGAGAGTAGTTCTCCTTCCACATCACCTCGTACTTCCCAATTGCATGCTGGATCTCCAGTATTCAAGCGAGAAGAAGAGGAATCAACTACCACTGCTCAAACCCACAACACTCCAGAACGATTAAGTCCTGAGTCCCCTGAAGTTCAGTTACTCATCCATAAACTTCAAGGCTTCTCGATAACACCACAGAAATCCAAAGTATCTCAAAGCAGTGAGACTTCGCAATTCAATCTACCTCATCCCCTCACTAGCCTTCAGAGCGGAAAGCTCAGTATTGAACCCACTGAGTTGCCCTTACCTAAAAGGAAAAGGGAAAAGAAGAACACTGAAGGATCTAACAGTGAAGCATTTTCATCCACAACCTCCATCTCATCTTCCCCCATGCGAAGTCAGCTATCCACTCCCTCATTACACATTGTTGTTCATCAAGGATTAGGAACTTCAACATCCCAACCTGCTTAATCCTCAACATCAAGTCCTTCCCAAACATCTATAATTTCATCAGCCATCTCATCCCCTACTGGCATTTCAATGGAAAATCCATGGAATAGACCTGGTGCAGTCAATATGCCTGCACCATTACATGCATTACCTGATGCTCATGAAAAATGGCTACACAAGTTTATCCCAGATGATGGTATACAAGCTGAGGAACATATTAATAACTTCATGTTATCAGTTAATTTGAAAGGAGTAACAGAGGAAGATGTTGTCGTTAGGCTTTTCCCTTACACTTTGCAAGGACCAGCAGGATCCTGGTATTTTTCCTTTCCTTCTGGATCCATTACCAGTTGGACCACTTGCCAAGAACAATTTCTCACTAAATATGGTGATGACAGATCTTTAGCCACATTAATAATTGATCTCTCCAATCTTAGGATAGAGCATAGGGAACCGATTAAAGAATTGAATGCGCGATTCAATAAACTCTTGAATAAAATCCCAACGGCCTCCAAACCAAGTGAGCAAATCATAAGCGAATGGTATATAACTGCTCTACCTGCCAACATATCTATTTTCGTAGACAGGGCCGGAAAACCAACTTTAGCTGAAAACATGAAAGAATCACTTGCTGTGGAGAAACGTATTAATGCTCTAGAAAAGAAAGCTGCTCTTGAAGATAGAAAATCCAAAAAAATTTCTTTTAAAGACAATTCAAAGAAGAAAACCCCTAAAGATCCATATGATATGGAAGGTCTGCAAAAAGTCCTTAAGACTTTGTCAAATGAAATGGTTGAAATCAAAAAACAAGTAGCAGAAGCCTCAACTAAAAGGCCCTTTAGAATTTCAAGAAAACCGAATCAAAACCACCAAATGTTATATCTAATGCGGATTCAGATCCTGAAGAAGATGAAGAAGAGGAAACAATTTCACCAACTGATGAAGAAGAGGAAGTTTTTGAGTGCCATGGAATGTGGGATTTCATACTGCCTAACTCTGATACATAAAATGAACAAGAAGTCTTTCCTGTCACTACTAGGAGTAAAGGTGCCCCTGAACCCGTCCAGGCAACTTCAAAGAAAAGAAGTGCTGGTGCTACTACTACAAAGGAAAAGGTATCCACAAAGAAGCCAGCTGTAATGGTTCCCCAAAAACAACCTTCAACCTCAAATATACCTTCAACATCTAAAACGTTGGTAGTATCTGATTCAATGGATTACAATATTGTTGATGATATGAAGAAAACTAAGGCAAACATTACTATGTTTGAACTTAGTAAACTAAAACATCAGCAGAAATTGCTTCTCAAAGAATTGAATGTTGTTCCTTCTTCACCTCTTCCCAGTGCTAAAGCTGCAAATGATTCAGGTCAACCACCTTCTAGTAGGATTGAAGCTACTGATACGATTCTGATTGGAGACAGATCAAATTCCCATACTCCTCCTTTCCTCTTAACCTATGAGATTCATAATCCAAATTTGCACAATTGTTTGATTGACTCAGGGGCATCCTCAAATATAATGCCAGCTTCGGTTTGTTCCAAATGGAACATTGAGCCCCAAAAGTCCACAATCCACATTGTGCAGTTAGATAGAACCAAGGTACAGGTTTTAGGAGAAATTAACTCTGTAACTATCAGCTTATCGGTCGATCCGCGAGTAGTTCAGAGAATTGATATCTTAATCGCCGATATACCTGAATTTTATGGTTTAATATTGAGTAGGGATTGGTCTGAGAAGCTCCATGGGTATATTTCTACTAATTGGTCCCACATGTGGCTACCCTACAAAGGAAATCCAAATCAAATAAAAATCAATCGAGCCCACATTGTTACAGAATTTGAACACGAAAATCAACCAATAGCATTTAATAACAATACCTTGGGAAATTATTCATCTGAATCATTTTTTGGCAATTTCATAGCCCAGCCATCTCCGTTCTCAGTAAGCAATTTTACATCTCAGATCAAAAACTATTCACAAACAGATAGGTCAAGATGTTTTAACAATACTGAGGAAACTGTAAATAAAATTGTTGTTAATTCTTTATTTTGGTCACTATATTTTGATGGGACTAAGTCTAGCGAAGGCTCGGGAGCAGGATGTATCTTGGTTAGCCCTCAGGGAGAAAAAACAATGTTGTCCTGTAGGTTGGAGTTTGAATGCACAAACAATACAACTGAGTACGAAGCCTTGGTCCAAGGACTATACAAAGCGATTGGCCTCAAGGATCAATATTTGAAAGTGTTTGGCGATTCAGAAATTATTATTAAACAGGTCAGAAATAAAATTCATTGTCTTCCTATCCACCTCAAACATTATCAGTTGTTGGTACAAGAACTCACCTCTCACTTTTCAGCATTCAATATTTCTTCCATCCCTAGGTCTCAAAATTCAGCAGCCGACTTGCTAGCCAATGTTGCTTCCAAACTCCTACCTTCCAAAGATTATAACCCAAATAGATTTTCAGTAGAGTTGCTATTTAGACCATCAATTCCTGACAATGTCACTAATTGGAGAGTATTCAATCATGATGAAGACATCTTACAATTTTTTACTTCCGAAAATTCCTACGATGATCAGATCATAGAAGAAAGCGAGCATGATCTTCAGATGAGAGAAAAGCACGAGGAAAACACAATACCGAAGCTTGTGGTGAAGCTTGAGGATCTTTACGATATTAAAGACAGGTTTAAACCTGTGACCAATACAAAGCTCCAAAGTTCCACCTTAAGGTTTGAATTGATAAATCTTGGCACTGAGAAAAATCCTCAAAACATTAATTTAGGATTAGGACTTTCTGTGGAAGAAAAGACAACATTCACTAGACTGTTAAGGAAAAATAAACATCTCTTTGCTTGGAAATATGACGATTTAAAGACATATGATGCATCTATCATCAAGCATACCATTCCAATGCTTGCCGAACAAAAACCAGTTCAACAAAATCTCAGGAAAATACATCCGAACTTAGAGATTCAAATAAAATCAGAACTCAATAAACTCTTGAAAGCTAAGATTATTTTTCCTGTTCGACACTCAAACTGGGTCTCCAATATGGTGCCTGTTAGGAAGAAAAATGGCGACATCAGGATTTGTATAGATTTCAAAAATATGAATAAGGCAAGCCTAAAAGATAATTTCCCATTACCTACTATGGAGCAGATATTCCATTCAGTAGCAGGCTCTGAGTTGATGTCCTTTTTAGATGGTTTTTCATGATATAACCAAGTTTTGGTCCATCCTGATGACAGACTCAAAACTACCTTTAGAACAAAATGGGGAACTTATGCTTATCAAAAAATGCCTTTCGGACTTATTAATGCAGGAGCTACGTTCCAAAGAGCGATGGATATAGCTTTCGAAGGATTAATCAATAAAACAGTAGTTGTCTACTTAGATGATATTACTGTATTTTCTAAGAAGAGATCCAATCATTTGCTTGATTTAAATCAAATCTTTGAATGCTGTAGAAGGTACGGTATTTCACTCAATCCCAAAAAATCCTTCTTCGCTCTTAATCAAGGAAAGCTCTTGGGCTTTATTGTTTCCAAAGATGGCATTTATATTGATCCGGATAGGATTAAAGAAATCTCTGAAATCCATTTTCCTCATAATAAAAAATCCATGCAGTCATTTTTAGGCCAAATCAATTTTGTCAAAAGATTTGTTCCAGACTTTTCTCACATCATTTTGCCACTACAAACTATGATTAAGAAAAATTCAGTGTTTAGATGGGGATCAGCAGAAAAGGAAGCATTTGATTCCATTAAACAATCAATAATCAATGCCCCCGCTTTGAACACTCCTAATTTTTCTAATCATTTCACATTGTATACTATCGCATCTGATTCATCTTATGCAGCAGTACTCACTCAGATTAATGATCACAACTTGGAAGCACCGATTTCATTTTGTAGTTCAAACCTGCAAGGTGTTGAACTAAATTATTCTGAAGTAGAAAAACAAGCCTTTGCTGTGTATAAAGTTGTCAAACATTATAGACCCTTCGTTTTAAAAGCCCATACAAAATTTATAGTTCCTTTTCCTGTAGTAAGGCAACTATTAATCCAAAGGGAATTAGGTGAAAAAAGGGCAAACCAGGTTACAACACTTCAAGAATATGACTTGGAAATCAAGCCAGCAAAGATTGTTAGAGGCCAAGGTTTTTGCATGTTATTGGCAGGAGCATCCAACATTCAACAACCAGGTGATACAGAACATATCGAAGAAATCAACCAGATAAGTATTATTGATTCTGAATCACAATATGCAGACTTGATCTTTTATTTGAAAAATGGATATGCACCTCCTAACCTGTCTTATAAAAACAAAAGGGACATTAGATTAAAAGCAAGAAACTTCACAATAATTGATGATGTACTTTTTAGGCAAAATTATGATTCAATTTTATTAAGATGCCTAGAAAAACCTGAAGCACAAAAGGTTTTGTAGGAATTACATGATGGACCAGGAGGAGGACATTTTGGAGCTAACACAACAGCCCACAAAATCATTCATGCTGGATACTATTGGCCCACCATGTTCAGAGATGCTCATGAATATGTAAGGAAATGCCGAAGTTGTCAAACTTCTAGTGGTAGACAAGGAAAGCCAACTTTCCCTTTGCAACCAGTCAACATTGAACAACCGTTTGAGCAATGGGCACTGGACATCATTGGAGAAATCACTCCACATTCGTCCAAACAACATAATTATATCCTTAATGCCACTGGTTATTTTACTAAGTGGGTCGAAGCAATTCCTTTAAAGACAACAAATTCTGAGGCAATTATGGAATTCATAGATCAGTTCATCATTAACAGGTTTGGTGTCCCAAATGCTCTTGTTTTTGATAATGCATCTTATTTCTCTAGAAATGCTATGTTTGATTTCGCTATTAAAAGAGGCTTTAAATTGAAATATTCTGCCAATTACTATCCCCAGGGTAATGGTTTAGCAGAATCTACCAATAAAAATCTAGTTAAAATTATTAAGCGAACTATCGAACAAAATCATAAAAACTGGCACAAATCTTTAATATTCGCACTATGAGCTGATAGGATAACACAGAAGGCTTCCATAGGTTCTTCTCCATTCAATCTTGTATATTGGAAAGAAGCAGTGCTACCAACAAATCTTTTCCTTCCTTCTCTAGCCCTAGTTCAGTTTATTGAATAAAGCCCTTCTTCTTCTATTCAACTTAGATATGATCAAATATTAAAATTAGAAGAGGAAAGAGAGAGGGTCAGAATTACTCATGAAAAAAATCATCAAATTATCAAGTCATCCTTTGATTCAACTTCATCCAGTTCAAAACAGTTTCAAGTCGGTGATCTAGTTCTGAAATGGGACAAAGCCCATGAGGATAAAGGAAAACACACCAAGTTCCATAAAATGTGGCTTGGACCATTTCAGATCTGCGAGAAGATAGGCAATTCGACATTCATATTACAAGATTTATCAGGTAAGAGAGATTCTCTTCCTCTTAATGGCATCATCTTAAAGAAATTCTTCAATTGAGGAGGTAACCCCTTCTCACTTTTCTTAGTTTAGAATAATTTGTAGTTTGTAGGACCATTAGGAAATAAAGTTGTAAGGTATCTTCCATTGACCTTTGCTGTATTTAAAAGTTTCTCAAAGAAGTAGTGTTGATATTTACTTTTAAATAATAGAAGCCTTAAACAAAAGGGACAATTTCTAGGAAATTAGGTATATTCGCATTCTGAAACCACATTTCAATTTTTGTGAACTCTTCTCAAGGTTTAGAAGTATTGTAAATCATTTTATGTTTTCAAATTGGTCACAAAAAAGGTTATCAATATCAAAACAGAAACTAATCCAACTTCAGCATCTTCAACTCTTACCCTGTCATCCATTCGCTCTTAAGGAGAAAATTTTCCATCCCATTCATCAAAGTTTGTGATTACTCAGAGTGTAATTCTAAAATATTTGATATAAAAGATAAGGGGTCTTATTACAAGCCTGATTACCATGATCATCGGGAAATAGTTTAACCGACATTACCAACACTTCATACCAAAACAGGGTAATGGCTTACAATGATAAGACAAGGGGTCTCATCACGAGCCATCTTGTTCAGTTAGATTACTACCAGTGAATGACATTGTCACTCAGCTGGCCACCAAACCAGGACAATGGATTTTTATCTTACAAAATAATAGAAAAGTAAAGAAAGATACAAAATATGAAAGCATGTTTTGAATTCATTATTTTAATCATACTCTGAAATGGATGGGATAATGGACAATAACATGGTTAAAATGTATCCCTGTCGAAACTATGAATGTTTGCTGGCAACAGAGGCTCTACCTATGACAAAGGAGTCAATTAAAAAGGCTGATTTGGAAAGGTTTTCTGTTTTATAATTATCAACCAATAGAGGCCAATTTAAAACTTATAATGTATCTAATTTTAACAAGAGAGGAAATTAGCAAAGATAGTTTTTATTTTATTCGGAATGTATATATACCTAGTTATATTAGAATTATCCTCTTTGATAAGATTCCTATTTAAAGAAATTTTAAGTATTTTAGTACTTCTTAGAGATAACTGTTTCTCCCAGCAAATCGCCAATTGTTGTGCTCTACAACAACCCCCCCATTTCATACAATTTTTTTTTTTTAAAACTATAATATGAAATGGGTCCCCTTTTCATTTAAATTGGTATCAACTTATCATTATTCAAAAGGTCCAAAAAAAAATAAAACATTATAAACCTTTTTGATAAATCACTTAATCGGTCTTATAATAAAGAATGAATAATCTTTTATTATTGCGAAAAAGCGATCGCAAGATCACATATCACAATAACAAAGGATGCATTACTTAAAGACCCATTGATTTTCCCTGATGCGACAATGCACAAATGGCTATAGGATATCGGGAAGGCAAGCGACCATAACAAAAGGCCCCTCTTCGCTCCGATGCGATATCGCTATCGGCGATTGGGGATGTACCATGTGATGAGCCCCAAAAATGGATAATTATTTGGGCTCATTCAACCTCCTAATTCGACTTAATCCACCATTCTCATTAGTTTATTGCATGTTTTTAATTATATTTATGCTAATAGAGTGAATTGGGTTAGTCATTATGCCAACAAGTCTAATGTGTGCTTTGTGTAGCCTTTTTGGTCAATTTGGAGACAAAATCAATGGTTGAAATGAGCACTTGGCAGCCAAATTCGTGGAGAGTATTTTTAGGAAGGTGTTCCCCTCATTTATGGGCCCTTACCTCGAATTCTCCACCATCAGCTCAGAGTTCAAGGGCCACCAAATCAATCAGCACAAGGGCAGCCAAGCAAGTCAAGTAGGACTGTTGTTAACTACAAGTCTTGGGCAGCCGAGTCCCTAAATTTTAGGAGGACTGTTGGGGTCCTCAATTTGTATAAATAAGAAGGATTAGGGCCTCATTTTGGTTAGCTAGTTGTTAGTCGTTTTGTAGCCGGTAGTTAGTCATTTCATAGTCTTGTTGTAGTCATTTTGTAGTTCAATTTTTAGGCAATAGATTAGCTTTGCTTTCAGCTCATTCTCAAGCTCTCCTTGTGGACAGTTTTGATGTAACTCTTCATTTCTTGATCAATAAAGATGAATCCATCTTTGCACCAACAATAAATCTCTCTTAGGAGGCTGTAGCTTTTGGGGTTGGGCCCATCTCAAGTGCCCAATACCTCCTTTGATTATCTTTATGTGTTTTTGCTGCATTCTTAGAGTAAAATCTGCTATTTAGATTTAATACTTGTTGTGTTATTTAGGTTGCTTTTGATGATTAAAGTGGATTTTCATGTTCAGATTGATTTGGATAGATTAATAACATAAAGGATCCTTGGAAAAAGGGGCTCAAGCACCTCTGATCTTACCTCTCCCTCAGTGGGATCGTGAGTTGGGACAAAGGTGACCTTGCTGCCCACAAAAACGCTGTTTTGCTTCACTGTGCAAGTATTAGTGTTGGATTCTTAGTTGTCAAACTTGATATCAGTTTTGACTGCATGCTTAGGGTTATGATTGCTTAGTTGCATAGTTAGTTCATCTGATTTTGTGCAAATAAACTTTTGTTCCATTTCTTTTGCTATTATCTAGGTCAGATTAGGTCAAGGTAATTAGGTTCTTGATTTTCCAAGTCTTCATTTGTTAAATTCGAAAAATAACTTGCAGAGCACCTGTTATCCTTCTCTACCTACCCATAATCCATCAGATAATCTGCTCCAACCCTTAGTCCATGATTCGTACCCTTCATTTGCCATACTTTCCCCACCTTGCCCTAATTCCTACATTCTTGTGCATCATCGCTTCCTCCATCCTTGAACAAATCCAATCGCTCCTTAGCCTCATCCACCAAGTCCTAGACCTCTTCACACCCCTATTTCACCTCCATACTCAGTCCCCCATCTTTTTCCCTCCATCCATGCTCCAAAATCCCATTTCAAAACATCCTGTAGAAATCCTGAACATCCTCTAGAACCCCTGCAGACTTCCTGTAGAAGCTCATAAACATGGTTTCTTGGTAGCTAAACTTTGTGAGACTCTCTGGAAGGGTGTTAGGGACCCCTTAGACCCTCTCTGAACCTTCCCAACCTTTCCCAAGCATTTCTACTCCTTGATCCAGCTCTGCACAGTCAAAAATAGTTAAAAGCACATGCATGATAATTCCAACAACTTAATAAAAAATACAAAAAGATGTATTCTTCAGATAGAGGTAGTCTAAACACATGTATTTTACCTTCATAGAAGTAATGGCATCTATTTCAGTAGTTTGCATGCTCTCCTTTGCGTTAGTAGGACTAGCTGGTAGAATTAGGGTTTGCTAGGGTTTGCGTTTCTTTTTGGCTTTCAGTGAGATATGGTTTGCATTTTCTCCATATCCGTGCTTCCATTTTAAAACCTGTTTCATGGGGAGATGCACATGGGTGATAATAGCCTACCCAAGCAGTTTCAGCCGATTCTGATGCACGGTTTCCGAGAAATCGATCTCTGAAATCTTCAGCCATTTTCCATTTTTCTCGAAATCCGTGCATCCATTGATCACGATTTCGCTATGGGAGATGAATAATGATGATAGGAACACGCTCAGCAAGTTTCAGATCAATCTGGTTTACCGTTTGGGAGCAATGGTAAAAACAAGTTCTAGTTCTGTGACATTGCAGCAGCAGCAGCTTGAAGTTGCAGATTTGAACGTGGAAACAAATGTTTGTAGCTTAGATCTGGTCAGAGGACACCTGCACAAGGAAAAAACAACCATGAATCATCAACCAAGCCACCATGCAACCACATAAACAAATGCATGCAGCAACTAAAAGATCTCAGCACTTCACAGCACGCCGACTTACAGGTATGTGTCTAAATCGGTTCCTCTATTTGCATCAATATGATTTGAAAGTGCATAAATGAATGAAATGGTGAGATTAAGCCAGGAATCTAGCAAAGTTAACCCAACAGTGCCTTCTCTAGCGCTCAGCCAGAAATCATGCAGTATACGTGGATAGTCGACTCACGTGAAAATTAAAAAACAGGGAGTGTTGGCCATTTGAACTCCAGTGCAACTGATCTAGAAGAGAACATGCAGTTCATGATAGCACTGCAGTTTGCATGTGGCCACGTACCCCTAGCCACTTCACTCCCTCACCACAAATCATGCCGTAATTGAAAAATGCTCGGCTGACTCTCACCACCCGCTGATTCATTTGCACCTGTAACGTCCTTAGCCGAAGTACGCGTCCTCTGCTCCCACAATCTGTTAACTAGTCGTCCTCCATCGGGTTTTCTACCTGTTTTCGAAATTATCCCACGTATCAGGCTCGCTCAGAGGTGCAGGGGCACTCTACAGGCGTTTCTACAGGAAGTCGTCTACAGGAAACGCAGAAAACAGCTCTGCAGAAGGAAAACCCGAGATTTTTGTCAAAATTCAAGCTTGAAATGAGAAAAGTAGTTAAAGCTCGTGTCCAAGGTTACCAGGGTTCTTGAAAGTATTGATTTTGGAGTTTTTCAAACGCATTATAGATCTGTTAATGGTGGAGCAATCTGTTTGAATTCAGAATCTGATCATCTATTTCATAGTCCATGGAGGACAAGATATTCCCTGCTTGGTCTAAAACTATTGAAGAATGCTTAGAAGAATATGATGTGAGCTTAGAAAATGGTTTAAATTCTCATGAAGTGGAAAAACGCCATCAAATATATGGATGGAATGAGCTCCAGAAGAAAAATGGTACACCTTTGTGGAAGCTGGCAGTGGAGCAATTTGATGATACAGTTGTTAAAATACTTCTGCTGGCAGCTGGCATTTCATTTCTTCTCGCCTACTTTCATGATAATGTGTCTTCTGAGGAGGGCATAACAGCCTATGTAGAGCCCCTGGTCATTCTCCTGATTCTCATCCTCAATGCCATTATTGGAGTATGGCAGGAGAATAATTTTGAGAAGGCTTTGGAAGCTCTCAAAGAAATGCAATCTGATCATGAAAAGGTCTTGAGAGATGGACATTATGTTGTAGATCTTCCCTCCAGAGAACTTGTTCCAGGAGATATAGTGGAACTGAAGGTGGGAGACAAGGTTCCTGCAGACATGAGAATTGTGTCCCTCAAGACATCCACCTTTAGGATGGAGTAGAGCTCCCTGACCAGAGAGAGCATACCTGTGGTCAAAAGAACATATCCCGCCACCTTGTGTGACTGTGAGTTGCAGTCAAAAGAATGCATGGTGTTTGCAGGAACTACAGTTACCAATGGCTGCTGCACATGCATTGTTGTGAGCACTGGCATGTTTACAGAAATAGGTAAAATTCAGGCACAAATTCAGGAAGCTTCAATGGAATGTCATGATACCCCTTTGAAAAGAAAGTTAGATGAATTTGGTGAAAGACTGACAACAGTGATTGGTGCCATTTGTATTCTTGTCTGGATCATGAACTACAAATATTTTCTTTCATGGGAAGTCATAGATGGGTGGCCAAAAAAATATCAGGTTTTCCTTTGAGAAATGTATGTACTACTTTAAGATTGCTGTTGCTCTGGCAGTTGCTGCTATACCAGAGGGATTGCCTGCTGTGATTACTACATGTTTGGCTCTTGGAACTTGTAAGATGGCACAAAAGAATGCTATTGTGTGTAAGTTACCGAGCATGGAGACTTTGGGTTGCACCACAGTGATTTGCTCTGATAAGACAGGTACTCTTACAACCAATCAGATGTCTGTCAGTGAGTTTATAGCCATAGGGCACAGTGCTAGTTCACTTAGAGAGTTTTCTGTTGAAGGAACAACATATAATCCCGAGGATGGAAAAATATTGGATTGGCCTGCACATAATATGGGGGAAAATTTAGAAACTCTGGCAGAAGTTGCTGCAGTTTGCAATGATGCAGGGATATCTTGTCAAGGTCACCAGTTCCGTGCTACTGGTATTCCCACTGAGGCAACCTTGAAGGTATTGGTTGGAAAAAATGGGAGTTCCAGACCCAATGGCAGGTGATACAAGTGCCATTCTCAACAATGGCACAGTGAAATTGGGCAATTGTGATTGGTGGATACAAAGATCAAAGAGGCGGGCTTTATTGGAGTTTGATTGTGATCGAAAATCCATGGGTGTTATTGTCATGGAACAAATGGGACAAAATCGTCTGCTAGTGAAGGGTGCCATGGAAACTTTGCTTGAAAGGAGTGCTTTTCAACAACTTGCAGATGGATCAGTTGTTTAATTAGATGATGCATCAAGGGAATTACTCTTGAGGAAGTTTCATCAAATGAGTTCAAAGGCTTTGCGTTGTTTGGGATTGGCATACAAGGAAGTTTGGGGAGAGGGCAACAGAAGGAGAAATTGGCCGAGATTTTAGCTAGGGAGGAAGCACCTATGCTAGCCACCCTAAGCACATCCATCCCCTCCATGAACACTCATTTTTTCAAGGTTCGGACACAATCTGGTCATGGTTCAACCTTCTACAGGAAGCTACAGGACTTTCTACAAGAAGTTCTCTATTTTTACCAGAAACATCCTATAGAAGCCTTTGGGCAGGCCAAAATCAATTATGCAGAGGGATTTGAAGCTTGAATTTTGTTGAGGAGGCATGCAGCCACTCTTTTCTTCCATCCTCCACAGGTTTCATCTCCTTTCACCACCATTGCCACCATCAGATTGAATATACTTGCACAATCATACGAAAGTTGAAACTTCTCTAGGAAAAGGAGCATAGGCAGTGGGAAGAACAAAGAATCATGGTTTGATGACAGAGAAGAGGACATCACTTCAGAAGCTTGGCATGACAAGGAGGCCACCAAGGCCATCAAAGATGAGGAGATAGATTGGTTGCTCAGAGGATGAGCAACACTTTCAGTAGGGGGGTGATGATTAGCCCCAAAAATGGATAATTATTTGGGCTCATTCAACCTCCTAATTCGACTTAATCCACCATTCTCATTAGTTTATTGCATGTTTTTAATTATATTTATGCTAATAGAGTGAATTGGGTTAGTTATTATGCCAACAAGTCTAATGTGTGCTTTGTGTAGCCTTTTTGGTCAATTTGGAGACAAAATCAATGGTTGAAATGAGCACTTGGTAGCCAAATTCGTGGAGAGTATTTTTAGGAAGGTGTTCCCCTCATTTATGGGCCCTTACCTCGAATTCTCCACCATCAGCTCAGAGTTCAAGGGCCACCAAATCAATCAGCACAAGGGCAGCCAAGCAAGTCAAGTAGGACTGCTGTTAACTACAAGTCTTGGGCAGCCGAGTCCCTAAAGTTTAGGAGGGCTGTTGGGGTCCTCAATTTGTATAAATAAGAAGGCTTAGGGCCTCATTTTGGTTAGCTAGTGGTTAGTCATTTTGTAGCTGGTAGTTAGTCATTTCATAGTCTTGTTGTAGTCATTTTGTAGTTCGATTTTTAGGCAATAGATTAGCTTTGTTTTCAGCTCATTCTCAAGCTCTCCTTGTGGACAGTTTTGATGTAACTCTTCATTTCTTGATCAATAAAGATGAATCCAACTTTTCACCAGAAATAAATATCTCTTAGGAGGCTGTAGCTCTTGGGGTTGGGCCCATATCAAGTGCCCAATACCTCCTTTGATTATCTTTATGTGTTTTTGCTGCATTCTTAGAGTAAAATCTGCTATTTAGATTTAATACTTGTTGTGTTATTTAGGTTGCTTTTGATGATTAAAGCAGATTTTCATGTTCAGATTGATTTGGATAGATTAATAACATAAAGGATCCTCGGAAAAAGGGGCTCAAGCACCTTTGATCTTACCTCTCCCTCAGTGGGATCGTGAGTTGGGACAAAGGTGGCCTTGCTGCCCACAAAAACGTTGTTTTGCTTCACTGTGCAAGTATTAGTGTTGGATTCTTAGTTGTCAAACTTGATATCAGTTTTGACTGCATGCTTAGGGTTATGATTGCTTAGTTTCATAGTTAGTTCATTTGATTTTGTGCAAATAAACTTTTGTTCCATTTCTTTTGCTATTATCTAGGTCAGATTAGGTCAAGGTAATTAGGTTCTTGATTTTCCAAGTCTTCATTTGTTAAATTAGAAAAATAACTTGCAGAGAACCTGTTATCCTTCTCTATCTACCCATAATCCATCAAATAATCTGCTCCAACCCTTAGTCCATGATTCGTACCCTTCATTTGCCATACTTTCCCCACCTTGCCCTAATTCCTACATTCTTGTGCATCATCGCTTCCTCCATCCTTGAACAAATCCAATCGCTCCTTAGCCTCATCCACCAAGTCCTAGACCTCTTCACACCCCTATTTCACCTCCATACTCAGTCCTCCATCTTTTTCCCTCCATCCATGCTCCAAAATCCCATTTCGAAACATCCTGTAGAAGAATTACAGAACATCCTGTAGAAATCCTGAACATCCTGTAGAACCCCTGCAGACTTCCTGTAGAAGCTCATAAACACAGTTTCTTTGCAGCCAAACTTTGTGAGACTCTCTGGAAGGGTGTTACGGACCCCTTAGACCCTCTCTGAACCTTCCCAACCTTTCCCAAGCATTTCTCCTCCTTGATCCACCTCTGCACAGTAAAAAATAGTTAAAAGCACATGCATGATAATTCCAACAACTTAATCAAAAATACAAAAAGATGTATTCTTCAGATAGAGGTAGTCTAAACACATGTATTTTACCTTCATAGAAGTAATGGAATCTATTTCAGTAGTTTGCATGCTCTCCTTTGCGTCAGTAGGACTAGCTGGTAGAATTAGGGTTTGCTAGGGTTTGCGTTTCTTTTTGGCTTTCAGTTTCTTTTTGCAATTAGATTAGCTTCCTTCGAGTTAGCTTTCATCCATCAATTAAAAAGCTTCTTCTAAGAGCTCATAGAAGTTGGCTTAAGCTCCTAGTGGACTTGTGCCAGCTGACCAAGTGACAGTTGCGGCAAGAGCTAGTACTTGTGCATACAACATCGTCGCTTCCAAGTTTGTTACGAACTACCGGGTTGATAAAAATAAAGAAGGGAGTTCGAGGAGTTGTAGCATTATTGCTACAATACTAGGGCTCACCACCATGCATGCATCTAAAGCCCTCGTTTAAAACTCCCAATGTGAATTGGCGATATCGCTATCGGCGATCGGGGATTCCGAAAGGACATCAATATAACAACTTAAGCATTCCCCCGATCGCCGATTGCGATAAAGCTAAGCACATATTTCAAAAAAGATTGATAAGGCCAGGATATATTATGGTTATTTAGTATTAAAGGCCTTTCTCTTCGCGATAGTGATTCACTTACGCTCAACCGCCAAAACATCAAAGCCACGCTTAAATGAATCATTCGGCCAATAAACGATATGATGAGAATTTAAAGGATTGACAGGTTTAAATGGCCATTTAATGAAATAGTAAGGTAAAATCTCTTCAAAGATTGTATCCGCGGCCAGCTTAAGTTAAATCCTCCATTATTCATTGATTAATATATCTTGTTCATCTTTGGTTTGTGCCACCAATTCTCCGCATTACGTTCATTTTCTCTCCTGTGCAGAGCTCTTCCGAAGCAGCAAATTCAAGCCAAATGGGGAAGAAATCTAAGAAAACTGGAACAGCTTCCGCTTCGGTAGTTACAAGACAACATATTGCTGATCCAGGACCAAGCAAAAAGGGACTGATATTGGACACCACATGTCTAGGACTCGGTAAAACTACCTGGCTGAGCATCTACAATATGATTGAGGCTGAATAGCCTGAGGTAACAACAGTGCAAGCCAAATCAGACTCGACTCAGAAGTCTGATGCTACTCTAAAGGATTTAGCCGACTCTTACCTTCATCGGATAGCAGTTCGAGAACAAATTCTCCCATATGCAGATATGGTGAGATGGGCAATTGAAGAAATCCCAATCACAAACAGAACATTTTGCACCATGGACGGGAGAGTATTCGGCTCATTTCAACCTGATGATTTGAGGCAAATGTACCATTTGCCTGCACCGAAGAAGAAGTACAACAAAGCATTCCCAGAGAAATTCAGAAATGAAAATGACATTGAATCAGAACCCATACGGGATTGGAGGCAAAACCCAGCGAAACACAAGCATGAGTCTTCGGGTAAGTACTCTGTCGATTCCTTGTCTTCTCGTTATTGTTATGCCGGAGTAATGATGTGTAGGTTGTGGGGGTTACATGATTCCTCAAACTTCACTATAGAGATGGTACCTTTAATGGAGGTAGCATGCAATAGTGAAATAATGGATTGGGGAAATATACTGTCTGATAAGTTAGCAACCGCGGTTCTTGAATTCATAAACAAATCCTGCATTACTGAAAGGTTCATTCCCCCATTTTACTATATCGCCTACATCTTGGACACCCTATGTTTTAATTCTGAATTTCCTGTGCTAGGGTGGAGATAGACTCCACAAGACCCCATGCCCATTCATATATACAACCAGAATATGGAAAGTCCACTATAAACACCATTTTTATCAAGTTTGCAATGGTTTTATGTTACCCATTCACTATGCCATTTTTGACAAACCTGCTCCTAAGATTTCCTCACAAGCGGAGATTGACATGACAGCCATAGGGAGATGGTTCGGAGAAGAAACATTCACCTATGTAAGATTTTTCGGCATCCATGCCAAGCCTCATGTCCTCCCTTTGTATACACCCGACAAATTGTTAGCCCGAGAGGTAGCATATCAGATTACATCCGAAGGAGTTACACAGACTCTAAGGAATAAAAAGAAGCAGGTTTGGCCTTCTTTTCCTCTAAGATGTGGTGTTTACGCTCCGCATGACTTTAAACATGCAGAAAAAGAAGTAGATAAGATTAAGGCACTGAATCTCGCCACTCTTCCTAATAAGCGATTTGATCCAAACAAAGTCGCCTACAATGCACTTGAACAAGCAAAACTCACTAAATTTGACCATAAAGATGATGATTTTGATGACCTGTTCTCCTCAGCCGAGTCGCTATTCCAGGTTCAATCACTAGCCAGAATGAAATATCATGACGACGGGTTAGTTGAATTTAACAAACTTAGAGAACAGAGGTTTCAAACTCTGCCTCTAGATCTGTTAGCAATAACCCCGATGACACAATCAAGCGAGCCCAAGCAGCGACTTACCAATGAACCTCCTGCTACATCAGAAATTGCTGGAGAAATCCAGGGAAAAGAGCAGGAGGAAGTGCAGAGAAAAGAGCAGGAGTAAGTGCAGAGAAAAGAGCAAGAGGAAATACAGAGGAAAGAGCAGGAGCAGAGTAGCACGGACGTGAATGTAGATGCCTAGATTGACCCGAAATTGCTCCATGAATGGCAGCAATTCGACTCAATCATAAGCAATCTTGAGAGCTCAAAGGAAGCCGATACATCAAAAGCGGGTAACACACAGGATACAACATCTAAAGAGGTTCCAAGTGGAACCAACGGCCTACCCCTTTCTACAGGAATAGAGATAATTCCCAAGGATCCTTCGGATCAGATCGTTTTGCAAGTGGAGGAGATACCTCCATTGGATGTTTTTTACAACCCAAAGCACAGGGCTGTAGTAAAATGACAGCGGAAAAGGAGAAGGACTGATCAACCTTCCCTATTCCCTGAACAAACAGTGACAGCCAATGTGGTCTGGAAAGAGGAGTTTGATCCTTCTGATGACCTTACAAAATTGTCCCCATATGCTGGAGCCTATTCGACGGCCACCATGGACAAGGCATCAGAAGTAATCTGTTAAGAGAAAAGGACCAAGCAATTTCCTCGCTACAAGTACAGTTATCAGAGGCACAACAGAAAGCAGAGTAATTTGAACAGTAGTTGTCTACACAACAACAAATAAACAATCAATTGAATAAAAAATTGCAGGAAGAGAAACAAATAATTGATTCAAGTGCAATTCAAAAGCAGAAAGAGTTGTCGGAAGCACTGGCAAAATTAAAAGCAGTGCATGAACAGATGGGGAAATCTAAAGATGAGCAAATTGCTCAATTATCAGCCCAAATAGAAAAGTCAAAGAATCTTCCGCAACCTGCAAAGTTCAGAGTAGAAGAACTACAGATTAACAAAGCATTGGTAGCAAAAATAAGGTTGTTATGTCAACAAATCACTCAAGAAGAACCCTTATGTGACATAACATCATCAATAATTGATAAATCGGTTGATTCTAGAACAGACTTGGAGCAAGCCGATGAGACCTTGACCAATTTTCTTCAGTGGAAAGACACTGATGAGGGATAGGCAACTAATTTGCCAAAAATCTTAGAATCCCATAAAGAGATCCTATTTATGGAATGGCAGTCCCAGTTAATGAAGGCAGAGAGAGCAGTTTCCAGATGCAAGTTAACCACAAGTAATTTGGTTGAATTGATTAATGATACTCTCTACTTATCTAACATGATCTCTCAATGTACCCCAAGTAAATCACTATCGGCTAAAACATTGGAGCAGTCATGTTATCAAGAGCTGGAGAAGAACCAAAGGTTGATCGCAGGTATTAATAGTTTGACTTGGGACACCTATTAGTTGTTCCTAGTAAAACCATACAGCCAGAGAGCCGCCCTCAAGTGCCTGACAGATGCAATCGGGTGTATCATTCCTGATATACAAGATGCCACCTATGCTGCCCATCTCAATTCTCATCTCAACCGACCTCCAGAAGTGGAACAAATGCTAGCAATATGCCAACTCAGGTTGAAAGGAAAACAACCAAAGTGATGAATCATGCCGCCGACTGCCAGATTTCTATGAAGAAGATACTCCAAATCAAGTTGTACCATTTAAGTAGGATTTAAATTTCATAGTTAGTTAGTTTTAATCAAGTATTTATAGACCCTTTCAATGCATTGGAAAGGGTCGTAAGTTTTTGTATATGACTTAAACCTGGAGTTGCACTACTGTACTTCAGGCATATTTTTTTATAAAGACTGGGCCAATGTTCCTATTTTGATAATGAAGCTTTTATGTGGATGTGCACTATTGCCTTTGTTTAAAAGTATTTTTGAATCAGAAGAAGGAATTCAAATAGTGATTGATGTTGGGAATGATTTGCAGCTCATATGGTACTACTATCTATGTCTGAGTTCATTCGGTTTATGTGAATTGTTTTTTGATCGCTCTTGCTATTATCGGATATATGCGTATGTTTTTAACAACATTCTTTACAATTTCCACTATTGGATGTTTACAACATGTTTTTCTTTTATCATACATGTATCGGTAATATAAAAGGATAAGTGTAACAATGTTTTGTTAATCACTTTGTTCAACTATTTGAACAAAGCAATCATTAAGTGAATGAATGTCTATGTTTATTGTGTAGAGTCATCTATATGCCTATCAATGAACAGAGATCATCAAGCATTTAACTTAAAAGAATAGAAGCGTCCCAGGATAGAATAGTCATTTATGTTTTTGCTGTTAGATTAAGTCATCCTTTCATTATCATTTATTAGAAACTAATCACTCATCCATCCCCTTTTATTCATTATTGGGAAACTGGTCCCATTATATCCAGTCGGAGCCACCATCCCAAATGGAAAAGGAGCTGTATTAAGGTCCAGACTGGGTGGTTATCCCCTAATGTTCATACAACGATTTTCGGGGCATCAACAGGTTCATAGGGTATTATCACAAGTTTGTTAAGAATTGGGGGAAAATAACAATGCCACTAGAAATATTACTGAAGAAAGATGCATTTTTTTAGACTCTAGAAGAAACTAAGGCCTTTGAACATCTTGAAGAAGAAATGCATCAATCTCCATTATTAGCTACACTAGACTTCACAGAAACCCTTATTGTAGAATGTGATGCTTCAGAAAATGGTGTTGGTGTTGTTATAATGCAAGAAGGAAGACCCATTTCATTTGAAAGTTGTCCAATCAAGGGAAAGTATTTACACAAACCTATTTATGAGAAGGAACTATTGATAATACTACATGCTCTAAAGAAATGATGCCCTTACGTAATGGGAAAAAACTTCAAGGTGAAACAGATCATGATAGCCTTAAATATGTATTTGAAAAAATATTATCTTCAGAAGAGCAGTAAAAATGGGTCACAAAGATGTTGGGTTATAAATTTGAAATCATCTAGAGAAAAAAAGGAATAAAATGTTGTTTCAGATGCACTCTCAAGAAGGGATGATGATTTGGAAACATTACTCTATGCCATTTCTATTATCCGACCTAATTGGATATGTTAGTTCCAGTCTTCACAACTTGTCACCAGGGATCAACATGAGCTCTTACTATGTCTGGTTTTGTTAGATGTTTTGCACATGATATTCAGCACAAAACATGTCATAAGTCTGTTCATCAGGAGAATCTCAGAAAGAGCATTCCAATGGTATATCACACTTCCGTAACTGGTTTCTGGATCAAAATATATGATCGAAATGAATGATTGATTCTTGGTTATGCATGTTTTGAGGTCAGTTGCTACAGACAGGGACAAGTTCACTAAAAAATCAGTTTGGATAGGAATTTTATAAAAGTGAAAGACATTTTTGTCCATAACATACCAAATAAATAAAAAATTCTTCAGTTTATGCACAGGAATTATTATGTGGGAGATATACAGTGATGTTTGAAGCCTACATTAAAACAAAGCAAATTTTTCATATTTTTTATTGTTTTAGTCATTTTAATACGGTGCCATTTTACAACAGATGGAAACTAATTTTGAAAACCCCAAGGAGGTTTTTTTTATACACGAGCCATATAACAAAAACCTCTTTCCGTTTATTCACAGGTGTCATGAATTTGGATATGCGACTAGATCTTATAGGTCATTTTCATAGATTTAAATTCTTAATGATTTTCTGTTTTAGAGATGATTTTGTGGCACAGATTTCCAGCAACTGGAAACTAATTTCCAAAATTTGAAAGAGGTTTGTTTCCAACATAACCTTATCTACAACAACCTCTTTCTGTTTTGTAACAGGTGCTATGGTTTAGGAGGTACGAGTTCATCTTAAACACCTATTTTAAAAAATTCAGTCCAAGTTTAATGTAACTTATTCTATTTTGAAGAAGATGGTTGAGCTCAATTCCCTTAGTACAGGGATAAGAAAATGTATATGTTTTATGAATTTCATAGTTTAGAGGTTTGATTTTGGAAGCAAAGAAGCATTTGGACTGTGTAAAGTTTTATTGAATATCATAATAACGAAGTCTTTTCTCTTTAGGCCTGGGATTCATCATGGTGCTTAAATGTTCAGTATGTTTTTTCTCCTGTAATTCATTTACACATTATGTTTTTCTCCTTTGTTTCAACAGTATCTAAGTGATATGTTAGGAATTCATCCATAATGATGCTCCTTTCATGATGATTTTGCTGTTAGTTGTAATGGTAGTTTTAGTAGAATTCATCCGTTATTAGATGCTCTGTTGAGCAACCTCGTTATTCTCTTTCATCTAAAGTTGATACTACAGATCCATCCCTTGTCTGATGCCTGCAGGGCAGTAGGCTTTCTCCCTTGTACTTCTCACATTTACAATCTTCACTTGGCTGAACATGGAACTTAATTTGCCCTAGGTTTTCCGGAAAAAATTGACATCGATTCCATAGTCCAAATCATCCTTTCTCTTGTTGTTTCGACCCAAAACAAATCCAATCAAATCCTTTGAGATAATATACCTAGCCTAAAATCTACATTAAATTCAATCATCTCAAGCCCTAATTTCCAATATCCTAATTGAGATTGATAAGGAGAGAGCCCTCTCCCGACCTGGTAGGACTATATACCAAGTTAAGTGTGGTTTGATGTTACCCTAGACTTGCCTTCCTTCAGCCTGAGGTAGATCCAGGCACTAACAGGATAATTGAAGTAAGGGATGAATGGAATAACAAAAAGGAGGTATGGGTGGTCATTCAAAATTTTTAGTCAAATCCCAATGCATATGATACATTTATCTAGAAAAATGATTCACCACGGTACAAAGATAACGTATATCTATGTAAGAACTCCCAACTCAAACAAAATGTTCTTTTGGAATTGGACACCTCTCATATAGGAGGGCACTTGGGATTTTTAAAAACTTACCACAGGGTCAAGAAATAATTTTTTGGGATGGACTTCAAACGAATATTCAGAAGTATGTGGTAGAATGTTTGGTTTTCCAACAAAATAATCTGGATACAATTAAGACCCCAGATATTTTACAACCATTAGCCATTGCAAGTCAGTATTGAGAGGAGGTATCAATGGATTTTATCATAGGTTTACTCAGGTCCAAAGGAAAGAGTGTCATCATGGTGGTTGTTGGTATACTTACCAAGTATGCACACTTTTGTGAACTATCTCATCCTTTCAAACCTCGTATTGTTGCTATTGCATTTTTGGAAACAATTCAAAAGCTACATGGAAACCCAAAGATTATTGTAAGTGAGAGAGATCCCATCTTCACTAGAAATTTTCAGAAAGAATTATTTTCTTGTCTTGATATTCAATTAGGTCATAGCTCATCTTATCATCTTCAATTTGATGGGAAAATTGACATAGTGAACAAATGTTTGGAAGGATGTATTCATTGATTTGTATATGATAAAAAAATATAATGGGTGAAGTGGTTGCCTCTGGAAAAATTGTGGTATAAAACTTCCTTCCATATCACAACAAAAATGACCCCATTTATGGTGCTTTATAGATATCATCCACTATCCATCACATCATATTTAAGAGACAATTATATCCATAGATTGATGGCTAGACAAAGGTTCTCAATAGGATGATAGTGCACATACTACACATGTACAACTCCAAGTAGACATGGACATGGAATGAGAGTCTTCTCTATGTGTAGCAGAGATATAATAGAGTTCTCCATATCTCAACTGGCGACATCCTCTTTCAAGTGGACCTGGAATTTCAACCATTTTGCCCGATTGATGTTACCATGCCTCTTGCAACTACACAGGCAAAATATACACATGTACAATCTGAGGTTGATAAAGCCACTAAATTTATTGAATGCTTCTAGCACATCCATTGATCAGTTCATGATATCCTAGATAAATCCAATACCAAGTATAAAAAATGTCATAATTAGCATCGAGTGCCACATAAGTTTCAAGTGGTCGACAAGGTATTGTTGCATCTACATAAGGAATACCTTGTTGGAGCCCATTGCAAGCTTCAACCACTTTGATATGGGATTTACACCATCACCAGTTGTGGGTGATAATGATTTCTAGCGAAGTGTCACTCCATTCCTTGGCTTGTATCTCGTATTTAATGTGGACTACCTTCGGCCATAATTTCCACCATTGTTGGACACATCAAACGTTTTTGTGAAGTTGACACCAATAGAGCTCAATCCATATTGCATCAATCTAGTCAAAATTTATTAGATCATGGAAACATATATTAAAAACACGTTCTAACATGGAATAGAACTATACTGAGTTGTTAAAGCTGGCTAACGCCTACACCAAGACAAGTGGCTCACCAGGGGCCAAATTCAGTAGAATTTTACCCATCTCATGGAGGCAATAAATGCAATGGAAACCATTAATTCCAAAATGGGGAGGACTAATCCAGGTGGATATTGGTGGGCACCCACCCATTTGACTTGAACCCCCAATAGTGTTTCCTTTCAGTTTCCTAATTTCCAACACAATTTAATATTTTTGGCATTTTTTATGGTCCTACACTTCGAGAGCCTACTAAGGGGGTTTGCAACTGAAAGTTGTTTTCCTTGGATAGATATTTATAACTAGGTATCGTATGTGCCAGAAAAATATTGCATTCTAAAGTTACAACCCCAATTAGTTGATGTTCCAGTTAACCCCAATAAGGCCCACAACTTTTTGACACTTCATCTCCTAGCATTAAGGTTTTGGATGTTTAGCATTTTCCATTTTTTCTTGATGGTAAAAAGACCTACAAGCCTCATTGTAGCATAATTCAGAGGGTGTGTAGCCACCACATATCCTCTTAGAGATAAACTACCATCACCCAAGCTACTTTGTTAATTTTCCTACATGTAAAAAATTTTCAACAGGTTGTATTTATTAAATAAAGTTTTGTTTCACTACATTTATGTGTTTTTGTTTAAACATATTTCATTTCATTCCTTCTTAAATTTGGATCAATGGTATTAAAGTGGTCTTCTCTTTCTCTGTTTTACCGTGCATGTCCCCAATGAGGTTGGGATATAAGGAGTTGGGACTTAAACTAGTTACACCCTTGCAAGATTGGCCTCTACGACCGTGACAACCTCCCATGGAAAAATAAAATAAATACGAGGGAGTAGGAGATAATTTCAAAATTTTGCTTGAAGATGCCTTCGAGCGATAAAGGAATTATATGACGCACAATTTTTCCTAGATCCTTTAGTGGGTATCAATGGGAAAAGCATCTTCTTCTAGTAGTCGCTTCAGAGGCACTACCCCATTTAAGGTACAATTTAACCTTGGCGTTCCTATGTTTGAAGGCTAAATATATGGTTGAATGTTTTAGAAGGATACGTTTCATCCCATAATATTCCCGATAGGGAAAATATTATTTTTTCACTCCTCAAAGTTGCCCCCTTGTAAAGGACTAGTGGGAAACTTTCTATGATGAGAGGGATGAGGAGGATCCCTCATTATTTTTAGCCACACCCTCTTTGAATTATTTCTGAGATGCCACCAAAGAAAAATATTAGTCTGTTGGGAGCTATAAAGGTAAGCACATAATGTGGACTACACTATGACAGGAAAGGGACCAAAACATGGCATAGTTCATGAATATTCTCCATACCCTAAGCATGGAGTTAGGTATCAAGGATTTTGAGAAGCATCTAATGCTCAAGTATAGTGGTTATCTACACAAGTACATCTAGGTAGAAATGGATTTCCTAGACATGTCCTCGCTTGACGTAGTATATCGATATGCTGGGAGGGTCAAGCATAAATTCAAACATAAGAAGTGAGACTTTGGGTATGCGAACCTGAAGTAAGGAAAAATAACCTCCAAACTGAAAAACAAAGGATAGAGCCAAGGTGGGGTGACCCAGGACAACCCATCAAAGCCACAAGAAAATTATATTACTGTTGGGTAGTACAGGCCCCGCATAATGGTTTTGGGACCCAAAGTCCACAATTTTGGGAAAGAGTATGGTAAAGACTTTGCAAAGTGTGCAGAGCGCGAATTGTAATGAGTCAAGTCAAAGGGTTGTCCACCCAAGAATAATGTAAAATAATAGGAAGTGAGTCGACCGGAATGTATAAATCGAGCAAGGCTCTATGGATAGAAGTAAGTTTTTGGTGAAGTTTTTGTCTTGGATCTTGGTGTTATGGGTTTTTGAAGACAGTATTATCTGCGTCTGTAAGTCCGAGTCAAGGGTGTTGGTAGATAGATAGAGGCTCTGCAGCTATGTGTGTAGAGGCCTGGTAGAGTCCGCAGCTGTGTGCATAGACCCCTGCAGCTGAGTGCACAGGGCAGATCTGGTTGTATTGATGGAAGATTTTAATAAAGATAAGTGGTTTCTGAAGTATCATGGATCTATTGTGTTCTGGTTTATGCATTTGTTATATATATATATATATATATATATATATATATATATATATATATATATATATATATATATAGATATATATATATATATAGATATATATTTTATAATCGCATGCACTGGGTTTTATTGTTAAATGTTTGCTTAAAGACAGTAACAAGAAGATCAGATCTATAATAATTTCATTAATAAGAAAGTACACCCACGCGGATCTTCACGATAATAATCTAGAGTGGTGTGAGGCCACAAAACAGTTTGTGACCCCTCCAGGCCACATCAAGACTTCCCAAGGGTGCATAAACCTAGTTCCAGCACCCTTGTAGAAATTTTGAATAATAAACACTTATTCACAGAGATTATCCCGATTATACACTATTGCGGAATACATGCACAATACATAATCTCCTCTACGTTGATCATCAATTTAGCAGCATCAAAAACAATGAAACATCAATCGCATGCACACATTAACACAGTATGTAACCCGGGGAAAGAATACAGCTGAAAACCCCACACCATCTGTATATTATAATGATTGAGAACATGTAACAATACATAGTACAATACTCCTCACAAGTATCCAACACTATCTCCACCTGTTATACACAAAACTACCTCAGATTCGAACAAGTCACAGGTTCAAATCTCCTCCGCTACTCTGCCTACCTCCACTGCACAATCCTGCAAGAGAATCACATGAGCACAAGCTACAGTTGCCTTGATATTGGCCCACACTGCGCAATCCTCATTGGCATTACTCAAATCCATGCATTGTGCAAATCTCATGCACAACTGATAGCAATCTCAACCTCTAACACTTGTCTCCACTGAACTGTACATGCACTGAGTTAACTGATGTATTCTTTAGTTTCTTTATGAGTTAATAATTAGTGAATTAATTAATATTTAGTTCACACAACTCATCACTAGTCTATTTGCAGTTAGACTAATTACAACTAGTTTAACCAAGTCAAATTGAACACAACTCCATCAACTCCACATCAACTCCACCAAACTCAACCACATGAGTTCTAACTAAAGTCCTCCATGCAATAGCTCAACTAACCCACAAGAAAAGCATATTTCCTTCTGACAGTTGCATTTTCCACATCCGTAGCTCGAACTGAAGTGCTCCAAGAGAATAAGATAATGTTTAGAGTCCAAATATTACTAAGGGCTAATAATATTTGACTGTTTCTATTTTTAGCCTGGGAGTCTAAAAATGGACTCTGATCACTCCGTTGTGAACCAAAAATAGAAGTCCATCTATTTTTCCCAACATGACCAATCATCCATAAACAACATCCTGCAACTCATAGACCATGATCCATATGTCTAAAAATAGACATAGTCTAAAAAATAGACTTTGCGCCAAAAATAGCATGCAGGACCACTTAGTGAAGGCGACTCCTTTCCACTAAACTCCATCATCTTGTTTCATTTTCAACACTCCCTCTCAACAAGATATGTATTATTAGCAACCCCTATCCTGCAACTCTAGAAGGTTTTGCATGCAACATATTTGCTTGGTCCACTTTGCTCCAACAACACTTGGAACAAAAACACTCCCAACTAACCACTCTGTTGGGCTAAGAACATACTCTGATGCTGAAGCTCTACCTGCTGCTGACAAGTGCTCCCTCTCTGACATCTACGCTACTGCAACATCTCCATGCATCTCGCACCATTTCACACTTCTCTGTGCCACCTTGCACTGTGCAAAACACTTGTGCATCTCGCATTGCTGCAGCTTGCTAGCTATGCACTATCCTGGGATTCCCTACACTGTCACTCTCTCAGCCGCTCCATCTGCATCTGTCTCTACCCAATCAGTTAGTTCCTGCTACTCCACATCTGGGCTCCTGTAGCAAGGTCTCATCCAAGAGGTTGGGTACCTCAAGCATCTTGCCCCTCCTCCTTGGGATGATAAATCCACATCACCCCAGCTCCTACTTGGAGGTATGGCTGCATGTGATCCCTCAATCCACCTGGCTCGAAGTTTCCTCCTACTGGAGGTCTCTGCATGAGTAGACGTCTCTACTCGATCTCCCCTCACCTTCCCTTGTTGTGGCTGTGCCACAACCTCCCGAAGCTACTGCACCAATCATGGCTCCTCCATAATTGTTTGAGACTTCTTCTGGCTCCGCATTTTGAGAGGTAATATATGCTCCCTATCAACCACCAAGTCTCCATCAGTTGCATTGTTGCTCAAGGCTTTTCATGCATATACATGCAACTGATAAAGGTTCCTGACTCGAACCCCTATCTTCCGTGTTTCTCCAGTTGTCTTGCTGTGCAGGAAAACCTTTCCCTCGCTGAAGACAACATCATATCCCTTGTCTTCTAACATTGCCATAGAGATAAGATTCTTCTTCAATCCTAGAACATGCATCACTTCCTTCAATCTGAAGGGTTTACCAGACTCCCTCTCAAAGGAAATGGTACCGATACCGGTCCCACTGTATCTACCATCATCGCTCATCTCGATGTGCACTCCAAGATCTTTCTCATCCAGATCAGAAAACAAATCTCGATCTCCTATCATGTGAGAAGACGCACCACTGTCCAAGAACCATACCGATCCCATCACACTTGAAACCAAGCATGCGATCAATGAAAAATCAAGCTCAAACTGCGAGGTTAAGGCCTCTCCCACTGTAGATCCAATATCTTGCTTATTTTTCTTCTTCTGCAGACAAGCTTTGGCATCTCCATTCTCAACTTTGATGTTTCTAAGTTTATCCTTGAGCGCCATTGCACCAGCTCAAAACTCAACTGCTTCTGATCTAAAATTTGTGAGAGAAAAGTATTTATTGTACAGAGATCGACTGTAGGGGAATTCACTAGATATCTCACCTTCCAAAAGAAGGATGAATATAGAGGCTACCTGGCCTGATTACAGACTCTTCCTGAAGAAATAAAATGTAAACACTTTCTGAATAATAGATCTGATGATCAATCCTCACTTTGATATCCTGTAGAAATTTTTCTACAAATCAACCAGCTCTGATACCACGTAGAAATTTTGAATAATAAACACTTATTCACAGATATTATTATGATTATACACTATTGCGGAATACATGCACAATACATAATCTCCTCTACGTTGATCATCAATTTAGCAGCATCAAAAACAATGAAACATCAATCACATGCACACATTAACACAATATGTAACCCAGGGAAAGTATACAGCTGAAAACCCCACACTATCTGTATATTATAATGATTGAGAACATGTAACAATAAATAGCACAATACTCCTCACAAGTATCCAACACTATCTCCACCTGTTACACACAAAACTAGCTGAGATCCGAACAAGTCACAGGTTCAAATCTCCTCTGCTCCTCTGCCTGCCTCCACTGCACAATCTTGCAAGAGAATCACATGAGAACAAGCTACAATTGTCTTGATATTGGCCCACACTACGCAATCCTCATTGGCATTATTCAAATACATGCATTGTGCAAATCTCATGCACAACTGATAACAATCTCAACCTCTAACACCTGTCTCCACTGAACTGTACATGCACTGAGTTAACTGATGTATTCTTCAATTGCTTTATGAGTTAATAATTAGTGAATTAATTAATATTTAATTCACACAACTCATCACTAGTCTATTTGCAGTTAGACTAATTACAACTAGTTTAACCAAGTCAAACTGAACACAACTCCACCAAACTCAACCACATGAGTTCTAATTGAAGTCCTCCATGCAATAGCTCAACTAACCCACAAGAAAAGCGTATTTCCTTCTGACAACTGCATGTGCCACATCCGTAGCTCGAACTGAAGTGCTCCAAGAGAATAAGATAATGTTTAGAGTCCAAATATTACTAAGGGCTAATAATATTTGACTGTTTCTATTTTTAGCCCGGGAGTCTAAAAATAGACTCTGATCACTCCGTTGTGAACCAAAAATAGAAGTCCATCTATCTTTCACAACATGACCAATCATCCATAAACAACATCCTACAACTCATAGACCATGATCGATATGTCTAAAAATAGACATAGTCTAAAAAATAGACTTTGCGCCAAAAATAGCTTGCGGGACCACTTAGTGAAGGTGACTCCTTTCCACTAAGCTCCATCATCTTGTTGCATTTTCAACACTCCCTCTCAACAAGATATGTATTATCAGCATCCCCTATCTTGCAACTCTGGAAGGTTCTGCATGCAACACATTTGCCCGGTCCACTTTGCTCCAACAACACTTATAACAAAAACACTCCAAATTGACAACTCTGTTGGGCTAGGAACATACTTTGATGTTGAAGCTTTACCTGCTGCTGACAAGTGCTCCCTCTCTGACATCTGCTCTACTACAACATCTCCATGCATCTCGCACCATTGCACACTTCTCTGTGCCACCTAGCACTATGCAAATCACTTGTGCCTCTCGCATTGCTGCAACTTGCTAGCTATGCGTTGTCCTGGGATTCCCTACACTGTCGCTCTCTCAACCGCTCCATCTGCATCTGTCTCTACCCAATCAGTCAGTTCCTGTTACTCCACATCAGGGCTCCCGTAGCAAGGTCTCATCCAATAGGTTAGGTACCTAAAGGATCCTGCCCCTCCTCCTTGGGACGATCAATCCACATCACCCCACCTCCTACCTGGAGGTATGGCTGCATGTGATCCCTCAACCCACTTGGCTCGAAGTTTACCCCCATTGGAGGTCTCTGCATGAGTAGATGTCTCTACTCGATCTGCCCTCACTTTCCCTTGTTGTGGCTTCTCCACAACCTCCTGAAGCTGCTGCACCAATCGTGGCTCCTCCATAATCGTCTAAGACTTCTTCTAGCTCTGCATGTTGAGAGGTAATATACGCTCCCTCTAAACCACCAAGTCTCCATCAGTTGTCTCGCTGCTCAAGGATTTTCATGCATCTACATTCAAATGATAAAGGTTCCTGATGCGAACCCCTATGTTCTGGGTTTCTCCAGTTGTCTTGCTGTGCAGGAAAGCCTTTCCCTCGTTGAAGACAACATCATATCCCTTGTCTTCTAACATCGCCACAGAGATAAGATTCTTCTTCAATCCTGGAACATGCATCACTTCCTTCAATCTGAAGGGTTTACCAGACTCCCTCTCAAAGGAAATGGTACTGATACCGGTCACACTGTATCTACCATCATCGCTCATCTCGATGTGCACTCCAAGATCTTTCTCATCTAGATCAGAAAACAAATCTCGATCTCCTGTCATTTGAGAAGACGCACCACTGTCCAAGAACCATACCGATACCATCACACTTGAAACCAAGCATGCGATAAATGAAAATCAAGCTCAAACTACGAGGCTAAGGCCTCTCTAGCTGCAGATCCAACAACTTGCTTATTTTTCTTCTTCTGCGGCAATCTATGGCATCTCCATACTCAACTTTGATGTTTCTAAGTTTATCCTTGATCGCCATTCCACCAACTCAAAACTCAACCACTTCTGATCTACAATTCGTGAGAACAAAGTATTTCTTGTACAGAGATGGATTGTATGGGCATTCACCGGATATCTCACCTTCCAAAAGATGGATGAATCCAAAGGCTACCTGGCCCAATTACAGACTTTGCCTGAAGAAATAAAATGTAAACACTTTCTGAATAATAGATTTGATGATCAATCCTCGCTTTGATATCTTATAGAAATTTTTCTACAAATCAACCAGCTTCGATACCATGTAGAAATTTTGAATAATAAACACTTATTCATAGAGATTATCCCGATTATACACTATTGCGGAATACATGCACAATACATAATCTCCTCTACGTTGATCATCAATTTAACAACATCAAAAACAATGAAACATCAATAGCATGCACACATTAACACAGTATGTAACTCGGGGAAAGCATACAACTGAAAACCCCACACTATCTATAAATTATAATGATTGAGAACATGTAACAATACATAGTACAATACTCCTCACAAGTATCCAGCACTATCTCCACATGTTACACAAAAAACTAGCTCACATCCGAACAAGTCACAGGTTCAAATCTCCTCCGCTGCTCTGCCTGCCTCCACTGCACAATCCTGCAAGAGAATCACGTGAGCACAAGCTACAATTGCCTTGATATTGGCCCACACTGTGCAATCCTCATTTTCATTATTCAAATCCATGCATTGTGCAAATCTCATGCACAACTGAGAGAAATCTCAACCTCTAACACCTGTATCCACTGAACTGTACATGCACTGAGTTAACTGATGTGTTCTTCAGTTGCTTTATGAGTTAATAATTAGTGAACTAATTAATATTTAATTCACACAACTCATCACTAGTCTATTTGCAGTTAGACTAATTACAACTAGTTTAACCAATTCAAACTGAACACAACTCCATCAACTCCACAATCAACTCCACCAAACTCAACCACATGAGTTCTAATTGAAGTCCTCCATGCAATAGCTCAACTAACCCACAAGAAAAGCATATTTCCTTCTGACAACTACATGTGCCACATCCGTAGCTCGAACTGAAGTGCTCCAAGAGAATAAGATAATGTTTAGAGTCCAAATATTACTAAGGGCTAATAATATTGGACTGTTTCTATTTTTAGCCTGGGAGTCTAAAAATAGACTCTGATCACTCTGTTGTGAACAAAAAATAGAAGTCCATCTATTTTTCCAAACATGACCAATCATCCATAAATAGCATCCTGCAACTCATAGACCATGATCCATATGTCTAAAATTAGACATAGTCTATAAAATAGGATTTGTGCCAAAAATAGCCTGCGGGACCACTTTGTGAAGGCGACTCCTTTCCACTAAGCTCCATCATCTTGTTTCATTTTCAACAACCCTCCCTTGCTACATCGGGTGAGACCTTAGTCTGCGCTCTGCAGGCTGTTGCCGAAAGGGCCGGTAGCTGCGGGATTTGTTTGGCTAATAACTCTTTGGAACCTGGGTCAAGGCCCAATAAGCCAACAAATGGTTCCGTTGCCGGGACCAGGATCTACCTATGGGATGTCTGATGTCTGAACACAGGAACCCTACAAAGAAAGAACTTGAAGATTGGTTGGATCATAAGCTGCACAAGTTCGTGGTATAGCAAAATAAAAAACCCGCAAATATGAAAGGAAAGGTGGCTAGATTGCTACATGTACACGGAAATCCATGAGATATTTTTCGCATCCTTCTCGACAGAGCTGTATGAATGGATCGCGAGGCTAGCTGAAAATGTGGGAAGGTGAAGACTTGATCACCCAATAGTGTGGACTCCAGAGCTAGTGCGCAGGCTAGAAGCATCTGAAGATAAGATCGCTAGGGCGGTAGATCGTTGGCTGGATCGGGTAATAGGGGGTTCATCACTGAGTTCGTGATAGACACCACTATAAGTTACAGCAAAGTGGAAAGGAATTTTCTCGAAGGACCACAGGGTAAGTACATCAAATCATTGAATACTTGGATTAAAACGTTGTTATGTGAGAAATGGGTTATGTGAATCCATTGATGTCTGGGGTAATACAGAGTGGAAGAGGTTACTGAGGGATCGAAGGATTAGAAAATAGTCCTCTGATTTCACGGTCACGAGAAAGCAAAGAGTAGCTCGCTGGGTTCTCTCTGAGAAGTGCGGTTTGGTTGATAAACTAGTGCATTCCAATGTTACCACATCCACCAACACCATCGCCCACTTCACCTACACCTACCCCGCCTTCATCAACCACATCTCCACCTACCCCACCTCCACCACCTCCAACAGTTGGAATGGTGAATGCGATCAAGTTTCCTGTATTTAAGGGCATAGGAAACGAGGCGCTAGATCAGTTCTGATTTGTGGCAAAGGCAGTATGGGAATCCCAAGGCATTATGGATGATAACATTAAAAAGTCAAATTTGGTGAGCATGCTGCAGGATCGTGCGATGACATGGTATATAAAGCACTCTAGCGATCATCCAAATGCTAGAATAACGGAGATCAAGAATGCATTGAACAAAGAATTTAGCTGACCAAAATTGGAGATGCAGTCGATCGTTGGGTTCAAATGTGATGCTTCCAGGTGAAACTCCATGGGATCTAGATTAGAGATTGAAGAGTACGATCCGTGAGGCTAACATGTCGCTGATGGATGTGCAGCACTGTGCGTGATTTGTGGCAACCTTGACACCGCATCTGAGGATGGCGCTGTCACAACAAAATATCTCAACCCAAGATAAAGCATTGGAGATGACGATGAGGTTGCATGAAACTGCAATGCAGGATCCAGGGTTGGGAGTTCAACAGTTCCACCCGCAACTACAAAAACTATGCTTAGAAATGCAAAGCTTGAAGCAAGAAAGGGCGCCCCGACCAAAGGCGCATACATAAGTAGGATGCATAAAATGCAAAGGTCAAGGTCACGAAAAAGGCCATTGCCCTGTATTCACGAATTATCTGGTGGGAGGGGGGTCGATAGCATTAAGGTTGGAGGTACAAGCAAGACCAAGTGCAGTGCCTGCCCTATGGTGTGCGGTCTATCAAGTAGGAGGAAAGCACGCAACAGAAAACTACTACCTGTTGCAGAAGTATACCAAGACTTCGCCGTATTGCAACTTTTGTAGGTAAGTAGGTCACGATGAGTGAATTTGTCTAAGCTATGAGCTAATGATGGAGAGGACCCCAACCTATCGAATGCAGACTGAGGCGCGGGATTTCGACCCAGCCATGGGGCCCCGCAGGGGATTCCAAGGACGCAGACGAGGAAGAGGAATGGGGCTTGGACGGGGCCACAGACAACTAATTTGTTATAATTACGGCAAACCAGGGCATTACGCTTGCGATTGTACTAACCCTACGAGAATCTCGTGTCCATATTGTGAGCATTTTGACCATGAAATGGTAGATTGTTTGACGCTAATTGCCTAGATGCATGAAAAGGGGGTATTACAACCCACTCCAACTCAAAATGTCCAAATGATGAAGTCGGAATCACATGAAGAGGACCCCAGCATAAACATGGTACTAAGGAGCGACACAGCTACAGGGGGAGATGCGCTGAAATAGTCTGCAGAAGATGAGAGGGGTCTCGATGCCCCTACAAGGGAACCTAACTTTGAGATGGAACAGGTGAAGAAGAAGGCTAAGGAAGCTCAGAAGAGCTTCACAAAAGTCTCTACTCTAGGTAGAAGGGATCCAATTGAGTTGGGAATGGATCCCTCTATGCTTACCACATTTTTAGAGACATCTATGAAGTTGCTGCACGATAATAGAGTCGTTAAAGGACTGCAAGAGATGATCACTAAGTGTCTAGGGTCAGGGGAGCCACACGTAGTCTGGAAATTGGGGAAACACGCTCTGTGCACTGGACGAGAGATGTGAATGATGAAGCAAATCGACAGTACGAGATGGACCAGGTCATTTTGGATTTAGGGTCGGATGCGAATGTGTTGCCTAAGCAAACGTGGGAATACATGGGTAGGCCTACACTACAGTGGTCTTTGATTCAACTAAGGATGGAAAACCAACAAAAGATCTTACCGATGGGAAGATTGCAAAGGGTGACAGTGGACATTGAAGGCGTAAGTACGCAAATGAACTTTGAGGTGATATAAATTTTTGATGATAGAAATCCATACCCTACGTTGCTAGGGATAGATTGGGCCACAGACTTGAATGGGGTCATTAACTTAAAGAGACAAAAGATGACATTCGAGAAACAATCTCTACGTGTAGTAGTTCCATTGGACCTTGCCAAATGTGTGTGCTACATTGAACCTGTGCACGAGGAGGACAACGATGATGAACAAGATTGCATCTACCAGATAAGAGAGCAAGACTAGGACCAGGTGAATCCAACAACAGTCAAGAGAATCTCATGGGAGTGTGACAGTTCCTACACATCACATTTGGATGAAGAAATTGAGCGGTGGTAGAACCAATTTCAGGAGGTCACGACACTAAATTGTAAAATGATGATTAGATCGTTGCGACACATAACGTCCCAAGCAAGGGAACTGCCAACCGATGAGGGCACCGCGCGCACAGAGGAAGCTATAGATCACTGTGAAAATATGCGACTAGCACAGACACAACACGATGCTCAACTTGGGGCACTACATGTGACACCCAGGACACCGTGGACCAAGAAGGACCACCAGATACTAAGACCAGTAAGGATGTCGCCGCGAAATTCGTGATTTAGCAAGCTCACAATGGAAGAAAAGGGCAAAGCTGTTACTATTGAAAGTGACGATGAGGAAGAGGAACCTCCAACCTATGTTGAAGAAATAGAACCTGACGAAGAAGGCGAAAAAGATACCCAGCTAGTAAGATTACCCGAGTATGTTCCTCCCAGCAAAGGGAAGGCCAAGGTCCCTACAAATCTGGATGACATTGACACTATACTCATCACCCCGTCCCTCCCTAAAGAGGTTCCGCTGAAAGGAACGACGACCGGCCGCATCTCGACTATGAAGTTTGAAGACTGGGACCTTGCAGATACCAGTAAGTTTCCCCATTTGGTGACCAGTGAGCTAATGAAGCAAAGCATGGAGGGAAATGTTACAACACTTCAGTCAGAGAAATGGATGTGAAAGGTGGAGGAATCTAGTTTACTCTATCTCCTGTCCATTCCACATTTTCAACGGCACCCCATTACAATATTGGTCATCTGACAACTACTCTGTTTGGTACATGACAAATACTTATGGATAGACAAACCCATTCCCATCACGGCCGAACTTATTCACAGGATCACGCAGCTTCCCTGTGAAGGAAGGTACCCCATGGAAATAGTTGCTAGGAGTGGAAATGTGATGATGACAAAAACCTTGAAAAAGAAATACAAATTGGAGAAGAAGCAGTGAGGGTATGTTATTGACAGTATTCTGAACAAAGGGGTTTGCACTACTACCCAGTTGCTGGCAGGAAAAGTGATGCAGAAATGTCACGCCAACAAGGTCAGAGCAATAGTCATCATGCTAGCGGAGCAGTGCGCAGAAGGGGAACGGTTCAATTGGGCGCAGTTCCTCTGCGATGAATTCCTGACCAACTACAAGGAGGTCCAAGTGGAGCGTAAGACCTTCCACTATGCATGGTTTGTTGTTATCCATCATGTTGGTTACAGGTGAACTACACGAGGACAACCAGTTCCCTTCCTTGGACCAGGATTGGCCAGAAGCTCCCAAATATGCATAGCTCAGGGTGACGAGGGACGCTGCAAGAATTTGGGGCATGAAGATTTTCTGGATGCTAATGGAAGCCAACATCCGATAATGGATTATCCAACAACCCCATCTGTCCAACAAGACATACGATAGTGTGAAGAACATCACCGAGCTTAAGGCAGACATGCACCATGTATACATCTAGGTGTGCAAGGACCCAGATCAGACGTGGTCCAAACTTCCCTTCATTTCCATTGACGAGGCTATATTTGGGGTATTGGATACCTAGCCACTAGAATGGTGTGGACCCGAAGTGGTGTGGCGCAACGAGACCACTATCCAAAAACAAAAGGCTGAAGCTAAGCGAGTAGCACAACAAAAGAGAAATGAACAACACACTGTAGAAGTACGGGCGACCTGGGAGGAAACGCATGCTTCTACAGGTAAGGCACTCACAGAAGGGGCTACGACGACAAAGGACGATAGCGGTCCAAATGTGACCATAGAGCCGTCCATGAATACAAGGATGGAGGGAACGATGCCAACCACCACGGATTTTCCCATAAAACGACCGTGGCCGACAGAATGGACGAAGCCGTGGAAGAAGGCCAAGGCATCTAAATGGGACGGAGAACTTACCACATTAACTGAGGGTGACCTAGATGACATAGGGGGCATAGTTCACAAAGTCACCTAGGAAGCAATCAACGAGGCCATGTTAGAGCAACATATTGTGTTGGGGGCACTCCGCACATAGATACGGGAGCTTGGGACATGGGCCTCGTAGCTGAGAACCATTGCTACTCGTGGAGTTACGGGTATGTTAGCTACTGAGCAACTGCTAAAGTCCCAAATGGCTAATACTATCGCACTCCCAGTAGGAGTGGTGATAAAAGAAAATGTGGTGGATAGAGCTGTGGTGGGCTAGCTTACAAGGCTTGGATTAAATTTGGCTACCCTCCAGCGCGAAAGTTTGTACCAGCTCCAGGACAACACAACAATGGAGCTCCGCGCTCGGTAAGGACGTGCAGTATAGGTACTCAGTGAGCAGAGAATTAATAGAATAGTTGAGCCTCCAACGGGACAAAGAGGTAGCACAGAATCAACATTTGGAGCAGCTTGTAGTGGAGGCATGCTTGCGTGCCCCTGAGTTGGAGATTGCGACTGAGTTGCTTGTTGGCATACGAATCCACAAGTTGGCTAGTGGGTTCTACGAAGAAAAGGAGGAGGCCGTGAGGATTCAGGTGGCTCTCAACTTGCAGATCACAAAGCTGACACTCAAAGCACAACCTTCTACACCCCCGGAGGTCACCAAACAATGGAGAGGCATCATTCAATCCATACAGGAAACAATTTCGCGTGCTATGCAGGAGTGCTCCAACGTGTTTGATCAATCACTTATTACGCTCACGTCCCTACAGGAGGATTCAACGTTACAACGGTTGGAAATATAGGCAAAGGAGCTATAACAAGCCTATGATAATGTCAAGGGGACTGCGCAGATGGTTGCTATTATGCAGTGTTTGGCCAAAATGAGCGAGGTTCAGGCTCTTAAGATACAGGCTGACACCGCTTGACAGAAAGCGACAGTGTTAAAGAACGGATCTAGCCTTGGATCGATGAGGCATTCGCGGTTTCCACCACCATCGGGTGAAAGGTGGCCCACATGTAGGCAATATATGCAACCAGACAGGTGATTGAAGCAGATATTGATGCACCACTAGCTCGCGTAGAACGAGTACAACAGAAGGCAGAAGAATTTGTTGCAAGTGCAAGAGAAGCACATAAGTTGCTGCATGACCTTTGTGCAAAGGTTTTTTCACTAGCCGAGTGACTCGGGATGAGTCACGTTGATTGTGTTGGGGGACTGTTGGGTAGCAGAGGATCCACGTAATGGTTTTGGGACCCAAAGTCCACAATTTTGGGAAAGAGTATGGTAAAGACTCCACGAAGTGCGCGGAGCGCGAATTGTAATGAGTCAAGTCAAAGGGTTGTTCGCCCAAGAATAATGTAAAATAATAGGAAGTGAGTCGGCTTGCGCATGGCCCGCGGACCATGGGAATGTATAAATAGAGCAAGGCTCTATGGATAGAAGTAAGTTTTTGAAGAAGTTTTTGTCTTGGATCTTGGTGTTATGGGTTTGTGAAGACAGTATTAGCTGCATCTGTAAGTATGAGTCAAGGGTTTTAGTAGATAGATAGATGCTCTGTAGCTATGTGCACAGAGGCCTGGTAGAGTCCACAACTGTGTGCGCGAACCCCTGTAGCTGAGTGCGCAGGGTAGATTTGGTTGTATTGACGAAAGATTTTAATAAATATAAGTGGTTTTTGAAGTATCGCAGATCTATTGTGGTCTGGTTTATGCATCTGTTATATGAGTTTATATATTTTTATAATCGCATGCACTGGGTTTTATTGTTAAGTTTTTGCTTAAAGACAATAACAAGAAGATAAGATCTATAATAATTTCATTAATAACGAATTACACCCGTGCAGATCTTCGTGATAACAATCCAAAGTGCGTAAGGCAACAGAACGGTTCCCGACCCCTCCAAAACACATCAAGACATCCCAAGAGTGTAGAAACATGGTTCCAGCACCCTCGCCTACTACCTCGAGTGAGACCTCAGTCCGCACTCCGTAGGCTGTTGCCGAAAGGGTCAGTAGCTGCAGGATTTGTTTGGCTAATAACTCTTCTGAACTTGGGTCAGGGACCAATGAGCCAACAATCACCACAAAGATGAATAAGGAGACAAGAAAGTAGGGTGAGTTCCATAAGTGCCCCACACACAACAAAAATGAGTTACGCACCAAGAAGTCATTGGTGGTGGAACTAAAATCTTCAGTGTTAGATTCATGTTATGACTCTGAGCCAGAACATAACAAGGGGAATTACAGGGGGAAGTATATTATTGATGCGTAACCTAGTGCCACTGTTGCCACCACCAAGGTCCAAAATATTGAGCTTGGATATCCGTAGGAGGGGGATAATCTCTTCCACTCAAAGATGTGGGTGGAGAGTTCTCCACCACAATTCATTGTTGATAGTGGAAGCTAAAAGAACATCATATAAAAAACTGCCATTAAGCGGCTGGTGTTAACAGGAAAAGTGTCTACTCAGAACGCCCCTATCCCACTAAGGTGTGACAGTACCTTAGAAACAAGCAAGGAAAAATACTTTCATATTATTCTTTATGAACTATAAATGAAGAGGAATAGGATGAACCAACCTGTGTCTTGCGCTAGTCCTTTGATCCAATCTCTCTCCTCTTTGACAGCTTCCAGCTACCTGCTCCCTTGCTTGCCCAGCTTAACCAAGTTCCTGCAAGATCACAGAAGAGGAAAACTACACAAAGACATGGATTTATATTCATAAATAGCTTAGGATCAGATTTAAGCTAAACATGCAAATATAACAAAACATCATTGATAAACAAGCATGTAGGAGAAGCTAAAATAGTTTTATTGATATAACAAGAAGGTCCAGGAGGAGTTACAACCGATGATTCCTGATCCAGCATCAACCCCCCAGCAAAGGAATCCCCTCTTCACCTCCAACAAAGTATAAATCACCCAATACACTGATCTCTATCTCAAAACCAACAACAATTCTCTGCAATGTACAAAATTCCAGCCTTTGGATCTCTGGGATGAGGGATCCATATATAGATGTATGCAAAGAGGAAGAGTCAGCTTATGATTTGACTAGTGGCCTCTCTCTGTCAGTTCTTGCTTCCACTTGGAGACTGAGAGCCTCTTACTCATCCTTGGTCGAACTTAGTGAGGCAAGTGTCATTGGGGAAGATTCTGGAAGCTTCCATTGTCTGTCCACCTCGCGGAATGACACTGCCATTTGTCATTTCCCGCTCAGTGCACCCTGGTAGTGCATTTAGGTGCGTTGCAATGCACCTAGCTAGTGTACTGGGGCGCTATGCAAAGCAGCTAGCTAGTGGAGCAGCTGAAATGATCCTGATTTGACTAATTCTGAGCAGTTTCTGGTGGAGAACTTCTGGGAGAAGCTGTAATTGGTTGACCTTGTTCCTCTAGGGGTAGGAACAACACTTTTAGGGACATAGGATCCCTTGGTTTATGGACATTTCATGCTTAGAGCTGTAAGGCACAAAAATGTCTATAACAGTTGCCCCCTAAAGTATGAGGTCGTTTATCGGGTGAAATGCTTTATTAGGAGGATCTGAAGTTCTTTCAATGCTGGGAGGAGACCTATAATAAGATACAATACAATACATTATCTTCATACTGTTTTCATGATCTAGCTGAGGCGGGAATTCCCATGCTCAGCTTTATAAATTCATTTTTATGTACACAGGACGGACAATCGTTTGATGGTAGACTGATGATTCTGATGAAGTCATCATCCTTTTGGTAGGATGGTTATCTGTGCTGCAATGCTGTACATGTCAATGTTTTTATTTTTCCTGAATATATATCGCAGCCCGGATGGATGAAACTAGATCTGGGGTCTTCAATCTCGTCCGATCTTCACTCGAAGTACAAGTCGATCCATGTGAGAAATATTTTGAAGTCGAACATGGAAAGACATCGCTTGATTACCAGTCGATGATGTAAACTGTTAACAAGTGTGAGAGGAATCACCGATAATGATGATGACCCTCAAGGTACTGCAGTACAATTCACGTGGTGTGAATAAAGGACTTGGCGTCGAACACCACGCAAAATATTTCGGTCGAAGTTCATTGATGTATACCTGTCGCCGGAAGTGAGAAACTTGCCATTGAGGCACGCAAGCTTCAAAGTACTGAATGGGGTGTTCCTAGATCAACTTCTTGGATAATGAGCTGATGTCGACAATAAGCGATCCGTCAAAGGAGGGCCTTGATGAATCCCACATCAATGACACGGAACGGAGCAAATGATTTTGATGGAGGTGAAAACGATCTGATGATATATGGTTCAGAATGGCGGTCATGAAGGAATGAAGTATAATGTATGGTAGTGGATGGGACACGGGTGACTTCTCTAGATGACTTCTCTTGAACATGTCGGCGACACTTATGTGATGGATTGGTAGCATTTACCCCAAATTTGGATGGTATGACGTGACCATGGTGATGTGACCGGTGAATGAAACAACCCAACCTGACTCAGGCACGTAGTGGAAGTGTCATGTTCAAGAGCGACTTGATACCAATAAAGATTCTTTGAGTTTCTTCCCAATTTTTCCCCAGTCATTGCTGACCAGTACCTCTTTATTTTTGTCAAGCTTGAGGAGGATAACATATGCTTGTTCTATAATTTGCCCTTCGGGCAAACCCATCTCTATGTTTTAATGAGCCTAGCGATAGTGAAACTCGTTCTCGTCTAAAGAAAAGTTTGTCGCTATTAATCTTTTTAACGAGTTTAACGACAAAGATAACTCGGTCCTTTTCATTTTTAGATATTCTGAAAAGGTACGTAAAGGTAACTCCGAAATTCCTTTTTTGTCATCTAAACCCTTAAGTCCGAAAAAGTATAAAACAATACAGAAGGGATGAATTTTTGATAGTTTTAACAAGCCGAACAAAACAAGCGCTCGATCTTTTTGTGCAATAATCCCTCAGGTCCAAAAAGATTAAAATCTAGAGGAGGGATAGCACTTCCGGTTGTTTTAACGAGCTGGAAGGCCAAAACTCGGCAATCTTTTCATATTTTACGAGTCAGTTGAAAATAGCTTAAAGAAGACTCGTCTTTTGAGGAACGAGTGATAAAATGGGTAGCAGCTGATTCAGGTAATGGTTGGAATTTTCCAATCACGGCAGTGTCACAAGGATGGCTAGTGAAATCACTCTTCGCAGTTGTTCCTCAAAATGGGTAAACAATCAAATGGAGGTGAATGATCGGCCAATGGAAAAGTGGAGGTGACGGTGGAAACACGACCAAGGCTTTAATGGCTGAAATCTTCATTCACGGTGGTTATTTACCGGGGAATAGTTCATTTTTTAATGAGCTTAAACGCGGGTGGAAACACTTGCTCATGTCTTATGTTTATTTTTTAACGAGCTTGAACTATGCGCTAAAACTGCTCGATTAGATGGTCTTGTTTCGATTTTTACTATAAATAGCTTTGTCTTTCCAAAGATAGTACTATATCTTCAACTGCTTCATCAAACTAGTTAGAAATGAACAATATTCGCTTGAAAATGAGATTAAAACGCTAATATTTTACTTTGAACTACGTAAAAGCAATCAAAAAGTGTTTTTTACCTCTCATTTTACCATTTCATTTGAACTTGGTTTGTTGGAGCTTTTGAGAGAGCCCTTTCCCCCTTGATTTTCATCAGCTGATTTTGGGAGATTTTGTGGACGATTCTCGGCGCCGTCTGGACCAGGTAGGAGCTAAACCCGAGCTCTTTCATTTCATGGTTTCCTTTTTGCATTCTGTGCTTCATTCCCTGCTTTTCTGAGCCCCTAGGGTTTGATGGGTTCGTTCTGCCATCAACGCACCCTGAGAACATCGAAACCTGCGCTGAATATTGGCCAGTATGAAGGCAGTTTGACATTCAACGCAGGTGGAACACTGCTGCAGGTGCGTTGGGCGCAGAAGGGGAATTTGTTGCACAGTTTTTGATGAAATTTTTTTCCTGTTTCTCATCAAAATCGGGATCTAACTCCTCTCTTGTTTTTTTTTCAGAGATCTCGGAGCAAGATGACCCTTACATGGCGAGAACGAGAAAATGAAGAAGAGGACATGATTGCCCTACATGATCTGGTTACAGTGAACGCGCTGTAGAACTGTGGCTTGCTGAAGTTCTTCCGCATCTCTAGCATGAGACAGCAGATCAACCTACTGCAGTATTTGCTCGATGCTTGGGATCCTGTCAATCAAGTTTTCCAGATAAGGGGCAAAGCTATCCCCTTGACTGCAGTAGACATTTACTTCTTGACTGGTTTGTTGAGGCAGGGTGCCCCCATCTCTTTGTCAGGTTCGGCCCGAGGAGGTGACTCTGTGAGAGATTATGTCTGCCAGTATTGCAGGGAAGGATCTCAGCCGAGTAAAGACGGCAAGATCATCATCTGTGATGTCACTAACAGGTCCCTTAGGTCTATACTGTTTACTTTTGGTAGGATGGATGGTAGTGCGTCTATTCATGTAGCCAATAGGTCCTATATGCAGCATGCCTTGGAATGCCTCCAACCGAAAATATTCAACTGGTGCGATGCAGTACTTCTTGTGATGAAAGAGTAGTTGACCAAGATAAAGGATGGGAGGTTGAAGAACTTTGGGTTCGGTTCTATTTTGATTTCTTTTGCCTTGGGGAAGATACCACTGATGCAGCCGCAGTACATTGCACTCGACTTACCTTCTCCTACTGAACCACATATGCAGAGATGGGTTGACCATATGTCTAGGCATGCTGGCCAGTCTCAGATTTCGTTTTCTGATACCTTCTTTAGGTGTTTTGATCGTCAGGAGATGGTTTATGCCGAGTATCCATATGCTGGTATTGACTTCCGGGGTGATCCAGATTTAGTATTGCCGAATGGCGAGCAGTGGGGTGCTATTGGTAAAATCTTTGACCATATCACTGTTTACTGTTTTTTATTTATAATGTCCTTGTGCTTTATTATATCAAGACTTTAATCAAACTCATGTGTACATGGAGATTTTGGTCCTGTTCGTCCAGTAGTTCGCCTGAGAGTGCCAGCCGTTGCCCCAGCAGGAGAGGCCGTCGGGAGGGTTATTCTTTGTGACCTCGATGTGGCTTAGACTCTCACAGCTGTGCAGGAGCAGGTTGAGAGCCTTACTCTCAGTATTCCAGATGTGAGGATCGACGAGCTACCTTTGCAGTTACAGCGGTATACTACTGGTGTGCCCAGACGATGGACTCATCTCTTACGCATGATCGCACAGGCTGTGACTTGATATCACGAGCATCATTAGACTAGGGTGCCCCCTAGCATTTTGAGTTTTTGGGTCATGTGACCGATTTTGTCTTGGTTACAGAACATTATATGTAAACCATAAACAACTATATATATATTTTGATTTTTGGGGTTTTATTTTGGTTGAGCTATATGATCCACATGTAAAACATTGATGATGTGTTTCATTTTATAAATGTTGCAAATGTCTATCTAACACATAGTTTGCTAATGAGTCAGTTAATGTGTTTAAGTTTATGGAAATATGTTGGTATTGAATAATATCAAATTGTCTTTCCAAAATCTTAACCCTTAGGAACATGCGATAAATAGCTAGGTTTCGGACGGAATATATACCATTGAGTTGTAGTGTTACGAGTTGTGAGTCTAGCCTGACAATTAGTCGGTGTATACCATGGGTGATGGCATCAGAGAGAAGTTCTATCAACGCGCTATACTCAGCGATGTTATTCGTTGATTGACCAATACATACACCTTTGACACTTACTAACTCGCCGCTTGGATCAAAAATGGCCCAGGCTGCGGAGGACAGGTTCCGCGAACTACGACTCGCTCCGTCGGCATATCCAACACATGTCTCCAAAAGGTTTGACATCTGAAATAAATGTAAAAAGGTGGACTACTCGACCAAAACAAACATTTTAGCGAAAACAAAAATATAACAAAAGCATATTGGTCACTATTTAAGCATAGTAATGCTTGAGGTACAACCCATTACGAGGTTGTGCCTGTGGAACTCCATCATAATCCATTAACTCATAGGCTCCTTTTGCCAACACTCGTTTAACAATATAGGGGCCCATCCATAAAGACTTAAATTTACCTGCTCTCAATTTATCGGATTCTTGGTCGTAAAGCAAGACCAAGTCACCTTCTGAGAAGACACGGGGTTTGACATTTTTGTCGAATTGCGCCTTGACTCATTTCTTATGGGTTTCGTTAGCCAAAGCGGCATCACGACGGGTTTCATCCAATTGGATTAATTCCAAGAAATGAGCCTCTTCTTCTGAAGTTCCAGGGAGGAGATCGATTGCGAGTTTAAGAGACGAGATTTCGCACTGGACTGGTAAGACTGCTTCCAGGCCATATACCAGTTGGAATGGTGTGAACCCGGTTGCATTCCTTACCGATGTTCGGTAAGCCCACAAGGCTGAGTACAGGATTAGGTGCCACCTTCTTTTGTGAAATTTGATCACCCTTTGCAACATGCGCTTCAGGACCTTGTTGATTGCTTCAACTTGTCCGTTGGTTTGCGGATAATACGGAGTAGAGCTGTCGTGAGACAATCCTAGTTTGGCAGCTAATTCGAGCATCATGTGATTGCGAAAATGCGATCCATGATCTGTGACTGTAGCCTGTGGTACGCCGAATCTGGCGACTACATGATTGAAAAAGAAAAGGGCAGCTGTTTCACCAGTATTATCTAATGTAGGCATTGCCTCGGCCCATTTGGTAAAATAGTCAACTGTGACTATGATATACCCATGCCCCGCAGTCGAGGTGGGGTTACATGTCATGAAATCGATGCCCCATTTGGCGAACGGCCCAACAGAAACTATTGGCCGTAGAGGTGCGGGTGGTCTTCTGGTTTTGCTATCAAAAATTTGACAAGCATGGCAACTTCTAACTGCGGTTATGCAATCTTTGAACATTGTTGGCTAGAAGTATCCTGCTCGTAAGATTTTTTGTGTTGTAGCATATCCAGATTGATGCCCCCACAGGCTCTTGAATGACACTCATTCAGGAATTTTTCGGCCTCCTCATGGGTGAGGCACCTTCTCAGAACTGTATCGATACCACGACGGTAAAGTGTATCACCGACGATCATGTAGTCTTTTGCTTGGTATCGAATACGTTTTTGTTCAGAGTGTGAGGTATTAGGCCTAAAATTTTGGGTTTGGAGATAAATTATTATATCTCCATACCACTCATTGCTTGTAGATATCAGAAACAAATTTTCATCCACGATTGACTCTTCAGATGTTTCATCGTTGGACGATGATGGGAGATCGCATAATAGTTCCGCAAAAACTAGAGCTTTCTTCGATTTGGATTTTACGAATTCTAGATCAAACTCTTGAAGGATCGCTATCCATTTTGAATATTTGCCCCCCAGCAACTGTCGCGACAATATATAAGTCATGGGGTTGCAATCGGACAGAATGGTAGTTTTCTGAAAGAGGACATAGTGTCGAAATCTTTGTATCGCTTGAACAGCTGCAAGCGCTAGTTTTTCAACGTAAGAATATTTGCTTTCTGTATCATTTAAGTTCTTACTTAAATAATATATAGGATGTTCAATTCCATCAACTTCTTGAACTAAAACCATTGCGATGGTTGTATCTTCTTCAGCCATATACAGGTTAAAATCTCTTTGATAATCGGGGGCGTACATTAAAGATGCTTTCATTAGGGAATCTTTTAAAGCATCAAAGGAAGCTTGCACGACCTGATCCCAAACAAAGGGTACCTCCTTTTTCAAAAGACGTGTATAACCTTTAGCAAGTTCGACATAATTTGGAATGAACCTCCTCAGAAAGTTTGCTTTCCCTTGGAGTTTCTGAATCTGAAGCAAATTTGAAGGTGGAGGCAAATTTATGATTGCCTAGACCTTGCACGGGTCGAGACGAATCCCATCATTGGAGACTACGAAGCCAAGTAAATGACCAGAACTGACGCAAAATACACATTTGTGTGGATTGAGTCGTATCTTGTAGTGTCGGCAACGTAGAAATATCGCTCTTAAATGCTGCGGATGATCAGTGCGCTTTCGCGAATGAGCCGGAAGGTCGTCGAGGTATGGTTGAACGATGTTTTTGATGTCATGGAAGGCATAATTCATCGCCCTCTGAAACATCGCCCCTGCGTTCTTTAAACCAAAGGGTAATTTTCGATATGCGAATGTGCCGCACGGAAAAATGAATGCAGTCTTTGACTGATCCTGCGGGCGGATATTTATTTGAATATACCCGGAAAATCCATCCATGAATGAAAAGATTTTGCATCCGGCACATTCATCAATTATCTGGTCGATGAAGGGTGTAGGGTAGTTGTCTTTTGGACAAGCTTGATTTACATCCCTGTAATCGACACACACTCTAATTGTCCCTTGTTTCTTCATAACAGGGACAATATTCGATACCCAATCGGTTAGAGGAACCGGGTAGATGAAACCAACATGGAGAAGTTTTTCAACTTCTGCCTTAATGGCAGCGGCTTTCTTGGGGTGCACCTGCCTTAGCCGTTGTCTTACTGGTTTAACATCTGGATACATCTTAATTTCGTGTTCAACAATACTCGAGTCGATGCCTGGCATTTCACTGTATGACCAAGAAAAGACATCTCTGAATTCGCGAAAAAGGCCGTTATATATTTCCATTTCTGAAGGAGAACAGCATTTGCCAACATAAATATTCTCTACAACATCTGTTTTAGTCGAGATATTTATAGCTATAGTCTCTTCAGTGTTGGATAATTTTCGCTCGGAATCCACCGTATTTACAGTATTTGAAAGGAAATCAAATACTGATGGATGATAAAGGTCATGTTGAGTCTCTTCTTCACAATCCAGAAGAAGGGAACGATGGTGGGAATCATTCCAAGGTGCTCCTTCAACTACCATAGCTTGGAGAATTCCTTCGTCGGTGACATGCACTTGCGACCAAGGATCTGAAAGAGTACCATATTCTCTAGACCTATCTATCCAAACGCTTGATGATCGTTGATTTGGGTTTGCCTCCCATGCTAGAAACATTGATTGCTATAATATTTCTATTGGGATTGGGGGAAAAACCATTGCATGATCCATGTTGATATCGTTTTCTGAGATCTTTGTTGAAGATATCATATTGCAGGTTCCTATCGATGCTACTTCTGCCAGATTGATTGGAGGTGGAAGAGCGAAAGTTCCCATTAGTATAGGATCTTTTAGTAGGCCTACTCCGATATTCTGAAGCGAATGGGGGCTTCCATGGATCATGGGAATGCTTCCTGTAACTTGAGAACCATTGCGGAGGAAGTTTTGTTGATCGACGATTGTAATCCCTCCTTGAAAGCGAAATGCAATATTTCTAAAATAGGTCGACACAACAGCTGCCATGGCATATATCCATGGTCTTCCTAGTAGGATGTTGTAATCAAGATTCCCATCGATGACTTCAACATCTATTTCTATTGTTTTTCCCCCTAGTTCAACTTTCAAGTTATTTAGGATACCATATGGGGTATATGTCCTTCCGTCAAATGCTTTTAATTTCGTCGAGGATCGCAACAAGGTTGGAGATCCTAAAGTTTTCCAGCAACTCATCGACATAATGCATGTAGGTGCCGCCTCGTCAATAATTGTTCGATGAACAGTTTTGTTGAGGGCTTTCACTTGAACAAGGAAAGCTAGTTGAGCCGGTAACTGAGGATCGTATCCTTTGTGGTCGAAGGATACAAGAGTGGAATCCTTTGGGTCAATCCCACCAATCGCCAATAACAAAGCTTGCCTTTGGGATGGGCAATTTTGTAGTACTTCAAGAGTCGACATAGCGGATGGCGATTGGGCCAAATCTTTCATTATGTTATAATGTTGTGCCGCTCTAGCGCGGGGATTAAATGTCGACTTGTGTACTACTCCCTTTGGCAGTTTTATTGTTAATTCAGGAATGATGGGTGGTACAACTTCTGTCGAAGTTGTTGTCGAACTACTTGGTCGATCTTTATCCTTGTCGTTCGACAGCTGCGGATTCCAATAATATTTGTTCCTTGTCGAGATCAAAGCATCATTCTGCTGTTTCGAAATCGACAACATTAGCACTTGAGACGGGGAAGAATTTCCACTTTCAACTAGATTTGCTCCTGGATTTGGGAACGGATCAGTTAACACAGCTGAGGTTTTCGAACTTTTAAAGAATTTCTTAAGCTCAGCTCTGTGTGGACAATCTGCGGTCCAATGATCCCCATCACATATATAGCATGGATTTTTTGGTTTCCTATTTCCAGGAGGGTTTGAAGAAGATTTTTCAGGTGATGATTCATCCTGTTTCTTCTTCTTCCCTTTGCCTTTCTTCTTGCTTCCTGGTTGTTTGGTTTCTTTGCCCTTATCTATCGACACGGCATTTACTTCCGAAGCAAGAAGTTCGTCTTTTGCATTTTGATCTGAAATCTTACGGGCCTTCTTAGATGTAGCCTTTGTCGATTTCGTGTCTGTTGTGCCAATCATGCCATCGCTGGCGTGAGAGTCATTGTTCGATTTAGGAGGAGGAGGAATTGAGAATTCCGGTCTAGGGGCGTCAGGTATTTTTTTGTAGAGCGTGCCGAACTGAGTATAGTCAAGTCTAGATATTGCGCATGAGCGATAACTTGCTCTTCCATCACGACTCCCCCCTTTGCCAAATCTTCCGTAATGGAAGGTAGTAATGACTTGATAAACCATTCAACTAAGAGATGATCGGGAACGTATGTTTTTACCATCCTACGACGACGTCGCCACTCATGTATATGATCAGATATGTGAGTGGCTGTTGTTTGTTTGAAGTTGGTAAGGACTTCTGTTCCCGTTTCATACCTTATCGGTAATTGAAAATGGGTTAAAAAGGTTGTGGCTAAGGTACTGAAGTTGTCGAACGAAGCTCTAGGCAATTCAATATACCATTTTGCCGCTGGACCCATTAATGTCCTCTGAAAGAGGAGAAGCCTTATCGAATCATCATTTAGGGTGTTTGATGAATACCATAGATGAAATGTCATCACGTGATTCGATGGGTCTTCACCTGGATTTCCATTAAATTTAGGAATATCTGATGGAAGTTTATGCAGAATTGCTGGCCACCAAGGGGTGTAAGCAATTGGATCGTTCGTTAACCGGTTTAAATCGGGTAACTCTAAAGTTGCCACGAATGGTAACTGTTGATTCAAGTTAGGTGAAGCATACCCAGGGTAAGATGGGATTGCCTGAGCAGTTGGTCTTTGCATGCCAGCATAAGGCATTTGATGCTGGTATGACTGATAAGGTTGGTGGACATGACCATTGTAAAATGGTTTATTTTGACTGTTTTGAATGTACGACTGTCCACTGTTCGCAAAGATTTGCTGCTCAAAACCTTGTTATACTTGTTGGAATTGTGGTTGTTGGTATTGCACCAGCCATGGTTGAGAAGCCATGTGCTGTTGCGCTATACTAACCGTTGGACCAAGGTGTGGGGTAATTGTACCCGTCTGGACCTGTGTCGCTCCACTAGTTGGCGATTATGGTTGAGTCACAGGGTCAAGGGGCTGTTGCATTACAACTTGAGAAATCTGAGGTTGACATACAACAGGCAGCGTTTGAACTTGTGAGACCGTCACGATAGCTGGTGTAGTCGGGATATTCGACATAGGTACACATTGTTGCATCGAATACACAACCCTTGGTTGTTGAGGTAGTATAGGTACCCAACCACTTGAGGTAATTCCAGTATAACCTAAATATTGATGTGAACTCCCGTATGGATATCCTCCCGGAGGGGATAATGATAGGGCATACTACCCCCCCATATGGTGGTAATCCGAAACTCAAGGGGATTGTTTGCCCTTGGGGACCAAACTGCCCAAATTGACCTCCAAATGGATCAATTTGTTTTGAATCAACACAAGAGTTTCCGGATATTATTCCGGATGAACAAACAGGAACGGACCAGACTATCGAAATAGCCCCTGAGTGGGCTCCTTCTAGCGATTGAGAGCTAGTTGGGACAGATGGTATGTCGGCGAACATTGTCGGAGTGACGGTAGGGAGTTCTGTTGTTGCTGTGTCAGACGACACAGTCCTAGATGTTGACGGTTGTTCAGACATTTGTAGTCTATCCAAAAGATTACCTAGCGATTCTACAGGAAATTCCACTAGTGATAGACCAACTTTTGATGAAGAAGGAAATAGAGTGACCCCGACTCCAAAGTGCGTTGGAGTACTTGTTTGAGGATCTTCTACAATTTCTTCAATCGCAATTAAACTAGGTGGAAGGGGAAGACCGTCAGGTCTGTAAAATATTTCTTGTGCCGAAGAAGGGGTGGAATCGACAGTGATAGATGTTTGAAGAGCAAGACTCTCCGAACCAGTTGTAGATGGAACTGGCTCGGTAACACAAGTGTTTACTCTCAGACTAGGATCAGTATCACTGTCCTTTTGTGGCTGTTGAACTTCTTCTGTAGGGGCAGGGTTTCCAGAAATGTTTGGAGTAACCGGAATCTCGGATGTTGTTGGAACACTTGTTCTAACTTTAATAGGAGATTTCGAACCAGTTAAACGAGTTCGTTTTGTCCGTACTGGTTTCGATTCCGGAGACAAAGACGGTTGACTCGTAAGCCTCTGCGAACGACGGGGTTTCAATTGAATTTCTTCCACGATTGCGGATTACTTGATCAACTAAAATAAAAAGGGGAATTATGTTTCCAAATTAAATGAATTTTAGACGCTTTTGACACAACTTGTTTTTTCAGTTTTAAAGAGTCGAGAAAAAACAAAAGATGACTCTAGTCTCCTTCGATTTTTAATGAGCCTGAAGTGACAAGTGCTTAGATGGACGTTTTCCATTAAGGAGTCTGAAAAGGAACGAAAGGGACTGCTCTAGAGATCTAGGTAGAGGGAGTACCAAACCAATCGCAAAATTGCAGAATACTTTTTATGGTACGGCAGTCAATCTTCCCAAATGTTGTGTTCGGTGCATTGTGATCAGTAGGGCGACCAATACGGCTTCCTATGGATAAAAGGTTTTTAAGCCTATAGGGGTCTCCCAATATATACTCTATGGTACGAGGGAGCACAAGTCCGTACTGGCACTTATCGTCTCAAAGTGGAGGAATCACCCAACCATCAGTGAGGACAACAGTTACCAGGCTTTACGACGCCGGAATACGTCTCTAGCCTAGACCTCTAAATGTTGTGCGTTAAGTTCCAAAGCGTTGTTAGATTCATTCAATTTATTTTAAGTTGATCTTTCTTAGAAGTTTTCCTTTTGGGATCACCACGAGATGTAGATGAAATTCCTAAAATGCAATCTAAAGATGATAAGCAAGCTTTTATCTCTTTTCAGTATTGAAAATCCTAGCTACAAGGGGAAAAGAAAGACACAATCTTTTCTCAAAGAGCAAAGGGCACACTGTAAATGCACTTTTCCTAAATCAAGCCAAACAGACTATCAATATGCAAATGCACATATGCATGTATTTGTTTTCACTTTCTTAATATTGATGCCTAAAAAGAAAGTTGATGTACAAATCTGAATTTGCTTTCAAGTGAAAAACACAAACAAGCTTCTTTTCGAAATCAAAAGGTAGAGAAGATTACGACACTTTATGATTTTGAAATAAACACTTGTTTCGACTCTAGAAAGTGACAAATTCAAACCAAGGAGAAAAGTAAAAGCATAATCGACTGTCAACAGCAAATAAACTTTCTCCTAAGAACAAAATCGACACTTACGACAGATCTAAATCCAAGGACGACAATATGACTATTCTACTTTTTCAAAGGAAAACTGTAAATGATGTAACAAACACACAAAGAACATTTACAATCTTTTTGTACAAAGGAGGTGGAATTAAGGCAAAGAAAAGGGGTTTTTAAATAGACACAAACTGATCACAGGCTGCAAAATCAGAGACAACATTGAAAAAATGAAGCAAAGAACCTCAGCTGCACAAGGCTAGGCTGATCAGCGCACCTGTTACACAGAGAAACTGAATTGCAGCGCAAGTAGCCCTCTCGGGAACTGCGTTGAAATGTAGAGTCTCTTCACAGTGCATGCGCTGGGGCAGAAACGAGACTTCTATCCAGGTTCTGGGTCACGGTTTGCAGTTTAATCTATGGATTTTGGCCGAGTAAATGCAATCAGTAATGCACAATCAGAGGGTGGATTTAAAGGAGGTCTAAGAGCTATCACAAAGGGTAATCAGATCATTTGTGAATTAGCTGTTCAAATCATAAACAAATCCAGTGAAAGGATTGAAGTAGCATGTGTCTACTTTGCATTTGATAATGGCAAATGCAGTTCGATTGCTACTTCTGTGTTTATGAAACAAACAACAAGAGAAACACAAACAAACTAACTAGACACGATCCCCAGCGGAGTCGCCATTTTGTTAACGGGAAAAGTGTCTACTCAGAACGCCCCTATCCCACTAAGGTGTGACAGTACCTTAGAAACAAGCAAGGAAAACTACTTTCGTATTCTTCTTTATGAACTATAAACGAAGAGGAATAGGATGAACCAACCTGTGTCTTGCGCTAGTCCTTTGATCCAATCTCTCTCCTCTTTGACAGCTTCCAGCTACCTGCTCCCTTGCTTGCCCAACTTCACCAAGTTCCTGCAAGATCACAGAAAAGGAAAACTACACAAAGACATGGATTTATATTCATAAATAGCTTAGGATCAGATTTAAGATAAACATGCAAATATAACAAAACATCATTGATACACAAGCATGTAGGAGAAACTCAAATAGTTTTATTGATATAACAAGAAGGTCTAGGAGGAGTTACAACCGATGATTCCTGATCCAGCATCAACCCCCAGTAAAGGAATCCCCTCTTCACCTCCAACAAAGCATAAATCACCCAATACACTGATCTCTATCTCAAAACCAACAACAATTCTCTGCAATGTACAAAATTCCAGCCTCTGGATCTTTGGGATGAGGGATCCATATATAGATGTATGCAAAGAGGAAGAGTCAGCTTATGATTTGACTAGTGGCCTCTCTCTGTTAGTTCTTGCTTCCACTTGGAGACTGAGAGCCTCTTACTCATCCTTGGTCGAACTCAGTGAGGCAAGTGTCATTGGGGAAGATTCTGGAAGCTTCCATTGTCTGTCCACCTCGCGGAATGACACTGCCATTTGTCATTTCCCGCTCAGCGCACCCTCGTAGTGCATTTAGGTGCGTTGCAACGCACCTAGCTAGTGTACTGGGGTGCTATGCAACGCAGCTAGCTAGTGGAGCAGCTGAAATGATCCTGATTTGACTGATTCGGAGCAATTTCTGGTGGAGAACTTCTGGGAGAAGTTGTAATTGGTTGACCTTGTTCCTCTAGGGGTAGGAACAACACTTTTAGGGACTTAGGATCCCTTGGTTTATGGACATTTCATGCTTAGAGCTGTAAGGCACAAAAATGTCTATAATAGCTGGGCCTATCAGTTTCAAGTCGGTGATGAAGTTTGGCTTTACATTAGCAAGGCAAGGCTTCAAGGTGATGGTAAAAAGATAAAACCAATCCGCTATTGTCCATTTAAAATTCTGGAAATATTGGTAATGATGCTTTCAAGCTTTATTTTCCTTCATATATGAAAATTTATTCTGTTGTTATTGTTGAAAATTTGAGATTGTATGAGCCTCCTTTGATTGAAGATCAAGGAGAAAGTGTACAAATTCCATCAATTGAATATTTTTCTCTAGAATTTCTTGATGAGCTTCAGCGAGACACCATACTTGACAGAAAAACGAGGTCATCAAAGAGGGGAAATGTTGATTATCTTTGAGTGGGTCTGAAAGGTGCAAATCCATCAAAGGCCAAATGGATTGAAGAGGGGAAGGTGAGGGAACAGTGCCCTCATCTGTTCAATAAATGAATACAATATTTTGGGGTCCAACAACTTCTAGTGGGGAGGAGCGATTAGGTGCTCAAAATTATGCTAAAAAATTAAAGTGTCAGAATTTGTTAAACCTAGCTTCAGATCCAAGAGCTTGTCATTCTGATTCCAATGGTGTGAATGAAATTCAAATCAGAGCTTGTATGTAGAAGTTAGAGCATCTCAAAGTTTACGTTTGACTTAGACACGTGGAAGGATTGGATGACATGGTAGGCCCTTCAGCGAATGAGGAGGCACCAAGTGGTAGGTTGCCATTTCCCCCTACATATCGAAATCATAAGTTGTAGGCAGATAATGTTAAAGAATCATCCCCCATGTTATAGATCTAATACCACTTATTATAGCTCTGATAACACTTGTTATAGCTCCGATACCACTTGTTATAGCTTTGATACCACTTGTTATAGATCTAACCCAGAAATATATGATAACAGAAATAAACCCAAGAATACAGGAGGTTATGGAAAAACTATTGGAAATGGCCTGTAGTGCAACTATTTAAAGATGAGGTAGCCACATGGTGGGGATTACTTAACCAAAAGAAGTTTTTCAACCTGCCCGATGAAGAATTTGAAAAATTACTTTTAGACAGATGGTCTCATACCAGAAAACAAGATAAGGAGAAACATGTGGGGCTATTTCATACTGGTATATCCTTATTGCAGGTTCATGGATTGGTTCAGAAAGAGAAGATCATTGTTTCTATAAGTCCGAGTTGCAAGAATAATTTCATCAATGTTAATTTGGCAAAAAAATTGCAAGTTCCTGCAAAACACATTGAGAACACATAGATGGATGATGAGGATGTTCAAGTGTATAAGGGTTTGAAGATTTCTATGGATAAGTATGTGTTGCATGCTGATTTTTATACTTCAAAGATGGATAATATGGATGTTGTTTTAGGATATTCTTGGATGGAATCTATGGGTACTATAAATATTAACGTGCAGAAGAAATTCCTAAAGCTTTGGTATAAAAAGAAGAAAATTACATTACATGATATTTCCATCAATAAACAGGTTGATGTAGAAGATGTTCCAGGAACTGACATATCAGATGATGAGCAGTTGATGGTCGACAATCAAACACAAACAGAGGCTGAAGTAGAAAAGGTTACAGGTGTTGATACATCAGATGATGGCTCAGTAGTGGAAGTAATATTAAAAGATAAGACACCACAACAGGCACCACAACATAATAGTCAGGCTCCAGTAAGGGGTGAATTAAAGAAAAAGCCATCGTGGGTTAAAACTTAAACATATCATCACCCACATCACCCCGCAAGACAACCATCAAGATGGAAACCAATTAGCCACACGGACAACAACCCCCGTAGGACAGATAGAGAGTATCAAAGATCCACCTACTACACATCAACACAGAAGAGCTACCACGGTCAACTTCCATCTCAAGTGAGCGAGGCACCAGCGAGACCGAGGGTTCACCTCTCTCTTGGATGGTTAGATGCATGTGCATGGTACCAGTGGATTACTCTTTTGAGTAGATCTTATTATTTGTGTTCTTCCCATGCTTCGGGGACAAAAAATGCTAAGGGGGGTGGAATGTTATATACCTAGGGGGGATAATATGGGGTAACAAGGGAGGTACCCAAGGTAATAATGTAATAATGGGATGGGCCATAGTAATAAATAAGGTGGTTAACCCATATCATGTAAGGGACCACAAGTAGTTAGTAATAATGTAATGGACCCATGGTATTAGTTTGATGGTATGAGGGAACCATGGTAATGACCCATGGTATTCTATGCATGAGGCCTATATAGAGGCTAGAGACTCCATGTCAAGGAATATTGTATGAACAGGCATATGACTTGTGGAGTGTTCTCCTTCCTTAAGGAGTGAATGTATGGTGTTGCCCTACCTTAAGGGTTTGATATCAATAAAAAAGCATTTCTATATATTTCTGTCTTGTTATATTTGTGTATATTTATATTTTTGGTATCAGATCTATAACAAGTGGTATCAGAGCTATAACAAGTGGTATCAGAGCTATAACAAGTGGTATTAGATCTATAACAAGTGGTATCAGAGCTATAACACCTTGAGCAGAGAAGGGTTGTGATGCGATAAATCACAATCGCACATTAGTTAAGGGAGTGAAGTACAACAAAATCGGCCCCCGACAAGATCAGGATTGCGATGCGATATTGCAATAAAAAATCACAATACTGCATAGTCCTGCATATCCAAGACCATTGATTTTCCACCGATTGTGATATCCTGGATGTGATAATGTTATAGGCTCTGGTTAATACTCCTGTCGGGTCCGTGCACATCGTAGTTGCACATCACTGCTGTGTTCATAGACCATAAGCTTCAGGTCCTTGCCAATTGCGATTTGTGATTCGATCGACATATTATGGCCTGCCGCACGGTGAAATTTTCACCAAGTTAGCAGTTTTTGGGGTTAATTTATAGGATCATGTCGGATGCAGAGAAGATTGTGGAACGAATAGTGGGACAACTAGGAAAAGCCATAACTTCTTCAGTTTTTCACCAAATAGGATGCAAAAAGAGGCTAGATAGCCATTTTTTGAGTATTCTAAACTCATCGAGACATGTTTCAGAGGCATTTGAGAATTGTAAACACACTTTTTTTGTAATTTTGTGAATAATAGAGAGGCCCAAGCATTGGAAGATAGACCAAGGAGACGTAGCCCAAGAGGGGTGAACTGTAGGAATTTACAGGGTAAGTTCCTTAGAAAGAATACCAAAAGGACACCGCTCACAACCAGATCACAGATCAATACACCAGTATTTTTGACGTGGTTAAAACCCTCAAAGAGGGAAACAGTCCACGGCCTGTCCCAACGTGGGTACTACAGGCAATTTATTAATCAAAGAATGAAAATTTACATAAGCTTCTCTCATGCACGGATTACCCGAACAATGACCCTCCATGCGCTTTAAATAGAACTCATGGACCAATCGGGTGTCAAGCCACAGATCAAGTGTCGGTAATACCGATGAGAGAATGAACCGTCGGATCACTACATATCGTGACCGTCGGATTGTAAGTTACAAAATGTACAACGGTAAAGAAACACACTTTACCTAACTCTATACCTAACTCTATACTAGACCAAGTTGAACTTAACTATTTCCTATGTGTCGGAATATCCTAACATCCCCCCTTAAGAACAACTTGGGATAGGATTGAAGGATTTACAAATATGACACAATAGGAGAAGGAAGGAGGCACTAGAGCCTATCCCCCCTTAGTGACAACTTCCTGAACTCCAAGCATATATCGAAGTTTAGTGAACTTCGCCTCTGTGAGAGCCTTTGTGAAGATGTCTGCAACCTGATCATCTGTTGAACAATATTGCACTTCAAGAACATGGTCATGAATGAGCTTTCTGATGAAGTGCATGTGTATTTCAATGTGTTTGCTGCGCTGATGCTGGACTGGATCTTTGCATAGCTGAATGGCACTTTGATTATCACACCAAAGTGTGGTTGGATGCTGCTGCTCAAAGCCAAACTCTGATAGGATCTGACGAAGCCACAAGGCTTCCTTACTAGCTTCCACGGCACCACGATACTTTGCTTCTGCTGACGAAAGAGAAATGGCAGCCTGTTTCTTACAAGCCCATGTAATAGGTCCTGAACCAAGAGTGAAGACATAACCGGCAGTAGACTTCCGATCATCAGGGTCACCAGCCCAATCAGAATCAGTGAAACCAACTAACAGAGGAGCTGCTTTGGCACTGTAATGAATCCCAAACTGTACTGTACCTCGAACATAACGAAGTATTCTTTTAGCTGCTTTCCAATGACTTTCACGGGGGTTTTGCATAAAACGAGCAACAAGGCCAACAACAAAGGAAAGATCAGGACGAGTATGGGTTAAATACAAGAGTTTTCCTACAAGTTGACGGTATAAGGTAGCATCAACTTCAGGAGAAGTACAAGAGACTGAAAGTTTGACTCCAGACTGAAAGGGAGAAGGGGCTGGCTTACAGTCTTCCATGTGAAAATGACGAAGAATATCACAAGCATACTTGGACTGGGAAAGGAAAATACCCTCCTTGGATTGCAAGACTTGAAGACCGAGAAAATAGTGTAAGTGTCCTAAGTCTGTCATTTCAAATTTCTTTTTAAGGCTGGACTTCACATGGTTTATAAGGTTGGGATCACTACCAGTAAGAATAAGATCATCAACATAAAGAACAAGGATGATAAGAGAGTTGCCCACTTTCTTGGTGTAGACAGTATTGTCAGAATGACACCTAGAAAAGCCAGATTCTAAAAGAAAGCTATCCATTTTGGCATACCAAGCCCGAGGAGCTTGCTTGAGGCCATAAAGGGATTTCTTAAGTCGACAAACGAGGCTGGAGTCTGTTTGTATGAAGCCAATGGGTTGTTCCATATAGATTTCTTCCTGCAAGTCCCCATGCAAGAAGGCAGATTTAACATCCATCTGATGGACTTCCCATTTTAAAGAGGCAGCAAGGGAAAGAACAAGGCGGATAGAGTTCATTTTGGCAACAGGGGAGAAGGTTTCAGTGTAGTCAATGCCTTCAACCTGTGAAAAGCCCTTAGCAACGAGACGAGCTTTATGTTTATCAACTTTCCCATCTGGTCCATACTTGGTTCTGTAAACCCATTTACATCTAACAAGTTTGCGTCCCTTTGGTAGAGGAACAAGATCCCATGTATCATTTGTCATCAATGAATGATATTCTTCATTCATAGCTGCTTCCCAATGTGGATGGCCTGAAGCTTCTGCAAAAGTGTCAGGATCATGATTTACTGGAGCTTGAGCCAGTAAAGAAGAGGCTCTTTCAAACTGAGAACGTGTACGTCGCTGATCTGTAGGATCACCGGCAAGATCACCTGCTGCATCCCGAGTAGCACGGACCCATCTTGGAAGTTGAGGATCCTGAGAAGGTGGGGGAGGATTATCATCCTCGCTTTCATCATCTGAAGAAGAAATGTTTTCAAAAGTAGAAGAGATAGGAAGAGGTGGCACATCCGCCGGACTAGGCTCGCAGGCCGATTTATTTTCATCAAATTTTACATCTCTTCTAATGATAACATTTTTGGACTTAAATGGAATAAGTCTATAACCTTTTACATCTTCAGAATATCCAACAAAAGTACATTTCTCACTCTTAGGTTCTAAAGCTTTATGCTTTTCATCTGGAATATGGGCCCATGCTTCACTTCCAAACACACGAAAGTGACTTACATCTGGTTTAATGGAACTCCAAGCTTCTTCTGGAGTGATATTCTCTAGAACCTTAGTAGGAGTGCGATTGATTATATAATTTGCACAATTAATTGCTTCGGCCCAAAAACTAAGACTGAGTCCTTTAGATTGCAGCATACAATTAGCCATTTCCTTTAAGGTGCGATTTTTCCTTTCAGCTACACCATTTTGTTGTGGAGTGTATGGAACAGTATGTTGCATTTGAATTCCATTTTCGGTGCAAAAGTTGATGAATGTGTTTTTAACATATTCTCCACCATTATCAGTTCTTAGCTTAAGAATTTGATGTCCAGATTTTTTTTCAACAAAGGCTTTGAAGGCCAAAAATGTGTTAAATACTTCGCTCTTGAGTTTTAAGAAGTATACCCAAGTGCGTCTGGAGAAATCATCAATGAAAGTTAAGAAGTACTTGCAGCCAGAGAATGAAGCAACAGGAAGAGGACCACATAAATCACTGTGCACAAGCTGTAAAGGGGCTGAGGCGTGCCAAGAGGCACGTTTGTCAAAACTGTCCCGATGATGTTTTCCGAGTACACATCCGGAACAAACACCATCTCTGCAAGATACCATAGGAAGACCTGTCACCATATTTTCTTTACATAGATGCTGAAGGGAGCGATAGTTTAAGTGACCAAATCGCTCATGCCAAAGTTTGCTCACTTCATCATTATGAGCAACAAATACTGAGGGAAGATTTGATGACCCAAAGTTGTGAAACTTATACAACCTTGTGGAATCATCAGCAAGACCAGTAGCTAGAATCTGTTTAGGATCTTTTAGATCCTTGATTACAACATCATGAGGTGAAAATTCAACAATTTTACCTTCACCTGAATGAGTTATCTGATAGACAGATAGAAGGTTGCAGGATAAGGTTGGAACACATAATACATCATTAAACTGACCATTGTCTAGATGAACAGTTCCAGTCCCTACAACATTAAGAGATCTATCATCACCAACATATATATTTTTGGTGTTACAATCATTTAAAGAAGAAAACATGGCTTGGTTTTTGGCCATGTGATAAGAGGCTCCAGAATCAATGAGCCACTCATGAGAATGAGAAGAAGAAGAAGATACATTTAATGCATAACCAGACTGAGATGATTGACAATGACATGCAGAAAGTGCCATTCCGGAAGTTGAAGTTGAAGTAGGCTCCACATGGATGTTATGTTTCTTCATTGCGGCTTCCAAGGCTTCCATCTTCTTAAAGCATTTAGATTCTAAGTGGCCATCTCGATTACAAAAGTTACAATGTCTATCAGTCTTCTTCCATTTGTTTTTATTGGTCTTATCATTTTGCTGAAATGATCTTTCATTTTGAGGCTGAGTTGGTTTAGGACCATTCTTTTGAGGATATGACTTCTTAGGATTCTTTGAATTTGGTTGCTGCTGGGCGGCTAACGCTTTCGTGGAAGAGTTTCCAAGATTAAGAAGACCAAGGTGTAAGAGTTTTTCTTGTTCTCTTATTAAGGAATCACAAAAGGAGTCAAAGGAAGGGGCCTTGTAGTCTTTTCCTTGACAAATGAAAGCTTCCCTTGTAGAATGGAAAGTGGAAACAAATACAGAGTAGGCTGGTCCCAACTTAGTAAGGATGGAATAAATAAGGTTACCATCTTCTTTCTTAACTTTAACACCTTCCAAGAGATATCTAAGGGTCTTGAATTTGGACAAGAAATCTTCAATGCAAGAAAAATTATTAGGATCCAAAGTAAGCAACTCATTTTCAAGTTGATGGGCTCTAATTTCATTTTTAATCCCAAAAACTTTAGCGAGTTTTTCTAATGCTTCATGAGGAGTCTCAAGTTCTGCAATGTGGAATCTAAGATCAGGAGAAATAGACATCCCTATCAAACCACGTGCTTGATCTTGTCTATTTTCCCATTTTGCATCCTTGTCTTCATCTTTGGGTTTCTTCTCTTGGTCTATGGCTATTTTGAAGAGACCTTTACTTCTAAGTAAATCTTCCATGTAGGCTACCCATTGGAAGTAGTTAGTGCTGTCAAGAATGACTTGGCATGGACTTTCCATTTTTTTTAAAAAAAAATGAAGCTTAATATGTTGAAAGTAAGTGTTCCAATGGATAGATCTCGAAAAAATAGGTGGTTTTAAAAAAAACGGCTCTGAAAAAGGCTTCCGGATGAAGAAGTTATGGCTTTTTGAAAAAAAATTGTTGACGTTGCTGGCAAAGTGCGCGAATGTGCGGGAATAAAAAAATCCGCCCCCACAAAATGGAGACTTGAACCCAAGACCTCTACTCTCTTAAAATAGCTTTGAACCAATTGATCTATACAAAAAATTTGAGAGAGAGAGAGAGAGAGAGAGGGGGGGGGGCCTTGGTTTGCGTGCTTGCCTTGAGAAAGCTCTTTTTCCCTACAAAACACAAAACACAAAACCCAACACGAATATGCAAAGAAAAAAGAACCTTGCGGCTCGAAGTTAGCTTTAGCCAAAAAACTAGAAATTTTAAAAAAAAATCTCAAAGTTAGCTTTAGCCGAAAAAATAAATATTTTTCTCAATGTTTCTGATTTTCCGAGATCACACTAAGGTGCAGGGAAAAGAGCATACGCATTAGAAAAATCCTTCCTTTCTGTTTCTGATTTGCCCAGATCGCACAAAGTCGCAGGGCAAAGAGAATACGTAGAAATGAAAGGTATAGATCCGGTTAAAAAAAAGGGTAAATAAACCGAAACCGAAATAAGCAGAGAGAAAATAACAGTAAACTGCAAAAAACACTGTATACCTCCCGATCTGAAAAATGACGCAGCTAGGGCTACCGGAAACCTTTTCGCGTGAAACGAAAGGGGTTCCTCACTGGAATAGATGGTCCGAACGCAACAGAGCAGTCCTCTCGGCCCGAAAGCAGTCAGAAACAACAGATCTAGTAAATGACAACCGCATGTAGTTCTACCGGCTTCAGATTTGGATCACCAACGGACGCGTCCCTCAAATAGCTCTGATACCATGTAGGAATTTACAGGGTAAGTTCCTCAGAAAGAATACCAAAAGGACACCGCTCACAACCAGATCACAGATCAATACACCAGTATTTTTGACGTGGTTAAAACCCTCAAAGAGGGAAACAGTCCATGGCCTGTCCCAACGTGGGTACTACAGGCAATTTATTAATCAAAGAATGAAAATTTACATAAGCTTCTCTCATGCACGGATTACCCGAACAATGACCCTCCATGTGCTTTAAATAGAACTCATGGACCAATCGGGTGTCAAGCCACAGATCAAGTGTCGGTAATACCGAGGAGAGAATGAACCGTCGGATCACTACATATCGTGACCGTCGGATTGTAAGTTACAAAATGTACAACGGTAAAGAAACACACTTTACCTAACTCTATACCTAACTCTATACTAGACCAAGTTGAACTTAACTATTTCCTATGTGTCGGAATATCCTAACATGAACTCATCAAATCTCTGTGTTGTGTGTTGAATTTTGAGGTTTTTTGCTATAATTTTTATGTTGTTCAACATATATTTTATTTTAAATTGTTTATAACATTTACATAAGAAACTCTGATGGGAATCAGTTAATTAAGAAAAAATGGTGAATCCTTAAGCACTTGATAAGCAAATGATAAGCATCTTGAGTTTTATTCTGAATGGATAATTAGCACAACATTACTAATCTGCTCCATTTCAGATGAAGATCACCTACTTGAGGATTTATTTTTGTTTATGTTCTAGGACCGTCCTCGTATAGACAAGGCATCATGATTCTATCTCTCCATATTTTCTATTTCATCTCCTCCGACAGCAAGGATGAGACTATTTGATCAAACTGCAAGGCAGTTGCATTGCTACCTATTACAACAACCAGACTATCCAACGACTTTGATAGAGAACACAACAAACTCATGCACTTATCTTCATCTAAAATTTTAATATCAACAGATAATAATTGGCTTACCGCAATATTAAATGCGTTTAGATGCTCTATCACTGAGTCTCCATCTTTCATCCTCATTTTATACAACTTTTTCCGTAGGAACAATTTATTCACCAGAGAATTAGATTGGCACAAATTCCCTAACTTGTCCCACAAAGCCTTCGCCAAAGCTTCCCTTGATACATTCAACAATGTTGAATCCGAGGCACACAATCGTATTGTGCTCTTTCCCTTCCGATCTAACTGCACCCAGTCTTCATCTGACATTGTTGTTGTTTTAGTGCCTAGATCTACTGTGATCCACTAATATTTATCCACCTACAAATCCCCCATCTTCAGTTTCCACAAATCAAAACTCTAACCATTAAATTTCATGATCTCTATCTTTCCACTATTTTCCACCGTCTTTCACCACAAGAATCGATCCCGCAGATCTCCCACTGAACAAGGTCTACCATAGGCCCACAAAAAACCCCTCAGAAGAAAAGACGTCCCCTTGAAGCCAAAAAAACTCTGATATGAAATCTGGGTTTTAACCCCGTACATAAATTACCTGCATAAAAATTCTAAAAATTAGAATATAAACAATGGCTATAGCATAAAACATAAAAACATATATACACAAATATTTTCCCTTGGATCCTAAAATTGGGATAACTAGATTGCTTTTTCATTATATTCCTTTCAATGTTTCAATACATATATATACATGGCGAAGCATCCATAAACCCCAATCCATTAACCCTCGATTAGAACATAATCGTAGTTCCCTTGACTGGATCTACAAAATACCGTGGACAAAAAACCATCATGCCAAAAATCACATGCAAAATCCATGCACAAAGCCATAGGTAGGTTCGCCAACGTAATAAAGGGTCCAAAATAAGAATTTCATGGGGCACTGCCCTGAACCCCGAACAGGGGGGACAACCACCCCCCTTCTATGCTCAGTGAAACATACAAGTGGAAATATCACCCGCCCTGTGATCCTCCCATGCTATGGTAGTCATGGAAAGAATATAACACACACCCAACAATGTGCTGATGTAGATATACCATTCAGCTCAAATGCATAATATCTCACCCAATGCTGAACTTGTTTCTTAGTACCTGTAGGAAAATACACCAACCAAGACTCTTCATGCACTTCCTTATTCAAGCAACACTTATCCACTAGGTAAGGGTTTAGATAACTATAAATAGATCTAGGGTCAATCAAAATAAAAACAACTTAATCACAAAGCTTACCTTCCATCTTGATAATAGATGCATGATGATCACCCTTTCTATTATCCAATGTTGCATAAATTTGAGGAATACTCTGTCTAACATCCCCAACTATGGATTCCTCATGAGAACTATAAATCTGAGGTCTTCCACTCTAATGTTTTGGATAATTTCTTCTTCTATGATCCTTGCCACAAGTCCAACACTGCAAATGCTTCCTGCCATCACCCTTGCTTTGCTCTTCAAACTGAAATCCCTATCCTCTATCAGCTGCATTGAATTTCCTATACATTGTCACATTTTCCTTGTTACATGAATCCTAAGGTATTCCTCACTTCTTATTCTATTTTCCTTTAGTCTTGTCATTACCTTCCAACCCTACTTAGGCTTTGACTTATTCTTATACTGCCCATAACAATGTTTCAACTTCACAATTACTTCCTCCAATGTCTAAGGTTCATCATATTTTATCCAATCTTTAAATGCTAATGGAAATCCACTAACGAATCTTTGAACATTCATTTTATCATCATTAAGATATGTTACATACCTCCATAGCTCCAAGCACTTAGCCATGTACTCTTCATCTATCATAGATTCCATATTCAACTTGTAGAACTCCTTAGCTTTACCGTCAAAGAATCTTTTTGACAAATATTTAATTCTGAAGAGTCTCTTGAATTCATTCCAACTCAACTCCTCTCTTTTGATGCCTCTGAGATGCTTCACATCTTCCCATCAAATGTTTCATTTTCCCTTGAGATTGAAATTAACTATCTATACTTTCATATTATTTGTATGATCATGCGACTCAAAGAACTTCTTCATTCCAAGAAACCATGCTTATTGATACTTTGATTTCTTCAGCTCTCCATTAAAGGTAGGAGGCTTGGATTTCTTAAACTCATAGAGAAAGTACTAATTATCACTCTTCTTGTAAATATGATAATGATGATGACCATTATATCTCTCAGATAAAGAACTAAAATAGAACCCATAATCACTACCTCTCCTATCAGGTTTATCCATCCATCTTCCACCTCTAACCATGCCATTGTTGTCCAACCTATGATCTATATGAGACCTACTGCCATATGCTCCATTAGTAATTTCCTTCTGCCCATAACTAATTTTTGGTTGCTACTATCTGCAAATATGAAAATCTATAAAGGATGACTGCATTGACCTCTGCTTGTTTTTCCTATGCTTTGACAAGTCTTTCCTATGACTGAATGATTCTGCTGTTATCTATTTTGCAACTTCTGATCTTTGAATTTAAACTTCTCAAGTTATCTACTATGTCAGGGGAGTACTGACCTTTGTGTTTCTTGTTTGATCTATAAGGAGAGTCGCGTGAACTATAATTCACCATTTTTCTTGTCATCTCTGATCTTCTACTTCCTGCACACATGCCACGTAAGATAAAGCAAATATAAACATAATCAACATACCTTATTGAAGTTCAGGGGAGGCTATCTCATCTACACAATCAATCTGGGTTAGCACAAAACGCACACACACACACACACACACACACACACAAACGGATATATATATATATATATATATATATATATATATATATATATATATATATATATATATATATATATATATATATATATGAAATCAACATATCAATCATCTGAACATCAACATCATTAACCTCTACATGATGAAAAAACTACAACAATGACCATCACGAAAAATAACCAACATGAATGTATGACAAACACATCGACAACTAACATGCATACATAACAATCACTTCCCACCAATCCAATCTAAGTATTTGAACCCGGAAGCCCTGATACCACCCTGTGGTATCATCTTTCACCCAAAGAGAACAAAAATCCACTTTTTATACCACCCTGTAACAACACCCTCTCATATTTACCCAATTTGATCAGCCTGCCATGGTAAACATGAGATGAAGAGTTGCTATGACATGACCTGACCTCCCAACTTTAGTTAAGGAGGTGAGGTCAAAAAAATGACCACAAACTGACAAAGTATAACATCCCTCATGGCTACAAGACTCTTAGGGGCCAAAGAACCACCCCATGTGGCCAAACCCTAATTTGGGTATCCTTTTCATTGACCTAGAACCCAAACTACCTGCATGCCAAGGCCTAGGCATGGTTATAGGTCTCCAACCGCATGCACGACACTGCATCTATGTGATTGTGACCCAGCTTGCCCAATTTAGAGGGTGTGGTCCCGAGATCTAAGCAAAAATTCCAGGAAAGCCTCCAAACCACTACCCAAAACTACCTGAAACTTTCTAGAATCATTATTGACATCACTAAAAAGACAACCATTCAAACCTAAATCAAGAACTTTACCTGGACTTCCTAGAACACACTAGACATTTCATTAATCCTGTGGAAAACATGTAAGCTACATGTCATGAATTTATATATGGTCATATTAGTCTAATATTCACCTAAGAATAACCAAGAAGTCTCTACGACCTCTCCACATAGTTACAACAACACTCAATAGTCCATACCTTCATCAAATAATCAATAGTTCAACAATTCATGACATGATCCATAGGTAATACTAATCATATAATCAACATATAAATAGAAAATAACCATCATATAGACCATGGAAATTCAGACATAATATCACCAACATAATCACTACAAATATACATGCATCGCAATAAAGAATAACCCTTATTAATATGTGAAAATATAAACCATATTAGGGACTTTCACATACCACCTGACCTTAGATTGGGCTGAACCAAATATCTATTTAATCCAATCATCCCCAAACCCTATTGCAAACATGAATGTAGCATCTCATGGATTAAACCAAAAAAGAACCAAACCAGGGCTTCCAGACACCAAACCAACTCAACCCTCAACAATAGTGGTTCCACCTCCACAATGAGACTTCACTAACACCAACTAGATTGGTCTCTACCCAAGTTGTTGAGGGCTCCAAGAACTAGTAATTCAACCCAAAACCTTCTAGGGCTATAGATCATTTTTCTAACCCAGCTCGAGGGACTAGTAACTAAACCCACCAAGGGCTCCAAAGAATTTCTCCCTACCTAGGCTCTAATACTAGTAACTCAACCCAATATGTTCCAAGGCTTCCAGAGAATTTGTTCCAACCCACATCAATAAGGAATTGTTGATGCATGGAAATTTTTTGGCTCAACATGTGAGAAATTTCCTGGCCAGATTCTCAATTAAGCTCTCTTCCATTGCAATGGCAATCCTAACTAGTTCAAATGGGTTTATAGTTACCCATGTCTTAGAACTATCCGAAGGTAACCTAGTCTAAGTTAGTATGTACAATATGCACAAAGACAACCTTCTGTGTGTTTATGAGTGATGGTTATTACGATTAACAAGATGAAAGGTAGAAAGGAATCATTTATATGATATCATTTAGGTTAGATGATCCTTAATGATTTGACAGAAATAAGGGCTCAGTCACGCCACTATGAGGCTTGCTCCTTCTCAAGGAGTCTTGAAAAATAAAAGAAACAAATGCAACTAGTTTTATGAAAATAAGAGGAAATCTATTTTGACTAAGCATAGCATAACCTTGTTCTTAATCAAGAGCTAAATTTGTCCTAATTAGAGGGTAAGAAATGTGTTTGACATTAGGATGAATATTCACTTGCGAATCCCAAAGCAATTTGTAGATCTACGGATGCTTTTTAGTACAAATGTGAATAAATTTATTCTACTAGAAAACTATCAAGACAACCCTATTCACATACCTAAGATGAGTTATGAAATGAGTTCAACATAAGGAGATAAATTTCTATTCTCAACTTGATGTAAGATGACACAAGAATAATTGATAAATATAAATAAAAAATTATTGATCTTTATCAACAAGTTCCCATGAGTTCATTTATGACCCTGCATATTGTCGAAATATAATCCTAACATCTACATTTATTTTTTAGCCTAAGTATCCTTGACTTAGCCACATGCACTAAAAATCATGTTCACACTTGGTTTTTGGTAAACTAGCTTGGTGGACCAACTTTCCCTTGTTTTTTGCCTTTAAAAGCTTAATATTATGTAAATATTGGTCCAACCACTTTCCTAAACCATTTATACATCTAAGTGCATGTTCACACCTAACCACACCTCATCCACTTGAATTATTTGAGGATTGGTGCCCCACATGAAGATTCCCACTTAAATTAAGGGATTTGGTCCCCCAGACCATTTTAGCATGTTTTAAAGTTTCCTTCCTTGGGAAATGTGCCCCTCCTCATGATTTCCTCATGGATGATAGTTGGAATAGGTTTTCTTGTGTCATTGTTGCTATTTTAGGCCTCCCTTTAGCTTTTCTTAGCCTTTTCTAGTTTTTTACTAGTTTTTTCCTAGTTTTCTAGATTCAACAATTTCTATATCACCACCTCCCTTTGGGATTAGAGGTTTGGTTGCTCATGTATTAATATTGTTCATTAATTTAATACATTTATTTTATGGAGCAAATTCTTTCTGTCCTCTCTTGAATATCAACAAATCACTTGTGTTTAATTTAACTAGAATTCTAGATGTATCGGAGTTTCTGCAGGAATTCTACATGGTATCGGAGCTAGTTCAAATCTAGTGGATTGTACATGGTTTTATTTGGAGGTATAGATCATCAAGAGGTGCAGCAAGAAGAAATGGATTATCTCTCTCAGCCCAATAAACTCATTCTAAATCCTTTCAATTACTTTGAATGGAAGACAAAGATTACTCTGCTCCTCCAAAGAAAAGGGCTTTACAGGGGAACAATGGGAACTGAGACTGAACCGACTTCTGTAGCGCAGAAGATCAAGTATTTCAATGAATTGGATGAAACAATTGGGCTGATATGCCTATCAATTTCCAGAGAAACTCCTCTTTCATGTTAGCGGAGCCATTAGGTTAGATGATCCTTAATGATTTGACAGAAATAAGGGCTCAGTCACGCCACTATGAGGCTTGCTCCTTCTCAAGGAGTCTTGAAAAATAAAAGAAACAAATGCAACTAGTTTTATGAAAATAAGAGGAAATCTATTTTGACTAAGCATAGCATAACCTTGTTCTTAATCAAGAGCTAAATTTGTCCTAATTAGAGGGTAAGAAATGTGTTTGACATTAGGATGAATATTCACTTGCGAATCCCAAAGCAATTTGTAGATCTACGGATGCTTTTTAGTACAAATGTGAATAAATTTATTCTACTAGAAAACTATCAAGACAACCCTATTCACATACCTAAGATGAGTTATGAAATGAGTTCAACATAAGGAGATAAATTTCTATTCTCAACTTGATGTAAGATGACACAAGAATAATTGATAAATATAAATAAAAAATTATTGATCTTTATCAACAAGTTCCCATGAGTTCATTTATGACCCTGCATATTGTCGAAATATAATCCTAACATCTACATTTATTTTTTAGCCTAAGTATCCTTGACTTAGCCACATGCACTAAAAATCATGTTCACACTTGGTTTTTGGTAAACTAGCTTGGTGGACCAACTTTCCCTTGTTTTTTGCCTTTAAAGGCTTAATATTATGTAAATATTGGTCCAACCACTTTCCTAAACCATTTATACATCTAAGTGCATGTTCACACCTAACCACACCTCATCCACTTGAATTATTTGAGGATTGGTGCCCCACATGAAGATTCCCACTTAAATCAAGGGATTTGGTCCCCCAGACCATTTTAGCATGTTTTAAAGTTTCCTTCCTTGGGAAATGTGCCCCTCCTCATGATTTCCTCATGGATGATAGTTGGAATAGGTTTTCTTGAGTCATTGTTGCTATTTTAGGCCTCCCTTTAGCTTTTCTTAGCCTTTTCTAGTTTTTTACTAGTTTTTTCCTAGTTTTCTAGATTCAACAATTTCTATATAACCACCTCCCTTTGGGATTAGAGGTTTGGTTGCTCATGTATTAATATTGTTCATTAATTTAATACATTTATTTTATGGAGCAAATTCTTTCTGTCCTCTCTTGAATATCAACAAATCACTTGTGTTTAATTTAACTAGAATTCTAGATGTATCGGAGTTTCTGCAGGAATTCTACATGGTATCGGAGCTAGTTCAAATCTAGTGGATTGTACATGGTTTTATTTGGAGGTATAGATCATCAAGAGGTGCAGCAAGAAGAAATGGATTATCTCTCTCAGCCCACTAAACTCATTCTAAATCCTTTCAATTACTTTGAATGGAAGACAAAGATTACTCTGCTCCTCCAAAGAAAAGGGCTTTACAGGGGAACAATGGGAACTGAGACTGAACCGACTTCTGCAGCGCAGAAGATCAAGTATTTCAATGAATTGGATGAAACAATTGGGCTGATATGCCTATCAATTTCCAGAGAAACTCCTCTTTCATGTTAGCGGAGCCATTACTCTCGATGCGGTCTGGACCACATTGGAAGGACTATTTGGCAAGGAGGATGAAATGAGAGTGCATCAACTGGAGAATCAACTCATATCCCTTAGTCCAATTCATTTCAGCAACCTGAAAGAATAATTCACCAAGTTTAAATCCCTCCTCATTGAACTTGATGCATGTGGAGTCAAGAAAGAGGAAGATCAACTCATCCTTTCGATTCTCTCGAAATTAGACCCTAAATATTCCATATTTGTATCGTCTTTTCAAGCATCTAAATTGACTCCGGAAAAATGGAAAATGCCTCCATTGAAGGAACTCATTGCAGCATTGAATCAAGAGAAAGCTAAGTTATTGCAAATGGGTGCCATCAAGCATTCAAAGAACCAAGCACTTGCGGCTACTGATGCTCCAAAGAGCAGTGGAAGAGACAAGCAAAAAGGGAAGGGTAAATTTAATGGATCGAAGAAGGAGAGACCCATACAATCTTCAGAGAGCTCTTCTTTGCCTAAGGTTAAGAAGAAGAAGGAAATAACACTGTGCAACTACTATTCCAAATGTTTTCATCTCGAAGAAAATTGCATGAGGAAAACAATCGATGAGATGGCTAAGCAATTGCAGCAACACCATCTCACCATGCTCGAGAATGAAAAGAAGAAGGATGATAACAAAACGGTAGATGGTGCTGGAAATAATACTGAGAGGGGGGGTGAATCAGTATTATCAGATCAATAAAACTTTTCAATTTCATGCTCAGAAACATATACGCGACTTCAGTTAAGTGAACCCGCGTGTACACGCTACTGTGTCTAAAGCAACTAGCGTATATCCAGAGATCTTATAATTCAGTTATCTTAATCTTCAGTAGATGCATCAGAACATTATTAAGCATATTAACAGTAAACAGGTGTAGTATAACAGAACAGAACATCAAACAAGAGCCACACACATGAACACCATGATATAAGGTGGAAACCCAATGTGGGTGAAAACCACCTGCTGCAATTCGTCTCTTTCTTCTTTAATAAGAAACTTCTTTTACAATGTACTGGTGCAGTCCTTTACCAGCACGCAGGCTGCAACCTGCAGAGGGCTACAACCCTCATAGCTCTTGCACTAGCCGATCCATTTACTAGTACGTAGGTGCCAACCCTACAGAAGGCTACAACCTTCACTCGTTTTCCAGCTGCTCCTGGAAGGGAGCTACAACCCCCTTGGCTCTTGTACTGGCTGATATGTTTACCAGTACGTAGGTGCCGGCCTACGATCTTCCCGGGACCACGTTTCATCAATTTTCATACTGGATCCATAAGACAATCATCATTGTAGTACAACCTGCATCATTGATCACTGAAACACTGAAATACTAAAACACTGTCAACAACACAGTCACCAGAACACAGAGCAGAAACAGAACTCTGCAATAACCATCAGACCCATCTGCAACTTCAAATATCAAGCTTTACAATGTACACGCTACTTGGATGAAGCCAACCTGCGTGTATACGCTCTTTTACCAAAGACAACCCGCGTACAGATCTATAAATTCAAACTTAAAACTCCGCAGCTATATCAGACATCAAAACATACCCAGATCATAACAATAAACATGCGTCAATAGATCTAGTCTATCCACAGTCAAACCATAAGAAGATAATCATTCCAAGCCTTGAGATCTCGTTCCATCATTCATCATCCTCCACATGAGTGAAACCTTGGTTCAGATCACCAACCCATAACCAGCACTTGGATCTCACACTACCTCAGGTCTTCACAACTCACACACATTCCATACATCTTTGCCTAATGATCTTCTCCTTATATAGCCTTAGGCCCTTCACAATACCACAGGCCAAAACCATAGCAACACAATACCATCAACCTCGAAACTAGGGATCAACACGTCCGTCGAGACACCATGGTCCAAAACCATAGGCACAACTTCCAAGGAATAACCACCACGGACTAAAGATACACTTTCCACATACACGCTCTTTTACTGAAGCCAACCTGCGTGTACACGCGACTTGGGCTTAACGAACCTACGTGTATGAACTTCCTTGGCATGCTGTACTAAGATTTGTCCTCTGATTAAGTTGCCATCACCTGTACCAACCTCTGAGCACCTGTACCAACCTCTGAGTGAGTTTCCATCAAGGACAACACTTGAATCATAATGCCAACAATCTCCCCCTTTGGGCTTGATGGCAACCACCACACCAAGTCACTCTCCCCCTTTGACATCAAGGGCAAAGGGTGGACCAAGATATTCTCTTCTTTGGTATACCTTCTGCTGTCCATACTCCCCCTGAGTACCTGCTGAAATCTCCAAATGTGCTCCCCCTTTGTGTATGCCAAAGTGTACCAATCTATCCATCCTGCTCTTGCTGAATTGTGCTGTTCATGCTCCCCTTGACTGTAGGCAAGATCTGCAAAAGATGTTCTTCAAGAAGAACAAAGACTTATACATCATAGAAGACCTTCCTATCACCAAAAGACTCAATACAAACATTCATCACCCAACCTAGTGGGGATATACCAATATTGACTCATCCACCTAACCATGTGGAGATACATTAAGAGTTTACTCATGATAATACATGAAAATTACATCATTCATCCCAGGCATAGTGGGGAAACCAACATAGGCCGTTACATGACCTTGACATCATAAGAGAGATATCACAAAAGAAATACATGACATAGTGATAAAAAAAATCTAGACAAAGACTTATGAGAGCCACCAGCAGCATCATGATATGTACCATAAGCATTAGCCTGCAATACCATTCCTTTGATCAAACATCAAGATATATCATTTAGCTTCATAGACTTTATCAACAACCTCTAACCATAATGCCAACAATGCATTATTTGAAGTATATGCTCCCCCTGAGCCTGTGCCATAAGTATCAAGACATTTTCAGACATCCTCAGCAGACTGTAACTGTTAACCAATAGAGCATATACAGGACTGGATCATATCAGACCCCTTTTCTGAGTCTGTCCCCACTGCTTTTTCACAAACTGACATATACGCGACTTTGCAGTGTGAAACTCGCGTATATACGCGGCTTTCCTTCATGAAACTTGCGTATGAGAATTAGAACACTGAAGTTCTATACCTTCAGCTCCCCCTGAGTCTGTTAGGTCTGTGCTGTGTTGAGTACCCTGTGCTGTGCCACATCTTTCTGACTGAACTTCCTTCTTCTTCCATATCTTCAGGCATGTTGATGATTTCTTCTTATCATGAGCTTTGTTCCTGCAATCCTTTGCTCTATGTCCAAGCTTGTTACATGCATAGCATCTTACATGTTTCATATTCCTCCTATAGCAATCAGCAGCTTTGTGGCCAAACATATTGCAAGAAAAGCAATATCCATTAAAGTACCTTGAATGTGATGATCTTTCTGCATGATGGTCTTGAAACCTTCTTCTTCTACATATGGCTGCAACATGTCCAAGATTATGACATACATGGCATTCAACATTATTCATGGGAGGAGAAAAATATTTTCTTTGAGGAGTCTCTTTCCTTGATTGATGATGGGGTTGTCCTTTCATCTCCTTGTAGAGCCTTTCAGATTTTGCATTAGAGATTCTTGTCTTACTTTGTGAACCAGATTCTCCTTCAATAGACTCATGAAAACCAAGACTAGATTTGATAGCAGGGGACCTTTGACTACTAAGAATATCATCCAAGATCTTAGTACTATCTTGAAATCGTAATAGTTTATCTTTTTCTTCTAAGTTAATTTTCAAGATATTTACCTCAACTTGATGTTGTTCTTCTTTTTCCAAGCATTGCTTCTTCAAGGTCTCTTCAGCTTTCTTTCCTTCATCCAAATGATGCCTTAGTTCGAGGATCTCGTTCTCTTGCTCTTTATTCAGCGCTAGCAGCATTTGTCGAATTTTGGATGCACATTCCAACTGATCTTTTAATATGATGATCTCTTCTTTGAGGGCATTCTCCCTTTTGCTAGGTAGATCTTGCTGATCTATGATTTGATCTGATGCTTCATTTGCTTGTCCATCTTCAATCTGAGGTGATTCAGGATCTGAATTCTTGCTTCCACTCAACGGCAGGTTGTCAATGTTCCTTTGAGCTGTCTTCTTCTTCTGACGTGATTTCTGCCCCATTGTTCTATGAATCTCCTTCAAGCGATCAAGCTTCTCTGAAGGACCTGCTCTGATACCAATTGTTGGAAATAATACTGAGAGGGGGGGTGAATCAGTATTATCAGATCAATAAAACTTTTCAATTTCATGCTCAGAAACATATACGCGACTTCAGTTAAGTGAACCCGCGTGTACACGCTACTGTGTCTAAAGCAACTAGCGTATATCCAGAGATCTTATAATTCAGTTATCTTAATCTTCAGTAGATGCATCAGAACATTATTAAGAATATTAATAGTAAACAGGTGTAGTATAACAGAACAGAACATCAAACAAGAGCCACACACATGAACACCATGATATAAGGTGGAACCCAATGTGGGTGAAAACCACCTGCTGCAATTCGTCTCTTTCTTCTTTAATAAGAAACTTCTTTTACAATGTACTGGTGCAGTCCTTTACCAGCACGCAGGCTGCAACCTGCAGAGGGCTACAACCCTCATAGCTCTTGCACTAGCCGATCCGTTTACTAGTACGTAGGTGCCAACCCTACAGAAGGCTACAACCTTCACTCGTTTTCCAGTTGCTCCTGGAAGGGAGCTACAACCCCCTTGGCTCTTGTACTGGCTGATATGTTTACCAGTACGTAGGTGTCGGCCTACGATCTTCCCGGGACCACGTTTCATCAATTTTCATACTAGATCCATAAGACAATCATCATTGTAGTACAACCTGCATCATTGATCACTAAAACACTGAAATACTGAAACACTGTCAACAACACAGTCACCAGAACATAGAGCAGACACAGAACTCTGCAATAACCATCAGACCCATCTGCAACTTCAAATATCAAGCTTTACAATGTACACGCTACTTGGATGAAGCCAACCTGCGTGTATACGCTCTTTTACCAAAGACAACCCGTGTACAGATCTGTAAATTCAAACTTAAAACTCCGCAGCTATATTAGACATCAAAACATACCCAGATCATAACAATAAACATGCGTCAATAGATCTAGTCTATCCACAGTCAAACCATAAGAAGATAATCATTCCAAGCCTTGAGATCTCGTTCCATCATTCATCATCCTCCACATGAGTGAAACCTTGGTTCAGATCACCAACCCATAACCAGCACTTGGATCTCACACTACCTCAGATCTTCACAACTCACACACATTCCATACATCTTTGCCTAATGATCTTCTCCTTATATAGCCTTAGGCCCTTCACAATACCACGGGCCAAAACCATAGCAACACAATACCATCAACCTCGAAACTAGGGATCAACACGTCCGTCGAGACACCATGGTCCAAAACCATAGGCACAACTTCCAAGGAATAACCACCACGGACCAAAGATACGTTTTCCACATACACGCTCTTTTACTGAAGCCAACCTGCGTGTACACGTGACTTGGGCTTAACAAACCTGCGTGTATGAACTTCCTTGGCATGCTGTACTAAGATTTGTCCTCTGATTAAGTTGCCATCACTTGTACCAACCTCTGAGCACCTGTACCAACCTCTGAGTGAGTTGCCATCAAGGACAACACTTGAATCATAATGCCAACAGATGGGAGAGGGAGAGCATGAGATGGTCATGCTTTAATGGCTATCACATCCACTCCATCAGATTGGATCCTTGATTCAGGTGCATCAAACCATATGGCTGCATCAAAAGATGAATTTTCCTCCATTGAAGGAAGCACCAGATTCCCAATTTACTTGGGAGATTCCACACCCGCAAAGGTGTACGGAGAAGGAATTGTAGACCTTGAAGGGGGATGCTTCACAAATGTGCTTCATGTTCCCTCGTTGTCTGAAAATCTTATTTTGATATATCAAATTACTCATTCCGGCTCTGGAAGGAAGGTGGAGTTCACTCCGAACTCTGCAGTGATTACCAACATTTCCACTGGCTCACAGCTTGCACATGGAATTGTAGATCACGGTTCTCGTTTGTATTTCTTATTCCACTTTGTTCCTAAATCTATTTGTACTGTATTTTTGTCACAATCTAATGATATTAGCAGGTTATCGCATGAAATATTTGGCCATCTAAGCTATAAGTACTTGCATCAACTCAGCAAGGAAAACATGGTAGAAGGATTGCACGCTATTAAATTCACGAGCGGTGTATATCAAGGATGCATTCTTGGCAAGCATCCAGAGCAAAAGTTTGATAAAGGGAAGGCATAGAGAGCTTCTTCACCTCTTGGGTTGATTCATAGTGACATCATGGTCCATTCCCACAACATTCAATCAGTAAGGCTCGATATGTACTCACCTTCAGAGATGATTTCTCTCGCTTTACTTGGGTATTCTTTCTGAAATTAAAATTGAAAGTCTTTGAATGCCTTATAGAATTTCAAGCACTTGCTGAGAATGAGTATGGGTGTAAGATTAAGATAATTCGTATAGATAATGGGGGAGAGCATGTCAACAAAGATGTGCAGAAACTTTGTATTGATGCAGGTATATAGCTACAACACACAGTGCCATATACACCACAATAGAGTGGTGTCGCAGAGAGGAAAAACCGGTTGTTAAAAGAGATGGCCAGTTGTATGCTACAGTACAAGTCATTAGCTCCCAAGCTAGTAATTTTGCAACATACATTTAGAACCACATTCCTCACAAAGCACTCAAAGGCACCACTCCATTTGAATGTTGGACTGGTAAGAAACCGAAAGTGTTGCACTTTCGCATTTTTGGTTCACGAGCATGGGCTCACATTCCGACAAATAAGAGGAATTATTTGGAGCCTCAAAGTGTTGAATGTATATTTTTTGGATATCCTGAAAGTGTCAAAGGATATAGATTTCTGGACTCTCACACTGAAAATTTCCTTGTACCTTGAAGTATGAAGTTTGAAGAAGAATCGCTGCATGATTTTTCGGCAAACCCTGCTGAGGAACTGTTTGTTGCCACTATTGAGGAGGAGTCGGAAACTTCTTCGAGCACTTCGAAGCATCCATCAGAGAAGCCTCTTGGATGTAATTCAAAGGATGAGGAGCAAGTCATTTTTGCTCCAACTCAATTGCCAACTTTGGTAGAGAAAACCCTGCAAGATGCGGGTGAACTAGTTGGTGATCATGCAGATGCGAGAAGGACTAGATCACAGTTTTTTGGGGCTCCTCAAGCCCTGGTTGCCACCGAACCATTGCTTCCCATACAGTGATTTATGACACTTGTTTCAGATCCAAAATCACACTCTAAGGCTACTGCAAACCTGCTTTGGGAGGCTGCCATGGATGAAGAGTACTTTTCTTTCATGGAAAACAATGCATGGGACTTGGTTCCACTTTCGAAAGGGAGAAAGCTTGTTCGATGCCGATGGATCTATCGAAAAATATTGCTGCAGATGGTGAGATAAAAATGTACAAAGCTTGACTTGTTGCAAAAGGATGCTCACAGGTACATGGAATAGACTACATAGAGACATTTGAACCTGTTGCAAAAATGGACTCCATTCGACTAGTTTTAGCAATTGTTGCTTCTCGCAGATGGGAAGTTCATCATGTGGATGTGAAGAGTGAATTTCTTCATGGAGATATCAAGGAGGAGATGTATGTGGGGCAGCCATAGGGATACATTCAGAACTCTTCCCTCGTTTTTAGTTTAAAGAAATATTTGTATGGTTTAAAACAAGTTCCCAGAGCCTGGTATGCAAAGTGAATTCTTTCCTGCTTTCCATTCGATTCATTCGATGAAAATTTGATCCGAATGTTTACTTGATGCAACATGATGATTCCATTTTTCTGATAGTAATTTATGTAGATGATTTATTGATGATAGGGAACCTTACCTCAGCTATTGATTCAACAAAATTAGCATTGCACGATTGATTTTCCATGACAGATTTGGGACTATTGCACTACTTTCTCGGTATTGAAGTTTCTCAGTCTACTTCAGGGATTAAGATGGCACAGTATAAGTATGCATCATATCTACTTGTCCACTTTCAGATGACTTCATGCAAGCCAGAAACATCTCCCTTTCTTTCGGGGATCATATTTGAGGATGCGAGTACTACACCTTTGGTTGACAATACACTGTATTGACAGTTGGTTGGGATTTTGTTGTATCTTACTCACACCCAACTTGATGTATCTTTTGCAGTAGGAGTTGGTTCCAGATATATGTAGGAGCCCCATGAGCTTCACTGGAATGTTGCAAAGAGAATCCTCAGATATATGAAAGGTACTTTCAGTTTTGGTATCTTTTATGTTGCAGATTGCCCACTTTCACTGATTGGGTACACAGATTCTGATTGGGCTGGCAATGGTACAGAAGGCAAGTCCACCTCTAGTTATGTTTTCAGCTTTGGTTCAGGGCCTTTTTTTTGGTCTAGCAAGAATGAATCCATGATTTCTTTATCTACGACCGAGGCAAGGTATAGAGGTGCAGTGAATGTAGCTACACAGGCTGTTTGGTTGCAAGGGCTTCTCTCCAAGTTTGGTATTCAGTATCCACTTCCAAATGTCATATTTTGTGAAAATCAAGGGTCCATTCAGATATCGGTTGATCTAGTTCAGAGGTAGAGGACCAAGAACATCGAGATTCACATGCATTACATCCGCGAGCTGATTCGTGACCGAGTCATATCACTGTAGTACTGTCCCACTGAGCAGCAGGTTGTAGAAATCTTCACCAAGTCTTTCACTGCAAGGAAATTTTCAGAACTGAGAGCTATGCTTGGAGTGGTGGAGATAGTTGAGTAGGCCTTCTGGCCACTTAGCCCTTTTTTCCTCTTTTTTTTTTTTTGGGGGGGGGGGGGGGGGTGGTTCCCACGAGGCTTTCCCTCTTTCTTCATTTTATGAGGATATTTTATTTATTGTACCTGCGTACCTAACATGGCATCTTAGCCGGGACTCAGTTTAGATAAGTGAGTTAGGATGAAGTGGGGTCTTGGAATATAATCCTAACATTTACATTTATTTTTTAGCCTATGTATCATTGACTTAGCCACATGCACTGAAAATCATGTTCACACTTGGTTTTTGGTAAACTAGCTCGGTGGACCAACTTTCCCTTTGTTTTTTTCCTTTAAAAGCTTAATATTGTGGAAATATTTGTCCAACCACTTTACTAAACCATTTAGACATCTATGTGCACGTTCACACCTAACCACACCTCATCCACTTGAGTTATTTGAGGATTGGTGCCCCACATGAAGATTTCCACTTAAATCAAGGGATTTGGTCCCCCAAACCATTTTAGCATGTTTTAAAGTTGCATTCCCTGGGAAATGTGCCCCTCCTCATGCTTTCCTCATGGCTGATAGTTTGCATAGGTTTTCTTGAGTCATTGTTGCTATTTTAAGCCTCTCTTTAGCTTTTCTTAGCCTTTTCTAGTTTTTTACTAGTTTTTTCCTAGTTTTCTAGATTCGACAATTTCTGTATAACCACCTCCATTTGGGATTAGAGATTTGGTTGCTCATGTATTACTATTGTTCATTAATTTAATACATTGATTTTATGGAGAAAATTATTTCTCTCCTCTCTTGAATATCAACAAATTACTTGTGTTTAATTTAACTAGAATTCTAGATCTATCGGAGTTTCTGCAAGAATTCTATACATATTCATAAAATTAAGTTAAAAAAATTAGCTTAACTTATAAAAATTGACAAGGTCTATACAAATGTCACATGAATATTGACAGTAACAAGGTTAAAATTAACTTGTTTTGTGAAAGATTATATACCTAAATACATATAAATACAAACAAAGTATGTTTGATTGTTACAATATGAATATGATATATTTTATACATAATGCATATTACATACACAATATATAATGGAGCAACATGTAAGTAATGATATTTATATTACAATCTTTAAAGAAAATATAGCCACAATATTTGCACATGAAGCTTGGTATACACTATTTGAAAATCAAAACTAGTATATATATATATATATATATATATATATATATATATATATATACATTCAAAAAACTTCTTACGATGAGTCGTGCAAAACTCCTCAATATTTAAATAAATAATTTGTCTACAAATGTTCAAAATAAGTGAACTGTACATAAATGCCCATTCAAGTTTCTCTTGTCATGACTTTCGCTCCCCATCAAGTCAATATGAAATCAAACATCTAGTTCAAGTCCCCATTCACTATGTTTCTCATGTCAGTCTCCCTCTTCTTTTGCATGCTAGCTTTGATGTGTTCTTCTCTATCATGCTGCCCCTAACGCTACATTCATGCTAACGCTACTTGTAACGCTGCCTCTTACACTACATTTTCCTATCCTTCCTATGTTGTTGCATTCTAGCCACCCTTCTCTTCCCCTTCTGTTTCCATCTATTTTATGTATCTTTTAAAATAGTTAAAATAATTACAATGAAACTACCCTCACCACTCATCGTTGGAGAAAGAGAATCATATGGTTTCAAATATGTGAGTATCTCATTCTGGTGTGATGCCATGAAAATTTTGTTTTAATTCTAGGGATATTCTTGCTCGAATTTCGTTCCTCAAGAGAATAAATCAATTATGCCATCCAATGTCCATTCTCACCTACAAAACTGAATCACAAAGCATGAAGTTAGTGCATTTAAGGTATCAAAAATCAATAATTAAAATGAGAAAACAAATAATGTAGATATCGACTGGGTATAGTCAATGCGAAGAGGGCTGATGTTTTATAGAGCCAATGTGGAGGAAATTTCAGCCTAAAAGTCACCTCCTAAGCAAAAATAATAAAATAAGAGTTATGAACTTTGGAGGGAAAAGAAGAAAACTAGTTTTGGAATTGTATTTTTGGCTTACCTCCATATAGTTTTACTAAAATTTCATGTGTAGATACTCGTTGGATGCAAAATTAAATTTTGCATCTAATGCGTACCCATTATGCATGCTTTTGAGAAGAGCCTTATTGTTAAAAATTGAAGATACGTCAAAAAATCGTGTTTCAACATGATTTTTTAATGTATCTTCAATTTTTAACAATGTGGGTCTTCTAAAAAGCATGCTTAATGGGCAATTTTTGGATGCATAATTTAATTTCACATCCAACGAGTGTATCCACTTGAAATTTGAGTAAACCTATAAGGAGATAAGCCAAAAATACAATTATAAAAAGTAGTTTTTCTTCCTTTCCCTCCAAAATATTTACATGTACATCTTTTTAGCTTTAATGGATATTTATTGGTTTATATATTATGACATGGAAATTACGTGAAAATTTGATGGGCACTTTTAGGCTAAAATTTCCTCTAATGATGGTGGTTTTAAAACACGAGCCAATGTGTAGGGTTGAAGAGTTGACCATCATGGAACCATCATGGAGGTTGACATTAAATTGAACATTTTGTTGAGAATAATACTCCCTTCTCATTATTTTAAATGTCCCCTTTGTATCATAATAGTTTTTTTTGAATTGTTTTGTGTTTCAAAAGTTTTTGGCATTCGAATATTTTTTAAAGTTTCGGCATGACATAGCTTTGAATCATGTTATATGTCGGTTTATATATGATGTTCAAATAATAATAATATACATAGTAATATACAATGTACATTACTATATATATATATATATATATATATGCACATTATATATATTATGAAAATTATGAAATGTCATAAAGAGGTGTTGATGGTGCTGGACCCGCCAACATGTCAAGGGATCTCCCCGGTAAGAAGTCCCAACTAGACCTTAGATCATTTAGTGTAGGAGTCCCAGCAGTGAGTCATACAATATTGCCTTGACCGCGGTTCCGCACAGAGGCAAGCAAGATGTCCTTGTTTGTAACAAGGGTGTGACTAGCGCAGCAAGCCAAGGAAGGTGCATAAAGGATTTTAACACATAGAAAGTGGAATAAGTGCACCCCTTGGAAACCCATGGAAACACATGGCTTGGAAGGGAACACACGAGAAAAGATACATCACAACTTGGAAGGCAGGTGAACCAATGATCCAAAGTGATGGTTAAACCAACAACACATCTCAATAAGATTCATACATACATATATAGAAAGGTCCATACATACATGCACAAGAAAACATATACATATATCATTAGAGTAACCAAGACAACTAAAATACAATAACAACATATGAATGAAACGTGTTGGCTATGTTATATTAAGAAAGTGGAAGTTCCAGTCATACATACATCCATGTCCAGTTACTAGTCCCGACAACGGAACATTAGAGTCATTGTTGCCTACTCCTCCAAAGAGATATACTACCTCTGCACTATGGAGAAGCCAAGTCTCATTACAATACACTCCAAGATTTCTCTATGTTACACCTATGGGAAGCTTGGCTCTCTAAAAAGTCTCTACAATGAGTTATGAGGTTCTATAAATAGAAAATGATGGGGTGACCCTTGACATTCCCCTTTGTGACTCTTCAGCTGCCCTCATGACTCTTCAATACTACATGGCTGTTATATTCTACTCTCAACACTTGTTCTTTCACTTTTACAAGATGTTACATTACAATCTGCACATGTACCCATGTGAGATAAAACAAGCTTCAGCAAGCCATGCAAGACACTACTATGACTCAGACAACTATGGGAATACCATGTCTTCAACATCCTCATGGTGATCGATGGTGGTGAATTGATGCCAAGCTTGGTAGCATGTGATGGTGTCTATGTGCTCAATGTTGAGATCCTATTGAAAGTGAACTCTCACCTTTGTTGCATCTGAGTACACTGATTTGGCACCTCTTTCCAACTCCTCTGATAACATGTGCATCATAGTCTTGAGTGTAGCCAGACCAGAAACATACTAATGCATAGTGTTTGTGCTAATCTCCAAGTCTGCGTTGGTGGCTACATGCATCATCTCATCAAAGTACATGTCCAAATCCATTTGAATTGGTTATTTGACTTCACCTTGGTGAGTGTGCCAATAAATGGGATCACATGTGTGCACTCAATGACATCCATGCTTCTGAACAACTGTGCATGTGAAGCCTGTGAACTGGTGATGATTTGTGGGAGTTCCTCATAGTTCTGGATTTGACTCCAAATGCATGCCTTCAAATCTACCACCTTTGACTTCATCATCTTTGGAAAGTGAAATAGGGCTTCTTTATACCTCATTGTCCATGTTTACATGTGATTGATAATAGTGTGTAGATTTGACAAGATGTGTGCTCTCCTAGCACAACATTGTTGCCAACCATTGAGATGGACAACTGACTTATGCACGGTATTGAATTTGGAATACAACATTTGCATGATTATTTCGACAGACGATACTTCATCTAGTATCACTCTCCTCAACTCTACTTGAGTGGATGATGTAATCTTTTCTCCTCCCTGCTTGGCCGCTTTTAATCCCTTAGCCATTCGTTCGTTCTTTGCTATCGAGAATTGAACACACTAGTTGGTGGCTTCAGCATATGCTCTCGTAGCATCGGCCAATGCTACTGGATGCTTATGAACATCGGATACGATCACTCATTCTTCAAACTGCATAAGAGATATGTGGACCTCCAGAGTAGGAACTCTATGCGACTGCACAACTCTATGTTGCGACTCATTGGAAGATATGTTGTGCATTCTGCCACTAGACTGTCTTTAAGGATCTCTTGTTTTCCTTGATTTCTTAGGACTTTCTCAACTTTTGGATCTAGTCAATCTTGTGGGGTGACCTCTCGGATATGAGGCATGAGGTCAATACCCTGATTTGACTCTAGCTACACCCTATCCGTATCCATCTGTTCTAACATCTGTTTAATCTCTTGTGTTATGTCCTGCTCCTTCGACTGCTCACCTTGTCTACTATGTGCCAGCTGCGTGGATGAGTCGATAACTTGTATGCCCATAGTTTCATCAATATGTGCATTCTGCCCCTCCTCTTGTGTCTGTCCCTGTTGTGCTTCCTTCTCTCTTCTGTGCAGCTCCTGTTCTTCTTGGAGTTGCTTCTTCAACTCTTGAAGCTCCTTTTTGGTTTCCTCCATCCTTGGTTTCTTTCTTTTCCTTTGTGCATTCCTCTTATCGTGTTTTCGCCTCTTAGCCTCAATCTCCAAAGTTGCTTTCATCATAAGTGGATATACTTTGAACTTGTGGCTTTGTTTGCCTCTGTGTTGTCAACAACCTTTCTCTTTCTTCTCTCATGCGCAAGTATGCTACCCTCTATTGTTTCTTCCCTCTGCTTTGCTAACCACTCTACAACTATGCTGACCAATTCATTGAGCCTAAAGATGTGATAAAAATATCTTGATGGGTCTTCCTCTACCAAAGACATGCCCCGTGGATCCAAGGAAATTGCACTCTCGCACAATGGTTCTTTACCAAGAAATGCAGGTCATACGGATTGAAACTTATGGTGTTGAATGTGAATCTCTTAAACTCCTCCATTTTGGCCACAACATGCTTGAGATTCCATATCTTGTACAACTTGATCTGCAAAGGAAGAGTGTGCTAAGGTGCCTTATTCTTCCTGTGCAGTGTAGCTGACAACCCTGTCAAGATGTGATTCGACACTTCTTGCATGATGAGCTTGTCCATGGAAAACTTCAGGAAAACATGTGGAGGCTTCTCCACGTTATACATTTGTATGAAGGTTCCAAGGGGTGAGGCATACCAATCTACTATGTCGATCAATTCGTCCATTGCTACCTCCGACATGCAAGGTGGATCTTGTTCAAATATCATTTTGTACACTGGGGTGACAATTTAGTGGTCTGAGAACTGTGTGATAACTCCACGAAAGCTGCATTTAGAGAAAAATCTGCAATAAGTGTGCATAGAGGTTTCTGATGTGTCCGTGCCCAACTTAAACCTGGGAACTGCTGAAGGTCACAGATTACATCCAGTATGTATTCAGAACTTTGGGAGGATGCCTAGCTTCTGTCACCTATTCCTTCAACTTGAGAGCCAACATGGTAGACCAGTTGCATGGCCTTCCTTCACTGGCCATTTGGTCCAACGCAATCACCGATCTCTATGGGAAGGTCTCTATGCTCTCTTGGTAGTACAAGAAACATGAAAATATGACCAAGTACTGATATGCCTTCTGCAGTATATTTGTATTGTAAACTACGCTTGGTGTTTTCTTGAACTTAGCTAGCACTTTCACCCAGCTCTTCAAGATATCACTGGAGTTTGTGCTACTGTTGGGTTTGTTGAAGGGTTTCTCCATTCCGATCACTAGCCGTGGAAAGTGGTACATCTCCTGAAAATCCTTCTCCCTAAAGATAGAAAGCTCTATCCCACTAACACTACTCAATTTCATCATCTCAGGATTAGTGTTCGAGACAATCTAGTGGATCATGTCTGCTCATGGAAATGCGAGATACCTACATGCAACTTGGTACAAGCCAAACTTGTGAAGTTAACATAGACCCTACGGTCTTCCAGATCTTCCCCAAATGTGCCTACGAATGTATCATTGATGTCCTTCCATTTCATCTTGATGTCTCTATCTATGAACAATTTGGTGTCTTCGTAAATGGGAAAGCTCATAGACACTTGTTAACCTGCATCTCCAGTTGCACTTCCAACAATGTCCTTTAACCCTACTCTCTTGGAGGCCATTATACATGTACTACTAAGAGATGGCCAAAAACCTGCTATACCTAGAGAGATAGAAACACTCATGGAAAGCAATCTGTGAGTTGAAAACCAAAACAAATTTGAGGACTGTCATGCAACATACCCGGGTGACTGACAAGGAATATTGCTCAATTTTCACTAGGAGGCTGGGATACTGACTACCAAAACCACATGAGGAATAGTCTGAGCTATTCGGAGGTTGATCGACTACTAGAACTGGGCAATGCATAGTCCAACTTGGCCTACTAAGGACTGAAATTGCGCAGTTTCAGTCAGCAATGACATCCAAACCTAGCAAACTGCATTGGGTAGTTTCTGGGGCCAGCAGGGCACTACCTCCCAGAATTACACAATGAAATCCTGGAGGTTGGTGCTAGCCTGATTTGTGAAATTTTTGGGGAGAAGAGAGAGCCTTCACTTTTAAAAATGTGCATTGGTGTCTAGGCAAGGCAAGGTCTAGGCCAAGGCATCCCAGATCCAATGACAGGCGACAAAAAACATGAAAAGCTTTGAATGCATGGCGAGACTGAGTGTAATCAAGAGTGAATGATCATGCATGCAAACAATGAATGCAAGCTTTAGAAAACGGGAAAGCAAGCATGTGTGTGAGACGAGTCATTGCATCGGTGACCATCAGTGAAAAGATAGTTTCATGCATGCAACGACAATGAGATGCAATGAAAAACATAAAACAATGCTTCTACAAGCTAACATGCATTAAAACGACAACAAGCGTTCAACAAGATCGAGCAAACAATAGTCATACAAAGTGAAATAAAAAAAGTGATAGAAAAGCAGCAAATGACATGAAAAGCAGACTTACCCAAAGAAAGTTGAGCTTAATGTGCTGAAGACTCCTAGATGCGATGTGGGATGTCAGAACTCCAACACCGATGTGAGGAATGAGCTTTGTAGTGTCGAATAAGTAGGTTTGAGGCTTATGACACGCATGCCACAAATCTAGGAAAAAGTGACACTTGGAGGGAAGTTTCTAAAATGATCTTTGCATGTAACCTACCACTGCTAAAAATAGATCCCTAAAATCTAGGGATTCTTTTTTCATGTTTCTTTTTACTATTTTTGGAAAACAAGCCCATGCATGCAGGTCAATATTTCTCAGTCCCGGAGGGGATCGGTTGAACTTAAGGCACATGCAGTAGTCTGCAAGCATGGGAAAGGGATTTGTGTAGTTTTTGGGCTGAGCAAGGTTGGTTTTCCCTTAGGAATTATGCCATTTATGGGGTAAATAGGTCACTGCCTCCTAGAATTGGGAAAATATATGGGCTGAATCCCAGTGTCAGGCTGGATTGAGAAATTTCTTGAGGGAGGGCTTCCTAGATGGATTGTGCAATTATGGAGCCCAACAGGTAGCCCACCAGGATTGCACAATTTTTGGAGGGAAGGCTGGTTCCCCTCTATAATTGTGAAATTTTCAGAGGGAACATCTCAGTTAGAGATTTTCCTAAGTCCGGAATGCAAGCCTATGGGTGGGGGGCAAACAGGTTGACATGTATAGGCTGGCAGGCCACTGAAATGCAATTGAAGCCTATGTACTTAGTGAAAAACATGATGCTAAGGATGGTTGGTAGGGAGGCCCAAAAATGAAGCAAAGGTAAAATATTGGAGGGTGGTTGTAGTTGCTACAACAAGAGGCTAAAACCAAAGCCAAAATGGGTCATAGAGAGGTCTCCATTAATTGTAAAAGAAACACCCAAGCCAAAATGGGGGTTGTTGCAGCTATAACATATGGCAAGAGGCTGGGAGAACTAGTTCAATTTGTTTACATAAAAATGAAGAGGGTAATGGGTAACTTGTAAATATGAGAAAATTGTAACTTAAATTTTTTTGTGTAAAAAAAAATTATGATAATTAAATGATAGGAAAATAGATATTCAAAAATACTTTACAATCTATCTTCATCTAGAATAAAATACAATCAAAGCTATGTGAAGAGAATGATTGAGAATTGACAACTTAGCAGCATCTAATACCAATCAAATGGATGCTTTGTTAATATTTAACTTCCTTAACCCAACATCGCTTTGCTGCGAGCGAGCGTCCATGATCCAAATTGGATCCATGAAAAATTATCAGAGTTCTATGACTGTATCAAATCATGACAAACTTCAAAAACTTGTGAACAAAGAGCAATCAGGAAGGACCTCTGGATAGTGGCAGTTTCTAGCCAGCAAGGAACGACGAGGACCTTGGTCAAAGCATGCTGACCGAGGCCCATGGAGACCGCACAGTGGCGCAAAAATAGCAGTTAGGAAGCTTAGATTAGAAAACAGAGGCCGTTTCTAATGCATGGCATCACTGGGATAAACCCCTCGAAATGGAATAGCCCTGGTTACAAGGGAAACCTAAAAACTGTGGGAAAAGTGCTAAACTGAAAGGCAGGTCCCGTGCTCCAAAACCGATGGAATATCAGAGGCATTTCGGGTGGTAAGCGGAATTGTCAGGAGACCTAGCGATGCCATACAGTGAATGACGCATGGCCGGTGGATGAGAGAGAAAACCACTCTCATCACGGGCTAACATTTGACCAAGTCAACCACGCGATAAGAGCGATAACCATAGGATCTAGAGGCCCTAGATCTAACGACGGAGATTGCGCTCGATGGGAAATCAGATTCGGTGGAAGAATAAGATGAGGCAAATAAAGGGTTGAAGTCCAATTTGACCACTGAGTTGGCGAATGAATCATTTCCTTTTGAGGAAGAGCTGGCGCTCAGTTCGTGAAGGGACAAGTGGCCACGTCCCTGTGGAACGTTACACAGTGGTGATGATGTAGAGGCAGGGGATTCCAAGTAGACAACAATAGGTGATCTGAAGAGATGGAAGAGGAAGAAAATAATCATGAGACCGATTGACTTTAAGCCATGAATAGATAGAGAACAAAGAGAAGGGAGGAAAGGAAGACAGTGCAGAAGGGGACAGTGAGACAGAAGCAGAGAAAAAAGAGCCAAGCTGACCAGCAGAGAGGTTCAAGCATTCCCTCAGAGGATATCTGTCGGGATCTAAGTACCAAATTAGACTCATCCCATTAAGACCATTTGAGGTCGAGAATTGGTAAGGGGGAGTTTGTGCACTCTAGTGGCTTGGGAAATCCAAGAACCACCCTACTAAGCATCATCTATTTCAGGAGACTCGAATTGAGCTCCTCATTGTAAAAACTCTGCTTAAAGACACAATAAAAGAAGGCCACCACTGAAAGTTGGACCAGATACATAGCCCAGGAGGATTGGGTGAACTCCTTATTAGCTTTTGTTGTGTTCTGTATTTGCTTACTGTGTTTCTCTTACTATTTGCTAGTGTCTGTGTATTTTGCAATCTTATTGATCACATAGACACACACCAGCACACGTGTCTGTAATACCTTCATTAATTAATTAATTGAGATCACTCACAAGTGATTTTCAGATCAAATGGTATCAGAGCCCTAGGCTGTTAAGGTTAGACAAGCTTGTGCTGGATTTAGCCGTTGAATGCTAACTAGATCAAAGCTCAAATTAGGAGAAGGAGAGTTTGTCAAAACTAATCCTAAAATTGGGAGAGTCTATCCTTGAAAGACAATGTCAGAAGAAGGTTTTGTGGGGCCAGACCCTCAATTCATAGATAGTTTCCTAGCCATAAGGTCCATGGTAGAGGAAATGTATAAGGACTTTAGAAAATATAAGGATGAAGATTCATCAGGCTCCAAACAAGATAAATGAGAATAAGAGTCTTTCCTCCATGACCACTCAAAAGGCAAAGGGAAAGAAGAAAGCTTTCTCACACCTCCTAATAGCCCTGAACATAAAAAGAAGGCATCTTTGATTAAACTAGATGTTAAATTTGATTTACCAATAATGGAGAGTTGAATGCAGAAAAGCTAGAAAATTGGATTAGACAAATTGATGTTTATTGCAGAGTGCTGAGTATTGATTCAGACAAGAGCAAGATTCAGCTAGCAAGCCTACGCCTTGGAGGCACTGCCTTGGTTTGATGGGAAGGAAAGACCCAAGCTGACATGAAGAGACATGGTAAGACTATTTCTGTCTGGAGTGAATTTGTTTCTGCAATCAAAAAACAATTCTATCCATTGGCCTACATGCAATAAGCCATGATGAGCTGGCAAACTCTTCGACAGTTGAAAGGGAAAAGTGTACAAGGATACACCCAAGAATTTAGGAAGAGAGCATTGATTCTAGGAATCTCATTAGACTCACCTGAGACTCTGTTGAAGTACATTGGTGGTCTACATAGCTACATGAGGCACACTATCCTCATGTTTAATCCCACTAGTATAGATGAGGTATCTGTTCAAGCTACTCATCTAGAAGCTAGAGGAAAGAATGGAAGTCCAGAAGTTGGGGGATCATCCCAACCCACTACAAGCAAGAATAAGGAGAAAAGAAAACAGAAATGGAAAGCAAGGAAGGCAAACACTACACAGAAAAGCAAATCCTCATGCACTCACTATAAGAAGGATGGGCATGATGATGAGCACTATTGTATTCTGCATCCGGAGCTGAGACCTAAGAAGTTCAAGGGCAAGAAGAAGAAGACTGGTAAAACTATTCAGAAAGATTTGGGGTCGGACTCAGGAGATGAAACAACCATTGCAGCCACAGGTATAAAAGGTAAGAATTCTGAAGCATCTAATATTAATTTTGCACAATCTACTATTGATGAAGAAAATGAGAGAAAAAGACATGAGCTTTTCCATATTTGAGTTATTTCCAAACATCAAAAGATTGATACTTTGTTTGATAGTGGCTCACAAGTAAATTTAATTTCTGAAGCAACTGTAAAGAAGTTGGGATTACTGATTACACCTCACAAGAAACTATACCCATTTGGATGGTTAAATGATAAATCACAACTAGAAGTGACTAGACAATGCAAACTCAAGTTTTCTTTTGGGTCAGCATTTGTAGATGACGTTGAGTTAGACATAATTCCTTTGGATATATGTGGAATTTTTTTAGGAAGTCCTTACTTATATGACAGAAAAGCTATTTTCTATAGAGCTGAGAACAAGTACCTACTTGTGAAAGATGGAATCGAATACTTTGTAAGAGATCATAAGCTCAAGAATAATTATACTCTCATAAACTCAGGGTAAATGAAACGAATGATAAATTCATGTAAACAATTTTTACTGATGTTTGTAAAGGAAAAGAAACCTGATAAAACCAATGTATTTGAGGGCTGTAATGCTAAACAACAAGATGATTTAGAAAAAGTTGTTTTAGAGTATGATATCTTGTTTCAAGAACCCAAAGGTCTACCACCCAAAAAGGAAATAGTGCATGAAATTAATTTGCAGCAAGATGCTTCATTGCCTAACATTGGAATGTACAGGTTGTCCACTTTAGAGAATGAAGAAATCAAGGAGCAGGTGCAGGAGTTTCTCGAGAAGGGGTTCATTAGACCTAGCACATCACCATGTAGGTCACCAATCGTTTTGGTGAGAAAGAAAGATGGCTCATGGAGAATGTGCATTGATTACCAAGCACTGAATAAGATAACAATAAAAAATTGTTATCCCCTTCCTCGTATAGATGATCTGTTAGATCTTTATTTTTCCAAGTTATACTCGCATAGTGGATATCATCAGGTTAGAGTTGCAGAACAAGATGCATGGAAGACTGCTTTCAAAACAAAGCAGGGATTGTATGAGTGGTTGGTTATGCCTTTTGGCTTAACCAATGCTCCTGCTACTTTCATGAGAATAATGAATGATGTGCTCAGACCTTTTCTTGATGATTTTTTTATTGTATATCTGGATGATATTCTAATATTTAGCAAAACATGGGAAGAACATTTAAAGCATGTTAAGTAGACACTAGATGTTTTGAAAAGAGAAAAACTTTATGTTAAACTCTATAAATGTGAATTTGGCAAAACATCTTTGAATTATTTGGGACATATAGTAGGGGGTGGTGAATTGAAGATAAATCCCTCTAAGGTGGCAGTCATTGTGAATTGACCTAAACCCAAATCTGCTACAGAAGTTAGGAGCTTCTTAGGAGCAGCACAATATTGGAGAAATTTTATTTCTAACTTTTCCTTAATTGCAGTGCCCTTACATGCTTTAACATGATTGAACAAGGTGTTTCAGTGGGGAGGCAAATAGCAGAAAGCCTTCGACACCTTGAAAGAAAAGATTGGTACAACACCAGTGCTAGCACTGCCTGATATTCAAAGACCATTTGGGATACAAATAGATGCCGGTGACTATGCCATGGGAGTAGTGTTGACATAGCATGGTAAACCCATATGTTATCATTCTGAGACATTTAATTCTATAGTAGTTAACTATCCTACATATGATAAATAATTGTATGCACTAGTACAAAGTGTGAAAAAGTGGAAACATTACTTAATGGGCAAAGAGACAGTAATACATACTAATCATCAACCACTTCAATATCTACACTCACAAACTAAGTTGCAGTAATCAAGACACTATAGATGGATGGTTTTTCTACAACAGTTTCATTTAGTCATCAGATATAAAAAGGGCATACACAATAAAGTTGTAGATATGTTATCTATACCCATTATAAATGCATCTACTATACTTAAGCATAATTCTGTGTTACATGAGAGCTACATTAAACAATATGCTCAAGATATAGACTTCAAATATGTATATGCAACTTTAAGTAAAGCAAAACGAGTAGAAGAATTAGATTATCATGTAAAGGACCAACTCCTATATCATTATGGGAAGTTATGCATTCCACAAACTGAAAGAGGAAAGATAATTCGAGAAGCACACACTTCTCTAATATCAGGTCACTTTGGGGTAAGTAAAACAATTGCACAACTGCAAATATTTTGTTATTGGCCAAGAGTGAACGAGACAGTTTCTAGATATGTAAGAGGGTGTACTATATGTGCTAAAAGCAAGCCCAGCAATAGAAAACTAGGCTTGTACACTCCATTACCAGTTCCTTCTCATCCTTGGGAAAGTGTTTCCATGGACTTTGTTGGAGGACTGCCTAAATCTACGAAATGTCATGATTATCTATATGTTGTTGTGGATAGGTCAAGCAAAATGTGTATTTTAATACCTTGTAATAAACAGATTACAGCTGAAAAAACTACAAACTGTTCTTTCAACATATATGTGTTCATTTTGGATTATCCACTTCCATGATATTTGATCAAGACACCTAATTTGTGGGAATGTTTTGGTCCAGCCTGTGGGAACTGATGGACACCAAACTGAAGAAAAGCACAACTTTCCATCCACAAACCGATGGCTGGAGAGAAGTAGTTAACAGGAAAGTGATCCAGTTGCTCAGAGGATATTTCAGTTAGCATCCTAGGCTTTGGGATGAACATTTTTGTTATGTGCAACATGATTACAAACGAGCCAAGAATTCTTCTACAAAGAGATATCCTTTTGAGACTTGTTTTGGTTTCACACCAAGGTATCCTTTGGATTTTTTCTTTGGTAAAGACACCACAGTTGAGGGACAGGACGATGTGGACAGGGCAACTAGGTTCATTGAACAAATCCAAGAGATTCACCTGGCAGTACAGGAAGATCTGGAAAAGAGCCAAGCCAAATACAAGGCAAGGCATGACAAGCATCGGATGGAGCATAGTTTTCAAGTTGGTGACCAAGTTTGGTTGTATATTAGCAAGGACAAAATGCAAGGTGAAGGTAAAAAGCTAAAGCCTTTAAGGTATGTACCTTTCAAGATACTTGAGAAAATTGGTGAGAATGCTTTTCGCCTTGATTTACGATCTTACATGCACATCTACTCAGTCGTGAATGCAGATTTCTTGAGATTATTTGAACCCATGCTAATTGAAGATCTTGAAGAAGAGAGTTAATTGCCTTCTATTGATGACATGTTACCTAAATATCTTAACGAGTTGAGTACACGTAGGGGAGATATTGAGTACCTCAGAGTTAGGCTCAAGGGTTCAAAGCTGAGAAGTGCAAAATGGATAGAGATTGGACAAGTGAGACAATTGTACCCTCACTTAGTCGATGCTTGAAAACCAACTTTTGGTGGTCCAAAAGCTTTTTCATCGGGAAGGCCATGATCCGAATTAGATCCATGAAATATTATCAAAGTTCTATAACTGTATCGAATCATGATAAACTTCAAAAACTTGTGAACAAAGAGTTATCAAGAAGGACCTTTGGACAGTGGCAGTTTGTAGCCAGCATGGAACGACGAGGACCTCGGTCAAAGTGAGCTGACCGAGGCCCATGGAGACTGCGCAGTGGCGCAAAACTAGCAGTTAGGAAGCTTAGATCAGAAAATAGAGGTCGTTTATCGCCGGAAAAAAACCTCGAAATGGAATAGCCCCGAGCACTCGGTCACAAGCAAAACCCGAAAACCATGTGAAAAGCGCTAAACTGAAAGGTGAGTCTCGCACTCAAAAACCGGTGGAATATTGGAGGCATTTCGGGTAGTAAGCGGAATTGTCAGGAGACCTAGTGATGCCATATAGTGAATGACACGTGTCCGATGGATGAGAGAGAAAACCGCTCTCACCACGGACTATGTTCGAGCAAGTCAACCGTGCGATAAGGGCAATAACTGTAGGATTTGGAGGCCCCAGATCTAATGATGGAGACTGTGCCCGATGGGAAACCGGATTTGGTGGAAGAATAAGATGAGGCAAATAAAGGGTTGAAGTCCGATTTGACCATTGAGCTGGCAGATGAGTCATTTCCGTTTGAGGAAGGGACAAGTGGCCACCTCCCTGTGGAACGTTACACAGTGGCGATGACAAAGAGGTAGGGGATTCCAAGTGGACAATAGCATGTGATCCAAAGAGAAAAAATAGGAAGCGAACAATCATGAGACTGATTGGCTTTAAGCCATGAACAGACAGAGAACAAAGAGAAGGGAGGAAAGGAAGACATCGCAAAAGGAGATAGTGAGACAAAAGAATAGAATAGAGAGCCAAGCTGACCAGCAGAGCTAAGGCAACATCGAGCAAACAGAACCAGGTTTGAGAGGTTGAAGCAATCCCTCAGAGGATATCTATCAGGATTTGAGTACCAAATTGGACTCATCCCATTAAGACCAGTTGAGGTCAAGAATTGGTAAGGGGGATTTTGTGCACTCTAGTGGCTTGGGAAATCCAAGAACCACCGTACTAAGCATCATCTATTTTAGGAGACTCGAATTGAGCTCCTCATTGTAAAAACTCTACTTAAAGACACAATAAAAGAAGGCCACCACTGAAATTTGGACCGGAGACGTAGCCCAAGAGGATTGGTTGAATTCCTTATTAAATTTTTTTGTGTTCTGTATTTTCTTACCATGTTTCTCTTACTATTCTCCAGTGTCTGTGTATTTTGCAATCTTATCGATATGTTGCCTAAGATAACATAGACACACACCAGCACACGAGTCTGTAATACCTTCATTACTTAATTAACTGAGATCACTCACAAGTGATTTTCATATCAGTCCATAGCCCTGAAGAAGTTTCCTTAGTATAATGTATTCATTTACCCACTGCCAGCTAGTTTCCATAGCCCCGACGAGTTTACATACACTTCCCACAACTCTCTTTTACCACCCTTTGATATTCAACATAGAGAATTGCTTCTAGTATATAATTTTCAATTGAGTGAAGAGATTGGGTGATGTACAAAGTTATGTAAAAAACACTACACATCATGTCTTTTAATTTGATTTTCATCTTATTATTTTCCTTATTTATTTATCTTTCTATATTTAAACATGACGATTCTGGAAAAAAAGAAATATTGACAAAGAGTATTGAAGAAACCTTTAACTGTTAATGATGAATGAATCAAAATTAGACGGACATGATAAAAATGATTTACATCCTTCAACCTATCTACAAGTTTTAAATATTCTCAACTATCAATATAAACGAGATATAAAATATCAGCATGCCACCTATATTATAACTGAAACAACCAAGACACAAATATGTGGACCTAACTTGTGCAATTTGAAGTGGTGGGATGGGTGGGATTCATCGATTTAAGCTCAAGTTGTCTCTTTCTTCGAAAGGTTGAACTTTTATCACTTGCAAAGAGAAATATCCACCCAAAAGAAAATGAGGATATGAAATCAAACAACACCAAACTAGCACACAAAAGTAATCAAAATGCGCGACAAGAGTAAAGACTCAACCAAAAATGATAAAGCGAAATTATGAGCCAAATGCATTTAGAATTCACAATACAAGATAAAATAAGAGTTTAACATAAAACTTTGATTTGAAATAATGATTATGTCATAATCAAATTGTATTTGTCTTGTGGGATATTAATAAATTTGGCTTCCTTTTGAAAAACCGTAAGGAAGTTATGTTCACAAATTTTAACCAAGATGAGTATTCTTTCTTAATTGATTGATATTGTAAATTCCTCATAATATTACAAGTTTATAAACAAGTAATGATAAGGCTGATAGGTGTGTTTTGATAACGAACAAAAGCAAGAAACTAATTCCCTTATGATTGTGTAATAAGAGGAATATAACTTCTTTTAAAAAGAAAGTTATTCTAGACCTAGATAAACTAATTTCATTCCTATTATATACACTATATACAGATTCTCATGAGTAAAGCTGCTCAAGTGTACGTATATTTCTAGTGTAGCCATCACATCAGTTTTGTTCCTGCAGTCAGAGATATGACTTGCATTAGTAAGCATAGTAGAACAAAATTGTAAGAAACAAAAACAAAATTATGTAGATGTGACCTTAATAAGTTAGAAGAAAAAAAATATGTATATCAACCTTCACTTGAAACAATTAGTCTAAAAATTTTTAGAAGGATCATAGAAATAAGGGTGAATACTTGATACATCTTGAAGATCATTCCAAGGAGAAGAAGTCGACAAGCTTAGTTCAGATGGTATACCTTTAGATGTTGCAGCATGTTGAAGTTGTTAGTAGTATATACATAATTATATAATCTATTGTTATCAAAATGACAAGGAGAACTGGAAGACCTAACACTAGGAAGAAAAGGGATTTCATCGAGACGATTTTTCATAGGATTATGAATATGAAGATCCTTGGAAACCTGATGATCATAAGATACAATGTTGTGTTTATCTATACGATACAATGAAATAGTAGAAAATGAATCTATTGATATATTTAAATAAGGATCTCTTTGTGACGAAGGTATTTCAATAATCTCATCATCAAAAGATTTGTCAAAAATGGCATCCCTTCCTCAAATTGATGTAATTGATCTGATTAAAAATACTGAACAAGAGGAGATAAAGGTGATTGAAAACCATCAAGAATGGATAAAGAATATTTCTCACAAGAAATATGTCCCTCAAAGAAAATGAAATCTATTGAAGGGAGGTTTACATCAGAAATATATATGATATCATTATGGTTTATACTCTGATTGGTGAAAAGGTATGGATATAAGAAATAATGAACTCCATAGTATATCATATTATGCACATCCATATGATTTGCCTCATCATGGATATGTTGTTCAGTGTGGATTAAAGGTACATCTTATGTTAGAATTGAGTCTACTTTAAGAGGAAGATTATCACATTGTTCATAATTCAGTTCTTAGGGTGTAATGGATCCTATCAAGATTGATTGAGATTTATTAGAATGTTCAACAGGATTAATAAATAAATCAATAACATCATGTTCTTCTGTGTGTGATATTTTAGAATTACTGGAAGAATAAACAAGGAACTGGAAACATTTTAATAAATTCTTTTGTGAAGGGGGATCTTTGAGGGGAAAACTAAAACAAAGAGATGTATATCTATTATAAAATTCATCAATCGATTCATTGTCTTGCATCGTGTTGAAGCCTCGAAAATCATTGCTACAACATGGGGGAAAACCACCTAGTATGGACCTTGGTTAGCAGCTCCTTTTCTATTTGGTGTAGTATCTCCTACTGGGGATAATGGGACAATTTCCCAGAAGAGATTTTGATGGTGTTGGTGGGGTGATATATGATGTAATTGGGGAATGATTGAGCTAAGTGTAATCTAATCTAAACTACTAAACACATGCATACATCGTAGTTTAAACAATATTTAACTATAAATATACCTGGGAATTAAAGAAAGTATGTGATCTACAATAATGTCCTATAGCAAATGGTAATAAAGATCATTCAACTGCAATAAGAAGTGAAATCTTTTAACAGTAATCGTTTTGGATAAATACTTAAACAAAACGATTATGAAATATATATCACATATAAAGTCGTTCATGTATTCAGAATAAAGTCAAAGCCAACATCATACAAAATAGTACTAATGCTAAACTGTAATTCATACTTTCACACATAAAACAATTAAAAGAAGAATTATTGTTGGATACATAGATAAAACAAGATCATAAGATAAAAGTACCATATATGACAAGTCCAGCTCATGTGCTTCAACAATATTGACCTAATTTCAATGAATACAACACATTCTAAGAGTACAAAAGTGCATTTCAGTAGAGCATGGTAGATATTTAAGATAAAATAGATCATGTTTCATTCATTCCATCAAAACCTCCTCAAAAGTACATAAGTGCAATGTTTCGAAGAATGTTTATGATAAAATTTCTGGAATCCTCTCTAAATGCATAAGAGGGGTTTAAATACTAAACTATAGGTCCTAAAATAGATTATTAAATAAATATTTGAGGAGGTTTAAATGATCTCCTTCAGATTATGTGAAAAAAAAAAAAACTAAGTGAATAACTCCTTTGAATTCAATCTTTGATATCGCAAATATCTATCATAGGTCTGAATTACGTTAGTTGGATGGTTGTCGATTTTAATTGCCCAGCAAATATAGCGTCTGTCAGTGCTGGCACCACTTTTTGTGTGGATGTTTTTAAGCATCTCAAGGTCATCCACTAGCTGTATGGTTTTACTAAGAACTGCCAGTATGCTTCCGAGTTTAGCTTTCTCATCTATCTGATCACCTCCTCCCTTTCCTTCGTTGCCTGCCTCCACTGTTGCTCTAACTATTTGACATTTGGAAGAAATCTTGGTATGGATTTTGTAACCAGGTTGGCACCATGTATATTTTCATTAATGGCCTCTATTATGTTGTTTATTGCTGCTATTGCGATCGTCGTTGCCCTTTTTGCTTTCTTGAGCCGAGAATCCCAATATGTGAATAAGATGTCTTTATGTGATTCCTCCAGCTTTGACAGATCAACATTTCTCCCATTTTCTAATTCTTGCCAAGTGATAAAGTCAAAAATATTTTTATGGATTTTGTCATACTCAAGTCTCATGTCGACAACTTGGCTTCTTAGCTTATCACTGATCTCGCAATAAGGACTTATTTGCAAGATTTTCTCTCATAGAACTTCCTTTTGCTACATTAATTGGGAGTTAAGACTGGGTGCTTCTTTTATGAACTCATCGATTTGTGGATTGTATTTATACTTCTCGGTTACAACTTGTATCCATGCATCTTTTTCTGCTAGGCTAGCATGATGTTGTATTCGCATCTATTCAAATTCCTGTTGGAGCTGGGCTACTTGTATCTCTGCTTGTTGATTGGATTTCTCCTGAGATAATTGTTGTTCCTGTTAACACCCAGGTTGTTCCCTATGACTCCCAAGGGAATACGGCCGGGGTAACCACTAACCAATCTTTGGATCACAGCTTCTAGCCAAACTGTGATCAGAGAGGGCTCTCTCTTTATGATTTGTCTCTGTTATGATGGTGTTTTAGGCTAGGTATTATGCTCAGGTTTTGTTTTATGTTTTGGTTGAAGGATTTCTTTCAGGGCTTAAGATGTAGTGTTTAGAGAGTAATATATCATTGGGCAATGGAGTCTGGAGTTGTGAAATGTTCTGAAATGCAGGATTGGTGGTGTTTTAACTGCAGGGCCTATTGTGTATCTCAGACAAACAAATTTAATTTGAATAGTGAGGCATGTCAGACAACAGAAAGCAATTAAGAATTTTCTATTAAGCTGGTGAGGTGAAAGTGAAACACATTGCACAGGAGCAAACTTGAATTCCTGTGACAAAGGTTACTGTGAAAGACGTATTCTGAAAGTGCAGCAATTAAGAATTACACTTATCAAGAGTACAGCTGAAGAAAACATTCATTAACAACACAGATTGAACTCAGGGTATCCATTGAATAAATCCTGAAAGTTATCCTTTTTCCTTGTTGCTAAATATTCAAAATTAGAAACATATATGGATTTTAACAAATCAAAAATACATAACATAGAGAGTTACAGGCACTTATTGTATTGTGTAATACACAGGAATCCAACAGTTTTCAACAGACACTAGAACACATTCAACACCTCAAAATCCGAGAAATTCCATCACTTTCTTTATTAAACTTCTGAAAGGATTACAGCATAAGAACTTCTTCAGGAGAAATCAACAACAACCCTTGCAAACTCATGCGAAGGGGACTTTATAGAAGTGTGTATACAAAATATCTCAGGCATTGAGTCATCTGAGAGAGAAAATATCTTCATTACTTCGTACAGAAAGTAGAAAAGAAGTTATTACAGCTTTGAAAGCAGCATAAATGCTCTTTAAGTCTGTCAGAGGATAATTTGACCTTTGGAGGTCATTGAGTCGATTGAACCGCTTTGCTTTGATGCTGGAAAATGCGTCTTTACTTTTTGTCATGCTGTATCTTCTCGGCCCTGCCACCTGTGACTGTGCTTGCTGCTGTGGTGACCGAATGGCTCTGCTGAGTTGGCTCAGCCTTTCATCTTTCCTCTGTATGCTTATCTATCAAAATTCTGCCTGTGTATGATCACTTATAAATTGGACAAAAATTAACATTTACAGGTTCTGGCTTGATAATATCATCTGTGTCAATTTGTTCCAGACTTCCTGTGTGGGCAATTGGTGCTTGACAATTGCCTCTATGGTTTCATCTGCTTCTGTATATTTATAAAAATTTGGAGGCACATCAAACAGATGATTGATCTCGTTCATGATAAAAAATAGGTTGTCCACCCTATTATATAAAGTTTGCCCTGATGCTGGCCCTGATTCTGCTGAAGTGCTGGGCTGTCCTGCAATTTGTCCTGCAGCATAGGCATTGACCCTTTTAGTATAATTTTCAAGGGTAAGCAGTCTTCCCACACTGCTTAGTATGCTGGGGAGGCCTCTGTTTTGCAATACCTGAAACCTGTCCATGAACTTGTTGATTTCAGTCTGCATATCTTGGGTTCTCCTTTCCAATGTTCCAACCAGGTTTCTTAGTGTCAGGACCCTTTTAACCATTGAGATTGTCTCAGTCCTGTGAGCAATTCCCATGGTGGCCAGTTGAGAGCTTGTTCTGTTATTCAAAATGTTGATCATTCTGTTGGCAGCATCAGGCATGTTGCCAAGGCTTGCTCTAGCTCTGTGTATTTCCCTATTTGCCTTTGCAATGAGAGCTGATTGTTCATCTATGGTCTCAATGTACTGCCATTGATTAGTAATGGACTGGCCAATATTGGCCCAAAGGACTGCCTTGAGCTCTACTGTTACCTTATCTAATGTGAGCTCTTTCTCAAGCTCAGTTATCCTCTTCTTTAGAGCTTTTATTTCTTGTTCCTTTTCACCTACATTCTGTTTGCTCTTATCATATCTCTCATTTACTTTAGCCAAAGATTCTTTGGCTTAATTGAGCTCTAACATTTGAGCTTCCAGGACCTGAATTTCATTTTGGAGCTTCTGCATGTCCAGACTATGAGTCTGCTCTGTTGTTGGTGCAGTTGTTGATGTAGTTGGTGCTGTAGGTTCTGTTGGCTGAGGAGGAGGAGCAGTAGTTGGGGCAGCTTCCTCAAGGTTTATGATTTGAGGAGGAGCCTGAGAGGTCTGCCCTTCTTCTCTCTGTTTTAAGGCTGCCTGTAGTGCTGTTTTTGTAGCCTCCGATTCTCCCAGCTTTTCCTGAGTTTGGATCAGCTGCTTATATAGAGATATCAACAAGGTTGTGGCCTGTTGATCATGTCTTTGCTGGGCAACATCATCTGTTTGAGGGTGGATTGTGGCTGGGAGTTTGATCTTTCTCTTCAAGGCTGCCATGTCTGCATCCCTAAATTTTAAGATCTCTTGTATGCCCTTGATGTCTTTGGGATCATGTCCCATCTCTATGATGATGTCCTCCAAGGACCTTATTCTGTTGTCCTTTGCCTAGGATGATGCTCTCTCCAACTCTAGCTGAGAGGCTGTATTGTTGAGGCTATTTTGTAGCCTGTAGTTGTCCAATGTTTGGTCTGCCAAGGAAGCATAGACCATCTCACCCGTTTACTTATGCAGTTCTATCTTATCCATTGGGTGGATATCTTTGGCAAGGACTTCCAGGTTAGTCCTTAAGTAGTCAGAGGTAGATTTGGGATGCACTGTTGTTGGCATAAAATGACTCATGATCATTTTGCCTTCCTGCACATCATATGCAGACATGAGTCTTTGTTGATTGGTGGGAGCCATGTTCAGCAGATGGTTATATAGTTGTATCTTGATGGGCTCATTTCTCCTCTTAATATCTATGAATTGCTGCTTAGTGTTGGGTCCACCTTCCCTTTGCTGATTGGAGGAACTGACTTCTCCTCCCATTGCTCTATCCTGTTCCTGTTGGAAGGAACTTGCTGATGCTTCCCTGCTGGGTGGGCCCATACCAAAGGACTGTCCTATTGGCATTTCTTCCTCTGAGAGGGGATTGATTCTTTGTCTTTTCTCCCCATGAGTTGCTGATGTTGTGAGGGGAGTCTCTCTGTCCCTTTTCCTGCTTGTGTCCTCCTTTTGTGGAGTTTGGAGGATTGATGCCTCAGCTGAAATTTCTTGCCTTGGAGGCACAGTTTGTTCAGTGGATTTAGGGGCTTCCACTGTTTGCTTTTGCTGGACAGGCTATTCCTGCCTTTGTTCTTGTTGTTGTTGCTGTTCCTCTTGCTGCTGCCCTTCTCCCTGCTGCTCCATTTCTTCTTGTTGCTGCACTAGGGTTTCCATTTTCTCTTCGGTCATAGGAGGTGGCTGTTCCACCTGCCTTTCTTTGCCTTTGTTGGCTGTCTGTGGAGGATTCATGGCAGCTGGTTGATGTGTTGTTGAAGGTGAAGAATCTGCTCCAAGTTGTCTTTTGTATGAAAGGGGGACCTTTCCACAAGTTTCTAAGATAGTTTCCTTTTGAATATTTCTGGCCTCTCTTTCTAGCAGCTCCTCACTAGTGATTTCCTCTTCTAAGGTGCCCTCTTCCCAGGTTAATGCATTGGCATACTGCTCAATCTCAGGATGCCTTATGTGAGAATAGGTACCCAATTTGTATCTTATCCTCGTGAGGGAAACAAAGTGATTGGGGTCATAGGGTATCCATTCAAAGCTAGTTTGCAGTTTGAGGGCCTCTAGGATACTGTTTGCCTCTTTCTGCCCCTCCTCTTTTCTGTTGTATAGGAAAAGGCCCAGCTGGCTCCTTACCTTCAACTGTGCCTTCTTGTTCTTGCTTTGGAAGTGGAGGTAGTCGGCATTCCCAAATTTCCTGAAGTATTCAAGGGCAAAAAGCCTCATGGGGACATACCTTGGCAGCCTAAAAGGCTTCAACTCACAGCCATATACTCTGATGACTGTGTGGTTTTGGTAAAAGTACCAATTACCAATGTTGTAGGTTTTGTTCAGATGGAGAATTCTCCTCATGTCATCAGTTAATCTTGGAGGAGGAACATCGTACAATAATGTCATAGCTGGATGTATGAATAAGTCTATAAACTCATAGTATGTGTATGGTGACACAGAGGTGCAGTGAAAGACAGAGGTCCAAAACACAACTGATCTTGGATTCCCCTGGGCATTAAGCTGTTTCAGGGGAATGGAGAAGCTGCCTGGTTGATTAAACAAGAATAGATGGTAAATGAATGAAGTATATCTGAACAGTCTTTCCCTCTTCAGATTCATCAGCTGGTCGTGAATTTTATCTGCAATATATGTGGCATAATCATAATGTACAGCTGGAGGCTTTCCAGGAGAGAATATAGACAGCATTGCCATTATGATTTTATCCACATCCTCCATTCCCTTGAACCCTAGGACATAGCTGATCAAATCCACTAGCATTCTGCCCAATTCATTCAAGTAATGATATCCAATAGGAGGAGTTCTGATGGCTTCAGAGCCTGATTGTACAAACAGTTGGTTGATTTTGATGACTTGGTCATTTGACAACTTATTCCCCTTCTTTATCAAGTTCTGCATGTAGAAGGGGGTTAATGGTTTTGCTGTGTGGAAATGCAGCATCTCATTTATGCTTTCTGGGGTGATATGGAACAGAATTGAGCCTGTAGGGCTGAGGACAGCTCTTTAGCATGGATCATAGCACTCCTGGCATCTGTAGATCAACTCTGGCATGGAATTTACCTGGGGGAGGTTGTAGATGGGCAAGTTTGAATCCCAAATCCCTAGGATATCAGCTCCACTAAGGTGCTGGGCTTTCAACTCATTTAGCATCTGGATATTGTATTTGGAGCCTAATGAAAACCAGTCTAACATTTGATAATCCATATCGCCCAGGGCTTTCCATTCCAACTCCCTATGAGGGGCATTGAGAGGCTTGATGTTTAGTGCAATTGGAGTTTCCATAATCTATTAAGTTTCAGTCTTGCTGGTGAGCTGGCCAAAGTAGGCAGAACAGTACAGAGGCGATTTCTTGCAGTGAAATTGTGAATTTCAGGGACCAGAGGGTGAAATGGGCACACAACAATTGAAATACTGTTTGAATTATGAATAAGGCCAAATGTCTGGTCTCCCTCTGTCCTTTGTAGCAGGTTTTTAATGTGTTAACCAGCTATCTCACGATTGCGCGAGCAGTTTTCAGTTTTTGATAAGAACTCGGGAAATTAAGGCTCAGCTAGTGGTTTTCGAGCTTGTAATTGGAAATAGAGGCTTTACAGAGGGATTTTGCCAGTGAGATTGTGAGTTTTAGTGTTGTTTAGGCCTTCTGAGTAATTTTACAATCAATTGAGGCGTATGGAGGATGAACAACGAGAAATACCTGGCAAACAGCGAGCAGTGGTCGTGAATGTGGGTGGAATTGGTGCTCTGGAGGTCTTCAGGTCGATTCCAGCGGGGTGGCGCAGTTTTGAACGTAAAACACCATGCAGAAGAAGCAGTAGCAAATAAGCAGAAAGTATGAAAAATGCAATTTTTGGCCATAATATGGACTTTTTGGAAATTTGGCACCTTTTCTCTGATGACGTCAGCATGACGTCATAGGGTGGGGTCAAGCTCGGATGACGTCAGCATGACATCATCGGGTGAGGTGGCGAGCTACTATTGGTCCACGGGGTGATGCGGTGGCAGGCACGTTGGCACAGATGCAGACAAAAGTGTTGATGCGATGGCAGGGCGGCGATGACGTGGTCAGGACATGGGACCAGCAAACCGGGCGGTAGGTGCCCGCGGTTACGGTTAAGCACCAACGGTTACGGTTTCTCGGGGCGGTTATGATACGGCCCTGATTTTGTCAGAGGCCGCTCCGAGAGCCCTGATCGGGTGACGCGTGGCCAAGCACTGATGTAACGCAACGTCATTTTCTCGGGCGCTAAATCTCTGTCGTGGGGGCCGCTCCGATATTAAAGAGGACCGTCGGATCACTTGGGTCTGATCCGACGGTTGACGGGAGGGCGATATGATCGCTGGATATGGGTTTTTTATAAGGTTTTCAATGTATTTCAAAGAAATCAAATGCATGCGCCAACTTTGGTTAAGCGGCAGAAGTGGGTTTTTTGGGTTTTTCATGATTTCAAAGGGGTTATGGGTAGAAAGGGGTTTGTATAGGGTTTTTCTTTGCAAATGATGGTTTAATGAGTGGAATGACTTGAAGCAAGGGGGAGAGATGAGGTATAGGTTCATCGAAATGACCAGATGTCATTTTGATTCCTTTTTTAGAGAACATATGGCTATAATGCCAAGGGGAGGGATATTTATACAAAATTTGGGGTTTATACACCATGGTGTTAATACTAGTAGGGGAAAGGTGATATAGGGGATTTATGTAGTAGAGTTAGAGTTAATATGGATGAGGGGGGGGGATGAAGGGAGAAAATACTAAGCTTTTTTGTGAAACACTTAGCTTAAAGAGTAGATCAAAATGAAAAGATTTTTACACAAGAAATGTGGCTTCTAAAGATTAGAAATCAATCATAACACCACAATTAGTTCCATAAGTCTCAACTCAGAAGGGAATGTTAGTAAATGACATGAAAAGGGGAAGAAGGGAGGTTAGACATGCTTCATGCTGCAACTTGATGAAGAAGAACCCCTTCTCAATTGATTAGCTTTGCTTTGGTAAACAAAGTTAACACACCTACAATGGTAAAGATAACCTTTCTGCAACCCCAACTACTTACCCAGCTACTTGCCTAGCATTTTTTATTTCTTCTTGGAGGGTGCACTTGGACTTGCAGACCCTTACCTGCCTTTTCTTTTCTCTGGCTTTTTCTCTTGTTTTTTCTATCTACTTCTACCCTTATTTCTTCCAAGGTCCCAGATTAAGCTGTTGGGAGCCTTTCCTTCTCTACCTGAACTACCTGTCTGCCAAGATTAAACAGTTTGGACAGACTCCTTTCTCTATTCTACAACTGAAAATTTAAACCATGGAATGATCCAGATTAGACTGTTGGAACATCCATCAAATTTTAAGTCCATACCAAGCTATAAGCACAGATTGGATTCTCTTGGAAATATGTAATCTTTGAATCATCAAAGCAGAGCATATTTGGACATTTCATAGCCAATCATGAAATATGAAACCTATTGGTATAGGTAGCTAACAATGGCTCCACATGGGGATGGTGTTTCATTTGAAAGACCAAGAACAACAGGTCAGATTGCCTTGCTCCTTGACTGCTCTTGCCAATTTTGTAGTTTGCTGCTTTGAAGTGCCAAAATTGTGTGCTTCTCTTCTTGGTAGACCTCTGATTCTATTTACCTTTTGCTGGCAGTCAATAAACTTGAAAAAATGCATTTTTACAATCTAAACAGAAAATAATATATACATCTGCATATATACAAGGGAACCTCAGGCTGTACTCATGGGTAATAGTCAAAATAATGCTTCAGCATCCTACCATTCACAGGACCTTCATCCAAGTCCGTTTCATTAAGGCTTTTCAGGAAATAAGTATTGTTACCTTGCACTGCTTGGATAGCAAAATGTCCTCTCCATAAGGAATCAAATTTTCCATGTTTTCCTTTGTCTTCTCTTCTTGCATCCCACTTGAGGACTTTGTCTCCCACACTGAAATCTTCTGCCTTAGTTCTTCTATCAAAAGCCTTCTTTAATTTTCCTTGTAGAACTTGCACTCTGCTGAAAACTTGATCTCTGGTTTGCTGCAGACATATGATTTGATTGATTCTTCTTTGCATATCATTTGGTTCGGCTTGGCTTTCTTGAAGAAGCTTCATCACAGGCACTCCTAATGATGAGGGGAATTTGGCCTCTAATCCATAAACCAACTCATATGGGCTGGTCCCAATTGATCTTTTGGTTGTTAGTCTATCTACCCATAAGGCATTGACTAGTTTCTTATGCCAATTCTTTTTATTCTCTTCAAGTACTTTCTTTATGATGTTTACCAGACTTTTATTTGATGACTCGGCAAGTCCATTTCCTTGGGGATAGTAGGTAGTGGAATGGCCCAGAGTGATGTGAAATTTGTGACAGAAGTTCACCATCTTCTTTGATCTGAAAGCTGCAGCATTGTCTGTGATTATTTTGTCAGGACAGCCAAATCTAGCCAATATATTGTTCTCCAAGAACTGAATAATTATTGAATCATTTGCTTGTCTTCATGGGGCAGCTTCAATCCACTTAGTGAAGTAGTATGTTGCTGTTAAAATCCATCTGTGTTGGCCTGAGGATGAGGGATGAATTTCCCCAATGAATTCCAATCCCCATTGTTGAAAAGGTCTCTCTGTTGCAATAGGCTTTAAAGGAAGTGGCAGCAACTGTCTCTTTCCCTCAAACACTTGACATTTATGACACGAGGTAATGCATTTCTTGACATCAGAGAACATGGTGGGCCAGTAGTATCCAGCCCTTAGTATCTTGTCCACAGTGGACTTCCAGTACAAGTGTCCACCACAGTCACCTGCATGAAATTATTTTATGATATTGTCAGTTTCATTTTCAATTAAACAGTGCAACAATATACCTTCATGGTTTTTCCAAAGCAGATTGCCATCCATCACACAAAATCTTGAGGTTTTCATTTTTAAGAATCTACACTTAGTTCTGGACAGTCCTGGGGGAGCACACAGGTTTTGTAACACATAACAGATATCAGAATACCAGGGGGATTGTTCAAAGGCTACATTGATCTTTGGAGTCGCCAGCTCCGGTTCACTGTCCAGCTGGTTAATGTCTAAGGCTTGGAAATTTGTTTCTGTCATTAATTTGGCCAAGCCTTGCGCTTTTATTAGTTTTGTAGGTTTTATCTCAATGTCAAATTCCAGGATGTTAGCAATCCATTTCCCTCTTCTGCCCTCTAGATTTTCTTGGGTGAGAATGTCTTTGACAATAGGACTTGGCACATATGCTATTACATGGGAATAAAGGATATAAATCCTAAAGTCTTTAATGGCTTTGACTAAAGCATAATCTTGCTTTTCCATGATTTGATACTTTAAAGGTGCATCTCTAAGAGCTTTGCTAAAGAAAGCAATTGGCTTCTCATTTCCTTGGTCATCTTTTTGCAATAAAACAGCAGCAATAGTATGCTGGGAGGCAAAAGAGAAAATGATAAATTCTCTGTCAAACTGAGGATTGGTCAACACTGGGGTTTGGGTAAGGGCCATTTTTATACCTTCAAAGGCTTGATTGGCTTCAACAGTCCATTTTACTTTTGAATCTTTCTTTAGCATGTTATTTAATAATCTGATTAGCTCTGCTAAGTTTGGGATAAACCTTCTCAAGAAATTGATTTTTCCCAAGAATCCTTGCAACTCTTTGACATTTCTTGGGTGGGGCATTTGTAGGATAGCTTGTATCCTATCTGGGTCAATTCTAATGCCATCTTTAGAAATGATGTGGCCCAATAGCTTGCCTTCCTCTAAACCAAAGAGGGATTTCTTGGGATTCAAGGAGATTCCATATTTTCTGCATTTTAGGAAGATCTGTCTCAAATGTTTTATATGTTCTTGGTCTGATTTTGAGAAAGGTGTAAGGTCATCTAGGTAAATGACTAGAAAGTCATGAATCTCCTTGGCAAAGGCAATATCCATGGCTCTTTGAAAAGTTTCCCCTGCGTTTTTCAATCCAAAAGGCATCTTTACGTATTTGAAAGTTCCCCATGGGGTTGTAAATGCCGTTTTGTCCTGATCATCAGGGTGAACTAAGATATGGTTGAAACCTGAGAATCCATCAAGTAGAGAAATTTTGGAAGCCCCCACTACTCTCTGTAAAATGTGATCCATCTTGGGTAAGGGGTAATTGTCTTTGAGGGACACTTGGTTCAGATTCCTCAAATCCACACACAGCCTAATTTCACCAGTCTTCTTTCTTGTAGGGACTAAGTTGGAGATCCATTCAGAGAATCTGATTGGTGCTATGATGCCTGCCTTGAACATTTTTTGTACCTCTTGTTCCATTGCTGGAAGAAGCATAGGATTGATTCTCCTTAGTTTTTGTTTAAAGAGCTTTTGATCAGGTTTGAGAGGGATAGTGTGCTGGATTACAGAGGTGTCATAGGACTTTAGGTCCTCATAGCTCCATGCAAAAACATCCTGGAACTCTTTGAAGAGGTCAATGTATTTGGGCTTTTGGTAAGGAGGTAAGGAAGCAGATAATTTAATTATCTTGGGCTTCTCACTTGTACCTATGTTGCATTCTTCAATGGCTGCATTTAAGGGCTGCATTTTTGGTTTTCTAGGGATGTCATTTGAGTCAAAGATGTCTTCTAGTGGAGTTAGGCCCGTTGGTAGAAAATTGTCTTTCAGCTCAATGATTTCAGTTTCAGCATTGGCCACCTCTTCATAGTTAAGTTGTTGAATTTGCTGAATGTTTTCCTTGTTGAAAATGGTTGGATTTAGTATTTGTTTTTCTGTTCTAGGTGATATTGGGTGAGCAATCTGTTGAAACTGTATTTGTGATGGACTTGCTCCATCAAATATTTGTGATTGACTTGCTGTCTCAAATATTTGTGATTGACTTGCTGACTCAAGTATTTGTGATTGACTTGCTGTATCAGTGTCAATATTTAGTCCTGCAAATTCTTGCTGCATAGTTAAAAAATGATTTATTTGCTTGTCATCCTCAAATACTTGCCAATCATTGATATTGTTTGGAATGGAGGGTCTGTGTTTTACCTCAGCTGTAAAACAATGGTGGGGCTCAAAGGGCAACTTGCAGGTACTCGCAAAGGTGGCTAAACTATGAGCATGTAGATTGTGGGTTCTGGGAATTTTAGTAATTTGGAATTCAGAGAAAAATTTTAGTACCTCAGCAACAACAGACCTATAAGTCCTTAGTCTTTTGTCATTGGTGACAAAGTTTCCCTTCACTTTTTGGATAACTAAATCTGAATCGCCCATGATTGAAACCCTGGCTGCTTGCAAGAACTTTACCAACTTGAGTCCTAGTAAAAGAGCTTCATATTCTGCCATGTTATTAGTACATCTGAAATTCAATCTATAGGCTCTGCCTTCTGCATGACTATTTTCTTTATTGTGTACCCAAACTCCAGCTCATGCCCCTAATTTGTTGACTGAGCCATCAAATTCAAGGAACCATAGAATATCCTGTTGGGAAGGAGATTTGATGATCTGTTCATGGGCTGGCCATGTGAGTAGCAGTTGTGGTTTTTTCTCTAGCTTGTCTTCTAGGACAGTCTCATCGTTTGATTGGATGTTCTTGACAGCTAGGGCAGCAGCAACATCTAGTGTTTGATTGACTATTGTTTCATGGATGGTAATACTTTCATTGGAATCTTCCTCTTGTATGAATATCTTGGTTTCAACCTCACCTTTTGAGGGAATTGCGGTGTCATTGAAGAGAATGTATGAGTCTATGTCTGAATGGATAGCATATATGGGAAAGTTTTGAGGCTTTTCTTCACTGCTGACCATGTATTTCATTAGTGTTTCTCTGTACAGTCTTTTTGGTTGCCCAAAAATGGAGATGGTAGCATATGACATGTCTAATTGTAGGGAACCTTGGAGTTTAGCTCCCCATGATCTTGATAACAACATTCCATACTTACGTGGGATATCAACAACTACCACATCCATTAGGATTGTCTTGTTTAGGTATTGAACCAGAGACACACATAAGTCTTTTATGAGACCTAAACACTTGACTCGGCTGGAGTCAAAAGAAAACAGATTCTTATATGGTCTTGTTATGCCTAAATTCAATCTCTCCATGACTGCTTTTGGCATGAGATTGTGAGAGGCACTTGAGTCAAACATTGCATTATGTAATATTTTGTCATGAATATGTAAACTGACATAGAAAGGTAATACCCCTGTTACTACCGTTTTTCCATCCACTTCTGGGCCAAACAAGAGTTCTAGGGTGTCATCCAACACATTGACATCATCTTTGTTGCTAGTGAGTTGAAGGGACTTCTTGATCTGTATTTTATAGATGTCATGCTTGGCTAGTTCTGAAAGCGGAATTGCTATCTTTAATTTGCCAATTTCTGTTTCTAGATCAAAAGGTTTTTCAAATTGGGCCTTGGGGTTATAGGTGACAATCCTTTCTTTGTTCATTAAATCTCCTTCTTGATTTTTGTCTTGACTTTGGGACTTATCCTTTTTACTCATCTCTTGAGGAGTAACATTTAAATTAGGATGAGAAGGTGAAGTAGCCATAGGCTGTTGTCTTAAGGACAGTGGTTCAGTGATCTCTTCAACAATCACTTCTTCTGTAGGTGAATTTATTTTGTCATTAGGTTCTGTGACTATAACTCTTTCAGGCTGCTGATTATCCTTTTTCTTTTCAGGCTGGTTAACATTCACAGTTCTGCTCCTCAGCTTGTATTGTTTATGGACTTCATAAACAACAGTGTCATAGCCTTGTTTGAAGTCAAAGGATTCACCTGATTTAGTTTGGAACAGTTTGATTTCATCATCCTCATGATCTTCTTGTGTTAAGAAAACTTGACTTTCACCATCTAGACCCATTAAATTAATCTCAGGATCTTCATTGGGCTCTGCTGATGTGGAAGCTTCTGCATAATTTTCTTGGAAAGGGGGTCTTATATCTTGATCAGCACTGGTTTTGCCAATGCCTGGGTTTTGAGTTCTCCTAAAGTTTGGATTCCTAGGAGGGTTGTTTTGTGGTGCTTCCCATGATGATTTTCTTTCAACCGATTCCACTCTATCACCTAATCTTTTCATTCCATTTAGTATGGCATCAAGCTTTTGATCAAAGGCAGAGGGTTCCTCTTTGAAAACAGTCCTCTTTTCCAACCTTGCCCTATTTCTTTTGGTAATTAGGTTGGCTTCCACTGTGACAGCAACCCGTTGGGCCTCTTCAAGGGATTGACAGTCTCTTTCCTTTAACTGATAGGCCATATCAGGGTCAAAACCATCGGGGAATTTGTACAAGGCTAAATCAGGAGGAGGCCTTAAATTTTGTGGAATTGAGTTATATACATTGTTAAATCTTGCGCAATACTCCAAAACAGTCTCCTGGGGACCTCTTTTGATAGTGTCATATTCTCCAAGTATGTGCAGAGGATCTTTCTTCTTCTCCCATCTACTAGTAAAGGCTTGATACAGTTCAGCAGGGGTTGTAATGGAGTTTGCATTCAGGGATCTAAACCAAGTTCTTACATCCCCAGTTAGGCTTTGAACAAACATCCTCATTCTGACACTGTCATCATCTATTTCGTAGGTCTCAAAATGGTCTTGCATCCTCTTGGCATGCTGGGCAGCTGTCAAAGGGCCATTGGAGTCAAAATATGAAATTTTGGTTTGGTAATCTTGGGGTAGAGCTGCAGCATTAGCTGGTATCTGCAATGGTGCATATCTGTTAGCCATATTTACAGGGTTTAGAGGATTAACAGGGGCAGCTGGGATAATAGGAACAGTGGGTATCACAGGGGTAACAAGTAGGGGTGAACCTAGAGTGTTGGTCAAGGGGATATGTGCAGTGGATGAAGATGTGAGAGGAGGACTTTGAGATGTGGATGGTGAACTAGGGGAACTAGGGGTAGATCGGAAAAGGACCTTGCATGGTGTAGATATAAGGCTGGGATGGTCTGAATCTGAGGTTAAATCAGCAGGCTGCTCCTGCTTTTGCTGCCTCCTGATGTTTCTCGAGATGGTATTTGGATTATCAACAATGATGGGTGGATTAGGGTCAGGATTCGCCCTAGTGTGCCATGGATTTTTCTTAGGAGCCAGTTTCTAACTGTTTTTTAGGATTTTGTAGGAAATTTTTATATCTGAAAGGACTGGATGAAGATTTCGGAATGGCTATATATTCTCAGAGCTAAGATGAAGATTCCCTAAACAAGCTCCTCCCTAAAGCTGTTAATGCGATACAGAAACAGATTAAAGGCCTCTTGACTGATTTCAGGCTTGATAGTAGCTATGGAAAATATATAGTAATTGAAAAAATCTCAAGCAGTCCCCAACGGAGTCGCCAATTATGTTAACACCCAGGTTGTTCCTTATGACTCCCAAGGGAATACGGCCAGGGTAACCACTAACCAATCTTTGGATCACAGCTTCTAGCCAAACTGTGATAAGAGAGGGCTCTCTCTTTATGATTTGTCTATGTTATGATGGTGTTTTAGGCTAGGTATTATGCTCAGGTTTTGTTTTATGTTTTGGTTGAAGGATTTCTTTCAGGGCTTAAGATGTAGTGTTTAGAGAGTAATATATCATTGGGCAATGGAGTCTGGAGTTGTGAAATGTTCTGAAATGCAGGATTGGTGGTGTTTTAACTACAGGGCCTATTGTGTACCTCAGACAAACAAATTTAATTTGAATAGTGAGGCATGTCAGCCAACAGAAAGCAATTAAGAATTTTCTATTAAGCTGGTGAGGTGAAAGTGAAACACGTTGCACAGGAGCAAAATTGAATTCCTGTGACAAAGGTTACTGTGAAAGACATATTCTGAAAGTGCAGCAATTAAGAATTATGCTTATCAAGAGTACAACTGAAGAAAACATTCATTAACAACACAGATTGAACTCAGGGTATCCATTGAATAAATCCTGAAAGTTATCCTTTTTCCTTGTTGCTAAATATTCAAAATTAGAAACATATATGGATTTTAACAAATCAAAAATACATAACAGAGAGAGTTACAGGCACTTATTGTATTGTGTAATACACAGGAATCCAGCAGTTTTCAACAGACACCAGAACGCATTCAACACCTCAAAATCCGAGAAATTCCATCACTTTCTTTATTAAACTTCTGAAAGGATTACAACATAAGAACTTCTTCAGGAGAAATCAACAACAACCCTTGCAAACTCATGCGAAGGGGACTTTATAGAAGTGTGTATACAAAATATCTCAGGCATTGAGTCATCTGAGAGAGAAAATATCTTCATTACTTCGTACAGAAAGTAGAAAAGAAGTTATTACAGCTTTGAAAGCAGCATAAATGCTCTTTAAGTCTGTCAGAGGATAATTTGACCTTTGGAGGTCATTGAGTCGGTTGAACCGCTTTGCTTTGATGCTGGAAAATGCGTCTTTACTTTTTGCTGCGCTGTATCTTCTCGGCCCTGCCACCTGTGACTGTGCTTGCTGCTGTGGTGACCGAATGGCTCTGCTGAGTTGGCTCAGCCTTTCATCTTTCCTCTGTATGCTTATCTATCAAAATTCTGCCTGTGTATGATCACTTATAAATTGGACAAAAATTAACATTTACAGGTTCTGGCTTGATAATATCATCTGTGTCAATTTGTTCCAGACTTCCTGTGTGGGCAATTGGTGCTTGACAATTGCCTCTATGGTTTCATCTGCTTCTGTATATTTATAAAAATTTGGAGGCACATCAAACAAATGATTGATCTCGTTCATGATAAAAAATAGGTTGTCCACCCTATTATATAAAGTTTGCCCTGATGCTGGCCCTGATTCTGCTGAAGTGCTGGGCTGTCCTGCAATTTGTCCTGCAACATAGGGATCGACCCTTTTAGTATAATTTTCAAGGGTAAGCAGTCTTCCCACACTGCTTAGTATGCTGGGGAGGCCTCTGTTTTGCAATACCTGAAACCTGTCCATGAACTTGTTGATTTCAGTCTGCATATCTTGGGTTCTCCTTTCCAATGTCCCAACCAGGTTTCTTAGTGTCAGGACCCTTTTAACCATTGAGATTGTCTCAGTCCTGTGAGCAATTCCCATGGTGGCCAGTTGAGAGCTTGTTCTGTTATTCAAAATGTTGATCATTCTGTTGGCAGCATCAGGCATGTTGGCAAGGCTTGCTCTAGCTCTGTGTATTTACCTATTTGCCTTTGCAATGAGAGCTGATTGTTCATCTATGGTCTCAATGTACTGCCATTGATTAGTAATGGACTGGCCAATATTGGCCCAAAGGACTGCCTTGAGCTCTGCTGTTACGTTATCTAATGTGAGCTCTTTCTCAACCTCAGTTATCCTCTTCTTTAGAGCTTTTATTTCTCGTTCCTTTTCAGCTACATTCTGTTTGCTCTTATCATATCTCTCATTTACTTTAGCCAAAGATTCTTTGGCTGAATTGAGCTCTAACATTTGAGCTTCCAGGACCTGAATTTCATTTTGGAGCTTCTGCAGGTCTAGACTATGAGTCTGATCTGTTGTTGGTGCAGTTGTTGATGTAGTTGGTGCTGTAGGTTCTGTTGGCTGAGGAGGAGGAGCAGTAGTTGGGGCAGCTTCCTCAAGGTTTATGATTTGAGGAGGAGCATGAGAGGTCTGCCCTTCTTCTCTCTGTTTTAAGGCTGCCTGTAGTGCTGTTTTTGCAGCCTCCAATTCTCCCAGCTTTTCCTGAGTTTGGATCAGCTGCTTATATAGAGATATCAACAAGATTGTGGCCTGTTGATCATGTCTTTGCTGGGCAACATCATCTGTTTGAGGGTGGATTGTGGCTGGGAGTTTGATCTTTCTCCTTAAGGCTTCCATGTCTGCATCCCTCAATTTTAAGATCTCTCGTATGCCCTTGATGTCTTTGGGATCATGTCCCATCTCTATGATGATGTCCTCCAAGGACCTTATTCTGTTGTCCTTTGCCTGGGATGATGCTCTCTCCAACTCTAGCTGAGAGGCTGTATTGTTGAGGCTATTTTGTAGCCTGTAGTTGTCCAATGTTTGGTCTGCCAAGGAAGCATAGACCATCTCACCCGTTTTCTTATGCAGTTCTATCTTATCCATTGGGTGGATATCTTTGGCAAGGACTTCCAGGTTAGTCCTTAAGTAGTCAGAGGCAGATTTGGGATGCACTGTTGTTGGCATAAAATTACTCATGATCATTTTGCCTTCCTGCACATCATATGCGGACATGAGTCTTTGTTGATTGGTGGGAGCCATGTTCAGCAGATGGTTATATAGTTGTATCTTGATGGGCTCATTTCTCCTCTTAATATCTATGAATTGCTGCTTAATGCTGGGTCCACCTTCCCTTTGCTGATTGGAGGAACTGACTTCTCCTCCCATTGCTCTATCCTGTTCCTGTTGGAAGGAACTTGCTGATGCTTCCCTGCTGGGTGGGCCCATACCAAAGGACTGTCCTATTGGCATTTCTTCCTCTGAGAGGGGATTGATTCTTTGTCTTTTCTCCCCATGAGTTGCTGATGTTGTGAGGGGAGTCTCTCTGTCCCTTTTCCTACTTGTGTCCTCCTTTTGTGGAGTTTGGAGGATTGATGCCTCAGCTGAAATTTCTTGCCTTGGAGGCACAATTTGTTTAGTGGATTTAGGGGCTTCCACTGTTTGGTTTTGCTGGACAGGCTGTTCCTGCCTTTGTTCTTGTTGTTGTTGCTGTTCCTCTTGCTGCTGCCCTTCTCCCTGCTGCTCCATTTCTTCTTGTTGCTGCACTAGGGTTTCCATTTGCTCTTCGGTCATAGGAGGTGGCTGTTCCACCTGCTTTTCTTTGCCTTTGTTGGCTGTCTGTGGAGGATTCATGGCAGCTGGCTGATGTGTTGTTGAAGCTGAAGAAGCTGCTCCAAGTTGTCTTTTGTATGAAAGGGGGACCTGTCCACAAGTTTCTAAGTCAGTTTCCTTTTGAATATTTCTGGCCTCTCTTTCTAGCAGCTCTTCACTAGTGATTTCCTCTTCTAAGGTGCCCTCTTCCCAGGTTAATGCATTGGCATACTGCTCAATCTCAGGCTGCCTTATGTGAGAATAGGTACCCAATTTGTATCTTATCCTCCTGAGGGAAACAAAGTGATTGGGGTCATAGGGTATCCATTCAAAGCTAGTTTGCAGTTTGAGGGCCTCTAGGATACTGTTTGCCTCTTTCCATCCCTCCTCTTTTCTGTTGTATAGGAAAGGGCCCATCTGGCTCCTTACCTTCAACTGTGCCTTCTTGTTCTTGCTTTGGAAGTGGAGGTAGTCGGCATTCCCAAATTGCCTGAAGTATTCAAGGGCAAAAAGCCTCATGGGGACATACCTTGGCAGCCTAAAAGGCTTCAACTCACAGCCATATACTCTGATGACTGTGTGGTTTTGGTAAAAGTACCAATTACCAATGCTGTAGGTTTTGTTCAGATGGAGAATTCTCCTCACGTCATCAGTTAATCTTGGAGGAGGAACACCGTACAATCATGTCATAGCTGGATGTATGAATAAGTCTATAAACTCATAGTATGTGTATAGTGACACAGAGGTGCAGTGAAAGACAGAGGTCCAAAACACAACTGATCTTGGATTCCCCTGGGCATTAAGCTGTTTCAGGGGAATGGAGAAGCTGCCTGGTTGATTAAACAAGAATAGATGGTAAATGAATGAAGTATATCTGAACAGTCTTCCCCTCTGCAGATTCATCAGCTGGTCATGGATTTTATCTGCAATATATGTGGCATAATCATAATGTACAGCTGGAGGCTTTCCAGGAGAGAATATAGACATCATTGCCATTATGATTTCATCCACATCCTCCATTCCCTTGAACCCTAGGACATAGCTGATCAAATCCACTAGCATTCTGCCCAATTCATTCAAGTAATGATATCCAATAGGAGGAGTTCTGATGGCTTCAGAGCCTGATTGTACAAATAGCTGGTTGATTTTGATGACTTGGTCATTTGACAACTTATTCCCCTTCTTTATCAAGTTCTGCATGTAGAGGGGGGTTAATGGTTTTGCTGTGTGGAAATGCAGCATCTCATTTATGCTTTCTGGGGTGATATGGAACAGAATTGAGCCTGTAGGGCTGAGGACAGCTCTTTGGCATGGATCATAGCTCTCCTGGCATCTGTAGATCAACTCTGGCATGGAATTTACTTGGGGGAGGTTGTAGATGGGCAAGTTTGAATCCCAAATCCCTAGGATATCAGCTCCACTAAGGTGCTGGGCTTTCAACTCATTTAGCATCTGGATATTGTATTTGGAGCCTAATAGAAACCAGTCTAACATTTGATAATCCATATCTCCCAGGGCTTTCCATTCCAACTCCCTATGAGGGGCATTGAGAGGCTTGATGTTTAGTGCAATTGGAGTTTCCATAATCTATTAAGCTTCAGTCTTGCTGGTGAGCTGGCCAAAGTAGGCAGAACAGTACAGAGGCGATTTATTGTAGTGAAATTGTGAATTTCAGGGACCAGAGGGTGAAATGGGCACACAGCAATTGAAATACTGTTTAAATTATGAATAAGGCCAAATGTCTGGTCTCCCTCTGTCCTTTGTAGCAGGTTTTTAATGTGTTAACCAGCTGTCTCACGATTGCGCGAGCAATTTACAGTTTTTGATAAGAACTCGGGAAATTAAGGCTCAGCTAGTGGTTTTCGAGCTTGTAATTGGAAATAGAGGCTTTACAGAGGGATTTTGCCGGTGAGATTGTGAGTTTTAGTGTTGTTTAGGCCTTCTGAGTAATTTTACAGTCAATTTAGGCGTATGGAGGATGAACGACGAGAAATACCTGGCAAACAGCGAGCAGTGGTCGTGAATGTGGGTGGAATTGGTGCTCTGGAGGTCTTCAGGTCGATTCCAGTGGGGTGGCGCAGTTTTGAACGTAAAACACCATGCAGAAGAAGCAGTAGCAAATAAGCAGAAAGTATGAAAAATGCAATTTTTGGCCATAATATGGACTTTTTGGCAATTTGGCGCCTTTTCTCTGATGACGTCAGCATGACATCATAGGGTGGGGTCAAGCTCGGATGACGTCAGCATGACGTCATCGTGTGAGGTGGCGAGCTACTATTGGTCCATGGGGTGATGCGGTGGCAGGCACGTTGGCACAGATGCGGACAAAAGTGTTGATGCGATGGCAGGGCGATGATGATGTGGGCAGGACGTGGGACCAGCAAACCGGGCGGTAGGTGCCCGCAGTTACGGTTAAGCACCAGCGGTTACGGTTTCTCGGGGCGGTTATGATACGGCCCTGATTTTTTCAGAGGCCGCTCCGAGAGCCCTGATCGGGTGACGCGTGGCCAAGCACTAACGTAACACAACGTCATTTTCTCGGGCGCTAAATCTATGTCGTGGGGGCCGCTCCGATATTAAAGAGGTCCGTCGGGTCACTTGGGTCCGATCCGACGGTTGACGGGAGGGCGATATGATCGCTGGATATGGATGCGGGCGAGTATTTATTTAATATTTGTTTTTGGAAGCAGCGCCCGGCGGAAGCCTTCGGATATGGGTTTTTTATAAGGTTTTCAATGTATTTCGAAGAAATCAAATGCATGCGCCAACTTTGGTTAAGCGGCAGAAGTGGGTTTTTTGGGTTTTTCATGATTTCAAAGGGGTTATGGGTAGAAAGGGGTTTGTATAGGGTTTTTCTTTGCAAATGATGGTTTAATGAGTGGAATGACTTGAAGCAAGGGGGAGAGATGAGGTATAGGTTCATCAAAGTGACCAGATGTCATTTTGATTCCTTTTTTAGAGAACATATGGCTATAATGCCAAGGGGAGGGATATTTATACAAAATTTGGGGTTTATACACCATGGTGTTAATACTAGTAGGGGAAAGGTGATATAGGGGATTTATGTAGTAGAGTTAGAGTTAATATGGATGAGGGGGGGGGGGATGAAGGGAGAAAATACTAAGCTTTGTTGTGAAACACTTAGCTTAAAGAGTAGATCAAAATGAAAAGATTTTTACACATGAAATGTGGCTTCTAAAGATTAGAAATCAATCATAACACCACAATTAGTTCCATAAGTCTCAACTCAGAAGGGAATGTTAGTAAATGACATGAAAAGGGGAAGAAGGGAGGTTAGACATGCTTCATGCTGCAACTTGATGAAGAAGAACCCCTTCTCAATTGATTAGCTTTGCTTTGGTAAACAAAGTTAACACACCTACAATGGTAAAGATAACCTTTCTGCAACCCCAAATACTTACCCAGCTACTTGCCTAGCATATTTTATTTCTTCTTGGAGGGTGCACTTGGACTTGCAGACCCTTACCTGCCTTTTCTTTTCTATGGCTTTTTCTCTTGTTTTTTCTATCTACTTCTACCCTTATTTCTTCCAAGGTCCCAGATTAAGCTGTTGGGAGCCTTTCCTTCTCTTCCTGAACTACCTGTCTGCCAAGATTAAACAGTTTGGACAGACTCCTTTCTCTATTCTACAACTGAAAATTTAAACCATGGAATGATCCAGATTAGACTGTTGGAACATCCATCAAAATTTAAGTCCATACCAAGCTATAAGCACAAATTGGATTCTCTTGGAAATATGTAATCTTTGAATCATCAAAGCAGAGCATATTTGGACCTTTCATAGCCAATCATGAAATATGAAACCTATTGGTATAGGTAGCTAACAGTTCCAACAACAGAATATTTTGTTCCTTTTCTTTAAGCAACATTTGGACCTTTGTCATTTTGTCAATAGTTGTCGTAACATAGGCTCCTGCAAATTGTGACAATTTTGTGAGATTTTCGGATGGGTCCATGGGCGAGTCCTTCCATACAATTTCCATTGGTTCATTGCCAGGAGTCATAATAGCTGCACCGCCTAGCTTTATTTTCTTCCTTTGTCTCTTGACGACAACTTCACGGGTAGGACTATAAAATACATCTAATGGAGGAATTTCCTCAGTTCTCAAAATAATTTCTGAAGAGGGGATGGCAGGAATGAGCTCAACATCCTGAGTGCCTACAGTTTTATCCACTATTATTTCTTGAGTTGACTTGTGCTGTGGAGTCTGTATCTCAGATATTTGTTCATCTGTGTGAAGCTTCTTGTTGAAATGTTCCCATTCCTTTTCCAAATCGATAACTAGGGTTTTTGCTCACTGAGTGGAAGTAGAGTGAACTTCTGCCTATTCCTTTGCCAACATTTTCTCGACTGTTTCCTCTGTAGTTCCAGCTGTGTCCTTTTCAGACTCTTTATTTTTATTGCCTCCCCATTTTGAGACCGCTGCTTTGAATCATGAGTAGATCTCTCCTAGGTCTCTTCTTTGGAATTCTCTTTGGAGTTGTCCTCCAAGCTTACATTGGGAGTTGGCTCCCTTATTGGTTCATTCTGCAGTAGGTCCAATGGGACCTTCAATAATCTCCTTTTTCTATATACATGGAAAGATTTAACATCGTCTGGGGTAAAAATTAGCGATGCCATATGTGTCACTTCTGAAAATGTTTATTTTTGTAGGAAGATGTCATTGAAGGCATCCTCCTCGTGGGTGGATGGTTTCACTTTCACCATAGTAGTGAAGTCCTTAACAGTGCCATTTGAGTCATATTGCCTTCCTAGGAATGTAGCTAATTTCATAGATTTCATAATCTATGCCTCTTTGTAGGCATGTCCAAAGTCATGTAGTGCAAATGCACTACATTGCAATGGAAATGTAGGCCAAATGGCCTTCTTCTACTCTTTCAATCCTCTTCTCAACCCACCTTCCCCTGTCGTTTAGCAGGATATCTCCATGGCCATTAACTTGTCGGGGACATAGTATGGGAGGACATGCGGTGAAGAAATGCTCCCAAATACTTTGATATAGGTAAATTTCTCCTCCCCAAACCATCTGGCTATAGGTAATATATCCACTTCAGCGTCTTTTGAAAACCTAGGGGCGATTGTGTTGTGGACTTGTTTATGGATGGGTAGAATAACTCCTTGACAAATATTATAAAAATAGGGGTGAAACAGAGACTCCCACAAAATCTTATGGTACACATGGATAGGAAGCGGGTCTTGCACAGTCCACTTCCATCCCATAATAGGAAATTTAGAACTAAAATAGATTGCGTGCATTACAAAGGCACTCATGAAAAACGAGGGATAAACCCTTATAGAGGGACTTATTTTTATCCTATATTCCATAATGGATTTTTCCAAATTATTAGACAAACTTTGAGCCCAATTCATTATTGTTGCATTCACAGCTACATCTATTAATGGCATCCATTCCAAGGAAAATTTGGTGCTATAGGGTTTACCGAACAATCTATACAACATGGCTGCTGCGAAACTATAAAGGGGGGAGATAGATGTCGTAGAATACATACCCGTATTATCTTGTTTGAGCTTGCCTTCACCTACAATCTAGGCTCGTGTGACATTTGTTGGGTCTTCATTCTCCTTAGAAAATTTCTCAAGGAACTATATATTGTAGAGCTTCTATGGCTTTGGTAAGTGGTACATAAGCTGTAGGTTGTTTGCTGAGAAAGATACCATAACCTCTTTCCTGTGTTTTTGAACTCTCTATCTGAGATGTCCACCATATCAATTATCCACTTGGCCATATCTGTGTTCAATATTATCTTCGGTCTTGTAGCTATGCGGTGTAGGAACAAGCGTGCTGTCTCAATGTAGGAGGCGTCATAGGAATCATGAGCATCAGCTATGGCCTTTACTACCAGCAGCTTGGGTTTTTCCTCTTCTAAAAAATCATACATGGCCTCCCATGTTGAAGTTCCTTCGTCTCTACTACAGGTAGTATCAGAGAAAAGACGGATCATTTCTGACTTTTCTGACGCAGCTAGCTTTCCCCTCTTTGCCGTTGCTTTTAATGACTCTTTCGATGGATTTTTCCTAAAATGGAGCAAAGCGGAAGCTATCGGATAGACACAAGAAATAATGAAAATGAGAATGAATGATACAGATAACCTTGAAAAGGTGACAAGAAAGGAGTTTTAATTAAATGCAGATGAAAAGGTATCGTATCACGTCGAGTTGCTTTTCAAACATAAATTCCATTAACCCATACTAAATACCCACTAATGGTTGCTTATCGCTACCTTTATTGCTCATTAATGTTATTCATCATAAGACAGGAAAGAAAACTTTTAAGGTGGTGAGTTTTAGTTGCGAGAATGTCGATTTTGCGATTGCGATGTAATATCGCAAATTTCATTATCGCATATTGATTGTGCACTTTCTTAAAGTTCCTTAGGTTCCTGTGGGATGCGAGATGCAATATGTTCTTTATTGTTTAAAGTTTAGCTTGTTTTATGGATTTTAACCTTATAAAGTGTTTTTTGTTTGTGTGGTGGACTTAAGTGCTATTTTATGACACGGGCTTCAATCAGGGCTGGGCTTTTATCGTGTTCCACAACATCATGCATTTCGTAAGGTTTCAGACCTTTCTTAAGTGTTTTTGATGCAATGCGATAAGGTTGAACATCACATCACAATATCAAATTTCTCATGTTCAACATACTTTGTGAGGGTGCTCCCTTTTTGAATGACGATATGCGATACATGCTTTATTTTAATAGGAAATGCCTTAGGACCTAGTTTTTAATGAAAAAGCCTAATGATATCTAGGTTAAGATAGGTGATTCCTTTAGATTTCATTTCGTGAGTTTTAATTATTAATAAGGCTTTTGACACACTTGGTCTAGCAGTATGCGAAAAGGCGAGTATTGCTAGCTTTCAAAGGGTTTTTGACCTGATATTGTGCTTTATTCCAAAAATTTAAAGAAAGTGTCTAAATGCTAAATTTGTTTTTTGAAGGATTTTATCAAGGGTCCCTATTTGTTAATAGAATATTAGATATCATATTAATAAATGGGGGGGGGGGGGGGGGGGGTGGGGGGGTTGTTGAATAGCACGAAAATTGGCGATTCACTGGAAGAACCAGTTATCTTAGACATTTTTTTTAAATTTCTAAAAACTTCCAAAATAAAAGTAGTCTAGAAAATAAAATAAATGAAATATAAGATAAGTAACATTTCTCTGAGTAATAAAAAGAAAAATCTACCTAACTATTGTTTGTTTGATTATCCTCTTCAATATGAAAATTGCTTTGTCTACATCAATCATTACTTGGTTTTAAAGATAAAAACAGGGGACTCTCACAAATAAGCTTTTAGATGTACTCAGTGGTCATAGGTAGAGCCTCTACTTCTAGCAGGCATACATAGCCATGACAGGGTTACCTTTTAACCAACAATGGTTTAGTATCCCATTTAGATAAGAGTGCAAATTTTAAAGATAAGTTCAGATTCATATACTTAATTTATTTTTCATTCTTTTTAAACAATTCTCTTTTCTTAAAAATTTCATTTTCCTTCTTAAAGGCCATTGTCTTGGTTTGGTGGCCAAAATTGGCAATGCCACGCACTGATTGTAACTTAATTGAAAAAGCTGGCTCTTAATGAGACCCCTTATCTTTTGATTGATACAATCTCAAGCCATTACCTTGTTTTGATATGCAGTATTGGTAATGTCAGCTTGTTATTTCCCTATGATCATGGTACGTCGGCTCTTGACGAGACCTCTTATCCTTTAATTTTAAGCATATTTTAGAATTTCATTCTAAAAAGTGAAATATTACTAGATGGGGAGAATCATTGACTCCTTGAGGGTTTCTGGATGAAAAATATAGAGTTAAAGATGCTTTTCTATAGAGAGGCCTTGTTTTTTATAGATACCTTTCTTGATTGATGGTAGAGCAAAGGTTTCTTTACAAAGTTGAGGTATTTGAAAAGGAAAAGTAATTTTGGTAGAGAACAAGCAAATTCCAGAGTAACCGAACTTAGCCCATGTTTCAAATGTAAAAATCATCTTGTCAACAACCTCTATTTATACAAGCGAAAAGTCAAAATATAAAAGAGATTATTATTGTAAAGGAAAAAAGTAAATGCTACTCAAATTTTATTTTTATAAAAAAGTGAAAGCAATAGTATCTGCCCATAAATATTACAGGCAGAGAATCTATTTTACCGGATAAATATTACAATAAAAAGGTTGATGGGCCTATGTTGGGAATGGGTACTCCCAAGAGTAGTTTTGGGGCTAAAAGCCCATGTTTTGGGATAATTTTGTAATAAAGTTGTAAAGTATCTGCACTTTGTGGTCATAGAGTATGAAGGTGTCAAGAGTCATGAAGGGTTGTCTGCCCTTATTTTGTAAAGTTGGCTGTAAAGATATAGTATAAAAAGGAGATAAGTAAGTAAGCTGTAAGGAGAGAAGAAGAGAAGAAGCAAAGAATTAGAGTTTTCATAGAGAAGTCTAAGTGTTTTGGGTCTTAGCATAGGTAGAGGCTCTACAACTGAGTGTGCAAAGGCCTAAGGTGGAAGTCCACAGTTGAGTGCGCGAACCCCTACAGCTATGTGCACAAGGTGAATGGAGTCTGTATTAAACTGAAAGATATCAATAAAGAGAAGTATTTTGCAATTACTGTGTATTTATTTCTTGTTAATGCATCTGATTATACTGTATTTTGGGTTTAATTTACAATGTTTATGTAATGCGTGAATATATGAGATTGTATTGGTTAATTGAACGCAAGTAACGATATTAGTTTACATGGCCCTAACCGTGAGAAATTAGTAAGATAAGTAAACACTTAAGATAACTTGGGAACCTATACAATACATTTTCATAACTGCGCAAAAGTACCTGGACCACAGATTAAGGTTGCGCGAAGGTAAATCGTAGGGGATAAACATATAAACTGACATCACGACCCGCGTGAAAGTAGGGGCTGAGGGTATAAACTGACATCACGACCATCTTAGGGTGTGGAAACTTGGTTCCAACATCCACCCATACTGCTTCGAGTGAGACTTCGGTCCGCGCTCCACGAGCTGATGCTGAAAGGACCAGTAGTGTAGGGATTTGTTTGGATAACTAATGTTGAACCTGGGCCAGGTCCCACAAAGCCAAAAAATGGTTCCCTTGCCTGGACTGGAATCTGCATGAGAGATGTGTGATGTTGTATGACTTGAATCCAACGAAGAAAGAGGTCGAAGAGTGGTTGGATAGGAAGATCCACAAATTCACGGCGCATGAGAACGGGAATCCATGACACACAAAGGAATAGTGGCTAGACAAGTACCCATGTATAGAAATCCATGAGATCTTTTTCTGTTCCTTTCCAGTTGAGTTATATGAGTGGATTACAAATCTAGCAGATAGCTAAGGAAGGTGGAGGCTTGACAGTCCTATTGTCTAGACCCCAGAGTTAGTACACAGACTGGAAGCCTCTGAGGATAAAATCACATGTGTTGCCAATCATTGGCTTGATCATATCATTGGGGGGTTTGTGACAGAATTAGCGGTCAATACCTCAGTTAGTTACAACGAGGTGGAGGGCGCTTTTTCAAGGGTCCGCAAGGTAAGTACTTGAGGTCTTTAAATACTTTGATTAAGATGTTATTGTGTGAAAAATAGGTTATGTAGCTACCTTGATGTTCGGAGCTACGTAGAGTGGAAAGACTTATAGGAACGAAGGAAGAAGAGGTCTTGAATATAGCCCACTGATTTCAGCTCCATTGAGTGATGAAGAGGGAGTAGCGCAGGCTTCTCCGTGAAGTGCAGTTCAATTAATAAAATAGGTATTCCCGCAACTTCCACCTCCACCTAAACCACCTCAAACTTCACCACCATCACCTACAACGTTTCCCACACCACCCCCACCTCCACCACAGTTCAATATGGAAAATTCAATGAAGGTGCCTTTATTTAAGGGCTTGGAAAATGAGGACCCAGACCATTTCGGGTTTGTCGTAAGAGCTATATCGAAATCTCAGGACGTCACAGATGATCACATGAAGGAAGAAACATTGGTTAGTGCTTTACAGGACTGTGCACTAAGTCCAACAATAACCCAAACACTGGGTTGGAGGAGATCCAGACCATGCTGAATAAAGAGTTCAATAGGCCTAAATCCGAGGCACAATCAATTGTGGGGTTCAAGAAAATCGCGATGAAACCAAGTGAGACACCTTCAGAATTGGATCAGAGATTGAAGTGTAAAATTCGTGAAGCTAATATAAACTTCACAGAAGGACAACAATGTGAATGGTTCATGTCTTTGCTCCTGCCTCACCTAAGAGTTTCACTTTCACAACAGAATATTACGACTTAGGCAGAGGCCTTAGAGATTGCAATAAGACTGCATGAAACACAGATGCAAGATCTGAATCTGGGGGTTCAGTAGATCCATGCACAGTTGCAAAATATTTGCCTAGAAATGCAAAGTTTGAAGCAGGATAGAACAGTTCGACCAGAGGCATGCGAAGAAATATGGTGCCTGAAATGTAAAGGTCAGGAGCATGACAAAGACCACTTCCCAGTCTTTGTGAACTGTATTGTAGGAGGAGGACCGATGCCTTTGTGGCCAGAAGCCCAGGTAGGACTGAGAACAGGGCTTATGTTGTGGTACGCTATATGTCGGGTAGCAAGAAAACATATGACTTATAACTATCATTTGCTGCAGAAGTTTGTACAAACACCGCAACAACTGTTCTACAACTTCTGCAGGTCGGTACGGCATGATGAGCACAACTGTCAAAGTTATGAATTGATGATGGATAGAACACCCACCTATAGATTTCAGGTAGAAACACGCCCCGTGACCAGAGCACTTGGATGGCGTGAACAAGCTTTTAGGGGCACGAACGAGGTCAAGGTGGAGGAGGAACTGACAGAGGTTGGGGACAGTTGTTATAGACATATTTGGGCACTGCAACCCCAATATTATATGTCCATAAACCAAGGATCATGGTCAACTGATTACATCATTCCCCAAAAGGTCCACCTGAAAAACCACTCAGAACTGGCGAAAACTGGACCATACTGACTGCTCCATTGTCAGGGTGCGATGCATACTAACTTCTCCACTAGCCAGGTGCGATGCATACTGAAGAGGCCTTCTGTAGGATGCAATGAGCAAGAATGGACAAATGGCTGGGATAGTTTGCTAAGTGGATGCTCATGGAATCTTCTAGAAACTTCTGATATGACACACGCCTCTCTGAATTCGCCCAGGGATGAGTAAGAGATTAATGAAATTTCCAAGTGGAACCAAGAAATATGAGTGGAATGACACCAATAAAAAACCAAGAGATGACTCACACTCTTGGAGAAATCTATAAATGGATCCCTCATCTGAGAGATCTAGAGGCTGGAATTTTGTAATTTGTGAGGAAGTGCTGATAGTTTGTCTTTGAGGAGAAGCATTATATTGTTGGGTGATCTTGCTTTTCATGAGGTGAAGAGGGCTTTGATGCTGGGAGGATGATGCCAGATCAGACAGTTGGGTTGTAATTCTCCCTTCTATTTTAATAAATTTCTTTGAGATTTCCTCCATACAATCGTGTATTTGTGAATGAAATTGTATGTTCAATGTATTTCTGATTCTATGTTGTTTATGATATAATAGATCGAGATGCTTTGATGGTGTTTTGTTACTTTGTTTCCATAGGTATTCTCTAAGCGGGACAAGTAGGAGAGGAGTTGCAAACTCTATGAAGGGGGAGAGAAATCAAGCAAGGAGTAAAGTGGAATATCCAGGTTGGTCCCTTTGCTTCTCTCTTATCTATCATACATAAAGGAAATTGCAAATTGCTTTGATTGTTTGTTTCTAAGATAGCTGCCAATCTTAGTGGGACTAGCAGATTGAAAAGACACTACTTTTCCCAGAAACAAGATGGCGACTCCATTGGGGATCAAATACTTTGTTTGTTTTTTATTGTTGTTTGCTTTATAAAGTACAAACGAAGCCTAAAGTTAGCCATCTAACCTTCGAACTGCTCTTGCCCTGCAAGTGCATAGTAAATGAATGCTGCTTCAGTCAATCTCTGGTTTAGTTTATGAACTGAACATTACAAGCATTCTAAATGCCCTTGTGGTAGCTTGGTAACCTCCCAAGATCATTCCCCTGTACTTTGTTCTTTACTATTCATAATAGCTCATCTCAACTCACTAAAATTAGCTGCAAATTTGAGCCCAAACCCACCTCAGTTGTGCTCCCTGGCCCATCGCACTACCTGTAACTGGAAGCTAGTATACATTGCACCTCCTGAGTGTAGCAGGTAAGATGCATCCTTTTTTTTGTGAAGCACAAGTGCGATGACTAAGTAATCCTATTTCTCTCCTTGAAATTTGGGCTTTTTGTCTTTGTTTTCAGCTCTATTCAGTTGTTTTTCTGCTTGTGTTTAGTATCTCATTGCTGAAGCTTCATTCCTTTACATTGTTCAGCCTCCATTGCTTAGGATTAGTAAATGTTTTTATGTATTTTTCCATCATTTGCAATCCTTTGTTAAAAAGTATCTTAAATCAAACTATCGTTTTAATGCAAAAAGGTGTCGTAATTGTTGTTTTCTGTCAAAAAGAGGAGTGTTGTAAAGTATTCCTTCTCTAGATAGTCAATTGAACTTTTTTTTGTGTATTTGATTTGAATTGTTAATATTTGAAGTGTCGAAAGAATTTTCCTATTCGAAATTGAAAAGTGTCATTTAGTCTTCCTTTCACTTTGAAAAGAAATTGTCGAAATGTCGCTTTGAAGAATATAGTTCAGATCTATACTTGGTTTTCCTTTTTGCATTTTTCACATTAAGGGAACGAAAAACAAATACATGCATTTGCATTTGCATTTAGACTGTGTGTGAAAAATGATTTAGGAAAAGTGCATTTAGTGTGTACTCTTTGCTCTTTGTTTGAAAGTATCGTAATCTTCTTTCCTTAGTAGCTAGGATTTTCATTGCTAAGAATAAACGATGATTGTTTAGCATTTTAGATTGCATATTTAGGAATTTTACATCTACATCACACAGTGAACCTTGAAAGGCAAACTTCTAAACAAGATCAACTCTAAAATAAATCTGAAAGAACTTAAAAACACTTTGGAACGTAATGCAACACATCTAGAGATCTAGGCTAGAGACGTGTTCTGGCGTCGTAAAATGTAGTAACTATCGTTTTCATCAAAGGTTCGGTGATTCCTCCTCTTTGATACGACAAGTGCTAGCACAGACTTGTGCTCCCCGTACCATCGAGTATACATTGGGAGGCCACAATAGGATGATCTCCTTTATCCATAGGAAGTCGAGTCTGCCGCCCTATCGATCGCAATGCACTGAACACAACATTCGGGAAGATTGACTGTCGTACATAAGTCCTTGGTAATTTCTCTTTAATTTACCACCAAGGTGTATATTGTAGTTTTTTTATTGGTTTGGTAATGCCTTTGTCTAGATTTCCAGATAGTCACTTTCGTTCCTTTTCGACTCCTTAAAAGAAAAGGTCCATCTGAGCACTTGTCACTTCAGGCTCATTAAAAATCGAAGGGGACTAGAGTCATCTTTAGCTTTTTCTCGACTCTTAAAAATTGAAAAAGCAAAGTTGTGTCAAAGTGTCATTAAAATTTATTAAATTTAGAATAACATCCCTGTTCCTTTGTTGATCTTAGGTTGAGATGATGGAGTCCACCAATCAAGGAATCCCTCTTGAGGGGAATCCTAGTCCATTTTCTTCTTGGTGAAATATTGGTGCTTCGTATATGGCCACATTGTCCCTTCCAGGAATCACAATTGGTTTGCCGGTATGGCTATTCTCAACCTCTGTCATTCAAAATACCATAATTCCTCAGCAATCGAATCAGCAACCAATTGATACCGAAAGTGACCCTTCACCTTCTACTTCATTTGTTTCTCCCTCCCCTTGTTCCTCTTCACTTGGTGAAAATAGTGATACTAGTAACCAAGTGGCTGAGAAGAAGAAGAAAGGGAAGGAGAAGAAGAAGAAGAAGTCAGTTAACCAAGGGGACAACCATGAATCATCTAGTGAAAATCCACACATTAAGTCTCCTAAATATCCTTGTCTAAACCAATGGTTTGCAAGGGAAACCATTTTCATCGAGATTGTCCTTGCATTCGATGGATCTTGAGAGAATGGTCTCCCTATTCGCACTGTCTGGTGTCATCAACCTATGGTGATCATGTTGACAAAAAACCATCAACTAGTGAAAATGAAGTTCCTGTACAGAAAGGAAAGGTAAAAATTCCATGTTAATTATGTGAAGGAGACCATCACCTTCCCTGTTGTCCTTTCTTGGATGAGGCCAAAAGAGTCTTGTGTAACCGTCCTGCTTCACCGCAATGACTTCCATCTGGATACAAGAAACTCTCACCAAGTCTTTCACTTGTTGAAAATCCGACTGGCATAACTCAATCATCGGTCAAAACACCTATCATTGAGAGTGAACCTTTTGAGTCCATACTGGACCAAAGTCAGTAGGTCGAGATGGCAGTTGACCCAGTCTTGCCTTTAGAAAGTCTGCCTTCAGATGATACAATTTCCAAAAAGAATGAGAACGATACCGTTCAAATTCTTTTGGTTAATATAGAGTCTGATGAACTTGGGGGAAGTCTGCTTGTTCCTTTACAATAGGAGGAAAATTCCCCAGTTCAAGGGGTTCATTCAATTGTTTATCCGGTAGCCCCTCCATGCAGTCTAGTCGTTTCCTTTGATTGGAATTAACTAGAAAGACCTCGCCTTCCATCTGATGTACCATTCTGGATCATAGTACAAGTTTACAAAATGATCGTGTCTAGCACTATCATAGATGAAGGGGCTTCAGTGAGTATCCTTTCCTCAACAGCTTGGAAAGCACTTGGTTCACCATCGCTTATGCCTGTGACATAGAATTTGTCAGGCTTTAACAAAGGAACCCGTCAACCATTAGGGATCCTTCCAAAGTTGCTGATAACTTTGAAAAGGAAAACCGTTCACTTGAACGTGATGGTAGTCTAGGGACCATTAGATTACAACCTACTCCTTGGATGTGACTATGTTTATAGCATGGAAGCTATTGTTTCCACACTCTTTCCAGTGATGTGTTTCCTGCATGAAGGAAAAATAGTCCAGCTTATTGAACAACTTTCATTTCTCGGTTCAAACACAACTCCAAGTCAAACATCATCCCTAAATGGTCTCTTTGCATCAAGAGTGTCTCTTCAACCTTCATTCCATTCACCTGATTGCGGAAAGTAGTCCGGTGAATGTAACGAAGCTTAGGGGGCATGCACCCTGGTCTACTTCGGCAGACAAACCTAGCTGAAAAGATAGGTTTCCCTATAGGTTATGTGATTGGAAGTGTAATCTCACACCATTCAACTTTGTCTACACTAAAGAAGAAGCCAAGGAAGTCTTTTTGTCTAAACACTGATAAAAAACAATCCTACTTAACCGCAGTGACTTCCATATGGTTACCTAGAGACTCCTTTTCTCGATGCCTGGGGGCATGCAAACCTTTTTATGCAAGCAAAAATCGACCAATTTCATTTTTTAGCTTTTTAGCTTTTTTAGATTTTTAGTTTTTCAACTTCTTAGGTTAGGTGATTGGTCTAATCCACCATTCACCTTTGTCGGTGGCACGCGGACGAAGCAAAGGAAGTGTTTTGTCTAAACGGAAGACAAAACCATCCTACCTGACCTCAGTAGTTCCTTAGCTTTCTAGTTTTTCTAGCTTTTTAGTTTGGTCGTTTCTAGCTTACATAAAAAGAAAGCTGAGCATATGTTATCATAGAGTTCAAGCTCACTAAAAAATGAACCTACCAATGAGAGACATATTTGACTGAAAAATGAGAAATGTTTCTGCAAGGTTCAAGCTAGTTAAAAAATAAACCTGCCAATGAGCAATATTTCCACAAGGTTCAAGCTCGTTAAAAAAAAAACTTACCAAGGAGCAATGTTTCCGCAAGGTTCAAGATCATTAAAAAATAAACCTACCACTGAGCATAGTTTCTCCCAGTTCAAGCTCGTTAAAAAATGAATCCACCCTCAGTAAATAACCTTTGTGATTGCCCTGCTATCATCCTTTTGAACCTTGGTTGTGTTCCTGTCGTCACCTCCATTCTTTTGGCCGATCATATGCTTCCACTTGATTGTTTACCTTTTTGAGGAACAACTACGATGAGTTGTTCTATTAGCCACCGTCTTCACATCACCATGTTTTGAGAAGTTCCAAGCTTACCCGGAACTAGTTGCTACCCTAAAACACCACTCGTTCCTAAAAAACAAGTCTCCTTTAAACTCTTTTTAGACTCGTTAAATATGAAAAGATTGTTGAGCTATTGGCCTTTTCAGCTCGTTAAAGTAAGGGGAAGCACCATCCATCCTGTACATTTTAATATTTTTTGACTTGAGGGATTATCCCACAAAAAGATCAAGCTCTTTTCTTTTTTGGCTCGCAAAAGCGATCGAAAAGTCACCCCTTACATATTATTTTAATATTTTTCGTACTTAAGGGATTACGCTATGAAAAAGAACTTCTGGAGTTTCATTTTCATCCCTTTTCAAACTCTCTAAACATGAAAAGGACCGAGTTATCCTTGTCATTAAACTTGTTAAGACAATAGCAATAAACTTTTCCACCTAGACAAGAACAAGTTTCACTATTGCTAGGCTTGCTAAAACATAGCGACAGGTCTTCTCGAAGGGAAAATTATAGAACAATCATATGTTATCCTCCTCAAGCTTGAAAAAAATAAAGAGGTACTGGTCAAAAATGACTGGGGAAAAAGGGAAGAAAATGTGAAGAATTTTATTGGTAGTAGGTCGCTCTTGAACATGGAACTTTCACTCCATCACCATGATTGAGTTAGGTTAGGTTATTCTGTTCACCGGTCATATCACCATTGGTCCTCCATACCATCCATATTTTGGGTTAATGCTACCAATCCATCTCAGTGTCGCCAATATTTTCAGGAGAATTCATTCAGAGAATTCACCATCTAGTTAACACCTCATCCACTGCAATACCTTCACCCTCCATTTTTCATGACCGCCATTCATGAGCCTTGTATCATCAGATCATTTTCACCTCTAGAAAATCATTTGCTTGAATCGTTTTGTGTTGTATATGTGGGATACATTAAGGGCCTCCTACGATGGGTCACTTCTTGTCAACATTAGCTCATTATCCAAGAAGTTGACTTAGAAACACCCCTTTCAGTACTTTGAAGCTTGCATGCCTCAATGGCAAGTTTCTCACTTTTGGTGACAGGTTTACATCAATGGCCTTCGACTGAAAGATTTTGCGTGGTGTTCGACATCGGATCATATATTCACACCACGTGAATTGTACTACAATACCTTGAGGGTCATTATCATTATTGGTGATTCCTCTCGTGTCTGTTAACAACTTACATTATTGGCTGGTAATCAGGTGATGTCTTTCCATGTTCGACTTCAGGACATCTTTTCACATGGATCAACTTGTACATCGTGTAAAGATTGAATGAGTTTGGAGACCCTGGATCTAGTTTCATCCATTGGGGCTGCAATATATTTAGGGATATAAAGACATCAAATGTACATAGAAGCTGCATAGATAATCATCCACGCTAAGGGATGATGACTCTACATATAAAGAATCACCAGTATGCAACCGCAGACGATTATCTGTATTTTGTACATGAAAATGAATTTATAAAGCTAAGCATGGGAATGCCCGCCTCAACTAGATCATGAAAATAATATGATGATGGTGTATTGTATTGTATCTTATATAGGTCACCTTCCAGTTTGAATACCTTGGATCCTCATGATAAAGCATTTCACCTGACATCAAAAGATTTACGACTTCATGCTTTAGGGGCAACTATTATAGACATATTTGGGCACTGCAACCCCAATCTTATATGTCGATAAACAAAGGTCTCTTTAACCCCTGAAAGTGTTGTTCCATACCCTAAAGGATCATGGTCAACTGGTTACATCATTCCCCAAAAGTTCCACTTGAAAAACCACTCATAACTAGCGAAAACTAGACCATACTGATTGCTCCACTGTCAGGGTGCGATGTATACTGATTGCTCCACTGTTAGGGTCTGATGCAGACTGACTACTCCACTAGTTGGGTGTGATGCATACTGATTGCTCCACTGTTAGGGTGTGATGCAGACTGACTACTCCACTAGCTGGGTGTGATGCATACTGAAGAGGCCTTCTGTGGGGTGTGATAAGCGAGAATGGACAAATGGCTGAGAGAGTTTGCTAAGTGGATGCTCATGGAATCTTCTAGAAGCTTCTCCTATGACACTTGCCTCTTTGAATTCGCCCAGGGATGAGTAAGAGATCAATGAAATCTCCAAGTGGAACCACGAACTATGAGTGGAATGACACTAATCAAAAACCAAGAGATGACTCACACCCTTGAAGACATCTATAAATGGATCCCTCATCTGAGAGAACGAGAGGCTGTAATTTTGTAATTTGTAAGGAAGTGTTGATAGTTTGTCTTTGAGAAGGAACATTGTATTATTGGGTGATCTTGATTTTCATGAGGTGAAGAGGGATTTGATGCTGGGAGGATGATGCTGGATCAGATAGCTGGGTTGTAATTCTCCCTTCTATTTTAATAAAGTTCTTTGAGTTTTCCTCCATACAACCGTGTATTTGTGAATGAAATTGTATGTTCAATATATTTCTGATTCTACATTTTTTATGATATAATAGATCGAGATGATTTGATGGTGTTTTGTTACTTTGTGTCTACAAGTATTCTCTAAGCTGGACAAGTAGGAGAGGAGTTGAAAGCTCTATCAAGAGGGAGAGAAATCAAGCAAGGAGTCAAGCGGAAGATCCAGGTTGGTCCCTTTGCTTCTCTCTTATCTATCATACATAAAGGAAATTGCAAATTGCTTTGATTGTTTGTTTCTAAGATAGCTGCCAATCTTAGTGGGACTAGCAGATTGAAAAGACACTAGTTTTCCTGGAAAAAACAGTTGATCTATTATAAATGTGGAGGACCAAAACACTATGCCTGTGAATGCACTAACCCAATGCGTCCATTGTGCAAATATTGTACTCAGTTTGATGATGACACAAAGGACTATCCTACACTAATAGTGAAGATACGCGACAAAGGGTTGCTACCATCACAACCGACTTAGAACCTACAGATGATGAAGGTAGAGCCACACGAAGAGGATCTGAATGTGAATTTAGTGATTTGAAGTGGACTTGCAATGGGCGACGATAAGGGGAAACAACCCGAAGATAAAGCATGGGATGACAAAGATCCGATGAAGGAGGCTGAATTTGATTTGTAGCATGCACGCGAAATGTTCATGCAAGAAAGGAAGAGCTTTGTTGAGGTCTCTACCTCACAGAGCCAGGATAAGTGTTGGGCACGGGATACCCCAAGGAAATTTTTGGGGCTTAAAGCCCAGATTTTGGCTAAAAATTATAAATCCGACGTAAATACTCCGCATTTTGTGGGCATGAAGCGTGATATTGTAAATGAGTCATAGGGTTGTCCACCCTCAATTTTGTAATGTAATGTCAGCTTTAGAGATCTACCCATGGTTCGCAAACCATGGGATTGTATAAATAGAGCGAGGCTCTAAGTTGTAAAGAAAGAGGGGGAAGTCAAGGAATGATGATGGAATACAAGGATAGCATCTAAGTGTAGAGTCGAGTCTTTGGGTAGTAGAGTAGGAGAAGGCTCTGTAGCTGAGTGCGCAGAGGCCTAGTAGTCTGCAGCTGACTGCGCAGACCCCCGCAGCCGAGTGCGCAGGGCTAGTCGAGTCTGCAACTGTTGCAGCATTAATATAGAGAATTTTTTACCTCAATTCTTTGTATTTATTTCCTATTTTTTGCATTAAATATATTGGGTATAAATTGCATGTCTATTGTTTATACGGTGCACAAACATATATGATTATGTTTATTAAGTAAATGTGAGATAAAATATATTTTTATGCGAAGTTAACTAACAATTTTATGAATATAAGTAAGATACGCAGTGCAACTTGGGAAAATAGCGCAGATCGCTACCCTAGCAACGCGAAAGCATCTTAGCCCCTGGTTAGGGTTGTGTGAAGGACAATTATAACAGATTGCAGAGGTCTCGTAGGTCAGGATAGTGTGCAAAGTGACCTACGCAAAGGTAGGCATAGTTGGACTAAATCGACACCTCAGACATCTCAAGGGTGCAAAAATTTTGTTCCAGCATCCCTTCATACTGCTTCAAGTGAGACTTCAGTCTGCACTTTGTAGGTTGATGCCGAAAGGGCCAGTAGTGTAGGGATTTTTTTATCTAATTAACTCTGAACCTGGGTCAGGCCCCCTCAAGCCAACAAATGGTTCTGTTACTAGGACCGAAATCTGCATAGAGATGTCTGATATCATATCATTGGAATCCAACTAAGAAGGAAATTGAGGGTTGGTTGGACAGGAGAATTAACGAGTTCGTGGCATAGGAGAACAAGAATTCACGACTGACAAAAGAAGAGTGGTTAGACTGCTACCTATACATAGAATTCCACGAGATCTTCTTCACGTCTTTCCCTACTGAGCTATATGAGTGGATCGAGAAGCTAGCAGATAACCAAGGAAGGTGGAAGCTCGACGGTTCTATTGTGTGGACCCCAGAGTTGGTGCGTAGATTGGAAGCATCAAAGGATAAGATCATGTGCGCTGTTTATCACAGGCTTGATTGGATTATAGGAGGATTCATTACTGAGTTCATGGTAGATACTTCAGTCAGCTATAGTGAGCTAGAGCGACGCTTTCTCAAAGGACCGCGAGGTAAGTATGTAAAGTCTTTGAATACTTGGATTAAAATTTTATTGTGTGAAAAGAGGGTTATGCAATTACCTTGATGTTTAGAGCTACATGAAGTGGAAAATCCTATAGGAACGAAGGAAGTAAGGGACTAGTGAATAGCCCTTTAATTTCACCTCCGCGAGGGGACGACGAAGAGCTCACGAAGGTCTCTTCACAAAGTGCGATCCATTTGATAAGGCAGAGAATTCTGCGCATACCACCCCCACCCACACCGCCACCATCTTCACCACCATCACCTCCATCTTCACCCGTACCACCTCCGCCACCACCGCCATTTAGTATGGCAAGCATGATAATGTTTCTTGTGTTCAAGGGACTAGGAAATGAGGATCTAGACCAATTTTGGTTTGTCATACGAGCCGTATGGGAAGCACAAGGAGTTACAAATGGAAATATAAAGAAAGCGACAGTGGTTAGTGCCCTGTAGGACCCCGCGCTGACCTGGTATATTAAGCACTCAAATGATAATTCGAATGCGGGAATCAAGGATATCCAAATTGCGCTAAACAAGGAATTAAGCTGGCCGAATTCAGAAGCACAGTTGATCATTGGATTCAATGATATCATAATGCTACTAGGCGAGACTCCTTGGGAGCTAGATCAAAGGCTGAAGTGTACGACACTGCGAATGGTTTGTAGCATCGCTAACACCACACTTGAGGAGTGCTTTGTCATAGAAGAAATTAAGAACTCACGTAGAGGCCTTAGAGATCGCGATGAGGCTTCACGAGACCCCAATGCAGGATCCTAACTTGGGAGTTCAGTGGATTCATGTTCATTTGAAAAAATTATGCCTTGAGATGCAGTCTGAAACAGGACAGGACAACTTGACCAGAAGTACGCGAAGAGGTGTGGTGCGTAAAATGCAAGGGTTAGGGTCATGATAAGGACCATTGTCCAGTGTTCACAAATTATCTCACGGGAGGAAGACCTATGCCGTTAAGGCCGGAAGCACAGGCAGTACATAGCGTGGAACCTACTTTATGGTGCACGATTTATGAAATAGGTGGAAAGCATGCTACAAACAACTACCATTTTTTACAGAAGTACATGCAAAATTCGCAACAATTGTTCGGTAATTTTTGTAGGTCGATGGGAAATGATGAGTGCACTTGTAGAAGCTATGAGCTAATGATGGATAGAACGCCCACCTACAGAGTGCAAGTCGAATCATGGCCCCTAAACTAGAATACAGGAGTAGCGCGAACATGATTTGAGGGGCGCGGACGAGGCCGAGGTGGAGGAGGACCTGGAAGAGGTTATGGACAACTGATATGCTACAATTGTGGAGGGACAAGACATTATGCCTGTGATTGTGTGAACCCAATGGGTCCATCATGTCTGTATTGTACCTTGTTTTATCATGAGATCTTGGGCATGGAATCCTCCCAAGGCATGTTTTGGGGCTTAAAGCCAAAGTTTTGACCAAGTCCTTTGTAAAAGCTCTGCGAATTGTGGGTGTGAAGCGTGAAGTCATAATAGAGTCACAGGGTTGTCCACCCTATTTTTTGTCACGTAATGTCGACTTGATAGACCTACCCATGGTCTACGGACCATGGGATTGTATAAATAGAGTGAGGCTCTAAGTAGTAGGAAAAGAACAAAATGAAGAATGGAAGCATGATGAGGCTAAGTGCTTGATTCTAAGTGTAAAGTGTGTCTTTGGGTCGTAGAGTAGGAGAAGGCTCTATAGCTGAGTGCATAGAGGCCTAGTAGTCCACAACTGAGTGCGCAGACCCCTGCAGCTGAGTGCACAGGGAAAGTCGAGTCTGTAACCGTTCGAAGATTTAATAAAGAGAAGTTTACCATATTTCTATGTATCTTTTCTTGTTTTAATGTATGATTGGGTATAAATTGCAACTGTACTATTTATTTTGTGGTGTGAACTGAAATGAATTTTTTGTATAGATAAATAAAACGTAAGACATCCATTTACACAAAGATAATTAACTGGTATAAGAAGATAAGTAAGAACTCAGCTGCGTCTTAAGGGCATAGTGCAGAGCGCTGCTCCAGTAGCACGGAATCTCCATAGCCCCTAGTTAGGGCTACGCGAAGGTAGGGTATTAGGGCGCAAGGAACAGAGAAGTGCACAAAGTAACCTGTGCGTAGGGACGAACAGTCGGACCAGTTGAAACTCTCAAACATCTCAAGGGTGCGGAAACCTGGTTCCAGCATCCTCCCATACTACTTCGGGTGAGACCTTAGTTTGTGCTTTGCGGACTGTTGTCGAAGGGGCCAGTAGTACAAGGATTTGTTTTGCTAATTAACTTCAAACTTGGGTCAAGCCCCAACAAGCCAACGAATGGTTATGTTGCCGGGACCAGGATCTGCATAGAGATGTCGAATGTCGTATCACTGGAATCCAACAAAGAAAGGAATTGAAGATTGGTTGGACAGAAAAGTTAATGAGTTCGCGGCGTAGGAGAACAAGCATCCGCGACTAGCAAAAGAAGAGTGGTTAGACTGCTACTTATATACAGAGATCCATGAAATTTTCTTCACATCTTTCCCTACTGAGCTATATGAGTGTATCGCGAAGCTAGCAGATAGCCAAGGAAGGTTTAAACTCGACAGTCCTATTATGTGGACTCCAGAATTGGTGCGCATATTGGAAGCATCAGAAGATAAGATTGTGTGCACTATTGATCACTGACTTGATCAAATTATAGGAGGATTCATCATTTAGTTCGCAGTAGATACTTCAGTTAGTTATAGCGAGGCAAAATGTTGCTTCCTTAAAGGACCGTGAGGTAAGTACGTTAAATATTTGAACACTTGGATTAAAATGCTAATGTGTGAGAAATGGGTTATGCGAATAAATTGATGTTTGGGACTACGCGAAGTGGGAGAATCTATAGAAACGAAGGTAGTACAGAACTAGAAACTAGCCCCTTGATTTCACCTCTGTGAGGGGATGAGGAAGAGATTGTGAACTTCTCACCAAGAGGTGCGATAAGTTTGATAAGTGTTACACTAAAAAATGTCACCATGACTATTTGCAGTTAGTATGGCTCCATCCACTGTCATACTATCCTCCTTGGCAAGTCTCATGCCTCTGCTCTTCATGCCAAACTTCAAGAAAGAGAGAAAAGTCATTTAAAGTCAATTATCTCTGGTACGCAGTTTCTCTTAGCCTTACCTGCGTGTACGCAACCCAAGTTCACAATACCTGTGTACTTGTATGCTCTGTATGTAAAGGGGTGGATGCGTACCCCTGTAAAGGTCAAAAGGCGCGAGTTTCATCTTAAAAAAGTTACTTGTGGTCATTTCTAGAGTCTTCTAGAAGCTTGTTTGACGTGTATGAAGCGCCTCCAGATGGTTCATGTATCCCTACCAAAGAGGAACTTATCCCATCAAGAGGGGGGCTTATCCCATTGATGGTGGACCCGAATAACTTCCTCTAGAGCACTATAAATACAGGCATTGGGCCAAAGGGAGAGGAGGTTGAAAGCTGAACATTCCTAAGGGTAGATGCTGCTGGAATTAGGAATTCCTTGTAGAAGCTTGTGAGGAGAGATTACCATCTTTGCTTGTTCTATTTGGAAGTGGGTGAGCTGATCAGAGTAAAGGAGAACTCTTGTGGACCCTGGGAGGGACTTGCACAACACCATTGTTACCTTTTAATACAAATTAGTCCATCCTTCTCAACAATTTGTTACTTATGAGTTGTTTCATATACTCCTTGGTCTATATGTTAAATATGTTTTATTTTATGTGATATTCAGGTGCTATTTAATTGTTTGATTGTTAGTGAATGCAGGTTTCGAAGGGAAGGAGGTGCTCATCCGGATCAACGAAGCTGGACTACTACAACAGCGTTGGATTACAAGTAGGATCTAAACACTTGATTTCTCATATTGTAAAGGCATATTTAGTGAAGGATTGCTCTTATTTGTCTTGTTTGTCACTAGAAAGTCTTAGGCTTCTAGGGAGGTCAGTTTTGTCCGCACTAACGACTCTTTCCACATGACAAAATGGCGACTCCACTGGGGACTCCATGAATGTATTTGAGTTCTTTTTGATTTGATATTTTGGTTTGAGAAAAATCGCTTGTTTTTTGATTTTTGGCTGTCTAACTGTGTATTTGGGTGGGTTAGCTTAGAGTCAAATTAGATTTTTATTTTTCTTAGCTTTGCCAGTAGTACGCAGCTTCTGAGTTAGGCACAGTGCGTACTTGCACGCACTGCGTCTTTGTGCATAGGGCGTCCTCGCACCTGTGTCAACAGATCACCTGCGTACCCCTGTCAAATTTGAGAAAATTTCATTTTTCCTTTTTTTTCTCTTTAGATTTTGTTTTTAATTTGTTTTTACTGCCCAGATCCATTAGTTTACTGGCAGAGATCTTCACCTGAACTTGTCCTGTTGGTATCGAGGGTTTTGATGGAATTCATAGGGATTTTGCCTTAGGGTTTGATTTTTAACTGGTCCTGTAGTGACTTTGGCGTTAGAGGTTGTCAAACTTTGGATCTCCTTGGTTTTGGTCAGTCCTCTTAGGAGTCGGGCCTGTCATAGAAGTCACCCTTGTGAGAGACCTACCTTTGTGTCTTCTCTTTGCGAATCTCGAAAAGTTTGTTTGTTAAAACCTTGAATTTCATTCTTGAGAAAAAAGAACAAAAAGATTTCGATTTTGTTTTTTGATTAGTTTATGATTCTGCATTAACTGATCCTTAGTTGCATTTTGACTGAGTAAAACATCCGGGAATTATCCTTGTAGGCTTTTGTCCTCATTATTTTTTGGTTTTAGGTAAATTTCCTTTTAATTTGCTTTTGAGTGAATTTGGTTTGATTGTCTTAGATTTCTTAAATTTGATTTGATAAATAGTTTTTACATGCTTTATTAATATAGAAAAAACACAAAAAATTCTTTTGGAAAAAGTTTGCTTTGGTAGCATTTGTAGTCTTTTGGGAGAAAAAGGAAATTTCGTAGAGTAATTAGTGGTGATGAGTTGTATGTTTTGAAAAGATAAAGAAATTGTTTCTTTGATTGTCTTTGCCAAGAAAGTTGTTTTCTATAAAATTTTCATTTTCCAACTCTCTTAGTTAGGAGATTCATTGAAAAAAAAAGTAGCGTAAATCATCTTAGGTGCATTTTTGTAGTGGTTGCGAGTCGAGTCTACACACCACCAGTTTCATCTCCACTACCTTTTTGTCTTTCAGAAAAACCATAAAATTAACGCTTAAAGTAAAATCAACTTAGTAACTTTTATTTACTAGGGCTCTGAAACACCAATTTAGATCAGGCTAGTGTCTTGGAGTAGGAGAGTAATTAACTCTCCAAGACAACAAAACCAAACAAGTAGCTTATCTTGTGATCGAATAAATCCAATTGTTTCATTTGTACTCTAGGAAAGCTCCTCTTAAAGGAGAAGCACGAGCTCGTGTCCGAACCAGTGAGGGGATCAATCCTCCCTCGTTGGGAATGACGCCAGACACGCACGTATTACAAATGGTAAACCTCGGATTAACCATTGTCGAGGAGCCAGGGGTCACTTGTCGGTAAACCTTGGATTATTGTCAAGGAGCCGGCAAGGGGATTGAGCTTGATACTCTACCCTTGCGTGCTGTCAGAGTGTAGACTGTTCCCCCAGGTGCATTTGTTGTTGTTGGTAACCTTAGTGACCATTATCTTTAGGATTCTACCGCGGTGACGGTGGAGGGAAGATCCCACTGTACCTGGAGCAGATGTCGGCTAGACTCACTTGGATTTTCCGGGGGGTTCACTTCACTCGAGACGGTTAAAGTGGAGGAATTTGTGCCGGTCTATTCATTAAGCAGGTTGCCGGGGTAACTGTTCCACCCGCCACTTCTGTACTGAATCCGACGATGTTGGGTTTCATCTCCAACTAGCATTTTTGGTCCTGAAGGCTACTGTTTGTGCTTGGTTTGACGCCCTAGACTCTTTAGGCGTGTGATTCAAATTTGTTTGGTTCTTTAGAGACTTTAGGTGGTTTGCTTTGAGATTTTACTTTGTTTGTGTGTGCAGTAGTTAAAAAGTTTTTAATTGTGGTGGAATTACCGAGACAGTCCCGTCGACTTCGGGGCAAGTCTCCTGAGGTTGTTTCTATGGCCGAATTGTTGAGGAAATCCCATAGACTTTGGGGTGAACCTCCTCAAGACGTCCCAAGTCATTACGAAGGTTTAAAGGTCCTTGTAACTCCTAGTGGCAGTAAAGTAGGTTCACCTGAAGAAGGAGAATCGTCATTGGTAGTCCATCCAGATTACCAAGGTCTAGAAACAGGTTATAATCCTGAAGCAGTTGCAGTTTCCGAGCTTGTTGGTAGTTTTTCATCTACTAGTGATATAGGCGAAGAACCTGAAGTATCTGAACCTGTTACTCCAACTTCTAGTGCACCAGATTCACCTAGGGTAGAAAGAGTCATCACCGAAAATCTTCCTACTGGTTTGATAGCTATTGAAGAACTTGCTCCAGAGGAAGAATTAGACGTATCTATCCTTGAAGATCAACCTACTATTGATCTAAGAAAGCGTGAATCTATCTTTTACAGTCCTCCTAGAAGTTCTACTTGGTACCTTTCATTAATCAATTATTTAGACAACTCAGGCATAGGTTTTTCTCCACCTCGTACTCCTTTTCCACCTGGAGGTATTTATACTCCTGTAAATATGTCTGGTCAGTCGTCCGTGTTCACTCAATCTCCTGAATCTTACTTGTACGACGGTCCTTCTGTTCCCTCCGGGTATCAGTCACTTTCTGGTACCTTTGCGGGGGCATCTCCTCAACCCATTGATCATGGGTTATTAGCTGGAAACAATGGTAATAAACCGTTGGGTGTAGGAGACATTTACATGATGTCAGGTTCAGTTCCCGTTTCTCAACCTCAAGGTGGCCAATTACCCCCTGGGGGGCAGCCTCAATTAACGCCTGGGGGACAACCTCAAGGTACACAAATCGTGTCTGGGGGGCAACCTCAAGGACAATATGTACCCATAGTACAATACATGCCTCAAGGTCAACCCCAGCCTCAATATGTACCCCAGGGTCAACCTCAGTATCAATATTTACCTCAAGGGTATCAACCTCAAGGGTATCAACCTCAAGGTCAAGGTCAACCCCAGTATCAGTATTTACCCCAAGGTTATCAACCTCAAGGTCAATACTCGAGTCAAGGTTATCAACCACCTCAAGGTCAGTCATATGTTCAAGGTATGGGAACTGTGCCTTTCAGTTATCAATCATATCCTCAATCCGGTTATGGATCTCAGTATCCTCAACCTGTTACGGGTCAATACCCCGGAATGATAGTGTGGGATCCATCACAAGGTCAACAGGTGTTGCAGCCAAGTATATAGTTGTTACCTCAAACTAGACAACCCGTAGTTTTTGGTTCACCCCAGCAACCGCAACCTGTCCAGTCAAATATTCAAACTTCTGTAACTCGGTAGTTACTCAACTGCCAATTGCACCTAGTACTCCATCTCAAACGACTGCTGTAACTACCGCAACATCTACCGCACTTACTTCTGGAGTATCGACAGCTCTGGTTTCTACTGTCTCTGCAACCACTCCTCAGACATCTTTACCGTTGTCCGGATCTATGATTCAAACCACGGTCCAGACGCCTGTAGGGCAGCCTGGTTTAAGTACTGTTCTAACAAGTCAACCTCAATTTACCTATCAACAGTACCAGGGACAATACCAATTCGGTCCTGCTGTCCAACAACCAGTTTACCAATATCAACCGTATCCTGGGTACACTTATCAACAACCTCAACAACCCCAGTACGGTCCGGTTAATCCTGGTTTTCCAGGAGGATACAATATCCCGAATGTGATTCCTGTTCCAAGTTATCCTGGATATCCTCCTCTTGGGACTGGTCTTGTGACCCAAAGTTTTAGGGATCCTAATCGGCAATTACCGTTTATCGCAACTTTGGATTTACCCGACTTGACGCGCCTAACGAATGATCCAATACAATATCTTCCGTTGTGGCCGCCAATGCCAAATAAGTTGCCCAGTGATATACCCAAGTTCGAAGGTAAGTCTGGAGAGGATCCGTCCAATCACGTGATGACTTACCACCTCTGGTGTGCCTCAAATTCCATCTCGGATGATTCGATCCGCTTACATCTTTTCCAGCGTACGCTCATTGGTCTCACGACCAAGTGGTACATTGAGTTACCACGGGCCTCTTTTTACAATTTCAATTAGTTAGCTACCTCGTTCCTAACTCATTTTCAGTTGCTGGTCAGATACGATAACGACACGGAGCTATTAACTTCATTAAAACAGTCGACCTCCACTTATATTTCTGATCATATTCATGAATGGAGACGTCGACGGCGTTTAGTGAAAGTTTTTATCCCGGACCAAATCTTAGCTGAATGGTTTGTAAAATCATTATTACCGAAGATTACTGAAGATGTAGCTAAGGCCGGAGTAGTTACTGAGGAGCAAGTCATTGCTCAAGCCCAGTACCTTGACTTAGTTTACATTCAGTCGGGTACGTTGCACGAGAAGATCCCGGATTTTCCTAAGTCGAATCAAATCGTTGTTGCTCCTTCGGGGTCTCATGCTGCTGATGGCATGATTGGTACGGTGAATACTAAAAGTAAGAAGAAATCCTCAAAGAATTCTTCTCCAATAATAACCTTACCAAACTCCCCGACAGGAGAGTCTTCTCCTGAAATTATCGCCGACATTCACGCTGTAGAGTAATCTACGGCTAAATCGAAAAACGGTGGTAAGAAGAAAGGTAAGAAGAAGGATAAAGCAGACAAGGCTCCAAAGGAGAAAAAAGAGAAGTCAGAATCTAATGACGAAAAGCGCAAACCTCGCTATCCTTGTTTAATTTGTGAAGAAGATCATTTCACAAGAGATTGCCCTCATCGGGCGGAGGTTGTGAAAATCGTTAAAGGTTCCCAAACTCCTGCTGTTTTGAAAGATCCATTTCCAAAGCAGGAGAGTAAAATGATAGGTTCTTCCTCGAGTGCCAGTGAAGAACCCATATTGATGATGTCTCATGTACGGATTGCGACTTGATCACAAGATTATGGTAGTAAAAGTCTTGTTGATGGATCAAAAGAAGCAGAATCTTCTTGTTCAAATCCATCAACCTCAGCTCCCGGTTCCGATCCACTACAGATCGAGAAACCTAACCTGGACTTAGTAATAAAACCGCCCACCAAGGGTGTACTACGAAGGTCTGCTTTCAATCCACATGCGAGAGCGGCCCAGAATTACAACATTGTTGAGGATTTAGCTGTTTCACCCTCAGCAATGTCAGCTTTGGAAGTGCTGCAATCATGCCCAACACAGAGAAAATTACTTTTGTCGGCTATAGGAGCTGTTGATGTTCAGGACCCGAACCTGATAATCTTTGATCTAGAAAATAGTACACCGCGTCTCCCTCATCAGATGGCTTTCCAGATTCCATTGATAGTCAAAAGCAGGCCAATTCATCGGACTGTAATTGATGACGGAGCTTCTATGTGTATTATGTCGATTCAGTGTTGGAGATTGCTTGGTTCTCCTTCACTGAACCAATCCCCGACAATTCTTAAGGCCTTTGATGGCCGTGGGTTCCATCCGTTTGGCATTCTACAGGATTTTCCTCTGGGGGTTGAAGGAAAAACCGTTAGTCTGGATGTGGAGGTGGTTGATGCCCCTCTAGACTACAACCTTCTTTTGGGTCGCAGTTGGTCTTACGCTATGACAGTAGTCGTGTCATCGGTCTTCAGAGTTATAAAGTTTCCACACAATGGTAAGATCGTGACGATAGACCAGCTGGCTTACTTTTCATCCGACCCAGCCTCTTCAGAGAGTATCCAGCATGTCGGTAAAACGACTATCCCTTACAAGGATGTTGGCGTAGGATTAGTTAAAGATTCCGGTTTACTGGGAACTTTTCCTTTCCCTCCAATCAAAGCAGACCCTTCATTCGCAACCATTCATATGATTACTTCAGACACTATTATCTATGATGATCCTTGGATTGTCCCATCTGAATCTGAGGTAGACTCATTCGGTAATGCAATGCCTTTGAGTCCATATGAAATTTCTTATGAGGCCATGCAGCCTTTTTCCGACTCAAGTTCAACCCAAATCAACCAAATGAATGTGGTCTGTGAGGAATCACTTTTCACATCAACCTCAGAACGGATAACGTTTCCTGAAGTTGTGTCATCTGACGAACAACTTCGCGAAATCCCAAGTGTAGATGATCTACCATGGGAAGATCTTCATCATCGATCTTTGTTTTTACCTGAGGGTGATGACATTGAAAATGATTTTTCATTAATTTTTACAGCTGAATACGTCAAGGACGCTCAGAATCCCATGAAACATCCTGATTCAGAGTTGAATTTGGGAAACATTTCCCAAACTATTGCCATTGACATTTCAGTCAAAACCGGAATTATTGAAAACATTTATATAGGTGCCTCGTGTACAGATGACGAAATTCAAACATACAAGGTCCTATTTCAAGAATTCCGTGACGTGTTTGCCTGGTCCTATGAGGAAATGCTAGGAATTGATCCCTCCATTGTTGTTCATGAGATCAAGACCTACCCGGACGCTAAACCCGTTCGGCAACGTCTACGTCAGATACACCCTAGGAAAGCGGCTGCGATTAAAGCAGAAGTCGAAAAGCTGTTGAAAGCAGGTTTCATTTATCCGATCCCGTTAACGGATTGGGTATCGAATATTGTTCCGGTTAACAAGAAACAAGGAACAATAAGAATATGCATCGACTATAGGGATATAAATCATGCTTGTCCAAAAGACAACTATCCCACGCCCTATATCGATCAAAAAATTGATGATTATGCCGGCAGTGAAATATTTTCCTTTATGGACGGTTTTTCCGGTTACAACCAAATCAATATTCTACCTGCCGATCAACCAAAAACGGCTTTCATTTGTCCCTGGGGGACATTTTCTTACTGCAAATTACCTTTTGGACTTAAGAATTCTGGAGCCACTTTCCAACGGGCAATGTCTTATGCGTTTCACGACATCAAACACATTGTGCAACCGTATCTCGATGATTTGCCTGCTCATTCTTTACATCGAGCTGATCACCTTGTTCACTTACGCGCTATTTTTATGAGGTGTCGGCATTATCGAATTCGGTTGAACCCACAAAAATGTGTCTTCTGCATAGAAGTGGTACGATTGCTAGGATTTGTCGTTTCAAAAGCCGGTATCCGCGTCGATCCCTCAAAGGTCGAAGCTATCATCAAATTGCCTCCTCCTTCGAGTTTGCGCCAACTCCAAAGTTTGCAGGGGAAAGCAAATTTTTTAGGTCGATTCATTCCTAACTACGCCGAGGTTACAAAGGGTTTCACCCAGTTGTTGAAACAAAACGCTCAATTCTCTTGGGATGAGATAGCTCAGAAATCTTTTGATGCACTTAAGCACGCGTTGACCCATGCACTGTTGCTGCATCCTCCCAACTACAACCAGGACTACTTTTTGTATCTCGCCGCCTCCCACTCCACCATTGGAATGGTCTTAGTTCAGGAAGGTGAATTCGGAACAGAACATGTGATATATTATCTTAGTAGGACATTAAATCCCACTGAGCTAAAATATTCGCATGTGGAGAAATTGGCCCTGGCAGCTGTTCAGGCTGTCCAACGTTTTCATCATTACATTCTTCTCCGTAAAACTACAATGATTTCGGATTGCAACCCTATGATCTATATTCTGACTAAACAATTGCTAGGGGGCAAGTACTCCAAATGGATCATTATCCTACAGAAGTTTGATTTGGAGTTCGAGAAGTCCAAGTCTAAGAAATCCTTAGTTTTTGCGGAATTGATGTGTGACTTCCTGCGTGCTGACAAGGAAACTGTGGCAGAGGAACCCATTGCGGACGAATCTCTGTTTCTCATCAGCACTTTAGATCTGTGGTATGGAGATATAATCGTCTATCTCCAAACCCAATCCTTTCGGCCCGAAGCTTCAAAGTCAGAACGTCAGAAAATTCGATTCCAGTCCCAACAGTACAAAATTATTGGAGATACTCTTTATCGTCGTGGGGCGGACTTGGTTTTTCGTCGTTGCTTAACTCATGAAGAGGTAGAAATGGTTCTGAATGACTGTCATTCTCGAGCATGTGGCGGTCATATGTCTGGGTATGCCACAGCTCAGAAGGTGTTGCGTGCTGGCTATTTCTAGCCGTCCATGTTTAAAGATTGTATCATTGCGGTCCGAAAATGCCACAACTGTCAAGTGTTTGATCGCAAGATGTACGCACCACCTGCTCCTCTCCACCCTATAATTGCCGTTGGTCCTTTTGCTAAATGGGGTATCGATTTTATTACATGTAACCCTCACTCGGCCGGGGGCATGCGTATATCATCCTTGCGATTGATTATTTTACTAAGTGGGCCGAGGGGCCTACATTCGAGGCAGATGGCAAGACAGCAGCAATTTTCGTATTCAATCATATTATTGCTAGGTTTGGTGTCCCACAAGCGATAATCACTGACCATGGGCACCATTTTCGAAACATTATGATGACAGAACTTACAAGCCAGCTTAGTTTACACCATGATAGTTCTACTCCTTATTATCCCCAAGCAAACGGTTTGGTTGAATCCATCAACAAAGTTCTAGTTATCATGATCCGACGAATCATTGGTATTCATCGGTTGAATTGGCATAACATGTTATTTTCAGCGCTTTGGGCGTACCGAACCTCAGTGAAAACATCAACAGGGTTCACTCCTTTCCAACTAGTTTATGGTTTGGAAGCAGTGTTGCCCATTTAATGCGAAATCCCATCACTTCAAATGGCTATCGAATTACTCCCAGCTACTTCCAAAGAGGAGAAGCATCTGTTATACTTAGCTAAATTAGATGAGACTCGATGTGACGCTGCTTTGGCAATCGAGACTCACGCGAAAAGGATGAAATCTCAGTATGATCGTAACGTGACCCCTCGTAATTTTTCGGAAGGAGACCTAGTCCTATTATATGATCAAGCTAACGATAAATTAGGTGCTGGAAAATTCGTTCCCATGTGGCATGGGCCCTACATTGTCAAGCGAAAGCTAGCAGAAGGGGCCTATGAGCTGGTAGATTTTGATGGGGACTCTTTGGGTAAGCCCAGAAATGGACTTTACCTAAAGAGGTATTATGCTTAAATGGTGGGTATGGAGATTCAGTTAGTTTAAGTTAGGTTAATTTTTCTTTCTAGCTGGTGTGTTTTGTTAGTTTAGACAGTGTGCTTAGCTCAGAGAGTGTGTTTTTCGTTGTTATTCTGGCTTATCTTGGTTTTACTCTTGATATTGTAGATGTCGACGCCTCTCCAAAAGTACATTGGATTTGCTGATGGTGCTTATTGTAGTACATAGAATATCTCTTCCGCAGCTTGGGTTATCTATTCGCCCTCTGATGAGTTAGTTTCTATGCATGGGGTGAGCCTCGGTTAAACAACAAACAACATTGCAGAATACAGTGCAGTGATTGAATTATTATCTGAATCTATTTCATTTGGGATTCGGAGTTTGATAGTGAGGTTAGATTCTAAACTCGTTGTATTACAGCTTAATAGAGTTTATGCCATTAGAAATCCAGTGTTATTAAGATTTTTTTTGAGGGTGCGTCTCTTGGAACGTGAATTTGATTACATTGAATATCAGCATATTCCAAGGTCTTTAAATACATTAGCAGATGCAATGGCGTCTCGAATGTTAAATAGAAATTTGTAACAATCATAAATGTAAATTTATAAACATTTCATCACATATGTTTAACAAAATAAGCCAGTAATAATGATATATATATAGATAGGAGTGTGTCAAAAAATATACATCGTCTTCGATCATAGGTTGAAAAACACCTTATGATTGGCAAAAATGATAAGTACAAAAAACCAAAAATGTCACATGTGTCTACAAAAGTGACTAGCCAATCACTGGTGGTGCTCTCTATATGAGACCACTGCCCGCGCTACCCTACACAGGAACCTCCTGAAAGGTCCTGGGACTGCGACCACATAGCGCTGAAGTCGGATAGGAATATCATCTATAGTCGTCTCTGGTATGTCCGCCGTGAGATGCTCTAGGTCCTGTTCCAGCTCGGCTAAGGTCTCTGCGGCCGCATCCTGTGGGGCTGGTGCTGGTGCAACTGGTTCTCTTCTCTCAAAAGCCCGTAGATTGGCCAGACGCCGTGGGCCTACATCTGCATTTTGAAAAAATTTTGCTTTCAGTTTTGAGACGATATATAAAAAACAAAAAAAAAAATAGATAATTTAAAAACTTGTGAAAAATGAAGTACCTCTGTCGTCCCATTGTTCTCCCTGTGGAAGAACCATGTTTGGATCATTGCGAAAATCTACTCCGGCATAAGGAAAATCCTGAATCGCAAAGACCTGGCTCTCCAACTAGTGAAAGTAACCCGTAGGAAATCGGACAACTCCCGCTCCCTCATCAGGATGCCAGGCCATTACCGAAACCCACAGCGTCAACTTAGGCTCCCGAGGAGGCCCAACTGGAACAGTAAGATGTTGGGGGATCAGCATTGGAACTCTCTCTAGGGCAAAGCTCATAACTAAAGGCCCATATCCAAAGGTCTTCAATTGTCCGTTCTTTTCCCTAGTCAGTTGGCCCTTCATATTGGCCAACACAGCATCGCACCAGTTGAAAATGGTGCCTCGGAAGCAATCTATAGCCATCCGCATTTGGGAACCAGTGGCTATGTGCAAAGTGGCAACACCGCAAAGTCTGGTAACTGTAAAGGCAATTACCATAAGTTCAGGTCAGGATATGTATTTAATTTCTATCCCCTTCTCCTGGTTTTGATTGTTGCACTACTCTAGCCAGAGACTAGCAAGGGATTGGCCACCCGGCCTAGTCCCGAATAGAGACAGTTGCTCGCCCCTGTTAGGCAAGCCAGTGAGAAAATATATGTCGGAGGGCTCTATCTCGAGCTGGTGTTCTCCGATGTAGAAACATTGATCCTGAATGTTCCACCTTTCAACCAGCCACTCTAAGAATGGCACCTGGGCCCTCATGCCAGGTATGGCCCAGTACTTGTAGACCCCGCATGCCTTTAAAGCATCAATGGAAGGTTGATGACCTATTGCAGCCAAATCGACATCTTTGTGTTCTCTTTCACGCCAATCTAGCATGGTGGGCAATCTACACACCAAAAAACATTGATTAGAATTCATTAAATCAAATTTTGATGGTTAGGTTTTGAGTTTGGGTTTTGAAAATCCGCTTTGCGCGGAGTACGCACCCCGCGTTCAGAAAACAGAGCGTGGGTACGCAGCTGTTCTGAAGGTGGGCTGCGTACTCCGACCATTTTCCCATATACGAAAATGTCGGGGTACGCGGGTCACCCATGGGGCACCTGCGTCCCCTGAAAAGCGGACTCTAAAACCCCAAACCCTCCAAAAAATCAAACTAGAACTTAAAATGGAATTCTAAACGGATGAAATTGAAGAGGAGGATGTTGTGAAATACCTGAAAGAGACGGCGCTCGATTCTGACGGTCGGATTCTCCGCAAAGTCCACGGGAAGTTTCTTCTCAAAAGCCCTTTTCTCACCCTCAACAGTAAAATGGTAAAAATGACATGGTAAAAAGTCTTTTTATAGGTTTTTTGGATAAATGAATGCTAAGTTTGTTTATTTTTCACCATGAAAGGATGTTTTTCAATGTATTTTTGGCCCATCTTAAACAGGTATGAGTAATGTGTTGTTTTTGTGCAGGACAAAAGGACTTTAGGGTAAAATCATCATTTTTCACGAACCAAGACATCAGAGTCATCTTTTAAGCCCTTTTCTGACTCCTAAAACATGAAAAGATTGCCGAGTGTTTATTTTACACTCGTTAAAATGGAATTAAAAGACGGTCCTCTTACAGCCCTTTTCTGACCGTAAAAACAAGAAAAGATTGCCGAATTTTTGTCGTTTCAAATTCGATACTGGAAATAAAACGACATGCCTCTGATCGCTTTTTACTTTTTAGGTCAAAGGCATTAATCATGAAAGTACTCCTTGGTCGCAAGATCAAGCGGTTCTCTCAGGTATTATTTTATACTTTTTCGGGCTTGGGAGACACAAATTTACGAAAAAGTTCACCTTGGAGTCTTCTTTAGTTTTTTCAGACTCTCTAAAATTGAAAAACGCCGAGTTTCTCCTATACTGGACTCGTTAAAATTTCACAGTAAAGGACCTGTTCGATTACAAATAGGAACGGACCACTCCTTCTTAGGGTTTGAATCTAAAATAAGTTGGACTCATCTGAAGGATGAGCTTATAATCAAGCATATGTTATCCTCCTCAAGCTTGTAAAAAATAAAGAGGTACTTGCCAGAAATGGTGGGGGAAAAGAGAGAAGAATGAACCTATTTGTTATCCTTTGTTACAGAAGAACCTTATCACCGCTCTTGAACACGACACTTTTCATTCACCTGGGTTGGGAAATCCTTTGCCTTAAAGATGATAAAACCACTTTGAAAGTCTTCAACCGTTTCTGGGTATTAACTTTGGGTCAATCGTCACCAAGCCATCTGTCGTGTCGTTATGCGTTTAAGAGGTCTCTGCAAATAAACCATTCATATGAAAAATACTTGTCATCCATTTGACCATCCCTGAGTCAGTCCTTACAGCAACATTTCTTCAACTTGAACAATGATTTCGTGTTGTGGGCTTGCCTGCAACGGGTCGCTTTCTATCGACATCAGCACATTATCGAGAAAGATGACTTAGAAATCGTCAGTACCTTGAAGTCTGCATGCATCAATGGCAGGTTTCTCGCCTTTGACGACAGTTTACATCATTGACTTTCGATCAAAAGATTCCGTGACATGTTCGACATCAACCCATTCATTCACATTTCATGGATTGTACTGGGTACTTTGAGAACCATTGACATCACTGGTGGTCTCTCTCACACTTGTTAACAGTTTACATCATCGACTAGTAATCAAGTGGTTTCTACCATGTTCGATATCAACTCATTTATTCGCATGGATAGAATCGTACCAATTCAGGAAGTAGAGATGAAGACCCTGGATCTAGTTTCCACCATCCAGGATGCGAGGAGTTTTGTATTCATTATATAGTAGACTAACCATAAACAAATGGCTGCGTCCATACTGTGTCTAAAAAAGTCTACGATTGTGATGTACTGCAAAATCATTCTTGTATCAGAGCAGTAGTTAGATTGTTAGTTAAAGTTTTCAATCTGAGTATGGGAATGCCTACCTCAGTGATGATATCATCTTATATATGTATTTTTTGTTGAATATTTGCAGGTTCTGACCGGGCTCTCCACAAGATACTCCTTGAAATGATAAAGTACTTCACCCTTCCTAGATCATATAAAACCCTAATCTACTACAGGCTTCGCACTTTAGGGGGCAATCTGTTACACTAAAAAATGTCACCATGACTATTTGCAGTTAGTATGGCTCCATCCACTGTCATACTATCCTCCTTGGCAAGTCTCATGCCTCTGCTCTTCATGTCAAACTTCAAGAAAGAGAGAAAAGTCATTTAAAGTCAATTATCTCTAGTACGCAGTTTCTCTTAGCCTTACCTGCGTGTACGCAACCCAAGTTCACAATACCTGCGTACTTGTACGCTTTGTATGTAAAGGGGTGGGTGCGTACCCCTGTAAAGGTCAAAAGGCGCGATTTTCATCTTAAAAAAGTTACTTGTGGTCATTTCTAGAGTCTTCTAGAAGCTTGTTTAACGTGTATGAAGCGCCTCCAGATGGTTCATGTATCCCTACCAAAGAGGAACTTATCCCATCAAGAGGGCGGCTTATGCCATTAATGGTGGACCTGAATAACTTCCTCTAGAGCACTATAAATATAGGCATTGGGCCAAAGGGAGAGGAGGTTGAAAGCTGAACATTCCTAAGGGTAGATGCTGCTGGAATTAGGACTTCCTTGTAGAAGCTTGTGAGGAGCGATTACCATCTTTGCTTGTTCTATTTTGGAAGTGGGTGAGCTTATCAGAGTAAAGGAGAACCCTTGTGGACCCTGGGAGGAACTTGCACAACACCAAGGCTCAGGTTGTAATGGTTCCTTTTGTTACCTTTTAATACAAATTAGTCCATTCTTCTCAACAATTTGTTATTTATGAGTTGTTTCATATACTCCTTGGTCTATATGTTAAATATGTTTTATTTTATGTGATATTTAGGTGCTATTTAATCGTTTGATTGTTAGTGAATGCAGGTCTCGAAGGGAAGGAGGAGCTCATCCGGATCAATGAAGCTGGACTACTACAACAACGTTGGATTACAGGTAGGATCTAAACACTTGATTTCTCATATTGTAAAGGCATATTTAGTGAAGGATTGCTCTTATTTGTCTTGTTTGTCACTAGAAAGTCTTAGGCTTCTAGGGAGGTCGGTTGTGTCCGCACTAACGACTCTTTCCACATGACAATAAGGTAGAGGATTCCATGCATACCACCCCCAGCTACACCACCACCAATTTCCCCATCTTCACCCCCATCTTCGCCCATACAACCTCCGCCACCACCGCAATTTAGTATGGCAAGCGCGATAAAGTTTCTAGTGTTCAAGGGAGTAGGGAATGAAGATCCGGAATAGTTTTGGTTCGTGTTAAGGGCTATGGGAAGCACAAGGAGTCACAAATGAAAATATAAATAAAGCGACCTTGGTCAGTGCTCTGCAGGATCATGTGCTAACTTCTTACATTAAGCATTCCAATCACAATCTGAATGCGGGGATCGTGGATATCCAAGTTGCACTGAACAAAGAATTTAGTAGGCTGAAGTTAGAGATGTAGTCGATCATTGGGTTCAAGGAGATTGCCTTGCTTCTAGGCGAGACCCCCTGGGAGTTGGATCAAATACTGAAGTGTAGAATTCATGAAGCTAATATGACCTTGACAGATCGACAACACTGTACATGGTTTGTAGCATCACTAATGTTGCATCTAAGGAACATGCTGTCACATCAAAGGCTAACCACTTAGCGCAAGGCCTTGGAGATCGTGATGAGGCTGCATGAGACCCCGATACAAGATACTAACTTGGGAGTTTAGAAGATCCACACGCAATTGAAAAACTTGTGCAAATGGTTATGTTGCCGGGACCGGGATCTGCATAGAGATGTCTAATGTCGTATCACTGGAATCCAACAAAGAAAGGAATTGAAGATTGGTTGGATAGAAGAGTTAATGAGTTTGCAGCGTAGGAGAACAAGAATCGGAAATTAGCAAAAGAAGAGTGGTTAGACTGCTACTTATATACAGAGATCCATGAAATTTTCTTCACATCTTTCCCTACTGAGCTATATGAGTGTATCGCGAAGCTAGCAGATAGCCAAGGAAGGTTTAAACTCGAAAGTCCTATTATGTGGACTCTAGAATTGGTGCGCATATTGGAAGCATCAGAAGATAAGATTGTGTGCACTATTGATCACTTGCTTGATCAAATTATAGGAGGATTCATCATTGAGTTCGCGGTAGATACTTCAGTTAGTTATAGCGAGGAAAAATGTTTCTTCCTTAAAGGACCATGAGGTAAGTACGTTAAATCTTTGAACACTTGGATTAAAATGCTAATGTGTGAGAAATGGGTTATGCGAATAAATTGATGTTTGGGACTACGCGAAGTGGGAGAATCTACAGAAACGAAGGTAGTACAGAACTAGAAACTAGCCCCTTGATTTCACCTCTACGAGGGGATGAGGAAGAGATTGTGAACTTCTCACCAAGAGGTGCGATAAGTTTGATAAGGTAGAGGATTCTGCGCATACCACCCCCACCTACACCACCACCAATTTCCCCATATTCGCCCATACAACCTCTGCCACCACCGCAATTTAGTATGGCAAGCGCGATAAAGTTTCTAGTGTTCAAGGGAGTAGGGAATGAAGATCGGGAATAGTTTTGGTTCGTGTTAAGGGCTATGGGAAGCACAAGGAGTCACAGATGAAAATATAAATAAAGCAACATTGGTTAGTGCTCTGCAGGATCATGTGCTAACTTCTTACATTAAGCATTCCAATCACAATCTGAATGCGGGGATCGTGGATATCCAAGTTGCACTGAACAAAGAATTTAGTAGGCTGAAGTTAGAGACGCAGTCGATCATTGGGTTCAAGGAGATTGCGATGCTTCTAGGCGAGACCCCCTGGGAGTTGGATCAAATACTGAAGTGTAGAATTCATGAAGCTAATATGACCTTGACAGATGGGCAACACTGTACATGGTTTGTAGCATCGCTAATGCTGCATCTAAGGAACATGCTGTCACATAAAAGGCTAACCACTCAGGGCGAGGCCTTGGAGATCATGATGAGGCTACATGAGACCCCGATACAAGATACTAACTTGGGATTTTAGAAGATCCACACGCAGTTGAAAAACTTGTGCCTTGAGATGTAGAGTCTGAAACAAGACGGGACAGCTCGCCCAGAAGTACGCGAGGAGGTATGGTGCGTAAAATGCGTGGGTTAGGGACATGACAAGGACCACTACCTGGTGTTTGTGAATTACCTTGCAGGAGGAGGATCAATGCCATTTAGACTGGAGGCATAAGCAGGACCGAGCATGGCGCCTGCATTATGGTGCACAATTTGTCAGATAGGAGGAAAGCATGCTATAGATAATTGCCACTTATTGCAGAAGTACACACAGAATGCACAACAGTTGTTATGTAATGTCTGTAGATTAGTAGGTCATGATGAGCGCACTTGTAGAAGTTATGAGCTGATGATGGAGTGAACTACTACCTACAAAATTCAGGCTGAAATGTGGCCCCTTGACCAGAATGCAGGGATGGCACAAACCGGATTTCAGGGGCACAAACGAGGCTGAGGTGTAGGAGGACCAGGAAGAGGTCATGTACAGTTGATATGTTACAATTGCGGAGGGCTAGGACATTATGCCCATGATTGCACACATCCAATGTGACCATCATGCTTATATTGTACATTGTTTGATCATGAGATGGAGCATTTTCCCACACTGATAGCGAGGTTGTGTGATAAGGGAGCACTCCAACCTCTCCCAACTCAAAACCTGCAAATGATGAGGTCTGAGCCATGTGAGGAAGATCCTAATGTAAATCTTGTGCTTCGAAGTGGAATTACGATAGGGGATAACAAATGAAATAAACTTGAAGAAAGTACTTGGGTTTACAAGGCTCCAACGAAGGAATTAGAGTTTGATTTGGAGTGCGCTAAGGAAACCTTCATGGAAGCCAAGAAGAGCTTCGCTGAGGCCTCCACTTCAAGAAGTAAAGATTGACCAGAGCTAGAAATGGACCGATTGATGCTCACCACATTCCTGGCAACATGCATGAAGCTACTACACGACAGCAAGGCTATAAAGGGGCTGGAGGAACTCATTAATAGATGCACCGGGATCGCGCAAGGAGAACTGCATGTAGTTTGGAAGCTCGGGAAGCACATGACGCAAACATGAAGGGATATGAGATTGACCGTGCAGATTGGGGAATATGAGATGGACCAAGTGATTCTAGATCTAGGATCGGAAACAAATGTACTGCTGAAGCAAACGTGGGAGCCCATGGTAAAGCCTACATTGCAATGGTCTCCTATCCAACTATGAATGGTGAACCAAAAAAAGATCCTACCTATGGGTATATTGTAGGGAATCACGGTAGATATTGAAGGATCAAGCGCACTAGTAGATTTCGAGGTGATAGAGATTGTTGATGACAACAATCCCTACCCTACACTATTAGGGATAGATTGTACCACTAACATGAATGGGGTGATAAAATCTGAAGAAGCACAAGATGAGTTTTGAGAAAATGTCTCTGTGTGTGGTTGTAACTTTGGAACCTGCAGAAGGATCTTGCTACATGGAGCTGGTGCACGACTACGACAGTGATGATGACTTGGAATGCATTTACAAGATAGCTGCGTGAGAGAAAGACTGGGTGAATCCGACCATGGATGGACGAATATCATGGGAATGCGAAAACTCCTGCACATCGGATTATGATGAGGAGATAGAATGATGGAAGAACGGATTACACGAGGTAACCACACCGAACTATAACATGATGACGAGATTGCTACATTGTGTATCAACAGAGGTAAGGGATCTACCTACGTATGATGGGCTAAGTGAGGTGGATGACTTCCTGAAAATATTTGAAATAGAAGTGTTGGAACAACAACATTTCGATGCTCTAAAATGGGTACTGTGGACTATGCCCACAAGGTGGTGCAATATGCACCAGAGAAGCTTTGGGGACTGGTGCAACTAAAGAAGGATGATGTGCATGTGGTTTGGGAAGCCTCAGATGTGGCTAAAAGACATGATAGCCAGACAAAACGGTCCACGTGCCCACCTATCCAGATGGATGTAGGTGTATGATGAGAAACCTGCACGGATGTACACAGTGTTCGTGCTAGGAGACACGGTTAGTAAGTAGGTATGGGCAAGGTAATGGCGCGAGTGACCTCTCTGCTTGAAAGACCAAGTGTGTAGAAGGTTATCCACACATAATCCTTTAAAAAAGTATGTGAAGTGCTGAAAAAGGTCCACAATGTGAAGCAGACTATCTAGGACCTACACGTACCAGTGGTTCTATGGGCTTATAGCACCACATGCAAGAACCTAACTGCGCAGGCACCACCATGACTGGAATATGAAACAAATGTTGTAAGCCACATAAAGCATGGAAAGCCTAGTCTGTGCATAGCAGCACCAATAGATTCAACAGTTCATGGAGTTGAAAGGAGCAGAACACTTGGGACTTGAGAGAGAACTCCAACAGGGTAATTTTAGGCTCCAAGAACTTGAGAAAGAAAGGGTGCGATTAAGGAAGAAAAGTTCTCTGGTGGAAGCGGAAGTCAAGAAACTGGAGGACGAGATAAAGGAAGATTTTCTCGATAAGGAGACCAAGGTGATAAGACAGGGTGGGCATGATCACACTGACAAGTTGAAGGACTATCGCCGCAAACTGATCAGTTTGATACCTTGGCTTGGACGACATATTACTAAGCAAATTAACCAGGGTGGCACGGTGTAGATGATAAGGTGTGCGATGCCACTAGTAATGGTAAAAAGTGGGTATTTTCTAGGAAGAATGATGGATGATCAGAAGAAATCATATACAGGTGGTGTGGCCACCTGACTAGCTGACGAAAGGATAGTCTTAGCACTCCAAGCAGTTGAAGGAAGCACGAGACTATAAGCTATTATGCTCGGGAGCTGCGCAACGTTGGAGCTGCACACAGAAATAAAGAGTCACAGGGTCTGCAAGCACGCAAGGGGGGCTGCGTTGCTTGGGTTGGCCAAAAAGTGATTGTTAAAGTCACTATTCATGATGTGATGCTCAACTTGAGACCAAATGGAGTGGGTGGTAGGCATTTAAGACACGATTTATGGGCAATATTTGAGAAAATCTGCCACCAAGGGAGCATTAATGAACCATATTTGGGGGAAAGGGTCAAATTCAAATTCAAAAGGCGTTATAAATTACAAAAGGTTGTCCAACAAACAACACTTGGTAATTTGCAAATTGAGCTATTGAGTAGAGTTCTGTTTGTGTTGTGCCGAGCGTTGATTGAGCCCCTAAGTTTACGAGTGATATATTTCTGGATGGACACAATGGAAGTAGCTGAGGAAGTTATGGAAATGACAGGGATGACTGCCGAGGAAACCACACAAGCCCTGACTATGGGGGATGCCTTGGAAGGTGCTGATATTATGGCAGAAATGCCGAAATCACTGCTCATGCCAAGACCAAATAAGGACAAACAATCAATGGTTCCCATACGTGTGTACCCGCGAAACCTCCTACCTGCCAGGCTGACGATGGAGGAGAAGGGGAAAGCTGTTAACATAGAAACCGATGAGGAAGACATGGAGGACCTAATTATCGATGAAGATGAGGATGAAAGCATGGAGGAGGACACTGAGCCTGCACACCCTCCAACAAAGCTGCCTGCCTATATCCCCCCGCGAAAAGGGAAGGCAAAAGTTCCCAAGGATCTCGACAAGACCAAGAGCTCGCTCTAGACCCTACTCCTCCCAGAGAATATCATTTTTGAGGGCTTGCACCTAGGATGGGTGTCGAATAGTGTGCGGAGGGGGTCTAGTTTAACTGGTCTGAGTTCCTCTATAAGGAATTCTTAGAGAATTGTCGTGAAGCTTAGGAACATAGAAAAATGTTCCACTATGCATGGCTTTTGTTCTCCATGGTGCTCATAGCAGGGGAATTGCCGGTAGATAGTAAATTCCCCACAATTGACGGGGATCTACCAGAGGCCACGAAGTACGCTTCGTTCTAGGCCACAAAGGATGAAAATAAGATCCGCGACAGTAAGATATTTTGGCTGTTCATGGAGATGAAACTCAGAATGGTGATCAACCTCAAGCTGTGGTTGTCACCCACTCTCTACAATAGCCTACAAAGTTTTGCAGAGTTCAAGGTGGATCTCCATAGAATATACATCAGAGCGTGCAAGGACCTAACCAAGAAATGGGAAGAGCTACCCTTTGTGGCCATGGACGACGTAATATTCAATGTACTAGAGAAATGGCTGCCGGAGTGGTGCACTCCGGACATCATGGTGATAGAGAAGTCTGCAGTGCAGAGGAAGAAAGAGGAGGCCAAATCACACATCATGTAGTTTTCATAAAAGAAAAGGAAGGAGGTAGCGATGACAAAAGCACAGGAGGCACAGGCCGCTACACAAACCATAGTTGAATAGAAAAAGGCAGCAGTAGCAGTAGTAGCGTAGGAGGCAACCGCGAAGGCATGCGAGGGCCAAAAGTTGCCTTCACATGGGCAGGAAGTAGAGGAAGAAGGGGGAGGCACAAACCCACAAACCGCGTCAACATAGTTAAAGCACCTGCACCTGATTAAGTGGATAGGGTTGTGCAAGAAGGTCAAGGCATTGAAGTTGTCTATTGACACAATCACCCTTACTAAGGGTGATCTGCATGACATCAACGAAACAGTGCGCGATGTCACCTCCAAGGCCCTCTAGGATTTTATGCAGGAGAATCAGATTGTGTTGGGGGTCATCAGAGTGCAGATGTAGGAGTTTCAGGTGCACACTCCTTAGGCTGGTACCCGTTTGACCAGCCTCACAGTAGGAACAACGATAACCAAATAGATGTTGCATGCTCTGGTGTAGAATACCATAGTGCTGCCGGAATGGGCACTGGTGACAACAAATGAGGCCGACAGGCCTATGGTTAGTGCATTGAAGGGTATTGACATCAAAATGGCTACACTCCCACAGGAGGCATTATACAATCTGCAGGATGGGATAACTGCAAAATTGCGGGCTAGGGAGAGCTGCGCACTGCAAGTCCTCAGCTAGCAGAGAATCAACATGGACCAGTTGAGCTTGTAGCATGACGAAGTGGTGTCACCGAATTGACAGCTGGTATAGGTACTGGACGAAGCTTGTCAAAGCGTCTCAGAGCTAGCCATCCCAGTAGACATACCAACGAAGGCATGCATCCACATGCTAGCAGCAAGGGTGCGTGAGGCATGGGAGGAAATGACAAAGATTTAGTTGGAGCTAAACCTTCATATCGCAGAGATGCAGTTGAAGGCACAGCCATCCACTCCTCCAAAAGTAAGAGAACAGCGCACCAATGCTATTATAGTGGGACTGGATGAGATCGATGATGCAGTGAGAGACTGCATCAACATTTTGGAGGAGTCATTTGAGGTCCTCATAAATATGCAAGAGGACCCCAACATCTAGTGCTTAGAGACAGAGGCATGAGAAATCCAATAGAAGTATGAAAATGTCAAAGGAACTACATAGATGGTGGCCCTCACTCAGAGGCTTGTGCAGATGAAACAGGCCAAAGCGCTGAAAGAAAAAGGGGATGTAGCATGACACAAGGAAGCAGTCCTGAAGGCACGCGTTTAGCCTTGAATCGATGAGGCCCTCACCATCTTAGCGGCAATTGAAGGCAAGCTCACACAAATGGAGGGGACACAAGCACAAATGCATAGAAGCACTTTCGACACCGCGGTCTTATAACAACATGTACAATAGATCCATCAGGTAACAACTCAGTACGTTGCCGACCTTGTCACAGTTTGAGCATAGTTGGAGGGACTCCGCATGAAGATCTCTACATTGACAGAGTGACTCGAGGGCGATTCACGATGTTTGTTTTGGGGGCCTGTTGGGCATAGAATCCCCCCAAGGCATGTTTTGGGGCTCAAAGCCAAAGTTTTGACTAAGTCCTTGTAAAAGATCTGTGAATTGTGGGTGCAGAGTGCAAAGTTGTAATAGAGTCAGAGGGTTGTCTGCCCTAGTTTTTGTAATGTAATGCCGGCTTGATAGACCTACCTATGGTCCGCAGACCATGGGATTGTATAAATAGAGTGAGGATCTAAGTAGCAGGAAAAGAAAAAAACAAAGAATGGAAGCATGATGAGGTTAAGTGCTTGAGTCAAAGAGTAAAGTGTCTCTTTAGGTCATAGAGTAGGAGATGACCTTGTAGCTGAGTGTGCAGAGGCCTAGTAGTTTGCAGCTGAGTGCACAGACCCCTGCAGATGAGTGCATAGGGCAGGTGATGAGCCTCATAAATGGGTAATTATATGCTCTCATTTTACCTCCTAACATAGTCAAATCAACCATTCTCTTAGCTTATTGTATGATTTCCTAATTATATTTATGCTTAGAGGGTGAGTTGAGTTAGTTATTATGCCATGTTGTCTACCATGTATTTAATGCAGATTATTGATGGATTTCGAGGTCAAATTCAAGGATCTAGTGGTCAAACTATAGCAATAACTCGAAGTATATAGAGGAGAGGACTTATAGGAGGGAATCACCCTCATTTATAGCTCCTCACTTCGAATTCTCCTTCATTCAGGTCGCAATACAAGCAGCTGAATCATGCATTAGAAGGCAGCCGAGCAAGTGGAATATGATTGATAGTTATCTTGAGTTTTGGTAGCCAAGCATCCCTGATTTTAAGGAAGCTGTTGGTAGCTTCATATGTATAAGTAGAGAGGCCTAGGGCCTCACTAGGGTTGACTTTTTTGCTTGTATAAATTCTGCTCAAATTTCGAGCTTACTAATTTATGATAGTTTTATGTAATCTTGCTATTTTTTTATAATGAAGATGGAATCCTTTTTGAGCTAGAACTGAGTTACCTTAGAGGGCTGAAGCTCTTGGGTTAGGGCCCAATCCAAGCAACCAAGCTTCTCTTTACATGTATTTGTATTCTTTACTTTAGTTTGTAGTTTAGATTGCTATTAGATGTATTTCTCTTATGGTTAAGAATAGGTTGCTTTTGATGATTTAGTAGCTTGCTTCCATTTGTGCTTTCTGTAGCAGGTTAAGAAGTGATCGTAGAAGATTAAAAAGGCTAGAAATAGTGCCTTGGCCTCTCTTCCTCCCTCCAGGACGATGATTTGAGGCAAAGACTCTCTTGCTACCCCAAAAACACAGATTTTCCCCATTCCTAGGACTTCTAGTGTTTGCAGCTCTCTAGTAGGTTGATAGTCCAGTTTTTCTTTACTTTAGATCTTCTTTATCATGTTAACTTCCTAATTTGCAATAATAATTTTGAATTCTTTCCTTTCTTACAACATTTCCTAGCATTCCCTTCTATACATCATAGTTTAGGCCATTTTAGTCCAAAACTCTGTTTTTCCTAGGATCACTCATTTCATTGGTTGCTTGATTTTCTTGGTTGAATTTTAGTTTCTATGCAGCATATCTCTTCCAGCAGCAGGCCAAATTACCAAAAATCACACCCTCCATCTGATCCATGCCATATAGGTCTCCCAAACCTCACCTCAATTCTGCCCTAATTTTCTTCATTTTTCATAGAACTTCTTCCTCTCTCCTTGAGCAAACCCAATCATCTTTCTCTCTCCTGGTGATTCATGGTAGAACTTAGTTGCCCTAACACCTCATTACAACATTCATGTACCTTTTCCACGCGCTCTCACACCCTTAAAATAGCAAAAATTGCTCTCGGCCTCCTCCTGTAGGCCTTCTGTAGTTTCCTTGTTTTTCTCCTGTAGTTTTCCTGTGTCCTCTTGTAGTTTTTCTTGTATGCTTTCTTTTGAAGGCCAAGTGTGGGAAAAGCATCCATAAGGCCACCTAAGACCTCCTAGGACCCATTCGCAATGTCCTACATCTTCCCAAGCTCCAAAACCACCCTCTAACGCCACATGTTCGCTGCCACACTCACACACAATAAATTAGATGCATGTTAAATTCACATAAAAATACAAAATATGTGTTTTGCTTATTTACTTCCATAAATAGCATGGTTAGATGTTGTTTAATCTCTTGAGTAGGTAATGGAATTTCTTTCATAGTTTTCATAGTGTTTTTGGTAAAAGTAGAATTAGCTTGTTAATTAGGGTTTACTATGTTTTGCTTTACATTCTAGTCTTTCTCCTTTCTGCAGTTAGAATAGCATCTGTAGATTAATATTTCTTTCCTTTCATCACACATAGAGCTTCTTCTGAAATCTATAGAAGTTAGCTTGAGATCCTAGTGATCTCGCACTGGCTGACCATGTGACAATTTGCAATGAGAACTAGTACTTGTGCATATAGCATTGACGCTTCCAAGTTTGTTATGAACTACCGGGTTGATAAAAGTAAAGTTGGTAGCCCAAGAGTTGTAGCATTCTTGCTGCAATACTAGCTCTCACCACTTTTTGGCACCATTTTCGAGGAAGCATCAGACTATTATGTGATTATTTCTTTCTTCTATTTCCTATTGCAACATTCTGCTAATAATTTATTTCGGCAAAAGTAGACTAGTCATTTATTTTCTTTCAGTTTTTCATTTCCTTGCTTTCCTTTTCAATTCAGCAAATTTCCATTCAACAAGTTTATTTCATCTAGTTGCAATTGTTTTGTTCAATCACAATTTTAGTTTCTATAGGTACTTTCAGTGTGGGGAAAAAGAAACAAAAAACCAACCAAAACTATTTCATTTCATGCCTCGTAGGAGTAGAGATATCTTAGGAAATTTTTTGCCCAACACCCTCACTGCTTCACACAACCAACCTTCTCTCTTCTTCGGTGGCTGAAATAAGGAAGAACCCTTAGGTGAACATCCAGAAATTTTTGAGGAACCTATAGGGGAAGAAGAAGAAGAAAACATTCCTTTGGAGCCAATGGCTAAAAAACGAAATGCTAGGGGAAATGGAGAGATAATAGAGGGTACCTTCCCCATTCAGGAGACTAATGGGGACACCAAAATGAAGAATATAAGTCCTTCAGCCCTACCTCACTTCCATGTTCTGACTACAGAAGATCTTGACACCTTCTTGTTCAAGTTTTCTATCATCTGTCGAACTTACGACTATGCAAAAGATGAGAAAAAGTTGAAATTGTTCCCTTCTACTCTCAAGGATGTAGCACTGCGCTGGTTCATGGGATTACCTGGCAATAGCATCACAACTTGGGCTCAGATGCAGTATGCCTTTAACAACAAGTATAGAGACTATTGTAGGTCAAAAGATACTAAAGAAGAAATCTTCTGAATGACCATACGAAGTGATGAGTCCCTCGAAGAATATGAAGAGGGGTTCTAGCTCAGTTAAAAAAGGGCTAGGTGTACACTTGACCATGAGTCTCTGAAGTTGGTCCTGGTTAGGGGAATTTGGGAAGACCTTTTAGACACCCTCCATCTACTAGCTGGGGGAGACATCTACCAACTATCCTATGAGGACATAAAGACTGTTTTTAGAAACCATTATATAGCAGCCAGAAAGAAAGGTAGGGGGAGTCAACCCATAGCCAGTACCTCTTCTTCCAATTCATCCATTAAAGGTAAAAATGGAAACATGTTGGAAGACTTCAAGAGTGGGATGCTGCAGCCTCTTGCCATACAAATGGATACCTTACATATCAAAAGAAAACAAGAGGAAGTAGAGAGGGCTTTGGCCATTTTTTGCTCTAGATGCACCATTAAGCATCCTATGAATGAATGCCCATTGAAATCTATAGAGGTTTGTTCAATCTATGAAGAATATCATTCTACAGATAAGTGCCCTTCCTTGCTTGGACTTAAAGCTGTCTACTAAGGGGCTGAAGGAGTGACTAAACAGATCAATTATATAAACCAAAGGAGGCCGCATGGACCTAGACCATACTAGTAGGGGATGCAAGGGACATCTCACTGTCTCAGGCATACTACAACCCCAACCAAGTCACCTCCATACTTTCTTGGGGCCCCCTTGCTCATCCTTCCTCGTCCATGCCTCCTCCTTGGTCCTTCACATCTCAATATCATGCCCAACCAGCCACCCATTCATTTCAATCCTATGCTTAGCTGCAACCTCAGTGGAATGCATCTCATCAGGGGTGGAGGCCCCAATACAACTCTCTTCCTACTCTTCTGCCTCCACCACCTACCCAACCACAACCATTACCTTCTGCTCCACCAAGGCAAACCCAAATGCTTGCCTAGCCAAATCCGAACTCGAACAATAGACAGGCTCAACAAGTGTATAGTGGGGAACCATCATGCCCAACTTACGCTGTGGAGATTCAAGAAATTAACTTGCAATCTGGGAAAGTTCTCCTAGATAGCCAGCCTCCACCCAGGGAGGTTGAGGAAGATAAAGGGGAAAGTGAACCTAGAGCAAATCGAACCTTTTCTGAGAGACTATCCATGACAATCTAGCCTACCCCAAAAGAAAGTGAACTCTTTGGAGAATTGAAACATTTATGTGTGAATATACCACTTCTCCAAGCCATGAAAGATGTGCCTATCTACAATAGGTTAATCAAATAGAAGTGCTTTAGGCATCCAGGAAGGTGCTAGAGAGATGCCCCAACCATCAATGTCATAGGACAGCTGTTCGACCTGATGTTGGGGCAGATAATCTGTCCAAAATATCTGGACCCTAGAATCCCAGTAGCTGATGTACACATCAATGGCACAATGGTTCCACATACCTTGATTGATCTAGGAGTTGCCATTGATGTGATGAAAAGGGACACAATGCTCAAACTTAACCTCCAAGGCTCCTTGAGGAAGACCACGACTGTGCTGTAGCTAGCAGACCGCTCCACAGTGACCCCTGAGGGGATTATGGAAGATGTGATGGTCGCCATTGATTCTTGGGAGTACCCTGCTGATTTCTTAGTTCTCCAGCAAAAGGAAAAGCTCACTGGGTATCCTCTCATTCTGGGAAGACCCTGTTTGGCTACAACTGATGCCTACATCAGCTGCCAAGCTAGGAACATGACCATAAAGAACGGGCACATGTCCAAGCAGTTAATCCTATATCCTCCTACCCAACCCTTGCTAGAACATGATCTACCTCTCTGGTTGGAGGAGGAGGATGAGGATGAAGTTTATTCTGCATCACTTTGTACATTAGAAATTGCCATGGGGGGGGGGGGGGGAATCGCAAGATGAGGATGATATGATTGAAAATTTGATTTAGAATCCACCTCCCAGTGTATCACCATTAAAAGACATAGTAAGAGAAACCAAAAAAAACCCCTCAACTGATCTCTATGTGGCCGACCCCACTTCTCTCCATGTTAAAAATATAGAGTTCATCCCAGAAAAAACATTGAAAATCAATCCATCCCTATCTACTTCCTAGCAGAAGGAGCTATGCAACATACTGAGAAAACATATAGATGCCTTCGCCTGGAGTTATAAGGACATGAAGGGAGTGCACCCTTCAGTATGTACTCATCATATATACATCAAGGAAGATTGCAAGACAATCGGGTAGCCTCAAAGGTGGATAAACCCAACACTTAAAGATATTGTTAAGGAAGAACTGTAGAAATTGCTTGATGCAAGATTCATCTATCCCATCTCTAACAGTGAATGGGTCTCTCCTTTAGTGCCAGTGCCAAAGAAAAATGGTAAGTGGAGAATCTGTGTTGACTATCGGGAATTGAAAAAAGCCACTAAAAAGGACCATTTTCCTTTACCTTTCGTAGATCAAGTGTTAGACGGTTTGGTAGGGAAAACGTTTTTCTCCTTCATAGATGGGTTTGGCGGGTACAATCAGATTCAAATCAGAAAGGAAGACCAAGATAAGACCAATTTCAATTTTCCTTGGGGTACCTTTGCATACCGGGTCCTTCCTTTTGGTTTGTGAAACGCTCCAGCCAATTTCCAAAGAGAAATATTGAGTATAGTTTCTGAAATGGTTCATGATGCAGTAGAAATATACATGGATGATTTTAATCCTTATGGCTCTGACTTTCAGGAAGCTTTATCTAACCTAGGAAAAGTTATAGATAAGTGTATTGAGATGAACCTGTTGCCTAGTCCAAAAAATTGTGAATTTTTGATGACTAAAGGGACCGTACTATGTCATGGAATATCTCAACAAGGATTGCAGGTGGACCCCAACAAAATTGCCATCATCCAAAGGGTCCTACCTCCTCAAAAGGTGAGAGATGTCAGAAGCTTCCTAGGCTTAGCTAGATATACAGGAGATTTATTAAAGACTTTAGCAAGTTAGCCTCTCCTTTGTTTGGCCTCCTAGGAAAAGATGTTGAGTTCATATGGTCGGAAAACTGTCAAGAAGCCCTAGATACCTTGAAGAGCAAGCTAGTGACTGCCCCAATTCTCAGACGCCCAAACTGGGCCCTACCCTTTCACATTCACACAGATGCCTTAAACAAAGCAATAGGAGCAGACTTAGGAAAAATTGATGAAAAGTTACCTTATGCCATATACTTTATAAGCAAAAACTTGTTAAAGGCAGTGTTAAACTATACAGTGATAGAGACTTCTAGCTGTCGTGCATTCCTTAAACAAATTTAGACATTATATCATAGGCTATCAAACCTTTGTGCACACTGATCATGCTACAATTAGATATTTAATGAACAAACCAGATGTAAATGCTCACATTACTAGATGGTTGCTTTTATTGCAATAGTTTGATCTGACCATTATTGATAAGCCTAGTAAAGAGAATGTTGTTGCTAACTTTTTGTCTAGAGTAAATTTTCCTGCAGGTGAAGAAGGAATGGTGGATGACCAAATGCTGGATGAACACCTATTTGCTATATCAGTATTCTCTCCATGGTTTTTTGATATAGAGAACTACCTGGTTTCAACACAGTTCCCACCACACCTATCCTCAAAAGAGAAGAGAAAGATAGTAAGGAAAGGCGCCCCTTTCACTTGGATTGGAGGCAATCTCTTCAAACTTGGCAGGGATCAGATCTTGAGAAGATGTTTCGGGGAGGAGGAAGTCTTTGAAATCCTCCTGGCTTGTCATGACGGGCCTTGTGGAGGTCATTTTGTAGCAAAAAGAACCGCCTTCAAGATATTGCAAGCAGGCTACTACTGACCCACTCTTCGTCAGGATGTGAGGAGATACACAAGCTAGTGTGATCGGTGTCAGAGGATGGGGAAACCCACTCCAAAGGATGAAATTCCCATGCAACCTCAAGTGACCTTTGAGCCATTTGAGAAGTGGGGCATGGACTTTGTGGGGCTTATCAACCACCCTTCAAAGCAAAAGCAGTACATCATTGTGTACACTGACTACTTGAAAAAGTGGACGGAGGCAAAAGCAATCAAAACAGTGATAGAGGAAAAAGTAGCTGAGTTTTTGAGGGAAAACATATTCTACAAGTTCAAGTATCCGAGAGAGTTGGTCACAGACCAAGGCAGTCAGTTCACCTCCAACCTGATTGAAGACCTACTCACACATCATAAGATCAAGCACATGACTTCCACCCCTTACCATCCAAAAGGAAATGGGCAAGTGGAGGTCACTAAAAGAGCATTAGAATGGATCCTAACCAAGGTAGTGAGCAGTAGTAGAAAAGACTAGGCAGACGTATTAGTTGAGGCCACTTGGGCCTACAACACAACATGGAAGACCACCACCAGGTTCACACCCTATGAAATGGTGTATGGGAAGAAGGTTTTGCTGTCAATAGAGTTTGAATTCAATACCCTAAGGATGGAAGCTCAGCTAGACCTAGACCTTAGCCATGCACAAAAGGAGAGATTACTTCAACTCAATGGATTGGATGAATACAGATTGCAAGCCCTTCTCCATACAGAGGTAGTTCAACTTCAGAGAAAGATATGGAATGACAGAAATATCAAGGAGAAGCAATTCGAAGAGGGAGATTGGGCACTACTCTATGGTTCAAGATACAAGGATTCCAAAGGTAACCTAAGGACAAGATGGCTGGGACCCTACACTATGGAGAAATGTAATCACAATGGTTAAGTTCTAATCAGAACCATTGATGATGAAGCCATCCCCATGCTTGTCAATGGAGATTGGTTGAAAGTATACAAGAAAACCCTCTCCAAGCGAGACTAACTGAATAAAAAAGACAAAAAAATAAGGACTCAAGTGAAAACATCCATGAGGCACTTGAGTCCCATCATTAGGTTGAAATAATCTTCTGAGGCGGCCCAGTGATGTCAAAAAAAAGGGGAAATAATAAGATCCCTGGGTGAAAACCTCCCTTGAAGGCACTCAGGGTAGGCAATTAAGGTGAAATCCTCTCTGAGGTGGCCTAATTGTTTTCAAAAAAAAAAAAAAAAGAGAAAGAAAAAATGAATTTTTATTGCATTGCAAGTTTGTAGGAGGACTAGAGGGAGTAGAAGAAGGTGCCAAGGGGACCCTGATATTCATACCAACATCCATCCCATCTTCTCCACACCTTCCTCCATAATTTTTGGCATCTCTTTCACCCCACTGTACCTCTTCTTCCGAAACTGTGTTTTCTACAGGAGGCTCTGTTTTTTCTATAGGAGGCTCTTGTAGGAATTACAGAGAGCCAAAAGTGTCTACAGGAGGAAGTTTGAGGGAAAAGAAAAGATTCATGAGGAACCTATAAACCCTCTTACCACCTTAAAACCTCCTTGTCATCATTTCCAAGCTTGCATCACACTCCAAGCATCATTATTTTTTTTTTTTTCCCTTTCCAAGAAAAAACACAGAAAAACAGTTTTTCACTTTTGAAAAAAAAAACAAAAATAAAAGGAGGAAAAGGCACCATTAACTTTACCTGAAGCTTACCTACTATCCCTCCATCATTCATCTCCACCTCTGGAATCATTCTAGAGCTCCAAGCATAGGGAAATCATTGAAGCTTCAAGGGGAGAAGCGGCTACAGGAGCTCTTGTAGGAATTCCTGTAGTAGCTGATCCCATAGAAGTCCAGCACCAATAGCAAGGGACAACACATATGAAGTTTGAAAAGGCACATGTAGCTCAGCTTTAGCAAAATAAACCTGGAAAAACACACAACAACGGATCGGCAAGTAGAGACAGCGTGCATGAAGGAAAATGAAGGCATGCAGCAGAGAAAGCCACAACACCTCACAATCGATGGCAACAAATCCACTTGGATTACAGGTAAGTAGCTAAGTCACTCATCTAACTACATTTGTGTAATTAGGAATCATATGAAGGCAATGAGATGGTTGAAATAGAAAGAGGGAAAGGTGGCCACTTAACTTGGCCACCTTCATTTAGTTGACTCCACTTAATCGAGATATCACCCACATGTGCGCATAGTCAACTCAAGCAAAAGATGCGAAGGACATGTAGTGGGAGGAAGAGTTAACTCCGATGCAGTAATGAGTGGATGATTATGAGGGGGCCCATGATGACCAAGAAGGTGGGGACCAACGGTCCTAATCTGGGCAACATACACCTTGCCAGCTCAGCACTCATAACCGAAAACAACCATAAAATGTAATGAGCACTCCTCCCCGCGCATTCTCACCACATTTTCTTTAGTTTCTCCTTGTAACTCAGCCACACAAGAGTCTTATTGTGCCCCCACAACCTCGTATCCACCATCCTCCATCGATTTCCTGCATATTTTTACTCTCGAAATCTTCTACAGGAGCCCTACAGGTTTTCTACAGGAGCACCTATAGGAAATGTACACGAGGGACAACGGGCTTCTACAGGAGGGGCAATGAGTCATTTTGAAGGGAGGAAATGTTATTTTTGGCATGAATTTCAATTTGAAGAGGTGGGGTTCATGAATTCCATCTATTGAATATCAAAATGTGAAAGCGTTGGTCTCAAATTGAAGATAAAATGAGTCTTTAAGAGGGTAGAAATACATAAAAAAAAATCTGTTAAAAAAAAAAAACACAGTCCCCTCTGTTTTTCTATTTCACTCAAAATTCTTTGTCTCCACCTCCATATCTAGTTTTTCAAAAGAATTATAGCTAGTATGACAGGGGGTTTATGAGAAAAGAGCCCACTAACTCCACTAGACTCCATGAACATCCTCAAGTGGTGGAAATTTTTACAAGGGAAAATTGGATGAATTTCTTTGAGAAGTTTAAAGGGTTTGATGATGAAATTTCCCATGAATTTTCTCTCTATTTGGTCCCTCACATAGGAACTCATGCTACTATAACCATTAGAGGCCTCTCCATTGAAATAACCTCTAAATTCATCAGTAGGGTCACTACCCTTCCTCTTGGGCTGCCTTGGAGTAAAGATGAGAAAATAACTAGCTAGGCTGCCAACAAGAAATTTTTCCAAGATAATGAAACCCCTGTTGAAGACAAAAATGGAATTAGGAGGGCTGGTGTACCATATCCCTGGGATGAGGTTAGCTATCAAGTCATCAAATACATTTCTTGTGAGGGGAGGCACAACATTGTTTATGGATATCATTTCTGAATCCTCTAAGAATTGAGATATGGCATGGATACCCCAACACATCAAAAGCTCAGTATCCCTTACTTTCTCCTTCAGTCCCTCATTGACTCCAGCACCAAGGTACAAGAAGGAAATTCATAGCAGCTAGCTCACCATGGCCTAATCAAGATCCTAGTAGAAGAAGCCCTCCATACCCTTACAATCCCTATAGCATGGGAAGTTTTTAGAAATATGATAGCTGAGGATGACATCAAGGCATTAGCCTATGATGTCAATCTTGCTATTAGTGAGGAGGGAGAACAACAAGGAGGAGAAGATGAAGCTAGTGGTGAAATAGTAGAGCAAGAGAGGAAGGAGGAAAGAAAATAAATAGAGGAGGGGAGAGTTGAAGAGACAAAACAGGAGGTATAAAAAGAGACAGAACAGGAGGAGGAAAAAGAGACAAGAGAGGGAGAAAAGGAGGCAGAGAGGGCAGAGCAAAGAGAAGCATCCCTTGAAACTTTGAAAGAGAAACAGCAGCTGCCCTCACTGCCCTCAGTACACCAGTCAAGCAGAAGTATAAGAGGAAAATAAAAACCTCCATGTATTTCAGGGCAAGGAAGAGTACCAGAATTAAAATAGGCAAACCTCAGCCCTCATCAAAGACTACCATTAACATTGAAGATTCACCATCTGCCAAGGTGAAAGAATCTCTTTCTAAGACACCCATAACTTATGAAAGGAGGACTATAACATATTTTACATGGAAGGGAAAGGAAATTCTACAGGACCCAAACTAGACCTACAGGAGGCTAAAACCGTCCTACAGGAGACACTGTTAAAACTATAGGAGACACAAAAACTTGAGGAAAAGATAGGAGGAAAACTAGAGGTGAAAGAGGAAGCACAAGAGCTACAAGAACCTGACCCCCAGCCTAATGTTGACTCCTATTACAGACTACCTGAGGGAGGAAAGATAATCCCACAGAAATTTGCAATTCCACTATTTTTCGAATTGGAAAAAAAGAGAGTGAGAACGCATACGTGGATGTAGATAGCCAAGTCCAAAGGAGTTGAGGATATTGGCCACATGGAAGACAAACTTAGGGAAATGTAGGGAATTGAGAGCTCTCAGAGACAAAGAAGCCATTACAAGAAGCCACCTTGAGAATGAGAACGAATTACTAAGGAGGAAGCTGCAGGAGAAAGATACTTATTTGGCATACATGGCCAACTTATCCATAGAAGCATTACAATGCAGAACACCATCCAAATCATATGGTCTCTATCTTAAGGATCAATGGCTTCAATTCCAAATAAAAAATTTGGCATGAAGAGGCATAATTCCTTTCCAAGACTATGGGCAGTTCATGGATTTTTGTGACCAAAACACCTCCGAGGATAAAGCAAATATGGAAGAGTTCTATCTACACAACATGGCCCTCACAGACTTGAATGTGTGGGACACCAATGCCAAGCTAGGGGATTTGCAATTAATGGCCATGGCATCATGGATGAACCATGAATAATTGAGGGCAGTAGATATGAAAAGATTGTTAATAAAAGAGCAGAATGAACCATTGATGATAAGAGCTGAGCCATTATATCCTATGGTACTAATCAGCGCACATAACCTACTTTCCAATGACCCTCAAATTGCCCCTAAATATCTAGCCAATCAGGAACAAGCCATTGCACACTTTGAAGATATGCTTAGGCTACCTGGGGATGACTGTGTGCATGCATGCATGAGAAGATGGAACATCCTACCCCACAGCTTGCAGATCAGAGAATACCATTCCCCCATGAGGCTAAAGGAGGCATTGAAAAGAGTGCCAATGTACAAGCACTCCATGCAAAGGTTGAAGGTCAACTAGATTGGCATCAAACTGAGTCCTCCACTCATATTAGGCATGCTGGAAGGTAGAAGAGAAGAAGAAGAGAAGGAGCAGTGGAAGGATATAGACAGAAAGGCAGGATTTTATGGAGAACATGAGCAGACCACATCAGAAGCCTGGAATGTTAGGGAGGCCACCAGGGCCATGAAAGACCAAGATATTGACTAGGCTGCTCAGAGGATGAGCAACACCTTCAGTAGGGGGGTGATGAGAAGCCTCATAAATGAGTAATTATATGGGCTCATTTTACCTCCTAACCTAGTCAAATGAACCATTCTCTTAGCTTATAGTATGATTTTTTGATTATATTTATGCTTATAGGGTGAGTTGAGTTAGTTATTATGCCATGTGGTCCAACATGTATTTAATTCATATTATTGATGGATTTGGAGGTCAAATTCAAGGATCCAGTGGTCAAACTGCAGCAATAACTCAAAGTAGACAGAGGAGAGGACTTATAGGAGGGAATCGCCCTCATTTATTACTCCTCACTTTGAATTCCCCTTCATTCAGGTCAAAGTACAAGCAGCTGAATCATGCACTAGAAGGCAGCCAAGCAAGTGGAAGATGCTTGATAGTTATCTTGAGTTTTGGGAGCCAAGCCTCCTTGATTTTAACGAAGCTATTGGTAGCTTCAAATGTATAAGTAGAGAGGCCTAGGGACTCATGTTGTATAAACTCTGCTCAAATTTCGAGCTTACTATTTAATGATAGTTTTATGTAATCTTGCTATTTTTTGATAATGAAGATGGAATCCTTTTTGAGCTAGAAGTGAGTTAAATTAGAGGGTTGAAGCTCTTGGGTTAGGGCCCAATCCAAGTAGAAAATATTCTCTTTACTTGTATTTGTATGCTTTAGTTAAGTTTGTATATTAGTTTGTTGTTAGATGTATTTCTCTTATGGTTAAGAATAGGTTGATTTTGATGATTTAGTAGCTTGCTTCCATTTGTGCTTTCTGTAGCAGGTTAAGAAGTGATAAGAGAAGATTTAAAAGGCTAGCAATAGTGACTTGGCCTCTCTTCCTCCCTCTCGGACCATGATTTGAGGCAAAGACTCTCTTGCTGCCCCAAAAACACAAATTTTCCTCATTCCTAGGAATTCTAGTGTTTGTAGCTCTCTATTAGGTTGATAGTCCAGTTTTTCTTTACTTTATAAGCCCCCTATCCCCTTCATTTCGCCTCATTTCCACGAAATTCCTTGTTTCACACATCGGGATCAGTTTCACTCAAAAGATGTTTCAGAGCAATCAAAGATGAATTTGGGAAAACTGAGAGAGGTTTTTGTCTACAACAGGCCAAGGAAAAAAAACCTCCTTCACTTTGTGCACAGGTGTCATGGTTTTAAAGAAATGTTAAAAATACAATCGCTAGATCCAAGGAGGTTGGCCAAGGCACTAAAACGACGGAAAAGGCCCGATCCACTCCAAATTTTGGCCAAAGCCTATTTTACTGAGCATGGTACTTGATTGGGGACTCCCAGCCCAAATTTCAAGAAATTTGGAGAAAATTTTGTCAATTGTGAATTTTTTGTGCCAAACATAGGTTTTCCTCCCTAACACGTCGCGCGCCACGCGCGACCCTTTCAATGGGCAACTCCTTTTCAAGAAAAATCAGTTTTGGATTTGTCATGCAAAGATACACTTGCTCAGAAATTGCCAAGAAATTTCACCAAGTTTTGGGCATCGAGAAAGTCAAAAAACAAGCAAAAAACGACTTTCTGCCACCTTTTTGACACACAGGAAGCAGCCTTGGGAGATTGCAATTTTGGAGGGGCAAATGGCCACCAAATTCAGAAATTCCACTTGGGTTGGAAATTAGACATCCATATCTTTTCAAAAAGCCCACTTTTGCCGCATTTGGACACCTGGAAGGGCCTCAAAAGCAGCTCCAAAGGCGCGCGACGCGTTCAGGATCAGGGCGCGACGTGTTGGGCAGTTTTCACAGAAATTCACCTACAGCTCAGCAAAACGCAGTTTTGACTAGATTTGACTTTTTGGAGTAGATTTTGATCTTCCTTGTTGTAAATGATGTAATTTTATGATATTTTGACACTCATTTATCTCTTCTAGAAGTTTCATTCATGAGATAGGCAAAAATTTAATGAATGAATTGGTTTCCTAGCTTATAGAGGCAAGTTGTTTTGACTGCCTAGATTTTAGTGCTCAGTTTGGAATTCGTTGAAACAGCTCCTAGAAGGATGAGCTCGACCCATAGAGCTTAGGGAATGGGTTTGCATGGTCTATATTATGTATTTTCTCAATCATTTTCATGTTTGGAGAGGTTGGACTCTTGAGGGAGAAAGCTTCTATTGTATTACTCAGTGTATCTCTGCAATTTTGGCAAAGGAAGAAAGACCAGGGTTTTGCAGTCCTTTTTGGGATTCATGTGGTTACATGTATTGATGGTGTGTTTCTCTTTGTACTTGTAAGTTTGTTATGTGATTCATCTTCTTACTTTTCCTTCTGCAAATTAAGCAAATGAAGTGTTAAAGTAGAATTCATGATTGCCATGCTCTGCTTTTAAGTTTGCTTAATATTTATGTTTTCATCTGTCTAAAGAGAACCCTTGAAGGTTTCTTGCTCTCTTTAGCTCCTCACCGGTCATTCCTATCCATTCACTTAATTCAAAGGCATCAGTACAGTCTCCTACCTTTCCCCAAAGAACCCCCTGCAAAAACTGTGTCCAATCCCCGCACCCAAAATTTCCTTTCCCCAACTTTCCACCAAAACCCTAAAAATCCCAAATCAAACATTTTATCAGTTTACTAGCCTAAAATCAATGTTTCCTCATTGGTTATCTTGCCCGTTGAAGATCCCTACCGAGATAGACCGGAGAGAGCCCTCTCCTGCCCCGTAGGGCTAGCTACGAGGCTAAGTGGTTTGATGTTGCCTTGGAGTTTACCTTTCTCAGCCTGAGGTGAAATTTCAAGCGCTAACATATTGGTGACGATACTGGGGAGAACAACTTGTTTGTGGGTTGATGTGTTTGTTTCATAAGTCTTAGATGGAGCCTGAAGTTATGCCAGGTAGCCTTTGAAAACGCTCTTGCTTTGCATCAGCAGAAGTAGATAAACGCTGATTTAGTCAATCTCCGTGAGCTTGTGAATACGACCACTTCATTTTCATTTTACCCCAGTACATGTATCAAGTTCAGATCTGATTGTTGATAGTGGACAACGATCAGACACTGACAAGGCTGAAATCATTCACTTGGCAACTCTTTTCACTTAAGAATCCAACAACCTGTGCTTCATGGTGACTTCACTGCAGAGAGATCAGTAGCTTTTCTTTTCAAGATGGATCAGATTGCCAGAAGATACGCTCCCCTGAGCCGAGATCACATCCCTCGTTTTCCTAATAAAATTTTGAAGGTAGATTGGTCAAGGAATCTGCCTACATTTAAAGATGATGGTAAGAAGGATGCTGCTTTACATCTAGTTAGATTTCATATGCATATTCGCAAGTTGAAGGTTGATTTTCCTGAAGATTGCTTGATGAAGATATTCTTGGCCACTCTAGAAGGTGAAGCTCAATCTTGGTATGAAAATTTGCTGCAGGCCTGTATTTATTGTTTAAAGGATTTTCATGCCTTGTTCATTGAAAGATATCAAGCATCTTATCCATCATTAAATTTAGTTCAAGACTGTTGCAAGCATGCTTATAGTTTTATTGAAAGCCTTGAGAAATATTATGAAGATGATAATTTTATGGATGGTGAGATCATGGAGGCTCTGTATGAGAATCCATTTCAGCAATATGATGAGAACCTAGTGGATACCCATCAAAATGATCAGGATATTTTGCAGTAGAATCAAGATCACCAAGCTGAAGATGGTCATATGGTGGAAGATGATGACAGAGAAGAGCTTGTTTCAGATCTACCCACAGAAGAAGACGAGATTGCAGAATGTGATAATGTTAGGACAACTACTTCAGAACAACATTTAGATTACGATGACCAGGAATATCTTGTGCTGAAGCCCATCAAAGAGAGCTCTACTGTTGAGATCATAGACACAGTTTTGGATTCATATGTTCATGAACAGCAAGGTGAGATCTTTGTACAAGTAAGTGATGAATCTGCTTTCAATAACTCAGTAATAAATGATAGTCTGAGTGCCCTGTCATATGGAGATAATTACTGTTTAAGCAGAAGAAAACAAAAGGCATTGTCTCCTCTATCTGAAGATGAGATAGATCAGCTCTTGAAAGGTCATGTTACAGCCCAAGCTACAACAGATTTGCAGTGCACACATAGTCAGGAAAGTGTTGGGGAAACTTCTTCCTCTGTTGAAGAAGATGATTGTCTTGTAAATCAGCAAACAGATATTTTTTTCCTTCACAAAGATGATAATCTAGCTGTCATATCATATGAAGATGACCTACCATATTGTCAGACTACCGAAGATCATAGCATACAGGATTACCTTTCAGATTCTTCATATGTTTCATGTGCTGAAATGCTTTTCCAAGAAGAGATCTGCCCATCCATTTGTTCAGAGTTTTTTGAAGCCCATGAGCATACTTTTACCGAAGCACATGATGAAGGCAGATCAGAATTTGAAACAAAGGACACCTTGATCTTTCAGCAGGAGGTGGCAATGGCAAATCTTCATGTTTTTTACGATCCTCTAGCAAGTTTGTTGCAGCCAGCAGTGAAAGTGTTTATTACAGTGTTTTGTTGCAGCCATGGTCAACTATGTTTTTGGATGCCCAGTGATAGGTTTGTATTGTTGACCAGAAGATCTAATCAGGAGAATCAATCAAGAAGGCATCTGCTTGATTGGTTGCATTGGCATTTTGATATAGTTTGATGTATATTGTCTTGTAAGAAACACAGGTGGTTGTCATCATGATTTCAAATCTTGATGGACTGCTGCCCTTCAATAAGCTTTGTAAGTTCTTGTTTTAGTTAAGTCAGTCATGAGTCATTTGTGAGTCAGTTTTCAGTCATGTAGGTTTCATAATTGTGTCGGCTTGAGTCAAGTTTTAGTCAATAAATGAGTCAAAGCCTTGTATTTTTTGTCAAATAATGACTCTGTCGCCCAATGGATAAAGGCACTGTCTAGCTCTTACAGAGATCTGCGGTTCTTGGCACCTCCAAGGAGCTACCATCCCCATTGGAGCCAATGTTAGTGTCAGTCTTTCCAGCCTTCCTCCAGTGACCAAATATTCTCTTACAAAGTGGTCTCAGAGTGTCAAGGTCAAATTTTGTCATTTCAAAGAGTTTTCAAGCAAAATTTGGTCACTAGGCATTAGTTCTAGGGTTTGCTTTCACTCCTTCTAAATTTGCCCAAATGCCAATCTATGTCACTATTCATCTGAGTCTATCATCATTCATAGGGTTTTCATTATCATCTCAGTGTCTAATGAGTCTTTTTACACCTTGTCCATGCTTCAGTTGCGCCTAGGTAAGGTCATTTTCCTCTCCTAGGGTTTTGAAGCTAATTTCTCTTGAATGGTCAAATCATTAGAAAAACTTGTATCTAGATTTTCATACACCTTCCCCTATCCTTCATGTACCTTATCAAACACTTTCCATCACTGAGATCCCCCAAATTCCTCATTTTTGCACAAACCCTAGTTTATAGCTACAACTTGGCAATTTTCTAGGTTTGGCCTGTGTTTCGCCCTTTTGGACCCCTTCCCCTCGCTCAATCTCTGAGATTCCACTTTCCCCTGCTTCCTAACATCCCTCCCCACTCCCAAAAATTTCCCCAAGAATTTATAAGCCCCCTATCCCCTTCATTTCGCCTCATTTCCACGAAATTCCTTGTTTCACACATCGGGATCAGTTTCACTCGAAAAATGTTTCAGAGAAATCAAAGATGAATTTGGGAAAACTGAGAGATGTTTTTGTCCAAAACTGGCCAAGGAAGAAAACCCTCCAATTTTTGCACAGGTGTCATGGTTTTAAAGAAATGTTAAAAATACAATCGCCAGATCCAAGGAGGTTGGCCAAGGCACTAAAACGACGGAAAAGGCCCGATCCACTCCAAATTTTGGCCAAAGCCTATTTTACTGAGCAATGTACTTGATTGGGGACTCCCAGCCCAAATTTCAAGAAATTTGGAGAAAATTTTGTCAATTGTGAATTTTTTGTGCCAAACATAGGTTTTCCTCCCTAACACGTTGCGCGCCGCGCGCGACCATTTCAATGGGCAACTCCTTTTCAAGAAAACTCAGTTTTGGATTTTTCATGCAAAGATACACTTGCTCAGCAATTGCCAAGAAATTTCACCAAGTTTTGGGCATCGAGAAAGTCAAAAAACAAGCAAAAAATGACTTTCTGCCACCTTTTTGACACACAGGAAGCAGTCTTGGGAGATTGCAATTTTGGAGGGGCAAATGGCCACCAAATTCAGAAATTCCACTTGGGTTGGAAATTAGACATCCAGACCTTTTCGAAAAGCCCACTTTTGCTGCATTTGGACACCTGGAAGGGCCTCAAAAAAGCAGCTCCAAATGCGCGCGACACGTTCAGGATCAGGGCGCAACGTGTTGGGCAGTTTTCACAGAAATTCACCTACAGCTCAGCAAAACGCAATTTTGACTGGATTTGACTTTTTGGAGTAGATTTTGATCTTCCTTGTTGTAAATGATGTAATTTTATGATATTTTGACACTCATTTATCTCTTCTAGAAGATTCATTCATGAGATAGGCAAAAATTTAATGAATGAATTGGTTTCCTAGCTTATAGAGGCAAGTTGTTTTGACTGCCTAGATTTTAGTGCTCAGTTTGGAATGGGTTGGCATGGTCTATATTATGTATTTTATCAATCATTTTCATGGTTGGATAGGTTGGACTCTTGAGGGAGAAAGCTTCTATTGTATTACTCATTGTATCTCTGCAATTTTGGCAAAGGAAGAAAGACCAGGGTTTTGCAGTCGTTTTTGGGATTCCTGTGGTTACATGTATTGATGGTGTGTTTCTCTTTGTACTTGTAAGTTTGTTATGTGATTCATATTCTTACTTTTCCTTCTGCAAATTAAGCAAATGAAGTGTTAAAGTAGAATTCATGATTGCCATGCTCTACTTTTAAGTTTGCTTAATATTTATGTTTTCATCTGTCTAAAGAGAACCCTTGAAGGTTTCTTGCTCTCTTTAGCTCCTCACCGGTCATTCCTATCCATTCACTTAATTCAAAGGCATCAGTACAGTCTCCTACCTTGCCCCAAAGAACCCCCTGCAAAAACTGTGTCCAATCCCCGCACCCAAAATTGCCTTTCCCCAACTTTCCACCAAAACCTTAAAAATCCCAAATCAAACCTTTTATCAGTTTACTAGCCTAAAATAAGTGTTTCCTCATTGTTTATCTCACCCGTTGAAGATCCCTACCGAGATAGACCGAAGAGAGCCCTCTCTTGCCCCGTAGGGCTAGCTACGAGGCTAAGTGGTTTGATGTTGCCTTGGAGTTTACCTTTCTCAGCCTGAGGTGAAATTTCAAGCGCTAACAGGTTGATAGTCCAGTTTTTCTTTACTTTAGATCTTCTTTTTCATGTTCACTTCCTGATTTGCAATAGTCCTTTTACAGGCTTTCCTTTCTTACAAAATTTCCCAACATTTCCTTCTATACATCATAGTTTAGGCCATTTTAATACAAAACTTTTATTTTCCTAGGATGCACTCATTTCATTGGTTGCTTGATTTTCTTGGTTGACTGTCAATTTATATGCATTAGATCTCTTCCAGAAGTAGGCCAGCTTACCAAAAATCACACCCTCCATCTGATCCATGCCATATAGGTCTCCCAAACCCCACCTCAATTCTGGCCTAGTTTCTTTCATTTTTCATAGAAATTCTTCCTCTCTCCTTGAGCAAACCCAATCATCTTTCTCTATCCTGGTGATTCATGGTAGACCTTAGGTGCCCTAACACCTCATTCCAACCTTCATCCACCTTTTCCACCCAGTCTCACACCATCAAAACAACGAAAATTTCTCTCATCCTCCTCCTGTAGGCATCCTGTAGTTTCCCTATTTTCCTCCGTTGGTTTTACTATGTCCTCCTATAGTTTTTCCTATAGGCTTTCTTTTGAAGGCCGAGTGTGGGAAAATCCTCCAGAAGGCCACGTAATCCTCCTAGGGCCCATCCACAGCATCCTACATCCTCCCAAGCTCCAAAACCACCCTCTAATGCCACCTGTTCACTGCCACACTCACACACAATAAATTAGATGCATGTTAAATTCACATAAAAACACATAAAAGTCCAAAAATATGTTTTTTGCTTATTTACTTCCTGAAATAGAATGGTTAGATGTTGTTTACTTCCTTTAGTAGGTAATGGCATTTCTTTCATGGTTTTCATAGTGTTTTTGGGAAAAGTAGAATTAGCTTGTTAATTAGGGTTTACTAGGTTTTGCTTTAGATTCCAGTCCTTTTCCTTTCTGCAGTTAGAATAGCATCTGTAGAGTAATATTTCTTTCCTTTCATCACACTTAGAGCTTCTTTCGAAATATTTAGAAGTTGGCTTGAGCTCCTAGTGATCTCGCGCTGGCTGACCAAGTGACAACCTGCAGCGAGAACTAGTACTTGTGCATATAGCACCGACGCTTCCAAGTTTGTTACGAACTATCGGGTTGATAAAAGTAAAGTTGGTAGCCCAGGAGTTGCAACATTCTTGCAGCAATACTGTCTCTCACCAGCAGATCGAGTTTATAACCGTTGGAAGAATTAATAAATAGAATTTTACCATATTTCTGTGTATCTTTTCCTGTTTTAATGTATGATTGGGTATAAATTGCAAGTGTACTGCTTATTTGTTGTGTGAACTCATATGAATGTTTTGTATAAATAAATATAACGTAAGACACCCATTTACACGAAGATAATTAACTGTTATAAGAAGATAAGTAAGATATTGAGTGCATCTTAAGGGCATAACACAGAGTGTTTCTCTCGCAGCGCAGAAGGTCCATAACCCCTAGTTAGGGCTGTGTGAAGGCAGGGTATCAGAGCATGAGGAACATAGAAGTGCAAAAAGTAACCTGCATGCAGGGACATATAGTCGGACCAGTTGAAACTCTCAGACATCTCAAGGGTGCGAAAACCTAGTTCCAACACCCTCCCATACTACTTTAGATGACACCTCAGTCCACGCTCTACAGACTATTGCCGAAAGGGCCAGTAGTACAGGGATTTGTTTTGCTAATTAACTTTGAACCTGGGTTAGGCCCCAACAAGCCAACATGAGATAGAAGATTGTCCTATGTTGATAGCTAGATGAAACAAGGGAGTGATACCACCTCCCCTGACTCAAAACCTGCAGATGATGAGGTCTAAGCCGTGTGAGGAAGATCTAAATGTGAACATTATGCTTTGAAGTCGAATTGTGACAGGAGATGATAAGGGCAAACAACCAGAAGATAGTACTTGGGTTCACAAAGCTCCACCGAAAGAAGCAGTGTTTGATTTGGAGTGCGTTCAGGAAACCTTCATGGAAGCTAAGAAGAGCTTCACTCATACGTCCACTTCAAAAGGTAAAGATAAAACAAAGCCGAAGATGAACCCATCTATGCTCACGATGTTCCTAGAAACATGCATGAAGTTATTGCACGATAGTAAAGCTGTAGAAGGATTACAAGAGCTCATTAACAGATGTGCTAGGACCACGCCACGAGAACCGCGCATAGTCCGAAAGATTGGAAAGCATAAGACGAGGACAAGAAGAGAAATGAGGCAAACCACACAGATTGGAGAATATGAGATGGACCAAGTAATTCTAGATTTAGGATCGGACGCGAATGTTTTACCGAAGCAAACATGGGAGAGCATGGGGAGGCCTACGCTGTAGTGGTCTCCTATTCAGCTGTGAATGGCAAACCAGTAGAAGATAATACCCATGGGGTGATTGCAGGGAATCACTGTGGATATTGAGGGAGCGAGCACGCTAGCAGAATTTGAAGTGATAGAGATTGTTGATGACAACAATCCATACCCTGTGCTCTTAGGAATTGATTGAGCCATTGGCATGTGTTAGGTTCCTATACCAATAGGTTTCATTTTTCATGATTGACAGTGGAAGTGCCAAATATGTTCATATTTGATGCTGCAAAGTTTCCATATTTTGTGAAAAGAAAAGAAAGTTAAAAATGTAAAGAGGGTATGCCCTAAAAGAATTATCAAAGGGAAAAAAGAGTAAATTGGTCAGAAAAAATGATAAAAATGAACCCCAAAGAATGACCAGGAAGGTGGCTAGCCAAGATGCCACTTCTAGCTTGATGGATGGCCCAACAGTTCAATCTGGACCATGCCATGTTTAAATTGAGGTTGTAGAATAGAGAAGCAATATCTGTCCAAACAGTTCAAGCTTGGTAGATCACTAGCTAGGTAGAGAAATTAAGGAGCCCAACTGCTTAATCTGGGCCCTTGCAAGAGATAAGGGTAGATTTAGATAGGAGGGCAGTCAAAAGAAAAGAGGATAATCAGGGTTTGCAAGGCTAAGTGCACCCATTCAAAAAGAAGAAAAAATGTTAGGTGTATTAGGCTGGGTAGGTAGTTTGAGGTTGCAGAAGTAAGGTTTGGATCACATTTGTATTGTCAAACAAGCTCCATCTCATCAAGGAATAGAAATCTCAAGGCAGATGTTTAATGGCAGAACTATGGAAGCATGTCTAACTCCCTTTCACCCTCCCCCTCAAAGTTTCTTACTAACACCCCCTTGAGGACCTTGGGATCTACCCAGCAAGTCCTGCTTTCAATTCATTTTTGTAGAATATCAAGTAAAGTTTTGACTTCCTTCAATGAAAAGAAGCCACATTTCTTGTGTAAAAATCACTCTTCCACATTCCATTCACTTCTTATGTCTAAGTTTTAGTCCATAAACTTGGCCTCTGCCCTACTCTATCACTTCGCAAACTCATATTAACCTCTAACTCTATTATATAGCTCCCTAGCTACTTTCCCACCCATATTTTCTACAAAAAAATATATAAAATTCCAAAAAACATATTAAATATCCCACCCTATAGCATTATAGCTATGTAACATGGTTTTGAGAGATATTAGTCCATTTGGGACTAATATGAACCCTTCTGCATCCTAACCCCGGAGTTAGTTTAACCCCTAGTTAAATTAATAACCATTCCCTACCTCTTTGCTCATTGGACTTTGTAAATACACCTTCCGCATTCATTTTTTAAAGCTTTAATGTTTAAACGTTTATTTAAACATTAAATGCTGCCGGCGCAAATAACCCACAAAACCCATATTTCCAAATTTTTTGACCCTCCCCAGCGCGTGATTATTTTATTATATTGGGCGGGTCCCGTCCCTAACCCCCTATCACCTCGCTTTTACCACCGTCTGTCTGATTGACCATGCCATAGATCAACGGTGGGCGATCATTATTGTATGCCAATATACCGGGGGTTAATGTCTGGGGGATGGGCGGTTTCCCTGCCGTACCCCTGCCACATGTCGACCGCCCGGCGTGTTCGGAGGCCCCCCCCCCAATACCGCCTGTGCTCAAAGGCGGTGTGGGGAAAACTGGATACCACCCTCCGTCCCCTGACGTCAGTGCCACGTCTTTGTGATGTCATCAACCTGCGTCGCGCCCCCCTGCTGCCCCGTGTCACTGCCAGCTCACCCGCTCGTCTCCCCGTTCCGCCACCATGTCACCGCCACGTCTTCACCCGAGTCAGTTTGCCACATCACCCTGCCATACCTGGGACTCACCGATGACATCATGCTGACATCATCGCAGAAAAGCGCCAAAAGCGCAAATATGTCAATTTTTTTATAAAAACGCACATTTTCGACCATTTTATGTCATTTTCATCGTCGTATTGGAATGTTGTGCACACTCTTTCGTGTCATTTTACCTCCAGAATTCAAATTCGAACAATTGAAGCCGCAGCCGCCTGCAAATTCACAACCGTTGTTTGCCACCATACCAGCTCAATTGCCCTCGGCGATTTTTACCAGGTATTTGCCATTTTCGCCCCTTTTGCCCCTGTTCTTCCCATTTTTCTCTGTTTTCATGCTTGAAGCCTGCAAATTCCTGAATTAACAACTCTACTGCACTTAAGTGCTACCTAAGATTCACTGTTCCCCCCCTTGTTCAAAGAAAATCCTGTGAACCCTCGCCCACTTACAATTTCACCATTAAAAAACAAGTTTTAAGATCGTATTGCCGACAGAAGCTTCATACTGCCCGTGCATTACCCCTTTTACTCTTTTCCTCTGTGAACTTCCACCTACCTGGGTCAAAGAGAATTTTCATTTCCTCTGTAGTCTGCCCACCCAAACTACCAGCTCCATAAAATTGAAAGGAAGACCTGTTCAAATTTTTCACTATTTGCCTCTCTGTCACATCTACAAACAAGTGGAGACTATTGCCTCATTCCTCTGCTATTCCTCACAAGCAAGTTTTTCAGCCAGTTGTTGCCTTAATCTTTATTCCAAGCACAAATATAGAAATTTTTTATAATGGCCACTCCAACAGCTCTTAGTGTCACTCCTATGAACCCACCAAACAGAGAGCTTGAAGCCATGCCTCTTGCTGATAAGGATTACCTCATTCAAGATCTAGTTGGGGACAGAAATCACTTGCAGACCTTCTACCAGTTGAGAAACAACTTTCTAAACAACTGTGACATGTATGGTATATGGGAGTCCAATTTGCCTTATTACTTCCTTCCCTCTGTCAATATTTTTCCTGAGATTATCTGCTTATGTGCTGAGAACTATGAGCCAACTGAGAGAGCTGTTAAGTCTCCATCTGGGAGCATACTTTTTCATATTACTCCTGACTCCATCAACCAGATGCTTATCTTGAAACAGACTCAGCTATTTTTTCCCTTCTCCATGAACTATTTGGTGGATGCAGGCTCCAAGCTCTCCAGCTCTGAAATTGAAAAAATTACCAAGACATTCATGAGGGTAGACTGCCAGCCTACAGGACCACGTCCATTCCTTATGTACATTTCAATGAGGTGGGCAAACTGCTAGTTGATATGATCTCTTATGTGTTGGGTTTTAAAACAAGTGAGCACATTGATGAAACAGTGTTGGTGTTACTATCTGCATATAGTCCAGGACAACCCCCTACTTACAAGTATAACTATGCCAAGTTCATAGCCAATAAAATACATGATCAGCTAGTGAAACTGGATAGGGAGGGAGTCTTTAAATATTCATCATATATCTATCATTTGTTCATGTATTACCAGTCTGAATGCTTCCAATGCCCCATCAAGAAGTTGGATTCTAAGGGTGAAAGGAGGTCTGTCATCTTTTGGTCATCAGTTTTCCATGAGGTTCAAAACTCTCCATTTTCCTACTGTGAGTTCATTGACCAATTTGTATACCCAGTCTCTTGTCTCCTAATGAGATCCCCTCCTCCTAGATTGTCATATGACATACAGAAGACCTTACAGCTATCCAAGAGTTACAAAATAGGTGATTGGTACCTATATCAAAATCACACTGTCATTAGAATATATGGCTGTGAGCTCTGTCCTTACAGGCTCCCAAGATATGTACCAATGAGATTGTTTTCCTTGGAGTACTATAGGCAACTCATTAATTTTGATCTTACTCATTTTCATAGTGCCAAAAAGAAAGCTCGCCTGAAATTCGAAGACCATCTAGGCCCCTTCACTATGAACAAGAAAGAAGGTTAGCAAGATGTTGATCAAATTTTGAGGGACAAATATAAGTTAAAGAGGAGCTTCTGGTGGGTCCCTTATGACTCGGAGGGTTTTATCAGTGCCAGAAGAGTTAAATACAGGTTGTTGGCCTATGACCATTGTAAATTTCCACAAATTGAACAATATGCCAACCAAGATGAGTGGATGCAAGGCACATTAGTTGAGGAATTGACCCAAGAGGAAATAATTGATCCGGATTTAAGCAGGAACGCAATAGATTACATAGATAACCATAAATACAGAGATGCGATAACCATAAAAACAGAGATGCAACAGAAATAATAATATGCGATAACCATAAAAACAAAGATGCCGCGGAAATAATACTTCATTTCATTAATGGAGAATACTGAAATATGCTTACAAATAGAAATAACCCAGCTAGGGCGATGGTAGCTTATCTCTGAGAAGAGATGTGTCGGCTACATGCCTCTGAACTGTTTTGAACTGTGTTACAATGAGGCTCGAGGGCCTATTTATAGTTGAGAAACAATGGAAAACCCTTCACATTCCAAAACCTAACCCTAGAAGATGAAAACGCCAAACTATGGGCCCCGTTTGGGTAAATTGGTACATCAACTTCCCGGGGTCGTAACTTTGGCATACGATCTCCGTTTTACGCGCATGATAGCCCGTTGAAAAGATCTTTCTGAGGACTATAACGCAAACAACGATTTTTTATCTAAAATATCGCAGGAGCGGGATTTCCCAAAAAACATCGTTTAGGGCCTCAAAACGGCTCCTGAAGTTTAGGACCCGAAAACTGCTAAAAATAGTAAATTGTGCTATAATTAAGGAAACTGAAAATGTCAAGAGGGACAATGGTGGGGGTCTAGGTGGACTTGGCAGGTGGCCACCAATATCCACCTGGATCAATAATGGAGAAAAATGTCAAGGATTTAGAAAAAACTTTTGACTTGGATTCTTTGCAGCAGGTAACATTCAAGTTGCCACATCAAATTGGAGAAGGCAAATTTGCTGATGCAACCACACAAGCCACCCAGGGACCATCTACATCAGCAACAGGTACAGCAAAAGGGAAAGAGGTAATGGATGTAGAGCAAGAAGTGATCACAGAGCAGCCTGCTACTTCAATGGAGCAATCTCAAGGACAGGCTCCTCCACAGCAAATAGAGGCACCACAAGTGCCTGCTTTACAGACTCCTGCCCATGAGGAAAGAGGCAGAAAACGAGACCGAGAAGACTCCACACCTGCTAGTGGGTCTACACAGCAGCCCGAAGCCAAGAGGCAAAAGGTTGATTCTCCAATTGAGGAGGAAGTCAGTGAGGAAATCCTTGGAAGTCCAAGGAGAGACAGAGAAGGGAGTCAACAAACACCAACAAGCTCTTTCCAGCAAGAGCAATATGGACAGCATGGCATGGAGGTGTCTTCCTCCACACAGCAAAGTAAGAGGCCAGCTAGCATCAAGGCCACCTTTAAAGAAATTAAGGCTCAAAATGAACTATTAAGAGTACAATTGTATGACCAATTTCTTAAGGCAACACCTGCCAAGCAGGAAAGGTTGATGGCATCATATGACATCAAAGAAGAAAAGATGATTCTCAGCCACTTTAAGCCCAAGTTTCAGCAGCCTTAGACAGCTGTAGACTATGTCAAGACAAAGTTAGAAGTCCTGGCCAAGGAGATTCACCCCATGGATCAAATTGAGAGTCAAAGGGCTAGAGCAGCATTAGGAAATATGCTTGAGCAGGCTAGAAAAATGATTCACTTCCTGAACACTCACACTAAAGAGGAAATGGCAGCCTTAGACATCAGTAACATGACAAAAACTGTTTTAACAACAAAAAAGGTGTTGACCCTTAGAAATTTTGTGCAAAGTTTGGAGAGAAACTGTCAGGAAATGCAAGCAGAGGTAGATGATTACAAGCTGAAGATGGGAGCATTGCAAGGAAAAGGATTGCCCAGCCTATTGACCGGCACTGGAAGACTGCTGACCCATGAGAAGTATGCCACCAGGATGAGTAACTTTATTTCAAATCAGATCACAACATCCACAAGTACCTCAGAAGAAACAGGACCTCCATTAGGACAAAACGTTTATGATAAGCTGGAAAATTTATTTTATATTGAACATGAAATCAATCACTTGTTTGAGGTCCCACCCAATTTTTACAGGTATATCGAGGCAGATGAGACATTGATAAAGATACGAAGACATCAACTGCCTAAGGAAGATTGGTGGCAAGCAATGCTGGAAATTTTGCCAAAGTGACCTCGGTCTGTTGTTGGGAAAAGTATCCAATTCGGAATGCCCCTATCCCACTCTAAGAGGTGATAGTGCCTTAGCAACAAACGAAGTAAAATAATTGAGTATTCTTCTTTATGAAATGTAAATGAGGAAGAAGGATCTAACTAACCTGTGTCTTTTGCTAGTTTGCCGATCCAAATCACTCCTCTCTTCAGTAGCTCCCAGCTTCTTGCTCATTCACTGGCCCAGCTTCACAGAATTCCTGCAAGATCACAAGAGAGAGAAACTACACAAAGATACAGGTATACATTCATAAAAAGCTCAAGATCAGATTAAGCTAAACATGTAAGCATAACAAAACATCATTGGTATACAACAAGTAGGAGAAACTCAAATAGTTTATTGATATGATAATAAAGTCCAAGAGGAGATACAACCAAGTGAGTTCCGATCCAGCATCTACCTCCCAGCAAAGGAATCCCTTCCTCTCCTCCAACAAAGCATAAATCACCCAATGTACTAATCTCAATCTCAAACCAACAGCAATTCTCTGCAAAGTACAAAATTCCAGCCTCCTAAACCTCTGGGTGAGAGATCCATATATAGATGTAAGCAGAGAGGATGAGTCAGCTTATGTTTTGACTTGTGGCTTCTCTCTGTCAGTTCTTGCTTCCACTTGGAGGTTGAGAACCTCTTACTCATCACTAGTCGAATTCATTGAGGCAAGTGTCATTAGAGAAGATTCTGGAAGCTTCCAGGGTCTTTCCACCTCGTTGAATGATCTTGCGATTTGTCATTTCCCGCTCAGCGCACCCTGGTAGTGCTTCCACTTGCGTTGCAGTGCACCTAGCCAGTGTAACTTCTGCATTTCAACGCAGGCAGCTAGTGGAGCCTCTGAATTGATCCTGAATTGACTATTTCTGAGTGTTTTTTGGTGGAGAACTTCTGGGAGAAGCTATCATTGGTTGACCTTGTTCCTTTAGGAGCTGTAACAACATCTTTAGGGACTTTGGATCCCTTGAATTATGGACATTTAATGCTTATAGTTTTAAGGCACAAAAATGTCTATAACAGTTGCCCCCTAAAGTATGAGGCCGTTTATTGGGTGAAATGCTTTATTAGGAGGATCCGAAGTTCATTCAATGCTGGGAGGAGACTTGTAATAAGATACAATACAATACATTATTTTTCATACTGTTTTCATGATCTAGCTGAGGTGGGCATTCCCATGCTCAGCTTTATAAATTCATTTTTGTGTACATAGGACAGACAATTGTCTGATGATAGACTGATGATCCTGCTGAAATCATCATCCTTTGGTAGGATGATTGTCTGTGCTGCAATGCTGTACATGTCAATGTCTTTATTTTTCCTGAATATATATCGCAGCCCGGATGGATGAAACTAGAACCGGGGTCTTCAAAATCGTTCGATCTTCACTCTAAGTACAAGTCGATCCATGTGAGAAATGTTCTGAAGTCGAACATGGAAAGACATCGCTTGATTACTGGTCAATGATGTAAACCGTTAACAAGCGCGAGAGGAATCACTGATAATGATAATGACCCTCAAGGTACTGCAGTACAATTCACGTCGTGCGAATAAAGGACTTGGTGTCGAACACCACGCAAATCTTTCGGTCGAAGGTCATTGATATATGCCTATCGCCGGAAGTGAGAAACTTGCCATTGAGGCATGCAAGCTTCAAAGTACTGAAGGGGTTGTTCCTAGATTGACTTCTTGGATAATGAGCTGATGTCGACAAGAAGCGATCCATCAAAGGAGGGCCTTGATGTATCCCACATCAGTGACACGGAATGGAGCAAATGATTTTGATGGAGGTGAAAACGATCTGATGATATATGGTTCAGGGTGGCGGTCATGAAAGAATGAAGGATAATGTATGGTAGTGGATGGGACACGGTTGACTTCTCTGGATGACTTCTCTTGAACATATCGGCGACACTTATGTGATGGATTGGTAGCATTTACCCCAAAGGTGGATGGTATGGCGAGACCATGGCGATGTGACTGGTGAATGAAACAACCCAACCCGACTCAGGCACGGAGTGGAAGTGTCATGTTCAAGAGCGACTTGCTACCAATAAAGTTCTTTGAGTTTCTTCCCAATTTTTCCCCAGTCATTGCTGACCAGTACCTCTTTATTTTTGTCAAGCTTGAGCAGGATAACATATGCTTGTTCTATAATTTTCCCTTCGGGCAAACCCATCGCTATGTTTTAACGAGCCTAGCGATAGTGAAACTCGTTCTCGTCTAAAGACAAGTTTGTCGCTATTTAATGTTTTTAACGAGTCTAACGACAAAGATAACTCGGTCCTTTTCATTTTTAGAGAGTCTGAAAAGGTACGTAAAGTCAACTCCGAAAGTCCTTTTTCGTCATCTAATCCCTTAAGTCCGAAAAAGTGTAAAACAATACAGAAGGGATGAATTTTCGATAGTTTTTACGAGCCGAACAAAACAAGCGCTCGATATTTTTGTGCAATAATCCCTCAGGTCCAAAAAGATTAAAATATAGAGGAGGGATAGCACTTCTGGTCGCTTTAACGAGCTGGAAGGCCAAAACTCGGCAATATTTTCATATTTTACGAGTCAGATGAAAAGAGCTTAAAGAAGACTCGTCTTTTGAGGAACGAGTGATAAAACGGGTAGCTGCTGATTCCAGGTAAGGGTTGGAATTTTCCAATCACGGCAATGTCACAAGGATGGCTAGTGAAATCACTCTTTGCAGCTGTTCCTCAAAATGGGTAAACAATCAAATGGAGGTGAATGATTGGCCAATGGAAAAGTGGAGGTGACGGTGCAAACACGACCAAGGCTTTAATGGCTGATAATGTTATATTCACTGTGGTTATTTACCGGAGGGTGGTTCATTTTTTAACGAGCTTAAACACGGAAAAACACTGCTCGGTCTTATTTTTATTTTTTAACGAGCATGAACTATGTGCTAAAACTGCTCAATCTTATGTTTACTTTTTAACGAGCATGAACTATGTGCTAAAACTGCTCGATCTTATGTTTATTTTTTAACGAGCATGAACTATGTGCTAAAACTTCTTGATTATCCAGTCATATGATAAGAATGTCTCATGTAATATCCCATTTTTTATGGAGCTTGCGCCTTACAAAGCTTTGCTCCTGGAATCATTTCTTTATGCAAGTTCGGAAACGACTAATCGTACAAGTTTAAAGGGTTAGACCTATAGGTTTAAAGGGAGGACCTAAAAATTAAAAAAAATAAATAGCCGCCCCTTGCTTGCACTCAAAAAGGTTTGCATGCCCCCAGGCATAAAGTACGATTTCAAGGTTACCCCTCAATTTGCAGATAAAACATTTGTTCTACCAGGAAAGGCCTACCTCTTTCAGGTTACCCAAAGATTGTTCTGTTAATCTTTCAAACAAAACATTTCTTCGGCGGTGTCTACTGAGATAGACAAAGGTGAGTGACAACGAGCGCCAAACACATAACTTTGACAAAAGAATCGTATTCTAGAATAACCCCTCTTCCAAGACGGACGGGGTACATACTAGTCATATTCTCCCGCGGAAACCTACCCTATACCCAAAGTTTTCCTGCCAAAGCAAACCAGGGCGCATGCCCCCTGGGTTCCAGTCATATCCCTCTGAATTACTCGCGCTCATCGAGAGGATGGACCGTGGGTTGAGACATTTCTTGCGTGAAGAGACCATTTAGGGATGGTATATGACTATTTGCGATGCGTGATCCGGGAAATGAAAGCTGGTCCATGAGCTTGACCAATCTTCCTTCGTGCGGAAAACAAATTACTCTAAAGAGTGAGGAGACGATGGCTCCCATGCAATATATATAGTCTCCTCCAAGGAGTAGGTTATAATCCAAGGGTCCTTGAACGACCATCACGTTCATTTGAACGGTCTTCCCTTTCAATGTGATAGGCGCATTGGGGAGGATCCCTAAAGGTCGACTGGTTCCTTTATCAAAGCCTGTCAGATTTCTCATTTCAGGCAAAAGCGCTGGCGAACCAAGCGCTTTCCAAGCAGTGGAGGAAAGGATACTCACAGATGCCCCTTCATCAATGATGGTACCAGCAATCACCATTCTGTATATTTGGACGATAATTCTGAATGGTATGCTTGCTGGCAAACGGGGTCTGCCTAGTTGGTTCCAGTCGAAGGAGACAACTAGGTTGCTTGGTGGTGGGACCGAGTAAATGACCGGGTATTGCTCTGACGAAATTCCTTCCTGCGATAAAGGAATGGGGGGAGTGCCCTCGTGCTCATCGGAGTCTGTGTTGACGAAGAGAATTTGGATGGTGTCATCTTTATCCTCTTCAGTGACTGTATCATTCGAAGATAAATCCCCTGAAGGCAAGACTGGGTCAACTGCCACCTCGACCTTTTGACTTTCGTCAGGTATGGATTCAGCTGGTTCATCTTCAATGACTGACGCTTCAGCTGACCACTTGAGCGGGCCAGCTGGATTTTCAACTAACGAAGGACTCGGCAAGAGTTTTTTATATCCAGGAGGAAGTCGTAACGGTGAAACCGGACGATCATCCAAAACTCTTTTCGCTTCGTCTACGAAGGGACAACGGTGGATGGCGTGATCACCTTCGCATAGTCTACAGGGAGATCTAGCTCTCCCTTTTTGTCCAAGGACTTCACTTTTGCTAGTTGACGATATGCATTCAACATGGCTATTAGAGGTTGATGCTACCGGATTGTGCAAACGGGGAGACCAGTCCCTTAGTATCCGAGGGATGCAGGGACAATCTCTGTGGAAGTGGTCTCCCTTGCATATGACACATGGCGATTTAGGCCTAGTCAGTGCTGTGTGTGGATTTTTGTCAGACGACACTTGTTTGCCCCCAGTCGCTTTTGGCTCGTTCTTCTTCTTCTCTTTCTTCTTCTTTTCCTTCTTCTCCTTAGGAACTTGGTTTTTTGTTTTACCAGTTCCGTCAAGCGAAGAGGAAGGAGGAGAGGAAGAATTAGAGGAAGTAGAAGGCTGGTGGGCAACTCTAGACTGGTCTAACTGTTGATTCGACTGTTCAGGAATAGTGGTGTTCTGAACGACATTGGTTGAGACGAGCCAGACCGGCAAGCCAATTGTCAGTCCTCGAAGCGACAATGTGGCCATATGGGGCGCACCAACATCTCCCCAAGAGGAGAAGGGACTAGGATTTCCACCAAGGGGAATTCCTTGGTTGGTGGGTTCCATTTTCTCAACCTAAAGATCAACGCAGGAAAAAGAGGGTGATTGTTCCGTTTAAAATAAATTTTAACGACGCTTTAGACACAACTTGCTTTTTCAATTTTAAAAAGTCGAGAAAAAGCAAAAGATGACTCTAGTCGCCTTCGATGTTTTAACGAGCCCGAAGTGACAAATGATCGGATGGAATTTTTCCGTTATAGAGTCTGAAAAAGGCCAAAAGGAACTGCTCTGGAGTTCTAGGTAGAGGGTTTTCCAAACTTTTCGCAAAACCGCAGAATACTTTTTAAGGTACGGGCGGTCAATCTTCCTGAATGCTGTGTTCAGTGCATTGCGATCAGTAGGGTGGCCGACACAGATTCTTAAGGATAAAGGTTTTATGCCTATAGGGGTCTCCCAATATATACTCGACGATATGTGGGAGCACAATCCGTACTGGCGCTATCGTCTCTCAGGAGGAATCACCCAACCATCAGCGAGATCGACAGTCACCAGGTTTTACGATGCCGGAACACATCTCTAGCCTAGACCTCTATGTTGTGCGTTAAGTTACAAAGCGTTGTTAAGTTCATTCAATTTATTTTAGGTTGATCTTTCTTAGAAGTTTTCCTTTTTGGATCACCACGAGATGTATGATACAATTCCTAAATGCAGTCTAAAGATGATAAGCAAGCTTTTATATCTTTTCAACAATGAAAATCCTAGCTACAAGGGGAAAAGAAAGACAAAATCTTTTCTCAAAGAGCATAGAGCACACTGTAATGCACTTTTCCTAAATCAAAGCATGCAAACTATCAAAATGCAAATGCACAAATGCATGTATTTGTTTTCGCTTTCTTAATATTGATCCTAAAAAGAAAGCTGTTGTACAAATTTGAATTCGATTTCAAGTGAAAACACAAACAAGTTCCTTTTTCAAAAGCAAAAAGACGATTACGACACTTTATGATTTACTTGTTTCGACACTATAAATGCATAAATTCAAACCAAACGACAAAAGTAAAAGCTCAATCAACTATGAACAACAAACAAACTCACTCCTAAGATCAAAACGACACTTACGACAGGTCTAGATCTAAGGGCGACAGTATGACCAGTTTACTTTTGTAATGGGAAACTGCAAATGATGTAACAAATACACAAAGAACAAATACAGTTTCTTTATACAACTGAGGCGGAATTGAGGCAAAGAAAAGAGGTTTCAGATAGGTACACTGACTGATAATAGGCTACAAAATAGAGATAAAACTGAGCAAAAGGAAGCAGGGAACCACAGTTGCACAAGGCAAAGGCTGATCAACGCACCCTCAGCACAGAGAAAGTGAACTTCAGCACAGGTATCCTTCACGGGACCTGCGTTGAAATGCAGAACCTCTTCACAGAGTCTATGCTGAAGCAGAAACGAGAGTTGTTTCTGGGTTCTGGGTCACGGTTTGCAGTTAAATCTACAGTTTTTGGCCGGATCAAAGCTATCAATTAGGTAGAATTAGGAGGATGATTTAAAGGAGGACTAAGATCTATCACAAAGGGTTGTTAGAGCACTTGTGGATCAGTTTGTTCAGATCATAAAAACAAGCCCAGTGAGCGGACTAGAGTAGCAGATCTCTACTTTGCATTTGAAAATGGAAAATGCATTTCGATTCGACACTCCTGAGTTTATGAGAAGAACAATAATAGAAACACAAATAAACTAACAAGATACTATCCCCAGTGGAGTCACCAATTTGTTGTTGGGAAAAGTATCCAATTCGGAATGCCCCTATCCCACTCTAAGAGGTGATAGTGCCTTAGCAACAAACGAAGTAAACTAATTGAGTATTCTTCTTTATGAAATGTAAATGAGGAAGAAGGATCTAACTAACCTGTGTCTTTCGCTAGTTTGCTGATCCAAATCACTCCTCTCTTCAGTAGCTCCCAGCTTCTTGCTCCTTCACTGGCCCAGCTTCACCGAATTCCTGCAAGATCACAAGAGAGAGAAACTACACAAAGATACAGGTATACATTCATAAAAAGCTCAAGATCAAATTAAGCTAAACATGTAAGCATAACAAAACATCATTGGTATACAACATGTAGGAGAAACTCAAATAGTTTATTGATATGATAATAAAGTCCAAGAGGAGATACAACCAAGTGAGTTCCGATCCAACATCTACCTCCTAGCAAAGGAATCCCTTCCTCTCCTCCAACAAAGCATAAATCACCCAATGTACTAATCTCAATCTCAAACCAACAGCAATTCTCTGCAAATACAAAATTCCAGCCTCCTGAACCTCTGGGTGAGAGATCCATATATAGATGTAAGCAGAGAGGATGAGTTAGCTTATGTTTTGACTTGTGGCTTCTCTCTGTCAGTTCTTGCTTCCACTTGGAGGTTGAGAACCTCTTACTCATCACTAGTCGAATTCATTGAGGCAAGTGACATTGGAGAAGATTCTGGAAGCTTCCAGGGTCTTTCCACCTCGTTGAATGAGCTTTCCATTTGTCATTTCCCGCTCAGCGCACCCTGGTAGTGCTTCCACCCGCGTTGCAGTGCACCTAGCCAGTGTAACTTCTGCATTTCAACGCAGGCAGCTAGTGGAGCCTCTGAATTGATCATGAATTGACTATTTCTGAGTGTTTTGTGGTGGATAACTTCTGGGAGAAGCTGTCATTGGTTGACCTTGTTCCTTTAGGAGATGTAACAACATCTTTAGGGACTTTGGATCCCTTGAATTATGGACATTTCATGCTTATATCTATAAGGTACAAAAATGTCTATAACACGGTCCTTTCTCTTTTTGGTCAACCTCAGGTCATCTACAGGTCAACATAATTGAATACGCAGGCACTAGGCACAACATGAAGACAATAGGCAGAGCAGGTGAGAACGGTGACTCAGAAAAATGCTGGGACAACAAGCCCAAAAAGGAAAAAACACGGATTTTAAAAGCGCAACCCCAACCGACTCAGTTGGTCACAAAAGTCAAAATTCTCTGACAGAATGGACAACTAAGACATTAATATTTACTGCAGCATTTACTCTTTCAACTACTATTCCTCAAGAGTTGGCAAAGAAGTTATTTGCTATTAACTCATCAACTAGATATTTTGTATTTTATTTTTTGTATATATACCTCCACACAGAATGTATTTGGGGTTGGTGATCTTCTCTCTAAGACACTGCGTTGTAGATTTTTAGACTATCTAATACAAATGGCTTGGAAAGTTCATGGTCTCTGCACTGTTTGGATGTGAATGTGATGATCTGTGTTCTACTACAGAATTCTTGTGTTGTTTAATGGAACAATAAGTTATTCTAAACCACGTTTTGTCTTTCGGTGTTTTCTTAATTCACATATATGTTTCATTATCTTAGCTATAGAGAAGAAGAATAGCTCAGGACTTGCTTGAATGCACCCTCTACTCAATCTCTATTGCTAACTGTGTTTTCAGAATTAATCATGAATATGAATTCTTAACTGCTCATGTTTGTATTGATTCTCTCATTATGAATGCTGTATAGGAATTCTTAAGTGCTCCTAGATAATATTCCCACATTTTCCCTCTATCAGCATGGTGAAAGATCCTTAACTGCCTTTCATTCCTTGATTTCAAGCCATCATATTCCAGATTTGAAGAATTGTTCCATGGATGCCTATCTGGCTCTGTAGCATTACCTTTTTCTCAAGAAATACTTTCAGCACCACACCACCATTGACTCCATTTCCAAATGGTCTAGACCATTCTGAGACTGCATACCAGTTCTGATTGAAATGATCACCCAACCAAATTCAAAACAAAAATCTGTACATCATAACTAGCCTAAAATCACACCAAAACAAAGTTAAATCAGAAAGAGAGAGCCCTCTCTAGTTGCAGGTAGGCTAGGACCTGTAGCTAGAAGATTGGTTAGTGGTTACCTCTGCCGTATTCCCTTGGAAGTCAAAGGGAACAACCCGAGTGTTAATGGCATGAATGGAGTGATTAATCTGAAGACGCATAAGATGATTTTTGCGAAGAAGTCTCTACGTGTAGTTATACCCCTAGACCCTGCAGAGGGATCGCGCTATACAGAGATGGTGCGTGAGAATGAAAGTGATGATGACTAGGACTACATCTATAATATAACAATGCAAGACTAGGACTGGGTGAACTGCACCATAGATGGGTGAATTTAATGGGAGCGCAAGAGCTCCTGTACCTCAGATTCTGATGAAGATATCAAGCGATGGAAGAATCGATTACATGAGGTGGCTACACTGAATTGTAATATGATGACAAGGTGGCTATGTTGTGTATCGACAGAAGTAAGAGACCTGGCTACTTATGATGGGTTAAGTGAGGTAGAGTCTTCTTGGATAGATTTGAAAGAGAAGTGCTAGAAAAGAAATGCTTCCAGGCCTTGGATTGGGTATTTCATGCTACGCCCGCGAGGTGGTGGGGTACACACAAAGGGAGCTTTAAGGACTGGCACAAATGTAGGAGGATGATGCACACACGATTTGGGAAGCCTAGAGTGTGATTGGAAGATAAATACAATGGGCAGGATGATCTGTGCAATAATCTAGCCAGGTGGATGCCGGTATATGGAGAAAAGCCTATGCGGATGCGCATGAACTCTGCGATGAGAGGTATGGTCAGTAAGCATGTATTGGGGGGATAGAGGTGCAAATGGCTCTTTAGGTTGGAAAACCAATTTGTAGGAAGAACAATTGCGTAGAAGGTTATCCATGTGGAAGCATTTGACAAGGTGTGCAACATGATGAACAAGGTATGCAACATGTAATGAAGTGGTTGGGACCTGTGCGTACCCAGACATACACCTTTTTGGTTGGTCGATGGAGTAGAAGCCATCATTCCTATGGAGTCTATCATGTCTAGTCCACGCATAGTGGCACTCATAGGGGTAATGGACCGCAGAGCCCTGGAAGAAAGGCTCGCGTAGTTAGAAGAGCTTGAAGGAGAATGGTTGGGACTCGATGAAGAGATTCAGCAGGGTGATCTTAGGCTCCAAGAACTCATGAATGAAAGAGTTCGGTTGAGGGAGAAAAGTGCCATGGCAGAAGCAGAAGTCAAGAAGCTTGAGGAGGGAATAAAGAAGGACTTTCTTGATAAAATGATTGTGGTGATAGAGCAACATGAGCTCGATTACATTGACAGATTGGGGAACTACTGTCGAGATTTTATCAGTTTGATGCATTGGATTGGATAGTATGTTATTAAGGGGCTCACAGACGGTGGCATAGTGTAGTTGGTGAAGGTAAATGGCAAACTCTTCACAGGAGAAATAAATGGTAGTCAGTTGAAGCTGTATACAGGTGGCTCGAAAATATGACTAGCTGCAGGAAGCATAGTCTTAGCACTCCCAGTAGCTGAAAGAAGGCGTGGGACTATAAACTACTCTACTCGAGAGTTTCGCGATGTCAGGACTGCACGCAGTAGCAAGGTGTCACAATGTCTACGACAGCACAAGTGTAGCTGCGCTGATATGCGGGTTGGCTGGAAAGTGACCATTATAGTCACTATTCATGATGTGATGTTTGGTTTGACACCAAATGGAGTGGGTGGTAGGAATTGAAAGCAAACTTTATGGGCTATATTTGGGAAAATCTGCTACCAAGGGTGCATTAATGGACCGGATTTGGGGGGAATGGTCGAATTCAAATTCCAAAGGCGCTATAAATTGCAAAGGGCTGCCTAGTAAACAACACTTGGCCATTTGATAATTGAGCTATTACGTGCCTAGAGATTCATGAACCCTAATCTGTTTGATATTTTGAAGTCAAAGGAATTGTTTGAGCACTTACCAGATCCGTTGAGATATTTGTGGAACAACAATATGGCAGGGTCTGAAGAAGGCATGGATATTGGAGATATGACCGTTGAAGAGGCTGCATAGGCCATGACGATAGGAGATTCCCTAGAAAGTGTCGGAATAGTCGCAGAAATCCCTAAATCACTGCACACGCTGAGACCTAAGAAAGACAAGAAACCTATGGTTCTGGTGCGAATGTCCCCTAGAAACCCGCTGAGAACTAAACTTACCATGGAAGAGAAGGGGAAAGTGATCAATTTGGAAGCTGATGAGGAGGAGGAAGACGTTGAGGAAATCCTAGTGGAAGAGGAGGAGGATGAAGAAATGGAGAAAGAAACCCATGGTGCAGACCCTCTGACCAAGTTGCCCACATATGTTCCTCCATGGAAAGGGAAAAAAATGGTGCCCAAGGACCTAGATAAGAGAAAGAGGTCTCTGTAGACTCTGTTGCTACTCGATGATATCATTTTTTATGGAGTGCACTTGGGATGAGTGCCAGTTCTAAAATTTGAAGACTAGGATCTCGCGGATCACGAGAAATTCCCACATTTGGAACCATGTAGCTAATGCGGTTGAAGAAAAATATAGCAGTAGGTGTCATAGAGTTGGAGCTGCACAAGTGGTTGCGAGGAGTAGAGAAATTAGGGTTGTTAAACTTGCTCTGGGTGTCGCATTAACATTGAACCCCAGTGACTATCTTTGTCATCATGTAGCTACTTTTCCTAGTGCATGATGGGTGTTTGTGGATGGAGAAGCTCATCCCCATCACAGACCATGTAATGCAAAGAATTACCCAGCTCCCTTCCAAAGGGGAGGATCCAGCGAACATATCCGAGGGTAAAACTGATGATTTGGCCACCGCGGAGGCAATGAAGAAGAAGTTCAAGTTGGAGAAGAAAAGGAGAGGGTACGTGATCTCCAGTATCAATAACGCTTTGGTCAAAGTCGTGACGTAGATATTGGTCGGGAAAGTCCTACGGAATTGCTATGTGGATGAGGTTCCCGTGTCGATGGTTTCACTTAGCGCGCGGTCCGTAGAGGGGGTCCAGTTTAACTGGGTCGATTACTTGTGCCGAGAATTCCTCGAAAATTGTCACGAGGTAGAGGAATAAGGAAAAATGTTCCACTATGCATGGCTTCTACTATCCATAGTGCTAGAAGCTTGGAAATTGACTGAGGACAGCTAGTTCCCAACAATTGCACAAGATCTTCCTGAGGTAGTGAAGTACGCTTCACTATGGGAAACTAAAGATGCATAGAGTATTATAGACAACAAGATATTTTGGGTGTTCATGGAGATGAACATCGGAATGGGGATTAACCACAAGCCACAGTTATTGCCCACTATTTATAATGGTCTGTAGAGCTTCGTGGAGTTCAAGGTGGACTTACATCATATGTATATCTGGGCGCACAAGGACCTCGTGAAGAAATGGAACGAGCTCCCTCACCTAGCCACTGATGATGTCATATTCACCATGCTTGAATCATGGCCGCCGGAGTGGCATGCTCCAGCCGGCTCCATGGTGGAACTAGAGAAGTCCACTGCACAGAGGAAGGAGGAGGCAAAACTGCAGATGGCGCAGTTGGTAGAGAAGAGAAGGAACGAAGTAGTAGTAGAAAGGGCCCAAGAGGCGCGAGATGCTACAAAGGCAGAAAAAGAACAACGAAAGGCAACAGAGAAGGAATGCGAGGCCCAGAAGTTTCCTTCGCCTGAATAGGAGACAAAAATAGAGGAAGGTGGCATGGACCCATAGACAACATCCACACAGCTGAAGTGAGAATGCCTAAGAGAGTAGGTGGTGCTGCGAAATAAGTCGAAAGCCTCCAAGACTTCTTTCGACCTGATCACCATCACTAAGGGGGATATCCATGACATAGGGGAGACGGTGTGGGAAGTCACCATGGAGGCCCTCTAGCAATCCACGGAGGAGAACCAAATGGTGTTGGGGGCCCTCTAGACACACATATAGTAGTTGCAGGTGCGCAATCCTTAGGTTGGTACTCTATCAACCAGCCTCACAGTAGGCACGACCGCGAATGAGGAAATGTTGCACGCATGTCTCACCAACACTATAGTGCTACCAGAGGGCACATTGGTTATTAAAAATGAGCCCGAAAGACGTATGGTTAGTGCACTGTAGGGAGTTGGAATAAACATGGTTGCGCTCCGTCGGGAGACACTCTATGTTATGTAGGATGGAGTGACTGTAGAACTGCGGGCGAGGGAGGGTTGCGCCATCTAGGTGATGAGAGAGCAACGAATTAATATTGAACAATTGAACCTACAGCGTGAGAAGGTCATGAGATAGAATAGACTACTAGTGCAGGTCGTTGAAGAAGCCTGCCAGATGGTCTCTAAGTTAGCCATCCCAGTAGGGGAACCAACGGAGGCGTGCATCTGCAGACTAGCAACAATGGTGCGCGAGGCGAAATAAGAAATGGCTAAGGTTCAGCTAGAGTTGAACCTTCAAATAGTTGAGCTGCAATTTAAGGCACAACCTTCAACTTCGTCTTAGGTGAAGGAAGAGCACACCAATGCCATTACAGTAGGAATAGTGGAGATCAGCAGTGCAGTGAAGGACTGCACCAAAATATTTGAAGAGTCATTCAACGTCCTCACCACTCTGTAGGAGGACTCGAACATACAACGCATAGAAACAAATGTGCATGAGCTACAATAACAGTCTGATGAAATAAAAGGGACTACGCAGACAATGGTCCTTAGTCAGAGGTTCGCGCAGATGCAGTAAGCAAAAGCACTCAAGGAGTAGGTAGACACTGCGCAACATAAGGAAGTTGTCTTGAAGGCACATGTACAACTATGGATCTATGAGTTGTTCATCATTATAGCCTCGATTAAGCCAAGCTCGCGCAGATGAAGGGAACACAGGAACAAGTGTAGGGCAACAGTTTAGCTACAATAGTCTCTGAACAACGCTTCCAGGAAGTGCAGCAGGCAGCTTCTTAGTGAACTACCGATCTTGCAGCAGTCCAGGTAGAGTTGGACAGTCTTCACACCAAGATCTCCACACTAACAGAGTGACTTGAGGTCGAGTCATGATGTTTGTGTTGGGGGCCTGTTGCACACGAGATCCCCCAAGGGAAGTTTTGGGGCTTAAAGCCTAAATTCGGCTAAAAATTTTAAATCCGATGTAAGGACTCCACATTTTGTGGGTGCGGAGTGTGAAATTGTAAATGAGTCATAGGGTTGTCTACCCTCAATATTGTAATGTAATGTCAACTTTAGAGATCTACCCATGGTCAGTGGACCATGGGATTGTATAAATAGAGCGAGGCTCTAAGCTGTAAATAAAGAGGGGAAAATCAAGGAATGATGATGGAATAGAAGGATAGCATCGAAGTATAGAGTCGAGTCTTTGGGTCATAGAGTAGGAGAACGCTCTGCAGCTAAGTGTACAGAGGCCTAGTAGTCCACAGCTGAGTGTGCGAACTCCTGCAGTTGAGTGCGCAGGGCGAGTCGAGTCTGTAACTGTTGAAGCATTAATAAAGAGAAGTTTTTACCTCAATTTGGGTATTTATTTCCTGTTTTCTACATTGAATATATTGGGTATAAATTGCATGTTTATTGTTTATACAGTGCATGAACATATCTGATTGTGTTGATTAAGTAAGTGTGAGATAAAATATCTGTTTATGCGAAGTTAGCTGATAACTGTAGGAAGATAAGTAAGATACATAATGTAACTTGGGAAAATAGCGCAGAACATTGCCCTAGCAGCGCAAAAGCATATCAGCCCTTGGTTAGGGTTGTGCCAAGGAAAATTATAACAAATCACGAAGGTCTCGTAGTTCAAGATAGTGCGTGAAGTGACGTGCATGAAGGTAGGCACTGTTGGAATAAATCAAAACCTCAGACATCTCAAAGGTGCGAAAAATTGGTTCCAGTATCCCCCATATTGCTTCGGGTGAGACTTTAGTCTGCACTCCACAGGCTGATGTCGAAAGGGAAAGTAGTGTAGGGATTTGTTTGGCTAATTAACTTCACACCTGGGTCAGGCCCCCTCAAGCCAATAATAATCCTGTTCAGGAAATGGACCCTTCTATGCTTACGAACTTTCTTGAGACCTGCATGAAGCTACTGCATGATAACAAGGCTATGAAGGGGTTACAGGAACTTATAAATAGATGCACTAGAAATGCTCCGGGTGAGCTGTGCGTGGTACGGAAGATTGGTAAGCATAAATCAAGGACAGGGTGTGAGATGAGACTCACCACACAGATAGGAGAATATGAAATGGATCGAGTTATTCTGGATCTGGGGTGAGACACAAATGTTTTGCCAAAGCAGACTTGGGAGCATGTGGGGAGACCCATGCTCCAATGGTATATGATTTAGTTAAGGATGGAAAATCAGCAGAAGATCATCCCCATGGGGCGACTGTGAGGAGTAACTGTAGATATGGAAGACACAAGCACATTGGATGATTTTGAAGTAATAGAAATTGTGGATGACATCAACCCCTACCCTACACTCCTTGGCATTGATTGGGCCACTAACATGAATAGGGTAATCAACCTAAATAAGCGAAAGATGATATTTGAAAATAAATCGCTTCATATAATAGTACCCCTAGATCCTGCTGAAGGATAGCGCTATAAGGAACCAGTCCGCGGTTACGAAAGTGATGACAATTTGGACTACATATATAAGATAACACTGTGAAACCAAGATTGGGTGAATCTGATAGAGGATGGACAAATTACATGGGATCGCAAGAGTTCCTACACCTCAGACTCAGATGAAGAATTAGAATGCTGGCAGTTTTGGGTGAAGGAATTACGCTTAATGAAACTCGTCAACACTTAATGTGTCAACCCGAGGGATCTGTAAACTTAGAGATGAAGCACTGGCAATGCCAGAGATGGTATGAATCTTTCTAATATAAATCCCTATTTTTTTAAAGGACATATTGTAGAATCAAACTAAAAAGAGAAAAAGGCAACTTGAAACATGAAAATAATCTAAGACTAGAACAAGGAAGAATGCATTTGCAAGAGGGAATTAAAGATAAAGGGCAATCAATCTATCTAATTATTGTTTAACTACCGATTCTGTGTTTTTCTTTACCAGAGACACTTAGGAGTCGCATCAGATGGGCCCTTTGAACCTACTCCTTTACAGATTTCCTTCTTGCACTAATCTGTCTTGCGCTATCATAGTCTGCTTGCACTAGTGCAGTAACAAATATTTATGTAGAAGGTATAAATGGTGTCTTTACTAAAGGATTTTTACTTCGTATAAGGCTTGAACTCTTCCAGGTTCAAAGCACTCAGATCTCATGGCAAGAAACTAGTTCTTGCACTGGATCACAGCTTCTTGCACTTAGCATTTAATTCTCAAAATGAGTGCTTAGTTATTGCAAGTGTTATTATAATGTTAAATCAAATTGCACACATAAAAAATGAATATTTCTGATGTTGATAGAGTGCAAGAATAAAGAAGAAATCCATATACATTTATCCTATCATAAAAAAATTAATGAAAGAAAGAAGATTGCAGGAAGTAGACTAAGAAGGCTTGCTGCATCACATCAACGCGCATTAGTGTAGGTTCATTTCTCTTGCTTGGACTAGGCGGGGAAAACCAAACAAACAGAACTATAGAAAAGGAAATATCACACCAACGTGCACTGGTGTAGGGTTATTTCTCCTGCTTGGACTAGGCAAGGAAAACCAATCTGAAATCAAGTGCAGGAAAATGAAATTTAGCTTCTTCACACAACAGATCCATTTTCACTTAGAAAGGAATGCATGTGCTTGAAATTGAATCACACTTGACAATATAAACACAAATTACAAGAAACAGGAAATAGGGTAAACGTGCTAGGTTGGTTGGGCCCTAGCCAACCAGCATGTTTCCCTTTTAAATAAAAACGTTGCTCAATACTTTAATCAATTCATCAACAAGAATACAATTTATAAAACATGAGGCAGAGCTCCCTTTTTATTAATTCACTTAGGCAAGTACATGAATTAATACATTGTCCATCCCAGATTCTGGTGATAACAAAATACAACAACCTGTTAGCACCTCTCTCGTCGTGTCTCTGTTCTATCCAAAAAAAACTTATCAAAAACTCCCTTCGTCCTATTTACATTCTTCATTATATAGATCTTTGGCCAAAGGCCAAAATAGATCAATCAACCGATTACATAACCAAACACAGAATTTAGATTTGCGGCCTTCAAAATTAGACAGTTTAATAAAACTGGCCATATCCAATCTCCAGCTGTTTGTTCTTCATAAATTCAATCTCGGCTTCCTTTGGATCGATCTTGTTGTCGTGGCTGAAGCTCGACTACCTTTAGATCAATCTTATTGTCATGGTTGAAGCTACTCAAAACGAGGCGGTGATCAAGGAGGTTCGTATCTGTTGCGAGGATTTGATGTGCTGGCAATGGTGAAAGATCCGATCCTGCACTAAGATCAGTGGTCACAGTAAGTACTCTAACTACCAAATAAACATTGGATATATAGATAAGTTACAAAGAGTGATTATGAGCAAGAAATCATGTAATAAATGATTAATTAATGCTAAGTGGAATTAAAAATATGAAAAATAAAGTTTATACAAAATATGTCACCATTCATGGACTAGCGCAAGATGTGGGCATGTAAGAGAGGTAAAACAATGGTAAATGGTTATGATTTAGGAAGGGAAAATGGCAAAAGGAGAGCAAATTAGGGGGATAACAGGCAGAATCAGCTACATGAAGTAACTATGCTGAGATGTAACATGATGACCTAATCGCTGCATTATGTTTCATTAGAGGTAAGAACTCTTCCCACTTATGATGGATTGAATGGTGTGGATGTGTTTTTGGATGCACTTGAGAGGGAAGTTCCAGAGAAGCAACGCTTCTAGGCTTTGGATTGGGCATTATGTGCTATGCCTGTGAGATGGTGGTGTACACACAAGGGTAGCTTTGATAATTGGCGTGAGTGTAGGAGGATGATGCGAATAAGATTTGGGAAGCCCAAGGTACGAGCGATAGAAAAGTATGATGGGAAGAATGATCCGTGTGCAAACTTGGCCAAATGGGCTAAGGCTTGTGGAGCGAAGCCCCAACCTGAATGGGTGCACTTGTTCTGTCACACATTGGATGTCATCTCGATGAACTGGTACTTCGAGACAGAGCTCTGCCATGGCACAGGAAAATGGGATATTCTATGCGAAGGATTCATAATGATGTTCAACTTCAAAGATGGGTTTGACTGTATTAACGAAGCGCTACAAGAATTTAAAGGAGCAATCTTTAGGATACTGTAGGATCCTTTGGATTTGATTCAACCCAATTGGACTACTCAGCTGAGCCACACATTGGAATTCTATAATGTGACTGCTGAAGAAGAAGATAAGGATCCACGAAAAACTGATATCCCTAAAATCGAGGGTCATCGCAAGGTTGAGGGATCACAAATCAAGAATCTTGATATAACCACGCCACTAAAAATGAAACAAGTAAACATTAGTATAGAGGTGGAGCCCATATTCGCGAAGATTGGAGATTATTGGGATGACGCGATGGTATATAAGGTCTCTAAACTGTTTCGCGAATACCAGGATTTGTTCCTTACCAAGTTTACGGAGTTAAAAGGGATAATAGGGGACCTAGGCATTATGAACATCATATTAAAACACGACGCAAAGTCGGTTAAGTAAGGACCTTGCCATGTCAATCCGAAGTATAATGAGAAGGTCCGTTTAGAGTTATATAAGATGTTTGCGGTAGGGATCATTGAGCCCATAGAAGAATATGGTTGGGTAATCCCAATGGTGGTACAGGAAAAGAAATAGAAGGATGAAATAAGGATATGCGTAGATCTTAGGAATTTGAATGATGCTTGCGTGCATGATCCTTTCTTGACTCCGTTTACTAATGAGGTATTGGATAATGTAGGTGGCCAGGAAGCGTACTCCTTCACTGATGGGTTCTCTAGGTACCATCAGATTAAAATCACATCTGAAGATAGAAGAAATATGAACTTCACGACTGAATGGGGATGTTTTTAGTACATTGTAATGCCTTTCGAATTGAAGAATGAACCTGCGATTTTCTCGCGTGTAGTCATCGCTTCATTCATAAGTTTCTAGAGGTATACTTTGATTACTGGACTGTGTTTGGGTAGGTAAAATGCCATGTGAAGTTTGCACTTAATGCTAGATACTTGTCGAAAGTACCAGATCATGCTCAATCTGAAGAAATGTTTGTTCTGTGTTCCTTTTCAGACTCTGCTGAGTCATGTGGTTTGTAGATAGGGAATGATGGTACATCCTGAGAAGATCATAGTGATACTTAACATGGAGGTGCCGAGGAGTGTGAAACAGCTACATGTAACCTTGAAACATACTAGGTACTACAGGAAGTTTATCAAGGGCTATGTCGAGATCACCGTGCCTAGGGAGAGGTTGTTGAAAAAGGATGTCACATTCTGTTGGAACGAGGACTATCAGAAAACCTTGGATGTATTGAAAGGAAAAATGGTCACCATGTTGATTCTAGTCTTCCTGGATTGGAAGTAGGAGTTTCATGTACATGTAGACGTGTTATGCATAGCACTAGGAGCAGTACTGACACAGGCCGTTGGAGGAGATTTGGACCATCCTATAGCATTCACAAGCAGAAGGTTATCCAAGGCTGAGAAGAACTTTTCCACCACAAAGCGTGAAGGATTAACCATGGTATATGTGCTCAAAATGTTTAGACACTATTTTCTGGGTGGACATTTTAATATGTATACAGATCATTTTGCATTGAAATACCTGGTGAATAAGCCTGCGTTGGGGGGGAGAATCTGTAGGTGGATGTTATTGTTCGAGGAGTATGATTTTGAAGCTATCATGAAGTTTGGATAGATGAACGTGAGACCAGACCATCTATCACGCATCGAAATGGGGAAGAGCCCACTAATTTGGAGGACAGATTACTTGACATGCAGCTATTTGCAGTGTGCATTGTGGATGGTCACTTTGAAGACATCATACACTTCCTAACGACAGGAATTGCCCTAGAAGGCTACACCATCCAGCAGAAAAAGGAGTTAGTGGTGCACGTAGCAGAATTTTCTATCATTGACATAAATCTGTACTTAATGGGGTCTAATGAAGTATTATGACGATATGTAGCAGAGTTTGAAAGGGGTAGTATCCTCGTGGATGATCATGGGGGCACTATGGGAGTCCATTATGCCGGAAGAGCGATCGTGCAAAAGATTCTACGCATAAGGTTGTGGTGGTGTTAACGGGAAAAGTGTCTACTCAGAACACCCCTATCCCACTAAGGTGTGACAGTACCTTAGCAACAAACAGAGAAAACTACTTTCGTATTCCTCTTTATGAACTATAAACGAAGAGGAATAGGATGAAGCAACCTGTGTCTTGCGCTAGTCCTTTGATCCAATCTCTCTCCTCTTTGACAGCTTCCAGCTACCTGCTCCCTTACTCGCCCAGCTTCACCAAGTTCCTGCAAGATCACAGAAGAGGAAAACTACACAAAGACATGGATTTATATTCATAAATAGCTTAGGATCAGAATTAAGCTAAACATGCAAATATAACAAAACATCATTGATACACAAGCATGTAGGAGAAACTCAAATAGTTTTATTGATATAACAAGAAGGTCCAGGAGGAGTTACAACCGATGATTCCTGATCCAGCATCAACCCCCAGCAAAGGAATCCCCTCTTCACCTCCAACAAAGCATAAATCACCCAATACTCTGATCTCTATCTCAAAACCAACAACAATTCTCTGCAATGTACAAAATTCTAGCCTTTGGATCTCTGGGATGAGGGATCCATATATAGATGTATGCAAAGAGGATGAGTCAGCTTATGATTTGACTAGTGGCTTCTCTCTGTCAGTTCTTGCTTCCACTTGGAGACTGAGAGCCTCTTACTCATCCTTGGTCGAACTCAGTGAGGCAAGTGTCATTGGGGAAGATTCCGGAAGCTTCGATTGTCTGTCCACCTCGCGGAATGACACTGCCATTTGTCATTTCCCACTCAGCGCACCCTGGTCGTGCATTTAGGTGCATTGCAACGCACCTAGCTAGTGTACTTGGGTGCTATGCAATGCAGCTAGCTAGTGGAGCAGCTGAAATGACCCCGATTTGACTGATTCTCAGCAGTTTCTGGTGGAGAACTTCTGGGAGAAGCTGTAATTAGTTGACCTTGTTCCTTTAGGGGCCGTAACAACACTTTTAGGGACTTAGGATCCCTTGGTTTATGGACATTTCATGCTTAGAGCTGTAAGGCACAAAAATGTCTATAATAGTTGCCCCCTAAAGCATGAGGCTGTTTATCGGGTGAAATGCTTTATTAGGAGGATCCGAAGTTCTTTCAATGCTGGGAGGAGACCTGTAATAAGATACAATACAATACATTATCTTCATACTGTTTTCATGATCTAGCTGAGGTGGGCATTCCCATGCTCAGCTTTATAAATTCATTTTCATGTACATAGGACAGACAATCGTCTGATGGTAGACTGATGATTCTGATAGAGCCATCATCATTTTGGTAGGATGATTATCTGTGCTACAATGTTGTACATTTCAATGTCTTTATTTTCCTGAATATATATCGCAGCCCGGATGGATGAAACTAGATCCAGGGTCTTCAATCTCGTCTGATCTTCACTCGAAGTACAAGTCGATCCATGTGAGAAATGATTTGAAGTCGAACATGGAAAGACATCGATTGATTACCAGTCAATGATGTAAACTGTTAACAAGCGCGAGAGGAATCACCGATAATGATGATGACCCTCAAGGTACTGCAGTACATTTCACGTGGTGTGAATAAAGGACTTGGCGTCGAACACCATGCAAAATCTTTCGGTCGAAGGTCATTGATGTATACCAGTCGCCGAAAGTGAGAAACTTGCCATTGAGGCATGCAAGCTTCAAAGTACTGAATGGGGTGTTCCTAGATCAACTTCTTGGATAATGAGCTGATGTCGACAAGAAGCGATCCGTCAAAGGAGGGCCTTGATGAATCCCACATCAATGACACAGAACGGAGCAAATGATTTTGATGGAGGTGAAAATGATCTGATGATATATGGTTCAGGATGGTGGTCATGAACGAATGAAGTATAATGTATGGTAGTGGATGGGACACGGGTGACTTCTCTGGATGACTTCTCTTGAACATGTCAGCGACACTTATGTGATGGATTGGTATCATTTACCCCAAATGTGGATGGTATGGCGTGATCATGGTTATGTGACCGGTGAATGAAACAACCCAACCCGACTCAGGCACGGAGTGGAAGTGTCATGTTCAAGAGCGACTTGCTACCAATAAAGATTCTTTGAGTTTCTTCCCAATTTTCCCCAGTCATTGATGACCAGTACCTCTTTATTTTTGTCAAGCTTGAGGAGGATAACATATGCTTGTTCTATAATTTTCCCTTCGGGCAAACCCATCGCTATGTTTTAACGAGCCTAGCGATAGTGAAACTCGTTCTCTTCTAAAGACAAGTTTGTCGCTATTAATCTTTTTAACGAGTTTAACGACAAAGATAACTCGGTCCTTTTCATTTTTAGAGAGTCTGAAAAGGTAAGTAAAGGTAACTCTGAAATTCCTTTTTCGTCATCTAATCCCTAAGTCTGAAAAAGTATAAAACAATACAGAAGGGATGAATTTTCAATAGTTTTAACGAGCCGAACAAAACAAGCGCTCGATCTTTTTGTGCAATAATCCCTCAGGTCCAAAAAGATTAAAATCTAGAGGAGGGATAGCACTTTTGGTCGCTTTAACGAGCTGGAAGGCCAAAACTTGGCAATATTTTCATATTTTACGAGTCAGTTGAAAAGAGCTTAAAGAAGACTCGTCTTTCAAGGAACGAGTGATAAAATGGGTAGCAGCTGATTCCAGGTAAGGGTTGGAATTTTCCAATCACAGCATTGTCACAAGGATGGCTAGTAAAATCACTCTTCGCAGCTGTTCCTCAAAATGGGTAAACAATCAAATGGAGGTGAATGATCGGCCAATGGAAAAGTGGAGGTGACGGTGCAAACAGGACCAAGGCTTTAATGGCTGAAATGCTTCATTCATGGTGGTTATTTACCGGGGAATAGTTCATTTTTTAACGAGCTTAAATGCGGGTGGAAACATTTGCTCATGTCTTATGTTTATTTTTTAACGAGCTTGAACTATGTTCTAAAACTGCTCGATTAGATGGTCTTGTTTTGATTTTTACCATAAATAGCCTTGTCTTTCCAAAGATAGTACTGTATTTTCAACTGCTTCATCAAACTAGTTAGAAATGAACAATATTTGCTTGAAAATGAGATTAAAACGGTAATATTTTACTTTGGACTACGTAAAAGCAATCAAAAAGTGTTTTTTACCTCTCATTTTACCATTTCATTTGAACTTGGTTTGTTGGAGCTTTGGAGGTGCCTTTTCCCCCTCAATTTTCATCAGCTGATTTCGGGAGATTCTGTGGATGATTCTCGACGCCGTCTGGACCAGGTAGGAGCTAAACCTGAGCTCTTTCATTTCATGGTTTCCTTTTTGCATTCTGTGCTTCATTCCCTGCGTTTCTGAGCCCCTGGGGTTTGAGGGGTTCGTTCTACCATCAACGCACCCTTAGTACATCGAAACCTGCGCTAAATGTTGGCCTGTATGAAGGCAGTTTGACATTCAACGCAGCTGGAACACTGCTGCAGGTGCGTTGGGCGCAGAAAGGGAATTTGTTGCACAGTTTTTGATGAAATATTTTGTCTGTTTCTCATCAAAATCAGGATCTAACTCCTCTCTTGTTTGTTTTTCAGAGATCTCGGAGCAAGATGACCCTTACATGGCGAGAACGAGAAAATGAAGAAGAGGACATGATTGCCCTACATGATCTAGTTATAGTGAACGCGCTGTGGAATTGTGGCTTGCTGAAGTTCTTCCGCATCTCTAGCATGAGACAACAGATCAACTTACTGCAGTATTTGCTCGATGCTTGGGATCCTATCAATCAATTTTTCCAGATTAGGGGCAAATCTATCCCCTTGAATGCAGTAGACATCTACTTCTTGACTGGCTTGTCGAGGCGGGATGCCCCCATCTCTTTGTCAGGTTCGGCCCGAGGAGGTGACTCTGTGAGAGATTATGTTCGCTAGTATTGCAGGGAAGGATCTCAGCCGAGTAAAGATGGCATGATCATCATCCGTGATGTCACTGACAGGTCCCTTAGGACTATCCTGTTTACTTTTGGTAGGATGGCCGGTAGTGCGTCTCTTCATGTAGCCAACAGATCCTATATGCAGCATGCCTTGGAATGCCTCCAACCGAAGGTATTCAACTGGTGCGATGCAATACTTCTTGTGATGAAAGATTAGTTGACCAAGATAAAGAACGGGAGGTTGAAGAACTTTGGGTTCGGTTCTATTTTAACCGCCTTTGCCTTGGAGAAGATACCACTGATGCAGCCACAGTACATTGCACTCGACTTACCTTCTCCTACTAAACCACGTATGCAGAGATGGGTTGATCATATGTCTAGGCATGCTGGCCAGTCTCCGATTTCGTTTTCTGTTACCTTCTTCAGGTGGTTTGATCGTCAGGAGATGGTTTATGCCGAGTATCCATATGCTGGCATGGACTTTCGGTGTGATTCAGATTTAGTACTGCCGGAGGGTGAGCAGTGGGGTGCTATTGGTAAATCTCTGACAATATTGTTGCTTACTGTTTTTGTTTATAATGTCCTTGTGCTTCATTCTATCAAGACTTTAATCAAATTCATGTGTACATACAGATGTTGGTCCTGTTCGTCCAGTAGTTCGCCTGAGAGTACTAGCTGTTGCCCCGGCAGGAGAGGCTGCCGGGAGAGTTATTCTTCGTGACCTCGATGTGGCCGAGACTCTCACAGCTGTGCAGGAGCAGGTTGAGAGCCTTACTCTCGGTATTCCAGATGTGAGGATCGACGAGCTACCTTTGCAGTTACAGCGGCATACTACTGGTGTGCCTAGACGATGGACTCGTCTCTTACGCATGATCGCACAGGCTGTGACATGCTATCATGAGCATCATTAGACTAGGGTGCCCCCTAGCATTTTGAGTTTTTGGGTCATGTGACCGATTTTGTCTTGGTTACAGAAAATTATATGTAAACCATAAACAGATATATATATTTTTGATTTTCGGGGTTTTATTTTGGTTGAGCTATATGATCCACATGTAAAACATTGATGATGTGTTTCTTTTTATAAATGTTTCAAATGTCTATCTAACACATAGTTTGCTAATGAGTCGGTTAATGTGTTTAAGTTTCTGGAAATATGTTGGTATTGAATAAGATCAAATTGTCTTTCCAAAATCTTAACCCTTAGGAACATGCGATAAATAGCTGGGTTTCGGACGGAATATATACCATTGAGTTGCAGTATTACGAGTTGTGAGTCTAGCCTGACAATTAGTCGGCGTATACCATGGGTGATGGCATCAGAGATAAGTTCTATCAACGCGCTATACTCAGCGATGTTATTTGTTGATTGACCAATACATACACCTCTGAAACTTACTAACTCGCCGCTTGGATCAAAAATGGCCCAGGCTGCGGAGGACAGGTTCCGCGAACTACGACTTGCTCCGTCGGCATATCCAACACATGGCTCCAAAAGGTTTGACATCTGCAAAAAGTGTAAAAAGGTTGATTACTCGACCAAAAAAAACACTTTAGCGAAAACAAAAATATAAAAAAAGCATATTGGTTACTATTTATGCATAGTAACGCTTGAGGTACAACCCATTACGAGGTTGCGCCAGTGGAATTCCGTCATAATCCATTAACTCGTAGGCTCCTTTTGCTAACACTCGTTTAACAATATAGGGGCCCATCTATAAAGACTTAAATTTACCTGCTCCCAATTTATCGAATTCTTGGTCGTAAAGCAAGACCAAGTCACCTTCCGAGAAGACACGGGGTTTGACATTTTTTCAAACTGCGCCTTGACTCATTTCTTATGGGCTTCGTTAGCCAAGGTGGCATCACGACGGGTTTCATCCAATTGGATTAATTCCAAGAAACGAGCCTCTTCTTCTGAAGTTCCAGGGAAGAGATCAATTGCGAGTTTGAGAGACGAGATTTCACACTGGACTGGTAAGACTGCTTCCAGGCCATATACCAGTTGGAAGGGTGTGAACCCGGTTGCATTCCTTACCTATGTTCGGTAAGCCCACAAGGCTGAGTACAGGATTAGGTGCCACCTTCTTTTGTGAACTCCGATCATCCTTTGCAACATGCGCTTCAAGACCTTGTTGATCACTTCAACTTGTCCATTGGCTTGTGGATAATAAGGAGTAGATTTGTCATGAGACAATCCTAGTTTGGCAGCTAATTCGAGCATCATGTGATTGTGAAAATGCGATCCATGATCTGTGACTATAGCCTGTGGTACGCCGAATCTGGCGACTACATGATTGAAAAAGAAAAGGGCAGCTGTTTCACCAGTATTATCTAATCTAGGCATCACCTTGGCCCATTTGGTAAAATAGTCAACTGCGACTATGATATACCCATGCCCCCCGGTCGAGGTGGGGTTACATGTCATGAAATCGATGCCCCATTTGGCGAACGGCCCAACAATAACTATTGGCTGTAGAGGTGCGGGTGGTCTTCTGGTTTTGCTATAAAAAATCTGACAAGCATGGCAACTTCTGACTACGGTTATGCAATCTTTGAACATTGTTGGCCAGAAGTATCCTACTCATAAGATTTTTTGTGCTGTAGCATATCTAGATTGATGCCCCCCACAGGCTCTTGAATGACACTCATTCAGGGCTTTTTCGGCCTCCTCATGGGTGAGGCACCTTCTCAGAACAGTATCGATACCACGATGGTGAAGTGTATCACCGACGATCATGTAGTCTTTTGCTTGGTATCGAATATGTTTTTGTTCAGAGTGTGAGTTGTTTGGCCTAAACTTTTGGGATTGGAGATAAATTATTATATCTCCATACCACTCATTGCTTGTAGATATCAGAAACAAATTCTCATCCACGATTGATTCTTCTGATGTTTCATCGTTGGACGACGATGGGAGATCGCATAATAGTTCTGCAAAAACTAGAGATTTCTTTGATTTGGATTTTACAAATTCCAGATCAAACTCTTGAAGGATCGCTATCCATTTTGAATATTTTCCCCCCAGCAACTGCTGTGACAATATATAAGTCATGGGGTTGCAATCGGACAGAATGGTAGTTTTCTGAAAGAGGACATAGTGTCGAAATCTTTGTATCGCTTGAACAGCTACAAGCGCTAGTTTTTCAACATAAGAATATTTTCTTTCTGTATCATTTAAGTTCTTACTTAAATAATATATAGGATGTTCAATTCCATCGACTTCTTGAACTAAAACCATTGCGATGGTTGTATCTGCTGCAACCAAATACAGGTTAAAATCTCTTTGATAATCTGGGGTGTACATTAAAGATGCTTTCATTAGGTAATCTTTTAAAGCATCAAAGGAAGCTTGCGCGACCTGATCCCAGACAAAGGGTACCTCCTTTTTCAAAAGACGTGTATAACCTTTAGCAAGTTCGGCGTAATTTGGAATGAACCTCCTCAGAAATTTTTCTTTCCCTTGGAGTTTCTGAATCTGAAGCAAATTTGAAGGTGGAGGCAAATTTATGATTGCCTGGACCTTGCATGGGTCGAGATGAATCCCATCCTTGGAGACTACAAAGCCAAGTAAACGACCAGAACTGATGCAAAATACACATTTGTGCAGATTGAGTCGTATCTTGTAGTGTCGGCAACGTAGAAATATCGCTCTTAAATGCTGCGGATGATCAGTCTACTTTCGCGAATGAGCCGGAATGTCATCGAGGTATGGTTGAACGATGTTTTTGATGTCATGGAAGGCATAATTCACTGCCCTCTGAAACGTCGCCCCTGCGTTCTTTAAACCAAAGGGTAATTTTCGATATGTGAATGTGCCCCACGGACAAATGAATGCAGTCTTTGACTGGTCCTGTGGGCGGATATTTATTTGATTATACCCGGAAAATCCATCCATGAATGAAAAGATTTCGCATCCGGCGCATTCATCAATTATCTGGTCGATGAAGGGTGTAGGGTAGTTGTCTTTTGGACAAGCTTGATTTACATCCCTATAATCGACACACACTATAATCGTCCCCTGTTTCTTCATAACAGGGACAATATTCGATACCCAATTGGTTAGAGGAACCGGGTAGATGAAACCAGCATGGAGAAGATTTTCAATTTCTGCCTTAATGGCAGCGGCTTTCTTGGGGTGTACCTGCCTTAGCCATTGTCGTACCGGTTTAACATCTGGATACATCTTAATTTCGTGTTCAACGATACTCGAGTCGATGCCTGGCATTTCACTGTATGACCAAGCAAAGACATCTCTGAATTCGCGAAAAAGAGCGTTATATATTTCTAGTTCTAAAGGAGAACAACATTTGCCAACATAAATATTCTCTACAACATCTGTTTTAGTCGAGATATTTATGGCTATAGTCTCTTCAATGTTGGATAAGTTTCGCTCGGAATCCACCATATTTACAGTATTTGAAATAAAATCAAATACTGAGGGATGATAAATGTCATGTTGAGTCTCTTCTTCACAATCCAGAAGAAGGGAACGATGGTGGGAATCATTCCATGGTGCTCCCTCAATTACCATAGCTTGGAGAATTCCTTCGTCGGTGACACGCACTTGCGACCAAGGATCTGAAGGAGTATTATATTCTCTAGACCTATCTATCCAAACGCTTGATGAGCGTTGATTTGGGTTTGCCTCCCATGCTAGAAACATTGATTGCTATAATATTTCTATTAGGCTTGGGGGCGAAACCATTGCATGATCCATATTGATATCGTTTTCTGAGATCTTTGTAGAAGATATCATATTGCAGGTTCCTATTTCGTTTTCGCCATTTTGTTAACGTGAAAAGTGTCTACTCAGAATGCCCCTATCCCACTAAGGTGTGACAGTACCTTAGAAACAAACAGAGAAAACTACTTTCGTATTCTTCTTTATGAACTATAAACGAAGAGGAATAGGATGAACCAACCTGTGTCTTGCGCTAGTCCTTTGATCCAATCTCTCTCCTCTTTGACAGCTTCCAGCTACCTTCTCCCTTACTCACCCAGCTTCACCAAGTTCCTGCAAGATCACAGAAGAGGAAAACTACACAAAGACATGGATTTATATTCATAAATAGCTTAGGATCAGATTTAAGCTAAACATGCAAATATAACAAAACTTCATTGATACACAAGCATGTAGGAGAAACTCAAATAGTTTTATTGATATAAAAAGAAGGTCCAGGAGGCGTTACAACCAATGATTCCTGATCCAGCATCAACCCCCCAGCAAAGGAATCCCCTTTTCACCTCCAACAAAGCATAAATCACCCAATACTCTGATCTCTATCTCAAAACCAACAGCAATTCTCTGCAATGTACAAAATTCCAGCCTCTAGATCTCTGGGATGAGGGATCCATATATAGATGTATGCAAAGAGGATGAGTCAGCTTATGATTTGACTAGTGACTTCTCTCTGTTAGTTCTTGCTTCCACTTGGAGACTGAGAGCCTCTTACTCATCCTTGGTCGAACTCAGTGAGGCAAGTGTCATTGGGGAAGATTCTGGAAGCTTCGATTGTCTGTCCACCTCGCGGAATGACACTGCCATTTGTCATTTCCCGCTCAGCGCACCCTGGTAGTGCATTTAGGTGCATTGCAATGCACCTAGCTAGTGTACTTGGGTGCTATGCAATGCAGCTAGCTAGTGGAGCAGCTGAAATGATCCTGATTTGACTGATTCTGAGCAGTTTCTGGTGGAGAACTTCTGGGAGAAGTTGTAATTGGTTGACCTTGTTCCTTTAGGGGCCGGAACAACACTTTTAGGGACTTAGGATCCCTCATTTTATGGACATTTCATGCTTAGAGATGTAAGGCACAAAAATGTCTATAACAGGTGGCCAACCCTCCATCAGGATTCCAAAGCCTACTGTAGGGCGTGCAACGTGTTTTAAATGATTGGTAGGCCATCGTGGAGAGATGAACTACCTCTGAACCCATAGATGACGTTACAACCTTTTGAGAAATGGGTGATATATTTTGTGGGACCCATTCAGCCCCAAGGGAAGAAGACAGGAACGAGGTACATTATCACTGCGACTGAGTATTTGAATCAGTGGGTGGAGGCCCAACCTGTTAAGGACTACATAGGCGTGACCGCTTCAAAGTTTATTTTTGAGTATGTACTGATGCGATTTGTGTGTCCAAAGATTTTGATGAGTGATCATGGTACACACTTTCTGAATGAAACGATCAGTGTGCTAACGGAGGAATTTTAGGTGTATCACCAAAAAAGTAGGCCTTATCACCCACAGGATAACGGGACAATGGAAGCGTTAAATAAGTTATTGGAGAACACACTAACCAAGGTTTGCAATGCTAAACGAAGTGATTGGGACCTGCACATAGCCGCCGTACTATGGGCCTATCGAACGACATGAATTAACTGGGCAGACACCCTTTAGGCTTATATATTGTGTTAAAGTAGTGATGCCCATGGAATACATTATGCCTAGTCTGCACATATAGGCACTCATGGGTATGACAGATCAGGGAGCCCTGGAAGAGAGGCTCGCATAGCTTGCTGAGCTTGAAGAAGAAATATCTGGCTGGATTTCACCAACAGGTCCAAAAGTAGCATGAAAAAGATGGCATCATCGACACATTACGCTACGCGCATTGAAGGTAAATGATCTAGTTTTGTTATATGACAGCGAGTTTGATAATTTTCTAGGAAATTCAGAATGCGCTAGCTAGGGCCGTATGTCATTAAGGAGATTGCCGATGGTGGAGCTATTCAGTTGGTTAAATTGAATGGAGATCCCTTCATAGGAAAGGTGAATGGAAGCCAGTTGAAGCCATTCACTAGTGACTCGGCTAGGTGACTATACGAAGGTAGCATAGTCTTAGCACTCCAGGCAACTGAAAGGAGGTGTTGGAATATAAACTACACTACTCAGGTGGGGGAACTGTGTGATTGCGATTGGAGGATTGTGAAGAACAAGGAAATGTCACAAGGTTCGTGCCAGCATGAAGAGAACTGCTACCCAGGGAAAAATCGTGCAGGTCAGCCGGAAAGTGACCGTTAAAGTCACTGTTCATGATTTGCCGATAAGAATGCGACCAAATAGAGCGGGAGGTCGATATTTAAGCCAAGATTTATGGGTAAGATACTTGGAAATCTGCCGCTAATCGGTTATTAATGAATCGAATGTGGGGGGAACGATCAGATTTGAATTCAAAATGGCCTATAAATTAAAGGTGGAGGCCCAATGAAAAACACTTGGTATTTTGAACATTGAGTTGGTGAGCTCTTAGATGTGCATGATCTGTGCAGTCCTCGAAGCATTGCTTGACTACCCAGTGTTTGATTGGTTTCCAGAGTGCAACCGCAATTTCCTTTGTGATTTTATCCCAGGATCCGAAGCTATGGATGCCAAAGTAGTGACAGCTGAGGGGGATGTGCTGGAGGTTTTTAGGAGGCAGATGGAGCTACTCTAGAAGTTGTAGAGGTACTAGCTGAATTCCCCAAGTCACCACAGATGCCTAGACTAAAGCCTAACCCAACCAAGGAGAGTGCAAAGGATAAGAAGAGCAAGGAGGCTGCAATACTAGTGTGCACATCACCTAGAAGAAACCCACCAAAGGACAAGCCCTCCACATAGGAAAAGGGAAAAGCTATTAACTTGGAGCCAAAGGAGGAAGAAATGAAGGAAATACCGATGGATGATGAGGATTTGGGGGTGGAAGTGGAGGAATTTGAAGTTGAGGGTTTTGACCCTATCATTAAGTTTCCTGAGTACATTCCTTCGTGCAAGGGCAAGACCAAGGTACCAAAGGACATCAATGAAAGCAAGGTCCCCCTGCACATCCCTCTGCCACCAAATGATATTGTCTTTGAACGAGTGTGCTTGGGGCTGGTTCCTCTATTGAAACTGAAAGATTGGGACTTAGCTGACTATGAGAAGTTCTTACACTTGGTGACAAAACAAATAATGCACCACATTGTTCATGCAACCACTGGGATGACTGCATTGGAACCATTGAAGTGGCTCAGGGGTGTAGACAAGGCAAGTCTTCTCAACCTGATATGGGTGTCACATTGTAATTGCACACCTATTACAGTGTTGATCATCAAGCAACTACTATGATTGGTGCACGATGGGTGTCTGTGGCTGGAGGAGCCAATACCCATCACCGATATGTTGATCCATAGGATCACACGGCTACCCTATACAGGGGAGAATCCGGCAATGATGTTTGGTGGAAAAGGTGACAAATATGCCCTCTTTGAGGACATGAAGGAGAAATTCAAGCTCATGAAGAAGTTGTGAGGCTATGCTATCTAGAGTATCTGCAACCCTACGGTCAAGGTGGCCATGCAGATCTTCGCAGGAGAAGTTATGAGGAGCGCAGATGAAGTTTCGGCACCTGTCGTTGCTCTTGCAGCCCTATGTACTGAAGGATTCTAGTTTAATTGGGTGTGCTATCTCTGCGTGGAATTCCTTGTGAACTGCCACGAGGCACAGGAGCTCTGCAAGACCTTCTATTATGTGTGGCTCTTGCTGTCCATTGTGCTGGTAGCTTGGGAGCTGCCGGAAGACAGTCAATTCCCCTCACTCGCGCTGCACCTACCAAAAGCAGGGAAGTACGCTTCGCTGTGGGCTACCAAGGATGCTCAATGCATCAAGGATAGCAAGATCTTCTGGATATTTATGGAAATGAACATACACATGGCTATCAATCGCACATCATGATTGTCACCCACTGTGTTTCCCAAACTGCAAGAGTACGCAGAGTTCAAGGTAGACTTTCAGCGCGTATCAATTAGGGCACAGAAGAACCCTCAGTAGACGTGGTATGACTTGCCTTACCCAGAAACACATGACGCGATTGCTACAATTCTTGATCGTTGGCCGACATATTGGCGCACTACCTCAGACTTGGAGGTAGGGTAAAGCAATTCTTCCGCGCAACACAAAAAGGAGAAGGCCAAGCTCAAGATGGTGCAATTGGCGAAGAAGAGGAAGAGGGAGGCTACTGAAAAGGCCCAGGTAGAGTGCGATGCTGCCCAGTAGGCGGAAAAATAGACAGGTGAAATAGAGCATGGGTCTGACAAAGGTGTGAGTTCACCTTTGCTCAAAACAGAGGAAGAGACAAACGAGCAAACAAAGCAACACAGATCAGTCCCACAGCCAATGTCGTACCACATCAAATGTCTAGGAGAATAAGAAAAAGTGGGGTCACGGAAGAAATCCAAGGCTAGGAAGGTGTCGCTGGACGCAATCACCCTCACATAGGGAGATTTGAATGACATTAGAGACACGGTGTGGGATGGCACTATGGAGGTACTGCAGCAGTTCGAGCAGTAGAAATAGAAACTATTGGGGGGCATCGAGACAGGTGTTATAGACATTTTTGGTCACTCCAACCTAAATCATATATTTCCATAAACCAAGGGCTTCTAAGTCCCTAAAAGTGTAGTTTCACACCCCAAAGGAACAAGGTCAGCTGATTACATCATCTCCTAAAAGTTCTCCATGGAAAACTACTCAGAACTGGTCAAAACTGGACCATACAAACTGCTCAGTGCTAAGGGTGCGATGCATACTGGAAAGCCCTTCTGTAGGGTGCGATGAGCGAGAGTAGACAAATGGCAGAGACAATTTGCAAGGTGGATGATCATGGAATCTTCCAGAAACTTCTCTTGTGACACTTGCCTCTCTAAATTCACCTAGGGATGAGTAAGAGATCATGAATCTCCAAGTGGAACCAAGAACTATCAGAGAGAGGACACTAGTCAAAATCCTAGAAGCTGACTCACCCCCCTACAAACATCTATATATAGATCCCTCATCACAGAGATCCAGAGGCTGGAATCTTGTATTTTGTAAGGAAGTGTTGTTGGTTTCTTGGTGGAACATCATAGTGTTGGGTGATCTAAGCTTTTCATGAGGTGAAGAAGGGATTTCATGCTTGGAGGATGACGCTGGGTCAGATCAATGGGTTGTAATCCTCTTTGCTATTCTTTCTATTAATAAAGCTATTCAATTTTTCCTCCACATTCTTGTATGTTTGATGATATATGCATTTTTGTGGACAATATATATCTGGTCCTATATTGTTTATGACTATAGATCTCTGTACTTTGATAGTGTTATGCTGCTTTGACTCTACAGGTGCTTTCTAAAGCAAGGAAGGAAGTGGCAAAGATCTGTCAAAAGGGAGAGGAACAAAGTGCAAGACTGAGGTCGGTATCCTTTGTTCCCATCTTATCTACTTCTCATAAAGGAAAGCGAAATTAGTTTTAGTTTGTTTGTTTCTAAGATAGCTACCCGTCTTAGTGGGACTAGTAGCTCCAAGTGGACACTAGATTTCTTGATAACAAAATGGAGACTTTGTTGGGGAGTGAATAACTTGTTTTCTTGTCTATATTTGTTTTCTTTATAAGCTACAGGCGGAGCCTAAAGTTAAGCTAGCTAGCCTTCGAACTGCATTTGCTATGCAAGTGCAAAGTAGATCAATGTTGCTTCAGTCTATCTTTGGGTTTTGTTTATAAACTGAACAATTGATTTGAAAACATCCTAATTTCCCTAGTGGTGGCTCTAGTAACCTCATTAGATCAGCCCCTGTGATTTCTCTTTATTGACTATCATTTGCTCGGCCTAAATCCCTGAAATGAGCTGCAAACTGTGACCAAAATCCAAGTAAAGTCTCGTCCCTGTACCATTGCACCCTTTCTTCAAGGAAATATGGATGCATCTGTTGGAAATAATACTGAGAGGGGGGGGTGAATCAGTATTATATAATTCTTTTCTTAAATCTTCTTTATTTGTTCTTTGAATTATTTTTGCATGTCAGTACCATAAAATAATGAGCATGAACAAAAGAAAACAGATAGTCACACCAAAGAACACAAGATGTAAGGTGGAAACCCAATGTGGGTGAAAACCACCTGCTACAATATGTCTCTATCTTCTTTCAAATTAGAAACTCCTTTTACAATGGTTTTGCACTGGTGCAGTCCTTTACCAGTACGCAGGCTGCAACCTGCAGAGAGCTACAACTCTCTCTCATTTTCTAGTCTCTCCTGGAAGGGAGCTACAACCCCCTACTTCTTTTCTTACAAGGACCACTTTTCATAAATTTTCAAACTAGATCCATAAGCATCAATTGATCATCAAGTATAAGAGAATCACCCAATCAACTGTAGTAACCAGATCAACAATAATAGGACCAAACCCAGAACACAACAATGATAAACAAAGATTTTAAGAGAAGTAAGCACCCTGCTCAACTGCTTGCCTGCTTACGTAGGCACCCTGCTCAACTGCTGGCCTGCTTACTGTACTCACCCTACTCAACTGCTTGCCTGCTTACAGTACGCACCCTGCTCAACTGCTAGCCTGCGTACCTCGCTCTGAGTCTATTGAACTGCCTGCGTATGTACGCACCTGCAACCCTTCTGTGCCTGCGTACCGGCGCACCTGTAGCTCTTCTGTGCCTGCGTACTGGCGCACCTGAACCCTTCTGTGCCTGCGTACCGGCGCACCTGAACAGCTTCGTTTCTGCGTATGTACGCACTTTTCTCTTGCTGCACCTGCGTACCTCCGGGCATAGATGATTTCAAGACTTCAGAAGTAACCCAGACAGTCAGATCTACAGATCTGAACATGCGCCGAAGAGATCTCGGTCCATCAGTAGATTCACCTTGTTTAGATCTAGACCAGATCTCGCCCTCATAAGATATTCAACCCAAAACATACTCAAGCCAAATGATCTCCTTTGCTTTATATAGGAAAGCTCTTCCTTAAATCATGGATCAATACCACGAGCCGACACCATAATAACACAATACCGTCGGCTAAATACCAAGAGTAAAACATAAGAAAACCCCACATGTGAATTTCTTTGCCTTAAAATGTGTGCACTGGGGGTACGCACCTCCTGAACGGGATAACTGCGAGTATGTACGCACTTTATGTAATACTGACCTGCGTGTACACACCTTATGCAAGGTGTACCTGCGTACCCCTTATTTTCTTCAAAATTTGATAGCTGATCATCAATCTTTGCTGCTGACTTGAAGTACTGGTCTATCACCTGAATGGGTTGCCATCAAGGACAACACTTTAGCCATAATGCCAACAATCTCCCCCTTTGGACTTGATGGCAACCTCAAAGCTTCAGCGTCATTCTCCCCCTTTGACATCAAGGGCAAAGGGTTATGCTCCCCCTGAGAACATGCTCCCCCTATGAACCAGATTTGCAACGAAGAACCATAATCCACCATGAAAGAGATAGAGACATATTGCAGCTACTTCCAAGATTTCCTTCTGCACATCCTCCATAATGCCAACAATGCATTATATGCTCCCCCTTAACCTGTACCATTAATCAGAAGAGATTCAGTAATAAGATGATGCATCAACAACCCCCAGCTTTTGCCTGAGGTATTCAAAAGTGTCCCTGGGCAATGGTTTGGTGAGAATATCAGCAACTTGTTCCTTAGAAGGAACATACTCCAACTTGACCTTCTGTTCAAGCACTTGTTCCCGGAGAAAATGATACTTGATTGGTATGTTCTTGGTTTTTGAATGCATAACAGGATTATTTGAGATGCTGATTGCACTTGTGTTATCACATAAGATGGGGATTGGTGGTGTACAAGTGATTTGAAAATCCTGCAAAGTCTGCATCATCCAGAGGAGTTGGGTGCAACAAGATGCAGCAGCAACATATTCCGCTTCAGCTGTAGACAAGGCAATCGAACTATGTTTCTTGCTGAACCAAGATACGAGTCTAGAACCCATAAAGAACGCACCACCACTTGTGCTTTTCCTGTCATCCATGCTTCCGGCCCAATCTGCATCTGTATAAGCATGAAGTTTAAGATCTGTATCGATACCATAAGCCATAATTTTGAGTCCCTTGAAGATATTTGAAAATTCTCTTCACTGCCTGAAGATGAGTCTCCCTCGGATTTGCCTGAAATCTTCCAACTATTCCAACTGCATGCATGATGTCTGGTCGGGTACCTGTCAAATAAAGTAAACTTCCAATCATAGATCTGTAGGTTGGTTGATGTACTGCTGCAGATTCATCATTTGCACTGAGGCTACATCCTATGACCATGGGTGTACATACTGGTTTTGCATCTTCCATACCATATTTCTTCAAAATCTATTTGAGATACTTGGTTTGAGATAAAAAGATTCCTCCTTCTTTTTGTTGGATTTGCAAACCAAGGAAATATGTCAGTTCTCCTAGCAAGGACATTTCAAATTCTTTCTGCATGACCGAGGCAAAGTTTTGACTCATAGCTTCTTCATTGCTCCCAAAAATAATGTCATCTACATATACAACAAGTATTAGCAATTTGTCATTTTCAACTTTTATATAAAGATTGCTATCTGCTGATCCTTTTGAAAAGCCTTGTTGATGAAGATATTTGTCCAAACGGTAGTACCAAGCCCTTGGAGCTTGTTTGACACCATAGAGAGCCTTTTTCAATCTGCATACAAGATTTGGATCATTTCCAAGAATGAACCCATCTGGCTGTTCAATGTACACTTCTTCTTCGAAGTCACCATTCAGAAAGGCTGATTTCACGTCCATTTGAAATACTTTGAAGTTTTGAAAACTTGAGAGAGCAAGGAACATTCGGATGGCCTCAAGTCTTGCAACAGGAGCAAAGGTTTCTTCAAAGTCTATTCCTTCTTTCTGCGCATACCCTTTACAAACAAGTCTGGCTTTGTTTCTAATTACTTCTCCATTTTCATTCAATTTATTTTTGAAGACCCATTTTGTTCCGATAACATTCTTATCTTTTGGTCTAGGAACCAGCTCCCAAGTGTTGTTCTTTTCGATCTGCTCAAGTTCTTCATCCATTGCTTTCACCCAACATTCATCTTTGCATGCCTCTTTCACATTTTGTGGTTCAGTAGAGGAGAGTAATGCCAAATAGCTTGAAGCTTCTGCAACTGTTCTTATTGTTTGTACACCTGCTTCTTTCTGCCCCATAATCTGAGATTCTGGATGATTCTTCTGAACATATCTGGATGGAGTCTTTTCTTCTATTCTTATTTGCTCCTCTGGTTCTTCTTCTTGAGGTTCTTCTTGAGGTTCTTCTTCTTCATCATTCTGTCGTTGGGGGTAGCCTTCATCTTCTTCGATGTATTCATGATGTACTTGCCTAGGAATGTATCCCTTTTCATCAACCACTACATCAATGCTGTCAACAATTCTGCCAAGTCTTTTATTGTAGCATTTGTATGCTTTGCTATGTGGAGAGTAGCCAAGAAGAATGCCTTCATCTGCTCTAGGTTCAAGTTTGCCAAGCTGCTCATCCGTATTCTTGATATAGCATTTGCTCCCAAATATTTTGAAGTGCTTTACCGAAGGAGTCCTACCACTCCAGAGCTCATGAGGAGTTTGAGTTCTGTTCACCCGGACATTTGTTTTGTTGAGAATAACAACCGCAGCATGTGCAGCTTCACCCCAGAAGGTTGCGGGAGTTCCTGACTCATCAAGCATAGCACGAGCCATTTGTTGGATTGTTCTGTTCATCCTTTCCACAACTCCATTTTGCTGAGGAGTTCTTGCTGTAGAGAATTCTCTTCTTATCCCATGTTCTTCACAGAAATCGAAAAATTCATTTGAAGTAAATTCCCCACCTCTATCAGATCTGAGGCACTTAATTTTGTAACCTGATTGATTTTCAACCAAGGCTTTGAAGGATTTGAATTTTTCGAATGCTTCATCTTTGTGCTTCATAAGTCCTAACCAGACAAACCTGGAGAAATCGTCAATGAATAATATCAAGTATTCTTCTCCTCGAGGTGTTCTTTTCCTGAAAGGACCGCATGTATCTGTATGTACTAGCTCAAGAGGCATGCTAGCTGATCCTTCTTTCTCTGGAAAGTTAGTTCTAGTTTGTTTTCCAAACTGACATGATTTGCATATGGTGTTGTCAGGAATTTTGATATCTGGAAGATCACGAACTGCCTGATATTTGCATGCTTTCCTTATTTGTGAAAAGCTTAGATGTCCCAACCTCCGATGTCATAACCAGTGCTCATCATCCTTGCTCAGATAGCATTGTTGTTGTCCTTCTTCAAATATGTATAGATTATTTGGAGTTCTTTTGCCTTTGATCACTGTTTTACCTGTATCAAGATCACGAACAAGACATCCATTTGATCTGAATATAACCTCGGTTCTTTGATCACACATCTGGCTGACACTTAGAAGATTATGCTTCAATCCATCAACATACAAAACATTTCCAGCCTTGACCTTTTCTTTTAACTGAGCAATGCCTTTTCCTTTTATAGTTGCAAGAGTATCATTTCCAAAAGAGACTTTCTTTCCCTTTTCTAGAGTAGAATAAGACTCAAGTTTTTCTTTATCACCTGTCATATGCTTCGAACATCCACTGTCAATGTACCATAGATTTTCCTGTCCCTCTGCATAAAATGCTATCCCACATCTTTCTGTTTGAGGTTCCTTTATTCTCCATGTTTTGGTGCTTGAGGCTTGTTCCTTTCTCTGTTGAAACCTTCTCCTGCATTCAGAGTCTTCATGACCAAAGTTATTGCAAATAGAACATTCAACTTCATTTTCAAGAACCGAAAAGTTGTTATAGGTCCTTTTTGTAATCCCCGTCATACTTCTTTGTTTTTGAGCTTCCCTAGTCATGATCGTTTTATATGCAACACATTGAGCTGCTTTGTGACCAAATTTATGGCAAGAAAAGCATTGTCCATTGAATAAACTTCTGCGGTTATCAAATCTACCAGCCAATTGATTGTAATTTCTATTGTCATCTATTCTTGAACCAAATTGAGAAGATTTTACCTGTGGCTGGTTGTAGCTTTTGTTCACCCTTAAGATGGATTGCCCCTGATAGTTTCTGTTTGTAATTTGTCCCTGCTTTACCTGATGATCTTCATTGTGCTTTTGCTCATTTCTTCTTGCTGCATCAAGATAAATTTTTGAGGTGGATGCTTGAGAGGTTTCTCCATTATAGCCCAGACCTGTCTTGTTTAGAGGAGACCGCTGCACATTGATAATCTCATCCAAAGTTTCAGATCCTTTGACAAACTTGAGATTAATAGATTTTGTTTTCTCAATCTCGTTTCTAAGACCAACAATTTCGCCTTCTAATTTTTCAAGATGTTTTTCCTTTTCATCAATTTGAAATTGTAGAGTATCAATGATCATGTTCTTTTCTTCTATACATCTCTTGAGTCTAGTAATTTCATCATAAAGGTTATCCACATCTATAGCATCCATATAATCATCATCTTCAAATGCCATTAACAACTTATATTCATTACCTTGTTCATCTTCATCACTGTTTGATAGACCATCACTATCTTCATGAGTGTAGTAGCTTTTCTTATTTGCATTCTGTTTCTTGTTCCATCTAGCAGGTTCCTTTCCTTTATCCTTATAAGGACATTTTGCAACATAATGACCTACTCTTACACAAGCAAAGCATTTAAAAGGTAACTTACCTCTGAACCTTCCAGAAACCCTTTGAAGATTTCTGACAAAATTTGATTCTTCTTCCTCTTCTTCTGGGACGTGGCTCGCTTCATAATAATCTCCTTTGCCTGATGCCTTGAAAGCAGCTTCTCTTCTGTCTGATGGAACTCCCTTCCTCATTTCATAAGCAGTTAGAATTCCATGTAGCTGAGACATAGTAAGAATTCGTAGATTTTCCTTTTCTTCTATTGCAGATACTTTAGATTCAAACTTGGGGGACAATGATCTTAGAACCTTTTCAACCACAACAGCCTCTTTTATTTCTTCACCCAAATTTTTCATACAGTTAACAACCTCATCTACCCGAAGAAAATAGTTAGCCACACTTTCATCATTATACATTTTGAGAGTCTCATACTGAATTCTGAGAGTTTGAAGTTTAGCACGTTTTACCTGTTCATCTCCTTCATAGCTCGTGACAATTTTGTCCCATATCTCTTTTGCGGATTTATAGTGCATTACCTTCATGAATTCTAATTGAGATATACATCCTAATAGAGTACTGACTGCTTTCGCATTTGTTTCATACTTCTTTTTCTCGGCTGCATCTGTAGGAGTAGCTGAAGGAAAAGCGTAGCCTGTCTCTACGATGTCCCAAACTTCTGTACCAAGAGATTGAAGATAGGCAGTAACTCTTACCTTCCAATAATTGAAGTTTGTCCCATCAAAAACCGGTGGCCTGATTGATGCTTCTCTCTCGTAGTTGCTCATGATGAACGATCTACCTTCAAGCGATCAAGCTTCTCTGAAGGACCTGCTCTGATACCAATTGTTGGAAATAATACTGAGAGGGGGGGGTGAATCAGTATTATATAATTCTTTTCTTAAATCTTCTTTATTTGTTCTTTGAATTATTTTTGCATGTCAGTACCATAAAATAATGAGCATGAACAAAAGAAAACAGATAGTCACACCAAAGAACACAAGATGTAAGGTGAAAACCCAATGTGGGTGAAAACCACCTGCTGCAATATGTCTCTATCTTCTTTCAAATTAGAAACTCCTTTTACAATGGTTTTGTACTAGTGCAGTCCTTTACCAGTACGCATGCTGCAACCTGCAAAGAGCTACAACTCTCTCTCGTTTTCCAGTCTCTCCTGGAAGGGAGCTACAACCCCCTACTTCTTTTCTTACAAGCACCACTTTTCATAAATTTTCAAACTGGATCCATAAGCATCAATTGATCATCAAGTATAAGAGAATCACCCAATCAACTGTAGTAACCAGATCAACAATAATAGGACCAAACCCAGAACACAACAATGATAAACAAAGATTTTAAGAGAAGTAAGCACCCTGCTCAACTGCTTGCCTGCTTACGTAAGCACCCTGCTCAACTGCTGGCCTGCTTACTGTACTCACCCTACTCAACTGCTTGCCTGCTTACAGTACGCACCCTGCTCAACTGCTAGCCTGCGTCCCGGACGCACCTTGCTCAACTGCTAGCCTGCGTACCTCGCTCTGAGTCTATTGAACTGCCTGCGTATGTACGCACCTGCAACCCTTCTGTGCCTGCGTACCGGCGCACCTGCAGCTCTTCTGTGCCTGCGTACCGGCGCACCTGAACCCTTCTGCGCCTGCGTACTGGCGCACCTGAACCGCTTCGTTTCTGCGTATGTACACACTTTTCTCTTGCTGCACCTGCGTACCTTCAGGCATAGACGATTTCAAGACTTCAGAAGTAACCTAGACAGTCAGATCTACAGATCTAAACATGCGCCGAAGAGATCTCGGTCCATCAGTAGATTCGCCTTGTTTAGATCTAGACCAGATCTTGCCCTCATAAGATATTCAACCCAAAACATACTCAAGCCAAATGATCTCCTTTGCTTTATATAGGAAAGCTCTTCCTTAAATCATGGATCAATACCACGAGCCAACACCATAATAACACAATACCGTTGGCTAAATACCAAGAGTAAAACATAAGAAAACCCCACATGTGAATTTCTTTGCCTTAAAATGTGTGCACTGGGGGTACGCACCTCCTGAATGGGATAACTGCGGGTATGTATGCACTTTATGTAATACTGACCTGCGTGTACGCACCTTATGCAAGGTGTACCTGCGTACCCCTTATTTTTTTCAAAATTTGATAGCTGATCATCAATCTTTGCTGCTGACTTGAAGTACTGGTCTATCACCTGAATGGGTTGCCATCAAGGACAATACTTTAGCCATAATGCCAACAGCATCGCATCTCCCATGTGCAGTATGTGAGATGCATCCCTATTTCCCTGTGTTACAGGTGCGATGATTAGAAAAGGCTAATTTTGCCTTCAGATTTTGGTTTTTCTTCACCCTTTTCAACTCTATTCAGGAGTTTTGCTATCTGTGATCAATATACCATTGTGGAAACTCCCTTCCTTTCCATTATTCCACCTCCATTGTGCAAATAATTGTGAATCTTTTTATGTATTGTGCACCATTTACAGTTCTCTTTTACAAAGGAGTAACGTAATCGAACTGTCGTATTTTGATTTGGAAGTGTCGCAAGTCTTGTTTTCAGTCAAAGAAAAGAATCCTACTGTTTTGGATGGTCAATTTGTTGGGTCCCTACAATACTAGTGATTACCCCATTACTATTATCGTTATACCCCTTATTTATATTGTTGTGCCCCTATTACCCCCATATTGTTATTTCTGTGCCCCATAGAATCCCTCTATTGTTATTTTTTTGGCTTTATATTATTATTGTTAGGTCGGCTGGATTATATTGTGACTCCTTAGACTCCTATATATAGAAAGGAGGTTTTGTCATTTGTATCATCCAAGAATTGTTCATTTATGTAATGTAAAGGAGGTTTCCCCCTCAAAGAGGCTGAATTCTAAGGCGTTGATCTATCTTTTCTATCTTTTCTTGAGTTGGTTTCATAACATTTGGTATCAGAGCTTTGGATTCTAGGGTTTCACTGCTCCAAATAGGTCATCGTGGAATTTTCACGATAACTTATTTTTTTGTGACGTTTCAGAAGTCACAAAAAAAACCCATTTGAGAAGAAATTGTGTTGAACATTGGGTCTGAATTTCAGAGCTTTTTGCGTGATATTTGCGGAGATATGATATGAGGAAGTTGGTCTTTTTGCAGACTCCTGAATTACATTCAAAACAGGTGACCTAGGGAAAAACGTCATAACTTTCTCTCTGAGGATCGGATTGAAGTTTCATAAGAAGGTACGGAAAGAGGACGGACTTTAGTTTCTTGTGGGTGTTTTTCAGATCCAAAGGTCGAAACAGTGACTCACGGCACGTCGTACAAATTCGCTCTACTGAATTAGTCTATAATCAAGTCACTGTGGGAGATTGTGCATAACTCTTTCTTGGAGAATCCAATTTGGATCAGATTGGTGGCATTGGAAGGAGGACACAAAGAGCTATTACAGGTCGCAAGTTCAGAACTAGATGATTGGAAAGTACAGAGATACATCAGAGGCAATATCGAGCTCCTACAAAGTGAAAAAAGGTGTGTAGATTTTTTTAAATTTTTGCTTAAGCTTGGTTTGAAAATTTATTTTGAAGGAATTCAAAGGGCATAGTAGAGCATTATTATCGGTAACTGATGCCCTGAGGAAAGAAAACAAAAACACCTAGTAAGGAACCTGAAAGCTCTAGCATGACTCATGAAGAAGAGGAAGAAATGCTACATGATATATCAAAATTACAAGAACAAGTGCAACAAATGTCACGCTCACAAAAGTTAACAGATGCTAATATCAATGGCGTGGAAGCTAAGATGAATGGCATGGAAGCTAAGATGGACAATTTGAAGATAGATTTGAACACAAATTTGAAGACAGGCATGGCAGATTTGAAGACAGATTTGATAAATTTTCTACAAGAAATACTTACTAATGGTGAAAAGGTAGTAAAGGAAACTCATGATGAGAACAAAAGAAATGTTAATCATGATTCCATAGATGCTAATGTTGGATCGAAGAATCACCATATTCCAAAAATCGATATGAGGAAGTTTGATGGCAAGGATCCCGCCACATGGATATTACAGATGGAGCAATTCTTCGATCTCAATAATGTGCAAAACACACAAAAGGTACGTATGGAAACTGTATATTTGGAACCAAATCAGTTTGTATGGTATCAATGGCTTTGTTCTCGTAAACATTTATCACTTGGGAAATTTTTACGGAAGAATTGATAGCACATTATGAGGATACAAAAAGCAACACTTTTTTTAGCCAATTGATAAGTCTCAAACAAAAGGGTTCAATAATGGAGCACATTGAGGAGTTCCAAAAATTGAACATAAGGGTAAAAGATATTCCAGAGGAGCATAGGATTGATGTGTTCATAGGGTCTTTAAAGGATAATATCCAACATGATGTTCGCCTTTGGGAACCTGATTCATTAGAGAAGGCATTCAGGTTAGCAAGAAAAATGGAAAGCAAAATTATGGCAACTAGGAAGCATACCATTCACAACTATAAAGACGGAAGTGTTGTTGCCCCTAGTCTTCCACAACCTACAAGGTTGACACCACAAAAATTGGAAGAAAAAAGAGCAAAAGGGCTTTGTTACAATTGTGATAGCAAATACACAAAAGGTCATAAGTGTGCTGAGAAGAAATTATTCTACATAGATTGTGAAGAGGAAGAAGAAAAGGAGCAAGAAAGGTCAAAAGAAGAGGATATATTCCAGGAACAAAGCCTAGATGAAGAACAAATAAATCCGACCATATCTTGTAATGCATTGGCGGGAATTACCACTCCTCAAACCATCAAGATAGAAGGACAAATCAAGAAGAAAAAGGTAATAGTGTTGATTGATTCAGGAAGCACCCACAATTTTATTCATTGTAGGGTAGCAAAAGAATTGAATTGCTTCCTATATCCAGCACCAGAGTGTCAAGTGATGATTGCAAATGGAGGAACAATAAATTGCTCTGGAAAGTGCCATAATATCAAGCTATCCATGGGAGAATATGTATTGACTAGCCCAATGCTTTCCATTCCAATGGGAGGTGCTGATGTTGTACTAGGAGTCCAATGGCTACAATCCTTGGGTACAATAGCTTTTAATTTTCAAGAACTTTTCATCAAATTTTCTACGGAAGGAAAGGAAGTTGAATTAAGGGGTATTGCAGGGAAACCAGGAAAGATAATCAGCTCTAATGGCATGACAAAGCTTCTAAAAAAGGAGCAAAGAGGTGTAATTGCACAATTATGTTCGCTAGATGTTTCCACATTGGAATCATCTATTTCTCCAGATCTCCAAAAAGTCCTGGACAATCATTCCAAGGTATTTGAGACTCCCAAAGGTCTCCCACCTATGCGTGATCATGATCATGCTATTCATCTGATTCCAGGAAGTGTTCCTCCAAACATCAGGCCGTACAGATATCCCTATGTCCAAAAAAGTGAAATTGAACGTATGGTTGCAGAAATGCTAGAGGCTGGTATAATTCAACCGAGTCAAAGTTCTTTCTCAGCTCCAGTAGTATTGGTGCACAAGAAGGATGGATCATGGCGCATGTGTCCGGATTATAGGGAGCTCAACAAGCTCACTATTAAAGATAAGTTCCCCATTCCTGTCATTGATGAATTACTGGATGAATTGCATGGATCAATTTACTTCACCAAGTTGGATCTTCGTTCGGGATATCATCAAATCAGAATGAAGATTGAAGACATTCCGAAAATGACATTTAGAACTCATGAGGGTCATTATGAATTTTTGGTCATGCCTTTTGGCCTTACCAATGCACCTTCAACATTTCAAGGTTTGATGAATTCAATTTTCAAACCATTCCTTAGAAAATTTGTGTTAGTATTTTTTGATGATATACTAATCTACAACAAGTCTTGGAAGGATCATGTTGAACATGTTGACAGGGTGCTACAACTATTGGAGGAGAAACAATTATATGCAAAAAGATCCAAATGTTTCTTTGGAGTCCAGGAGGTGGAATATTTGGGTCATATTGTATCTCATGAAGGAGTTAAGGTAGACCCTAGCAAAATTAAAGCCATTAAGGAATGGAAAATCCCCACATCCATAAAGCATCTGCGAGGATTTCTTGGGTTGACAGGGTATTATCGCAAGTTTGTTAAGAATTATGGGAGAATAGCAGCACCTCTAACAACATTATTGAAGAAAGATTCATTTTCATGGACTCCGAAAGCAACAAAGGCCTTTGAACATCTTAAAGAGGCAATGTGCCAAGCACCGGTCTTAGCTACACCGGACTTCACAAAAACCTTTATTGTGGAATGTGATGCTTCAGGAAATGGAATTGGTGTTGTTCTAATGCAAGATGAAAGACCCATTGCTTTTGAAAGTCGTCCAATCAAGGGAAAGTTTTTAAGCAAAGCTATTTATGAGAAGGAAATGTTGGCAATACTCCATGCACTTAAGAAATGGCGACCCTACCTAATGGGAAGACACTTCAAGGTAAAAACGGATCATGATAGCCTTAAATACTTTTTAGAACAAAGATTATCCTCTGAAGAGCAACAAAAGTGGGTCACAAAGATGTTGGGTTATGACTTTGAAATCATCTACAAAAAAGGGAAGCAAAATGTGGTGGCAGATGCACTCTCAAGAAAGGATGAGGATGTGGAAGCATTGTTGTGTGCCATTTCTATTATCCAACCAGATTGGATAAACGAAGCAAGGGAGGAATGGAAGAATGACGAAGAAGTGTGGGCACTTATTCGAAAGCTACAACAAGATTCCAGTACTTCTGATACATTTAGCTGGAAAAATGATTCGTTATGGTACAAAGATCGCTTATACCTCTGTAAGAATTCCCAGCTAAAACAAAAGATTCTTATGGAATTGCACACTTCTCCCTTAGGAGGGCACTCAGGATTTTTAAAAACTTACCACAGGGTTAAGAAGGAATTTTTTTGGGATGGCCTTAAATCAGATATTCAAAAGTTTGTGGGGAATGTTTGGTTTGCCAACAAAATAAAGTTGAAACAATTAAGACACCAGGTCTATTACAACCTTTATCCATTCCAAGCCAACGTTGGGAGGAGGTTTCAATGGATTTTATCACAGGTTTACCCAAGTCTGAGGGAAAGAGTGTCATCATGGTGGTAGTTGACAGACTTACCAAGTATGCACACTTTTGTGCATTATCACATCCATTTAAAGCCAGTACAGTTTCTACTGCATTTATGGAAACAGTTCAAAAGCTACATGGAAACCCAAAGATTATTGTAAGTGACAGAGATCCCATTTTCACTGGAAATTTTTGGACAGAATTATTTTCTTGTCTTGGTACTCAGTTAGCTCATAGCTCATCTTATCATCCTCAATCTGATGGGCAAACTGAGATAGTAAACAAATGTTTGGAAGGATATCTTCGTTGCTTTGTATCTGATAAACAGACACAATGGGTCAAATGGTTGCCTCTGGCTGAATGGTGGTATAACACTTCCTTCCATACAAAAACAAAAATGACCCCATTTATGGCACTTTATGGGTATCAACCACCATCCATCACATCATATTTAAGAGAAAATTCTAAGGTTCAGGCAGTGGAACATCACATCGAACATCAACAACAAGTCCTCCAACTCTTAAAGGATAACCTCGTGTTGGCACAAAATAGAATGAAACAACAGGCAGATCAACATCGCAGTGAAAGAAGTTTTGATGTAGGTGATTGGGTATTCCTACGGCTACAACCATATAAGCAAATGTCCCTAAAGCAAGCTAAGAAGGATAATAAATTATCACCAAAGTATTATGGTTCGTACAAGGTGTTGCAAAAGATTGGTACTATGGCATACAAATTGGAGCTTCCTGCAGCTTCTCGATTGCACCCAGTTTTCCATGTTTCATGTTTAAAGAAGGTTATAGGTGACAAGCTCCCAGTTCAAACAATATTGCCAGAACTTGACGAGGAAAGAAAAATTATATTGGAACCGGAAGCAGTCACAGAAAGAAGAACTCGACAGCTATGAAATCATTCAATTCCAGAGTATCTTATCAAGTGGAAGAACTTATCCGCTGAAGATTCCACATGGGAGGATGAGAATTTTATGCAGAAGTATCCAGAATTACTCAAGCATTGAGGACAACACTTTTTTGAAGGAGAGGGGCATGTTGGGTCCCTATAATACTAGTGATTACCCCATTACTATTATAGTTATACCCCTTATTTATATTGTTGTGCCCCTATTACCCCCATATTGTTATTTCTGTGCCCCATAGAATCCCTCTATTGTTATTTTTGTGGCTTTATATTATTATTTTTAGGTCGGCTGGATTATATTGTGACTCCTTAGACTCCTATATATAGAAAGGAGGTTTTGTCATTTGTATCATCCAAGAATTGTTCATTTATGTAATGTAAAGGAGGTTGCCCCCTCGAAGAGGCTGAATTCTAAGGCGTTGATCTATCTTTTCTATCTTTTCTTGAGCTAGTTTCATAACACAATTATACTGTTACTCTTGTATTTGATTTGAATTAGTGGTTTTTAAAGTGTCGAAAGCAGTTTTCAATTTGAAATCGCAAAGTGTCATCATTATCTTCCTTTCGTTTTTGAAGAGAAATTTGTTAGTACTGTCGCTTTGAAAGGATAATTCAGATTTGTACTCAGCATTCTTTATGTCATTCACACATTAAGAAAGTGAAAAACAAATACATGCATGTGCATTTTCATTTAGACTGCTTGTTGGTTTGATTTAGGATAGTGCATCTAGTGTGTGTTTTGTGCTCTATGTTGAAAGAATCTCATTCTCTTTCCTTAGTAGCTAGGATTTTCATTGCAAAAAGAAGATTAAACGATTGTTTATCATCTTAGATTGCATTTTAGGAATTGTATATCTACATCACACAGTGAACTTGAAAGGAAAATTTCTTAAGAAAGATCAACTATAAAATAAATTCAATGAACATAAAAATTCTTTGGAAGCTAACGCACACATTTAGAAGTCTAGGCTAGAGACGTATTCAAGCGTCGTAAAGCCTCGTAACTATTGCTTTCATTGTAGGTTGGGTGATTCCTCCTCTTTGAGATGAAAAGTGCTAGTACGGACTTTGCTCCCACGTACCGTTGAGTATATATTGGGAGACCACAATAGGCTATATCTTTTATCCTTAGGAAGCTGTGTCTGCCGCCCTATCGATCGCAATGCACTGAACACAACATTCGGGAAGATTGACTGTTGTACCGTAAAAAGTATTCTGCAGTTTTGCGATTGGTTTGGTAATCCCTCTGTCTAGATTTCCAAGGTAGCCTCTTTAGTTCCTTTTCAGACTCCTTAAAGGAAAAGTTTCATCTCAGAACTTGTCATTTCAGGCTCATTAAAAATCGAAGGCGACTAGAGTCATCTTTTGCTTTTTCTCAACTCTTAAAAATTGAAAAAGAAAGTTTTGTCAAATAGTCTAAAATTTATTTTAATCAGAATAATGTCACGTTCTTGTGTTGGTCTTAGGTTGAGAAAAATGGAGTCCACCAACCAAGGATTTCCCCTTGGAGGAAATACTAGTCCTTTCTCCTCTTGGGGAGATGTTGGTGCACCTCATATGGCCACATTGGCCCTTCCAGGATTGACAATCGACTTGCCCATATGGCTCTTCTCGACCTCTATCGTTCAAAGCACCATGATTCATGAACAATCAAGTCAGCAACTAGATGATACTAGAGTTAGCCCTCAACCTTCTGCTTCTCTTGTTTCTCTCTCCCCTCCTTCCTCTTCGCTTGGTGAAGCTAGTAAAGCCAAAAACCAAGTAACTGAGAAGAAGAAGAAAGGGAAGGAGAAGGAGAATAAGAAGAAGGAGCCAAATGCAAAAAGGGGCAACTGTGCATCGTTTAGCGAAAATCCACACACTGCACCGTCCAAACCTAAATCTCCATGTGTCATTTGCAAAGGAGACCACCATCATCGAGATTGTCCTTGCATCCCTTGGATCTTAAGGGACTGGTCTTCTCGTTTGTACAATCCGGTGTCATCAACCTCTGACGATCATGTTGAAAGTACACTGTCAACTAGTGAAAGCGAAGTCTTTGGACAGAAAAGAAAATGTAAATTTCCTTGTAAACTATGAGAAGGCGATCACTTCATCCACCATTGTCCCTTCCTTGACGAAGCTAAAAGAGTCTTGGATAACCATCCTGCTTCACCGCTGCGGCTTCCTCCTGGATACAGGAAACTGTTGCCGAGTCCATCACTAGTTGAAAATATGACTGACAGAACTTTGTGGTCGGTCGAAGCATCTATCATTGAAGATAAACCCTCTGAATCCACACCAGACAAAATTCAAAAGGTCAAGGTGGCAGTTGATCCGGTCTTGCCTTCGGAAGGTCCATCTTCAGATGATACAGTCACCGAAGAGAATGAGAACGACACCGTTCAAATTCTTTTTGTAAACATAGACTCTGATGAACATGGGAGCAATCTACCCATTCCTTTACTGCAGGAAGTAAGTTCGTCAGAGTCGTATCCGACCGTCTATTCGGTCCCACCTCTGAGCAACCTAGTCCTTTCCTTCAATTAGAATCTACCGGGCAGACCCTGTCTACTATCTAATGTACCATTCTGAATCATTGTACAAGCTTACATAATGGTCATGGTCGGTACCATCATAGATGAAAGGGCTTCTGTGAGTATCCTTTTCTCAACTTCTTGGAAAGAGCTTGGTTCGCCATTGCTTATGCTTGAGATGAGAAATTTGACAGGCTTTGATAAAGGAAGCAGTCAACCATTAGGGATCCTTCCAAATGTGCCTATAACTTTGGGAAGGAAAACCATTTATCTGAACATAATGATAGTCCAAGGACCTTTAGGTTATAATCTTCTCCTTGGGAGCGACTATATTTATAGCATGGGAGCCATTGTCTCCTCACTCTTTCGAGTAATGTGTTTTCTGCATGAAGGCTGAGTGGTCCAGCTCGTAGACTAGCTTTCGTTCCCCAGCTCACACATAGCTAATAGTCAAATGCCATCCCTAAATGGTCTTTTCACATAAGGAATGTCTCATCAATCTCCAGTCTATCAACCTAAAGAACACGAGTAATTCGGGGGTCATGACTAAAACCCAGGGGGCATGCACCCTGGCCTGCTTTGGCAGGAAACTCTAGGCATAGAGTATGTTTTCATGAAGGATATATGACTAGTCTGACACCTGTCCGTATAGGAAGATGGGATTAGACTGGAATAAGATACCTCTGTTGAAAGGTAGGCCTTTCTCGATAGAACAAATGTTTTTTCTGGAAATTGAAGGGTAACCTAGAAACTCTACTTCACTATACCTGGGGGCATGTGAACCTTTTTGCATGCAAGTGAACAGCGACCATTTATTTTCTTAGTTTGTATATTCTCAACAGTTTAAAATCGTAGGATTGGTTGTTCCTAGCTTGCATAATGAGAGGATACGGAGAAAAGCTTCGAAAGGTGCGAGCTCCATAAAAATGGAATCTATCGTGAGATATCCTTATTATACGACTAGCACGAGCAGTTTTTATGCCAAGTTCAAGCTCATTAAAAATTAAACCTAAGCAATGAGCAAATGTTCCCCCAGAGTTTAAGCTCAATAAAAAATGAACCCATCTCCAGTAAATAACCATTATGAATGCATTATCATCAGCTTTTTGAGCCCTGGTCATGTTCTCATCATCACCAACACTCTGTTTTAGCCGATCATATGCCTCCATTTGATTGTTTACCCTTTTGAAGAACAACTGCAATGAGTGATTCTGTTAGCTATCCTTGTGACACTACCGTGATTGGAAAATTCTGAACCTTACCTGGAATCAGCTGCTACCTGAAATTATCACTTATTCCTAAAAAAACTAGTCTCCTTTAAGCTCTTTTCATCTCACTCGTAAAATATGAAAATATTGCCGAGCAATTGGCCTCTCTAGCTCGTTAAAGCTATTGGAAGTGCTATCCCTCCTCTAGATTTTAATCTTTTTGGACCAGAGGGATTATTGCACAAAAAGATCAAGCGCTTGTTTTGTTCGGCTCGTTAAAACTATCGAAAATTCATCCCTTTCATATTATTTTATACTTTTTCAGACTTAAGGGATTATATGATCAAAAAGGATTATTGGAGTTTCCTTTCCATCCCTTTTCAGACTCTCTAAAATTGAAAAGGGATCGAGTTATCATTGTCGTTAAACTCGTTAAAATCAATAGTAACAAACTTGTCTATATAGACAAGAACGAGTTTCACTATCGATAGGCTTGTTAAAACATAGCGACGGGTTTGTCCGAAGGGTGAATTATAGAACAAGCATATTTTATCCTCCTCAAGATTGTTAAAAATAATGAGGTACTGGTCAGCAATGACTGTGGAAAATTTGGGAAGAAAACTTGAAGAAACTTTATTGGTAGCAAGTCGCTCTTGAATATGACACTTTCACTCCATGTCTGAGTCGGGTTGGGTTATTCTGTTCACCGGTCATATTACCATTGGTCCATCATACCATCCATATTTGGGGTTAATGCTACAATTCCATTTTAGTGTCGCCGGTATGTTCAAGAGAAGTTGCTCAGAGAATTCACCTGTGTCTCATCCACTGCAATACATTCACGCTCCATTCTTTCATGACCGCCACCCTGAACCTTGTATCATCATATCGTTTTCACCTCCACAAAGTCATTTGCTCCATTCCATGTTGTAGATGTGGGATTCATTAAGGCCCTCATACGTTGGGTCACTTCTTGTCGACATCAGCTCATTATCCAAGAAGTTGACCTAGGGACAACCCTTTCAGTACTTTGAAGCTTGCATGCCTTAATGGCAAGTTTCTCACTTCCAGTGACAGGTTTACATCAATGGCCTTCGACCGAAATATTTTACATGGTGTTTGACACCAAGTCCCTTTCTCACACCATGTGAATTGTACTATCATACCTTAAGGGTCATCATCATTATTGGTGATTCCTCTCACACCTGTTAACAGCTTAGATCATTGGCTGGTAATCGGGCCATGTCTTTCCATGTTTGACTCCAAAACATCTTTCACATGGATTGACTTGTACTCCGAGTGAAGATTGAACGAGTTTTAAGACCTCGGATCTAGTTTCATCCATCTGGGCTGCGATATATTCAAGAAAATTAAAGACATAAAATGTACATCATTGCTGAACAGATTATCATCCAAATCAAAGGATGATGGCTCTATCTGAATCATCAGTCTGCTTTACAGACGGTTGTCTGTCCCATGTACATGAAAATGAGTTTATAAAGTTGAGCATGGGAATTCCCGCTTCGGCTAGATAATGAAAATATTATGAATATAATGTATTTTATTGTATCTTATTACAGGTCACCTTCCAGTTTGAAAAACCTCAGATCCTCATGATAAAGCATTTCACCCGACATCAAAAGATTAATGACCTCATGCTTTAGGGGGCAACTGTTATAGAAATTTTTGGGCACTGCAACCCCAATCATATATGCAAGTCCCTAAAAGTATTGTTTCACACCCCAAAGAAACAAGGTTAGCTGATTACATCATCTCATAGAAGTCCTCCATGGAAAACTGCTCAGAAGTAGACAAAACTGGACCATACAAACTGCTTAGTGCTAAGGGTGCGATGCATCTCACCTACTTGGTGCAAAAAGTGCGATGCATAATGGAAATCCCTTATGTAGGGTGCGATGAGCGAGAGTAGACAAATGGCAGAGATAGTTTGCAAGGTGGATGATCATGGAATCTTCCAGAAACTTCTCCTCTGACACTTGCCTCTCTAAATTCGCCCAGGGATGAGTAAGAGATCATGAATCTCCAAGTGGAACCAAGAACTATCAGAGAGGACACTAATCAAAATCCCAAAAGCTGACTCACCCCCCTGCAAGCATCTATATATGGATCCCTCATCACAGAGATCCAGAGGCTCGGATCTTGTATTTTGAAAGGAAGTGCTATTGGTTTCTTGGTGGAACATCATAGTGTTGGGTGATCTAAGCTTTTCATGAGGTGAAGAAGGGCTTTCATGCTGGGAGGATGACATTGGGTCAGATCAATGGGTTGTAATCCTCTTTGCTATTCTTTCTATTAATAAATCTATTCAAGTTTTCCTCCACATTCTTGTATGTTTGATGATATATGCATTTGTGTGGTCAATATATACCTGGTCCTATATTGTTTATGATTATATATCTCTGTACTTCAATAGTGTTATGCTGCTTTGACTCTACAGGTTCTCTTTGAAGCAAGGAAGGAAGTGGAAAAGATATGTCAGAAGGGAGAGGAACCAAGCGAGGAACCAAGTGCAAGACTGAGGTTGGTATCCTTTGTTCCCCTCTTATCTACTTCTCATAAAGGAAAGTGAAAGTAGTTTTCGTTTGTTTGTTTCTAAGATAGCTACCTGTCTTAGTGGGACTAGTAGCTCCGAGTGGACACTAGATTTCCCGATAACAACATGTCTGCATGAGATGTAGATCTTTGCATCGTAGGCTAGCTCGTTGACCACCAACCTCGCTATCGGTACTTTAGAAGCTGCCGAGATGCTGCGTGCGAAGGACTCCCAAGTGATAGTGCTACCAGATGGAGAAATACCATAGAAAATGAAGCTGACAGGCCTGCTTTCAGCGCCCTCAAGGGAGTGGGGTTGAACTTGGCAGTGCTCCTTGGTGAGGTGCTCCACCTATTATAGAATGGATTGTTCATGGAGCTGAGGACCCGTGAACAACGCACCTTGTAGGTAATCAATGAACAAAAGATTAATAATGTGCATATGGCCCTATAGTGAAACACCACCGTCACTTCCATGGTGGAGCTCACTAACACAAATATGTGCATGATAAAGGCCATGAGGGAAGCTTGTCGAATGGTCCTCGAATTGGCCATTCCTGAGGATTCGAATGTAGATTAACAGGTCTACAAGCTTGCTATAGGGGTTAGTGAGGCTCGCATAGAGTTGGCCAAGGCTCAGCTGGAACTGAACCTATAGATTGTAGATTTATAGTTGAAGGCCTAGCCTTCAACTCCTCCAGGAGTAAAGGAGCAACCTGCAACCGCTGTCACAGTGGCGATAGTGGTAGTAGATAGTGAAGTAGCAGACTGCACACAATTTTTTGAATAGTTGTTCGAGGTCCTGACGAGCCTACAGGAGGATCCTAATGTACAACAGCTGGAGACAAAGGTGCTAGAATTGCTGCAGCACTATGACGAAGTAAAAGGTACAACACACACTGTCGCTCTCACATAGAGACTGGCGAAGCTGCAGGAGGCCAAAACATTGAAGGAATAGGTAGATGTAGTGCAGCACAAAGAGGCAGTGCTGAAGGCACACTTGAAGCCCTAGTTAGTTTAAGATTATTCGGTCATGGCCTCCATTGAAGGAAAGCTTGCTAATTTGCATGTGACTTAGTAGCAGCTTCATGCTGACAGTTCAGGACCAGCGACAAAGCAGTTGGTTGAAGGAGTGAAACACGCGGCCACACAAGTGTACTGTCGAGGTTGTTGTCATATAGGTCGAGCTAGGAGATTCTTGTGCCAAGATCTCGTGCCCACAGAGTGACTCAAGGGTGAGTCACCATGTTTGTGTTGGGGGCCTGTTGGGAACGGGTTCCCCCAAAAGCATTTTTGGGGCTAAAAGCCAATTTTTTGGGATAATTTTATAATAAAGTTGTAAAGTCTCTGCACTTTGTGGTTGCAGAGTGGAAAGGTGTGAATATTCATTAAGGGTTATCTGCCCTTATTGTGTAAAGTGTCAAGTCGGCTGTAAAGATCTACCCATGGTCCGCGGACCATGGGATTATATAAAAAGGAACTAAGTAAGTAAGCTTTAAGGAGAGAAGAAGAGAAGAAGCGAAGCATTGGGGTTTTGGTAGAGAAGTCTAAGTTTTTTGAGTCTTAGCATAGGTAGAGGCTCTGTAGCTGAGTGCGCAGAGGCCTAGGGTGGAAGTCCGCAACTCAGTGTGCATACCCCTGTAGCTATGTGTGCAGGGTGGATAAGTCTGTATTAAACTGAAAGATATCAATAAAGAGAAGTATTTTGCAATTATTATGTATTTATTTCTTGTTAATGCATCAGATTAACTACATTTTGGGTTTAATTTACAATGTTTATGTAATGCGTGAATATATGAGATTGTATTGGTTAATTCAATGCAAGTAAGGATATCAGTTTACGTGGCGCTAACTGTGAGAAATTAGTAAGATAAGTAAACACTTAAGATAACTTGGGAGCCTATACAAGACATTTTCATAGCTGTGTAAAAGTTCCTAGACCACGGGTTGAGGCTGCACAAAGGTCAATTGTACACCTTCGCTGAAGTACTCAAGGAGGACTAAAGGGTAGACTGACAGAGCCCTAAGGCTTAGCGGCCTGCATGAAATTAGGGGCTGAGGGTATAAACCGACATCATGACCATCCTAAGGTGCAGAAACTTGGTTCCATATGTGATGCAGGAAAGTGCTCCCTCTGCGGACAGAGGCAAGCCCTCTAGCCCTAGAATGGGTCTAGTAACAAACAAGGACAAATCAACAACAATTTTCCTTAAATAGTTCAATTTGGAGGTCTACCTCAACCGGTGGTTAGTGGAGTTCCGTTGCACTGCTCCAGCTTCCGCTTCCTTCTCCTAATGAGTAATCAACCTGAAATAATGCAAAGGAAATACAACAAAGCACGTAACTGGAACACCAATGATCTATTTACTCATAAAGTCAAGAAGTCATGAGCTATCTAGTACATCACATACAAGACATAGGAAAATATCATTGATTGCATTAAATATGAAATAGAGTAAGCTTACAACCAAGGTCTTGACGTCACAAGCCTTCTCAGGAGGGTCCAGCCAGCATGTTCCTCAAGCATTCACTCTTGAAGATGGATCTCCCAATACACAAGTCTCTCTCACTCACAAGTTTTACACAAGATCAAAAGAACTTCACAACCTTCCTCAAGCTCTCAACAAACCCACACTTGTCACACTCACACCAGCTATCTAGCAAACTCACAATACTATCGAAAACACTCCAAAGATTAAGGATTCCAAACTAGCAGCCCATAGCAATGGTGAGAGTTTAAATAGGAGAAGGAGTCTCCATGAATGGTGGGAGGATGAGCATATCTCTAAGGAAGGTAGCAAAAATGATGGAACAACCACGCCAGAGAAAGGAGGGCGACATAAACAAGGCCAACAACCAGGTCTGGAGTCATCTGGAAGGCTGACTGTTAAAACAAAATTGCCCAAACTGGATCATTGTGGGAACATAATTGGTCTTCAGCGCTGACATCGCTATTACATAACGGAGATAGTCATGTCATCATGGGAAACTACAAGCAATAGTTGCGCTGGCACATGAAATTCGACCATCGCGGGAATCATGTGTACTTCCGTGATGGCAACGCTTCTAGACTGTTTTGGAGCACTCATCAGCGCGTTTATTTGGCCAATAGACGTGATGAGGCAAAAACTTTGGCAAAGTGGGTCATTTGGCAACATCAGAGAGCATGAGCATGTACAACTTGGACACATGACATAGTAGGAAGACTGGAGTGGAGACAATGACAAATTACTATGTAACAGATGCCCCCTAAAGTATGAAGCCCTAGAGAGAGGGAGGGGTTAAATGCATTAAAAAACATACTGAATTGGAACACCATTTGGAAGAACCTGCACGCAAGTAAAACTGACATCTCTGATGATGAATTACATGTAATCTAGGCATGGGCGCAGCCATCCAAAAGACATATGAAATTGGTATGTGGTATGGACGCAACCATCTAGCTAATGAGACCATGATGATGATAAAGGTATGGACGCAGCCATCCATGAAGACTCAGGTATGGTCGCAACCATCCATCAATGAGTCATGTAATCATAGAACCAATCCATGCAGCCCGCACATGTGTACTATGAGTTCGGGGTCTTGAACCCATCCGATCAAAGTACAAATTCTAACATGTGAATAGATCCGCTGAAGTTGTGCATGATAGAACATCACTTAATTACTGGGCAATGATAAAAACCATTAACAAGTGCGAGAGAAACCACCAATAATGCTAATGGCTCTCAAGGTACTATCCAACACAATCCATGAAGTGTGAAAAAGGAGCTGAAGTTGAACACCTGTGGAATCACCCAATCGACGACCAATGATGAAAGTCGACCGTCAGGTGCGAAGAACTTGCCATTGAGGCTTGCAAGCTCTAAGGTACCAAAGGGGATCTCTAGATCAATCTCCTGAATAATGAGCTGATGTCGACAGGAGACGACCCATCGCAGGAGGGCCATAATGTTTCCCCCATCAACAACATGAGAAAAGGAACAAGAGGCAGATGGAGAAACAGAGAATCAGAGGAGAAGGCGAGGGTGTAAACTGCAGAAGGATTATACTCATGAACATGTCGGCGACACGACTCCAGGGGGGTTGGTAGCATTCAAGCATCAATGGATCAGACGCTCGAAGGAGACAGCATGAATCGAATGGAATGAAGCTAGAATGACAACCTAAACCCACGGAAGGCCAAATGATGATGTATGGATGTCCCAACCTGACAAGAAGTAAAAGTGTCAATGTTCAGGAGTGACTAGCTGCCATAGATAATCAATGATAAACCTATTGGTGAGTCCAACCTAGTAATAATTTAATGAGCCCTAGGAAGGAGAAGCTCGATTCTCATCATGGTGATGAGTCCAATGTCGTCAGGGTTTAACGAGTCTGACATAGGTAAAACTCGGAGTCTTTTTCATGTTTAGAGATTTTGAAAAAGACACAGAAAAGAAAACTCCAAGGGGGTCCTTTTTCATAGAGTTGTGTCTCTCGAGCCCAAAAAAGTATAAAACAATACTCGAAAGAACCGCCTGAACATTATGATCAAGGAGTACTTTTCATGTGTAGTGACTTCGACCTGAAAAAGTATAAAAGCGGTCAGAAGCACGTCATTTCACAACCAATAGCGAGCCTGAAATGACAAAGCCCGACGATCTTTTTTGTGTTTAAATGGTCGAAAAAAGAGCTTAAAGGTGACCGCCTCTTTAATTTCGTTTAACACGTCAAGAGGGAAACTCAACCATATTTTCATTCTTCAAGTCGGAAAAGAGCTTAAAGATGACTTTCCGGGATCAAGTGTATATTAAACTGTCATAATTCCACCACCTGAAGCTCTGCACAAAAAACACATTGCACGTAAATCCGTTTGAGATAAAATGAACAACATTCATAAAAACATAGTTAAAAATGTATTTTGACTCTGGATATGGTAAAACTATGAGAAAAATCCTAAATTTATAAAATGTAACTTTTAAATTTGCAAAAATCACTATAAAAAGGAATTAACCCATTCATTTTTACCATAGCACTGTTCAATTCACCATGGAGCAACTTGGAGTACTGAAGTTGGAAAGTGAAATTCGGCCCTGTTCGTGCATCATTCATCCCAAAACTGGTTCCAGGTAGACACACGTTGCCTTGCGCTTCATTTTGATGCTTTTTTCATTCGTTTTGATCATTTCAGGTGTTAGTTTAGGTAGATTTTCAAACCGCGTTCCACCGCTCGATCATCACGGGTTTACCCTATCGGGTCCATGATGGCCGATAATTTTTTACACTAGGCACGCTCTGATCATCATGGAAAAGTGATGTACTTCTGTGATGACCGAGGAAAAAATGAACTACAAACCTCACGTCATCGCGTCTGTTTTTAAAATAGACGCGATGACGACGCAAACTCATGATTTAATGCAAATTATGCATAAAATTTTTTAAACGAAGTACTAATCCAATTTTCCTCCTCCTGTAGGGTATAATGGAATTCGTCTGGTAAGAATGCACACATGATAACAACGATATAGAAGCTTTTGCTGATGCGGGGTGCCGAAACAGATTATGGGCATGCAGATTGCTCAAATTCTTCCTAACTCCACTCTTGCGATCACAACCTGACTTGCTGGAGCTACTAATTAGGGCCTGGAATCCCACAGATAGGAAATTTATCATCCGAGGCCAGGATATCGAGTTCAATTCTACCAAAATCTATTTTTTGACCGGGTTGTCTCGTCGAGGTGAGAGGCCCATTCTGGAGGGGCAGCGACCCGAGGGTGATTCCCTAGATATGCTGATGGCTCAAGTGTGCCCAGGGGCACGCAAGACAAGGAGTGGGAAGGTGGCAATTCCAACAGTGGACGACGTAGTCCTCTGTGCTATGGCTTTTATGGTGACGTGGGTAGTGGGATCCTTAGCCCAAGATGAAGCTTCGAAGACTCAGCTCCGGTTGGCTCTCGAGTGTCTCAATCCCACCATGTTTAACTGGGCAGAGACGATGACGGAAAACATAAAGAGGAAACTCACCAACTACCATCGCAAAGAGACGAAGTAGTTTGGTTATGGATCCATTTTAGTCCCGCTCATGCTGGAGTGGGTGCCGGCACTGTAGTTGCAAGACATGGATTTGGACTTACCCAAGCCACATGAGACGAGGGCCACGCGTTGGGCTCACGTCATGCCATGAGGAGGTGGTGGGCGACCAGTGGTGTGGGGGACATTTTTCCGAGAGTGGCTGGAGCGACAGACAATCTTTGTGGAGGATTGGCCATATGCCGGTATGGACTTCCATGGAGATCCTGACATGTAGCTGCCCGCTGGAGAGCAGTGGGATGACGGTGGTAAGAAACTTGATCTCATTTCTTTTATTTTTATTTTTATGATGTTTTTAATTTTTTCATGTACATGTCCTAATGACGAATGCTATGGTATGCAGATGTAGGACTAGTGAGACCCCTTGGACTGGCTCTAGAGGCACAGAGGGATGCACAAGGCATTGCAGCACTAGCTAGCTCCTCCATAAGATTATACAATGGAGACAGTGATCCAGAACCTTGAGGGCCTGCTAGCAGGGATTCCAGATTACATGGGGATCGAGGAGGTCCCCAGAGCATCCCAGATCCACACAGTAGGAGTGGAACCCAGGATGCACCGCCTATTGAGGTGGGTGGCACGAGCGACGGTGTACTATAGGGAGCACAACCCACCATAGTAGACACCTAGGTTTTTATTTCCTGCTAGTGATTTTTGAGAGACATGAGTCTCAGATGTATGGAGAACATAGACCCTATTTGGACATGTACACTTATTTTTGAGCGCCTTGGTGCGCCACACGATATATATATATATATATACATATTCCTATGGTCTATTATTGTGCTTTACATGCTTTCTTGTATGATGTTTTGATTACATATTACGCAAATGTCTGTCTAATGCATCAGTTAACGTGTTCAATCATAGTGGAATATGTTCATATGTAATGAAATCAAAATTCCTATCTAACAATTTAACACGTAAGTACAACCTTAAAATGTGATGGTCTTTGTTAAACACACATGGACACCAAGAATAGGAAAGATAAATCATTCAGTACATTTTTTATTAACAATAGATATACATTTATAGTACAAATATGTGACTCTTGGGTTTCAGATCCCAAGGTCTCTTGGACTGCTTTTGTCCATTCGACTTCCACACTAACCCATTAGGATTAGGTGTCCGACATCCCCCCCCTTAATCCGAAGGGTTATGTATGAGTCCAAGAAGAGAGCTGTAATAAAAAATGTGCAAAAAATGCATGGCAGCACTAGGTTGAATGTGCTCTATGAAATGTTGGTATAAAGGGCAGTGGTTTAAGGATGACCACCAACACTGGAACGCTTAGTGCAGTTCTCGGAACTCTTCCAAAACTGGCAAGAAGCTGGAGTCTTCTGCTAGAGGAAGTGTTCTTAGTCTGTGATGGTTTAAGGATGACCAACAACTCTGGAATGCTTAATGCAATTCCTGGAACTCTTCCAAAACTGGAAAGAAGCTGGTGTCTTCTGCTAGAGGAAGTGTTCTCAATCTGTGATGGTTTAAGGATGACCAACAACTCTGTAATTCCTGGAACTCTTCCAAAACTGGCAAGAAGCTGGAGTCTTCTGCTAGAGGAAGTGTCCCAGATTGCCAACTGAAGGCATGTTCAGGCATCTTTGTCTCTAGCTACAACTCTGAAACTGGTGTGGCAGGTTGTGGCTCAGGCTCGCTTGATGTGACTTTGAAGCTTGTAGATGACCATCATTTCCCCCCCTGTCAGATACAAGGTGAGAAGATGGAGAAAACTCAACTGCAAGACTGTTCAATACTCTGGAACAAGTTCTGACATGTGTTTGGAATATCTTCTTGGCTGTTGATGCCCATTGCCAAGAAGCGATCCATCCAAGATGAATCTTTTTTCTTGCAGGATGTTTGTTTTTGAAGCATCTGTTTGAAGAATGACTGGTTTTATGACAGTGCTTACATGGATGAAGATCAAAACAATGATCTTTCAGATGGCCAACTCGATCACAATGTTGGCATTTCACGATCTGTTGTTTTTGTTGTTGTTGTTTTTGTGAAAGAGGGGCAGAGTCTGGAATAGCTGAAGCTGAACTGTCATGAGGAGTAGGCACACTGTCATGAGGAGCAGGTGAACTGTCATGAATGAATCTAGCACTCTGAAACTGAATGGGCTTTGAGTAGTCTGGAATATGAAAGGACAAGTCCTTGTCATATCCAAGACCAGTTCTATGCTTGTTGTGGACAAGCTGTTCCCAAGGTCTAATGATGGGCTTGGGAAGTGCAGACTGAGTTTCTGCATCTGCATGTACACTTGCTGCTTTATTGGGTACTGGATCTAAATGAACTTGAACAATATTGACTTGCTGTTTATGGGAGTCTGCTTCATTGTTCTGAACAGAAACAGGTTCAGAATGACTCCTTCGTTTTAATTCTTCTTGCTGCAATTGTGATTCAAGCTGCAAAAACTCTATCTTTTCTTGTGCATATTGCAGACATGTTTGAATGTCTGAAAGAGAGGCTTTGTTAATTTTGACTGTGCTGTTAGCAGTGGACATGATTAGAGTTTTCAATAACTCTAATATTCTTTCAAGCTTAGCCATTTTTCTACACCTTAAAAATCCTCCAAATCCCACAAAAAAAATGTAAGCTGCTAAATATCTTCAAGTTGCACAAGAAAGCCCTATAGCTTAAAGAGAAAAAATCAACCAGAGATTATTTGAAACTCTATATTCCTTCTGGAAGCTTAGGAATGCAAAAAGAATAAAAAATCCGCGAATACCAGCAATGGAGACACGGCTCAGACTCCACGAATATACATAAGGGTAGCTTGACCTCTTCCTTCAATAATAAATCCAAGAATAATAAACAGCAAGAATGAGAGGCTCAAAGTCCTTCCGACACAGATACAATAGATATGTTCCACCCTTAAAATGTTCAGGTATACCAAGATACGCTTTGTATGGATGCACAACTAAATGGCTTCTTCCTTCTTTGAAATTCGAGCTTCAACTACAGGAATGGATTACATATACCTCTGATATATCAATTCTAAGAATAACAGATATCTGAAGTAGAATATACCAGCAAATGTTAGGAAGAACAGTGGCTGTAGATCAAAGAAGCTCCATCATTACAGAGAAAACACCACAGTGATAATATATGCAACGTATTCAGCTCCAAGACAGAGAAATAAATATGGAGTGTCTTCAATATATATTCACAGCCATAGTGACCAGCGCAACACACAGTGCTAGGGATGCTCACACAAGTGAAGAGTATTCAGCTACCACCAGCTCGATTCTCGCACGAGCTTTCAAGCTGCTATCCAGGATCAGGAGCTGATAGCTGTCATCAAGAATTCTAAACTGAAGTGCATTGTTCTTCCCGTGATTACTCTAGATGGACCATGGGAAAGACTATAGACATTGATGTGTCCAATAAATGTTTTCAATGAGGGAAAGACCTTGGCTCCAGATTTGTTGACAGGAATGCAGAGAAGAGACAGAAAAGAGGCAAACCGAGCTCGACACCTCCACTCAGAGCATTTTCAAAATTCCACAACAATGAACCCTCCTTCTAGGGAGAAGATTCCAGAATGTCCAAAGCAAAAGGGCTTGCTTAGTTCTAAGTTGGAAAAAACTAGGTGCCTTGGTATTTTGGATTCTGAAGCTTCTAACTCATCCACAAAAGTTTCCGCAGGCTCTTTTGAAATTCGGCCCTTCCTCCTAAAGACAGTGCACAAAAATCTGTTCTCTCATCTGATGTCGATGAGACTAGGGTCCATCTGAGTGAAGAAATCTCTGTTTGTGCATCATTGCAAGATGCAGGGCTCTTTGATGCTTCTAAGGAGAAGTATAGAAACCAAAATGATATAAAACTTGGTGAGACAAAATCCTTTAGAACTATTCCTGAGAATGCTAATGATCCAAATGTCCACACTACTCCAAAAGATGAAACTGCAGACACTCACTGTTCATGGATTAGCGACGCAATTTTCTTTCATCTGAGAGTGCCCTGGCAAACCTGGTCAATGCATCCCTGTTCGTGCCTTCGTCTGGCAGTGGCTCAAAAAGCACCGCTTTCTATATTACTCTTGAAACTGGACCGTCCAAAAGCTCTTTGCCTTTCTTCTCTGACGTTTTAATCACTCTTAGATTGGAAGACAATGCAATGGTAATGTCGATTCAATTGCTGTTGCAGTGGTCTCACATCCACTATCCACCAGAGTGGTTGTGACTACAATACAATCCAAGGGTTGTTGAATATGACAGACGTGGTTCGGCTGTGGCTGGAAATGACTTTTTCGGCAATTTTACGAAAATCTTGGTTCGTCCCGGCAATTTTATCAGATTCTGGGGTCGAAACCACGGCTACTAGATCGGGATCAAGCACGGACTGCAGAAAAGAAACCTTCGGTTCGAGCGTACGGCTAACATTAGAAGTTAAAAAATGTGGTCTTCTTTTGAGGAATGGGAGCAATTTCCGACCAGTGAGGCCGATCCTCTCCAGGAATTCAACCTTGGGCTTGACAATGCCCCCGAAACTCGACCTTAACAAAATGGGGCACCTGAAAAAGAGTTTACGAACACTGATTTCATCAAAACCCTTGTATCTCAGGAAATGTAGGGTTTGTCGTGAATTATCGTACGATTTTTGTGCACGGTTTTCTCCTGCAAATATTGTTCGCCTCCTCGAGAGAGAAACCACATTCGTTGAGAAGGAAGCTCGCTACTGGGGTGCTTTCAAAGGAGGGAGGCGGTGAAATGGGTACATTGAGAGTCGAATAAAATGCTGTTAATAATTTTGCTGGACTTTGAACGAGGCGCGAGGAGAAGAGAATGATGAAGGCAGGCATGGCATGGATTTGCTTCAGAGGTTCAGCTATAGGGCCAGAGACAGAGGTTTGCTTCGTATTTACTTTGATAGGGCGATGGGAACGGCGTTACCATGCACAAAGGTGCAGCTCCACCTTCTACGCTATACAACAGTTCAGTAAATTTCCCAGACAAAGAGAGCGAACCAGGTAATGGCACATTCACTGAAGCGGATAAGATCTCTGCAGCAAGATATGATTGATCTCCATACATGAAAAGATGTCTAGCAGGGAACGTGGTAGAAGAGCATATTATGGCAGTAAAGCTGTTACACACGAGGAGGAAAGTCGAGGGACCGAGGTAACGTATATACCATCAATGGATCTACACAAATTTCCAAGTTGGTCTAAGGCGGCAGGTTTTAAAACGCATATGGCAGAGGCAGCAAACGTTCATGGACAGACCTTCAGGCAGACAGAGAGCAGAGATGGCAGACAGTGTTATTATGAGGTCTGCGTATGCAACGTCTTGAATATGGAGTGGCTGGCAGTGTAACGTGTGCCTCAGATTTGGGCGCATTGATTTCCCAAGATTTCTGTACGCATAATTGAAGGTAACGTTTCATGCAAATTAATCAACACAGATATGAACCGCATAGTTGAACCAATGAACCAGCACTCACGCCACACTACAGACTTCAATCTTAATGAGTAATATGAATTTATCCTAACAAATGTTCACAAACTCACAAGCTTCATTAAGAAATAGAAGCGTTGGTTTACACAGGCCACAAAAACAAGTGGCTTACACAATATTGAGAAAGTTATGAACGTACCAGCTCCGATACCATTTTAAACACACATGGACACCAAGAATAGGAAAGATAAATCATTCAATACATTTTTTATTAACAATAGATATACATTTATAATACAAATATGTGACTCTTGGGTTTCAGATCCCAAGGTCTCTTGGACTGCTTTTGTCCATTCGACTTCCACACTAACCCATTAGGATTAGGTGTCCAATAGTCTTTGACTAAATATCGCCCATTGAGCTGGTGGACGACAAGTTGAAAGTCCAGGTTCACAACCAATGTACGGATATCGAGATTAATTGCCTCGGCCAGTAACTCAATCACAACACTATATTCAGCGACATTGTTTGTGGTACAACCTAAACACACACCTTGAAGATCTACCAACTCACCATGAGGATCGTAGATCACCCACACCACAAAGGACAAGTTGCGGGTACTGTGGTAGGCACCATCAGCGAAACCAATGTAAGGTGCACTGGACATCTGCACAAGAGGCAAAAGACACAATAAGCGGAAATCACGCCTTCAAACCAAGCCAAAAATATGAAAACACGCACACACAACACACCTGCTAAAACACATGTATGTACAAACCAAAGTGCAAGGAATTCATGCATAATACTTTTTCAAGTACAACCCATTTCGGGGCATATCCCGTTGTGCCGTTGTATGATCATCCTAGATAATGTAGGCATCATCTCGGCCCATTCTTTATAATAATAAATGATATTTATGACATAACCATGCCCCCTGGCCGAGTGAGGGTTACAGGCTAGATAATCAATGCCCTGTTTAACAAAAGGGTCGATCGTATCAACAGGGTGCAAGGGGGAACCAGAAGCAAAGGGCTCAAGACAGGGAAGCATTTCCTAGTGGGCAGGGAGAAACGAGGAACAGTGGTGATGATTAGACCAAGGAAGTTCCTCGAGAGACATGGTCTCGATAATGGCTTCATCAGAAGGAAATATTTCCTTTAAAGGATTCGAAGAAGCGTCATCTCTAAGCTAGGGGGAATGAGCGTATGAGTCGGGAACCCTGCTCGAAAGAGCAGGTTTAGAAGGGGGAGCCGATGCGAAAATAATTTCGACTTAGTTGAGCACGGAAGGACTCAACGGCATCTCATCGTCCCAAGATTCTACCTGATCAGTGGGGGGAAGAACCCATGGATCAGGGCGAATGGAAATAATATTGATAGGAGTGTCATTAGGAGGTGGGAGTGAAAAAACACCCATCAGAGCAGGATCTTTAAAAATTCCAGCTCCCACACTCTCATATGGTTTGGAGGTATGCTCCAGAAAAGGCACGTTGCCTTTGGAAGAGGAGGCAAATAATGACATCTGGTCTACGATGACGACCTTCGCCTGATGAGGGAAACGAATGACACGAAATAGAGATGAAGCCACGGCTCGCATGGTGTATGTCCAGCTATGTCCCAGAAGGAGGTTGTAGGTAAGATTAGTATCAACAACTTCAACTTCCACTTTGACTGTCTTCCCTTCCAAAGAAATGGGTAAACGTTGGAGTATACCATAAGGGCGAGACTCTCTCCCATCAAATGCTTCCATGGTCGTAGGAGACTGGCTCAAAGTCAGAGAACCAATAACCTTCCAACAGGAAACAGACATGATGCAAGTTGAAGCACCTTCATCAATGATTGTACGATGAATCATTTTGGAATTGATAATGACTTGTATGAGGAAGGCAATTTGGTGAGGCAGTCTCGGTATATGGCTTTCTAGGTCAAAAGTAATCAGATCTGAGTCAGTCGGGTCTATGCCACCGATGGCCGATAGCAAGGACTTCCTCTGAGAGGGGCAGCTCTGGAGTACCTCTAAGGTAGACATAGCTAACGGAGCCTGGGCTAAGTCCTCAACGATGCTGTAGTGTTGGGCAGCATGAGCATTAGGGTTCTAAGAAGATTTCCGGAGTACACCTTTCGGAGGGGGTCGGACGGGCGTCTTAGTGCTAGGTCTCTCGATATGGAGTGGACCAGAACTGGATGGAGGAGTGCTAGAAGGGACCTTAGGCTCTTTCCTGGTAGGTGATAGATACTCTTTTGCTCGAGTACTGGACGAGAATCGTCCCAGCCATAAATACTTGAGAACCAAAGGAAGAAGAGGGTTGAGATGGATCAACTACCATTTGCGTTTGCTGTGAGGGAAAAGGTTCTTTCAGCATAGTAGGAGTCCCAGGAGCACCTTTCAACAAACGACTAACTTCAAACCGCCTTGGGAAGTCTTTGGTATAGTGATCCTTGTCACAAATAAGACAAGGGTACTTGGGCTTGCGTTTGGTGCCTTCCTCGGGTGGAGGTTTAGGGGAATCCTGCTTAGGTTGATCCGATTTATTCTTTCCTTTTCCCTTCTTCTTTCCTTTCGAGGCTTTGTCCGCTGTGGTGGACTGGACGACATTAACCTCGAAAGTATTACTAGAATTGGATGCAGACTGTGAAGTATTTTCATTCGGAGCATTCGACTTTTGCTTCCCAGGGTTCGTGGAATTTTTCTTTGAGGGAGGATTAACGGAACCAATGATACCATCAACAGATGGTGTTGGTGGGGCTTTGGAAGTTCCTGGTCTTGGGGCATCAGGAAAATAATCATATAACATACCAGATTGGGAGTAAACCAAGTCAAGGTACTGAACGCACACAATCGCTTGCTCTTTAGTTACACATGCCCCCATAGCAATGTCCTATGCTATCGGACTAATGAATGAAGTCGTGAACCAGTCGGTAAGAAGCTGATCGAGAATCCAAAGCTTAATGAAACGATGATTCCGTCTCCATTCATGGATATGATCAAAGATATGCATAGTCGTTGTCTATTTTAAGGATGTCAGGAGGTGTGTGCCTATTCCATATCGAATCGGTAACTGAAAATGAGTTAAAAATGCCATAGCCAACGAGTTGAAATCCTAAAAATATCCGCGCGATAACTCAATATACCATTTAGCAACAGAGCCAGTGAGAGTCCTTTGAAAAAGGTGGAGCTGGATTGAATCATCAAGCCACGAATTCGATGAACACCATAGATGATAAGTCATGACGTGAGCTTGAGGATCTTCTCCAGCTTTAACATCAAATTTGGGACAATCACCGAGAATCTTAGTTGGAACTGGTGGCCAGTATGGATTATGAAGAATGGGATCATTGGTCAGTTTGGACACATCCGGTAATTCCAACGTCGCTAAAAAGGGTAATTGAGGGTTAAAGGACATCTGGGGCTGCAGGTAGGAAGGGGTACCAGAGTTCCAGCCAGATGGCGGTTTCCCCCATTGATTTTGTCCAGATGGATTTGGCCCCGAAAAGTTTTGTCCATAGGGGTTATAAGATGGCTAACCCAGGATTTTCCCCCCAGCATTCCATTGATTACCAACTTGGCCTGCAGGAGCAACATATGGTTGTTGGTAATTCTGATAAGGACTCACCTGCTGTTGTTGATAATTTTGATACAGGGAAAATTTAATTTTCCCTTGGGATTGATGGGAACCATAAGGCGGCTGGGCTCCAAATTGAGCCTGAGAGGCAGGCTGCGTTTGATAGGCCGGTTGGGATTGAGATCCAACCTGCAATTGAAGACCGGATCGGGTCTGGGGCCCAGCCTGGGGCTGAAAACTAGGTTGAGCTTGAGAAGCAACAATCATTTGAGTGCCCAATTGAGTAGGCCTAGAAGGATGTCCTTGAGAGAACTGAGGTTGAGTCATCTGGCCAGAAGGCTAACCTAGTTGAGATTGAGATTGGCCCATCTACCCAGAAGGTTGAGATTGCTAGGTGTTAGGTTGTCCTTGCACAACTGAGGGTTGTCCTAATGGGCTGGATGGCTGAGCAGACTGGACAGTTGGTTGACCTGATTGGATTTGAGGCTGACTGACCTATCTAGATGTTTGACCATACTAGATGGTAGGTTGGCCTTGCTGAACATAAGGTTGACCGACTTGCCCAGAAGCATAACCTTGCTGGCCACCAAGTTGACCTTGTTGCATGTAAGGTTGTCCTAGGTTACCAGAAGGTTGTGCAAAATAGGTAAAAGACGGACCACCAAAGGCTGAAGGTTGTCCCTGAAAGGGTTGTCCTTGTGGGCCTCCAAGTTGCCCTTGATAAGACTGCCCATAATGCTGCTGCCCATGAGAGGTTTGCATGTAAGACGGTTGGCCTTGATTAGGTGGTTCTTGAAGATGTGCAGGCGATACTTGGCCACCTCCATAATGAGTGGGGGTCCAAGCAACAGATAATGGGACCGTGACTTCAACCACAGGCTGAGGTGGCAGAGGTCCGCAGTAATAGATATGAGCTCCTCTAGAATCATAATAATGAAATAGATTTTGAGGGTCCGCATTCTGAAGAGCATGCAAATATTCATCGTATGCCCCCCTTGCTGGGATAGAACCAGAAGAAGGTGGGGCACTTAGTGTAGGGTCAACAACTCCGGGTACGGATGCTGATGGGCCACTATAAGCTAACCCTGAAGAAGGTCCAGTAGCAGCGGGAACAACTAAGGATGCAGTAATGGTGCCGACAACGGGTGTTGAAGAAGCCACAAAAATAGTTGGAATAGTCGGGACGGAAGTGACAGGCACATTGTGAATATGAGGAATAAAGGACTCCGAGGTTGGAGTGATGGTGTGTGACCGCATAGAACTCGTAGGGGAGTCCTAGAAGACATAACATCCCTCAACGCCTTATAGCATAAAGGTAGCGTAACACCAAGAGGGGTGATACGAAAGGGTGGAGTTTCTGTTGAGGTGGGAATTTCACGCTCGTCACAATGGATTCTTCACTTGTGACAGGGGATGTGTCCTCCATATCCGAAGAAGACATTGGGACCAAAACACTAGGAGGAGTATGAGGGATATCTTCTTCAGAAGGCTCCCAAATGTGGTTCCAGTGAATTTCATAAGTCTCATCCTCTAGAGCGCGAGAGTTAATCGGTTGGATACTCAGAATAATAGGGAGAGTATCACTCACAACTGATACCTCGAGAGCAATAGAAGAAGGAGACCCTTGGTCACTTGGAATAGGAGACAGGATTGGTGATTCCGCCAGGATGACAGCTTCAAAAGATCCTAGGGAAAGTAAAGAGAACGGGCCCTACTCAAGCTAACGAAAACAAGATCTAACTAGGTAAATGTGAATCGTGGCAGAATAAATTTTAAGACACAGGAACAAAACATGACCTTTTCATCTTTAAAGAGTCGAGAAAAGGAAAAAAGATGACTCTAGTCACCTTCGAATATTTAATGAGCCTGAAGTGACAAGTTCTCAGGTGGACCTTTTCTTTTAGGGAGTCCGAAAAGGAACGAAAGTGACTACTCTGGAGAACTAGGCAAAAAGGTTTACCAAACAAATTCGTAAAACTGTATATACACCTTGGTAGTCATATGAAAACCAAGGACTTTCTGTACGGAAGTCAATATTCTCGAATGTTGTGTTCGGTGCTTTACGGCTTGTAAGGCGACATACACGGCTTCCTATGGATAAAGGATTATAACCTAGTGGGGTCTCCCCATATACTCGACGGTACGTGGTAGCACAATTCCGTACTAGACCACTATTGAGTCACAAAAGGAGGAATCACCCAACCTTGAATGGAAACAAAAGTGACTAGGTTTAACAACGTTGGAGCACATCTCTAGCCTAAACCTCTAAATGTGTGCGTTATGTTCCAATGCGTTGTTAGATTTATTCAGTTCATTTTAAGGTTGATCTTGGATTATGTTTTAGTTTTCAGGCCTTACTGTATGTATATAACAAAGCCTAGGATGCAGCTAGAATGAATGAAATATCCTTTTTCTTTGATGAACACCTAGCTATTGGAGGGTAGAGAGATCATTCCCAAACCAAGAAAACCAAGGCAACAAATAGTCACTCAATGCAAGTAGACATCAATTCTTAAAGTGCACGGATACTACTAATGAGAGATCTAATCATTCGCTTTGCAATATGCAACTTGAAATACAAATTCACTTTCACTTTCGCATGCCAAATGAAATGCAATCTTTTCGATTTTGATGCCTCTAATCTAAAAAAACCAATAAGCAACAAACAAATGTGGAAGAACGGTTGATCCAAACAGTTGTAATCTATGTCCGGGTAGTGAAGAGAAATCGAAACAATACCAAGGTTTGTCCAATAACAATCACTAAACAATCAACCAAAAGTAAGCAAAGGGGAAGGCTTAATTAAACCAACAATGAGCAGCAAACGAATCTTTGCAAACAAGCAACCAAGCAAAACTTATCCAAATGACTTGAAACAATAAAAATAGGTCACAAAGAAAAAAGAAAAGATTCGCTCAACAAAGCTCACAAGAGAGTGCTTCAACCTTTAAACAGTGAAAAACAAGTCATCAAACAAGTGAGAACAACAAGGGACTAGCAAGACTCATGGATTCAGGAGGCAGAATTGAAAAAATTCAATTCTATAGTGATTGGCGTGGGCAATACACTGGCAATAAAGCACTGATAAAGAACAATACGCAGCAACAAAGCGACGTCAGCGCGGAAGTACACGCCTTTTCCGTGATGGTCTGATTTCAGAACCGTCGCGACTGTTAGGTTTAATAACGTGATGGACAGGATATTACAAAAAGGGTGATGCTATGACAGCGTGACTGTTAAATTAAAAAACGCGATGATGTTCAAAACAGCAATAGGTGAGCCAAAAAATCCCAAATCAAAAACAGTCAATCTTTAAGCAAAAAAAGACATTTCCCAGATCAAGCCAGGAAACTCAGAAAACAGATAACTATTTCCCCAAACTCCAAAAGAGAGTAAAACAAAAAGTAAGGCAAGAGTAAAAAAGAAAAGAACAAAGGCCAGCTCCCCAATGGAGTCGCCAATTTGTGATGCAGGAAAGTGCTCCCTCTGCGGACAGAGGCAACCCCTCTAGCCCTAGAGTGGGTATAGTCACAAACAAGGACAAATAAACAACAATTTTCCTTAAATAGTTCAAGTTGGAGGCCTACCTCAACCAGTGGTCGATGGAGTTCCATTGCACTACTCCAGCTTCCGCTTCCTTCTCCTAATGGGTAATCAACCTGAAACAATGCAAAGGAAATGCAACAAAGCACGTAACCAGAACAAAAATGATCTATTTACTCATAAAGTCAAGAAGTCATGAGCTATCTAGTACATCACATACAAGACATAGGAAAACATCATTGATTGCATTAAATATGAAATAGAGTAAGCTTACAACCAAGGTCTTGACATCACAAGCCTTCTCAGGAGGGTCCAGCCAGCATGTTCCTCAAGCATCCACTCTTGAAGATGGATCTCCCAATACACAAGTCTCTCTCACTCACAAGTTTTACACAAGATCAAAAGAACTTCACAACCTTCCTCAAGCTCTCAACAAACCCACACTTGTCACACTCACACCAGCTATCTAGCAAACTCACAATACTATCAGGAACACTCCAAAGACTAAGGATTCCAAACTAGCAGCCCATACAAATGGTGAGAGTTTAAATAGGATAAGGAGTCTCCATGAATGGTGGGAGGATGAGCTTATATCTAAGGAAGGTAGCATAAATGACAGAACAGCCACGCCAGAGAAAGGACGACAACATAAACAAGGCCAACAACCAGGTTTGGAGTCATCTGGAAGGCCAACTGTTAAAACAAAATCACCCAAACTGGATCATCTCAGGAACATAACTGGTCTTCCGCGCTGACATCGCTATTACATAATGGAGATAGTCATGTCATCGCGGGAAACTACAAGCAATAGTTTCACTGGCACATGAAATTCGACCATCGTGGGAATCACGTGTACTTCTGCGATGGCAACGCTTCTAGACTGTTTTGGAGCACTCATTAGCATGTTTATTTGGACAACAAACATGATGAGGCAGAAACTTTGGCAAAGTGGATCATTTTGCAACATCAGAGAGCATAAGCATGTACAACTTGGACACATGACACAGTAGGAAGACTGGAGTGGAGACAGTGACAAATTACTGTGTGACACCACTTCAGTCTGCGCTTCGCGGGCTAGTGTTGAAAGGGCCAGTAGTGTGGGGATTTGTTTGGCTAGCTAATGCTGAACTTGGGTTAAGCCCCACAAATCCAACAAATGGTTCTGTTGCTGGGACTAGAATCTGCAGGAGAGATGTGTGATGTCATATCACTGGAATCCAACTATGAAAGAGGTAAAAGACTGGTTGGATAGGAAGATCCATGAATTCGTGGTGTAGGAGAATAGAAATCCATGACTGATAAAGGATTAGTGGCTAGACAGGTACTTGTATACATAAATCCATGAGATCTTATTATGTTCCTTTCAAGTTGAGTTATACGAGTGGATTGCAAAGCTAGCCGATAGCAAAGGAAGCTGGAGGCTTGACGGGCCTATTGTTTGGACCCCGGAGTTAGTATAGAGATTGTAAGCCATTGAGGATAAGATCGCTCATGTTGTTGATCATTGGCTCAATTGTATCATAGGGGCTTAGTGATAGAATTCGTGGTTGATACCTCAGTCAGTTACAGTGAGGTAGAGCAACACCTTTTCAAGGGTCCGCAAGGTAAGTACTTGAAGTCTTTAAATACTTGGATTAAGATGTTATTGTGCAAAAAATGGGTTATGCAGATACCTTGATTTTCGGAGCTATGCGAAGTGGAAAGACTTATAAGAACAGAGGAAGAATAGGTCCTGAATATAGCCCACTGATTTCAGTTCCATTGAGTGACGAAGAGGGAGTAGCACAAGCTTCTTCATGAAGTGCAGTTCAGTTAATAAAACAGGGATTCCCGTGACTGCCACCTCTAGCTACACCACCTCCAACTTCACCATCGTCACCTATGACTTCGCCCATAGCACCCACACCTCCACCACAGTTGAATATGGCGAATGCAGTGAAGCTGCCTTTATTTAAGGGCTTGGAAAAAGTGGACTCGGACCAGTTTTGGTTCGTCGTAAAAGTTGTATGGGAAGTTCAGGGTGTCAAAGATGATCACATGAAGAAGCCAACATTGGTTAGTGCTTTACAGGACAATGTGCTAACTTGGTACATCAAGTACTCCAACAATAACCTAAATGCTGGGTTGGCAGAGAACCAGTCCGCACTGAATAAAGAGTTCAGTAGGCCTAAATCTGAGGCACAGTCAATTATGGGGTTCAAGGAAATCGCGATCAAACCAGGTGAGAGGCCTTGGGAATTGGATCAAAGATTGAAGTGTAAAATAAATGAAGCTAATATGAACTTAACAGATGGACAACACCGTGAATGGTTCATGGCTTCGCTCCTGCCTCACCTAAGAGTTTCACTGTCACAACAGAATAGTACGACTCATGTAGAGGTCTTGGAGATTGCAATAAGACTGCATGAAACACTAATGCAAGATCCAAATCTAGGCGTTTAGTAGATCTATGCATAGTTGCAAAATATTTTCCTTTAAAATAAAAGTTTAAAGAAGGATAGAATAGTTTGATCGAAGGCGCGCGAAGAAATATGGTGCTTGAAATGTAAAGGTCAGGGGCATAACAAAGACCACTTCCCCACCTTTGTGAACTATATTGCAGGAGGAGGACTGATGCCTTTGAGGCTGGAAGCCCAAGCAGGACTGAGTGTGGGGCCTGCGTTGTGGTGTGCTATATGTCAAGTAGTAGGGAAACATATGACTGATAACTTTCATTTGCTGCAGAAGTTTGTACAATCGCCACAACAATTGTTCTGCAACTTCTACAGGTCGGTAAGGCATGATGAGTGCAACTACCAAAGTTATGAATTGATGATGGATAGAACACCCACCTATAGATTTTAGGTAGAAACGCGGCCCCCTGACCAGAGCACTTGGATGGAATGAATAGGCTTTCAGGTGCGTCGATGAGGCTGAGGTAGAGTAGGACCTGATAGAGGTCAGGGATAGCTCATTTGTTACAATTGTGAAGGACTAGGACACTATTCCCATGAATCCACTAACCCAACGCGTTCGTCGTGCAAATATTGTACTCAGTTTGATCATGAGATGGAGGACTATCCTACAGTGATAGCAAGGATACATGACAAAGGGGTTCTACCACCGCAACTGAATCAGAACCTACAGATGATGAGGTCTGAGCCTCACGAAGAGGATCAAAATGTGAATATAGTGCTCCTCAGTGGAATTACAATGGGTGACGATAAGGGGAAACAACCCGAAGATAGCGCATGGCCTCGTAGAGCTCTGGTGAAGGAGGTTGAATTTGATTTCGAGCATGCATGTGAAACATTCATGCAAGAAAAGAAGAGCTTCGCTGAGGCCTCTACCTTAGAGAGCTGAGATAATCCTGTTCAGGAAATGGAACCTTCTATGCTTACAACCTTTCTCAAGACCTGCACGAAGTTGCTACGTGATAACAAGGCTGTGAAGGGGTTACAAGAACTTATAAATAGATGCGCTGGAAACACTCCGGGAGAACCGTGGATGGTATGGAAGATTGGTAAGCGTAAAGTAAGGATAAGGTGTGAGATGAGACTCACTGCACAGATAAGAGAATATGAAATGGATCAGGTTATTTTAGATTTGGGGTGAGATGCGAGCATTTTGTCGAAGCAGACTTGGCAGCGGATCAGGAAACCCGCATCATAGTTTACTCTGATTCAGTTAAGGATGTCAAATCAGCAGAAGATCATCCCCATGGGATGACTACAAGTGGTAACTGTAGATATTGAAGGTACAAGTGCATTGGCTGATTTTGAAGTATTAGGAATTGTGGATGATAAAAACCCCTACCTTGCACTCCTTTGAATTGAATGGGCCACTAACATGAATGGGGTAATCACCCTAAAGAAGAAAAATATGATATTTGAAAAGAAATCTCTTTGTGTAATAGTAATCCTAGATCTTGCTGGAGGATCGTGCTATATGGAACTAGTCCGCAATTTTGAAAGTGATGACGATTTGAACTCCATATATAAGATAACAACGCGAGATCAAGATTGGGTGAATTCAACATCAGATGGATGAATTACATGGGATCACAAGAGTTCTTGCACCTCACACTCGGATGAAGAATTAGAGGGCTGGTAGAATTGGCTACATGAAGTAACTACGTTGAGATGTAACATGATGACCCGGTCATTGTGCTGTGTGTCGTCAGAGGTAATAAATCTGCATACTTATGATGGCTTGAATGATGTGGATGTGTTTTTGGATGTCTTTGAGAGGGAAGTACTAGAGAAGTAGTGCTTCCAGGCTTTAGACTAGGCATTGCACACTAGACCCATGAGATGGTGGGGTACGCATAGGGGTAACTTTAACGATTGGTGCGAGTATAGGAGGATGATCCAAACACGCTTTAGGAAGCCTAAGGTATGAGTGATAGACAAGTATGATGGGAAGGATGATCGACACACACACTTGACCAAATGGGCTAAGGCTTATGGAGTGAAGCCCAACTTGAATTGGTGTACTTATTCTGTCACACCTTGGATGCCATCTCGATGAACTGGTACTTGGAGATAGAGCTCCACCATGGCACAGGCGAATGGGATATTCTATGTGAAGGATTCATAATGATGTTTAGCTTCAAAGATGGGTTTGACTATATTTATGAAACACAACGAGAAGTTAAAGCAGCAATATTTAGGATACTGCAGGATCCTTTGGATCCGGTTCAACTCGATTGGACTACTCAGCTGAGCTATGCATTGGAATGTTGTAACATGACTGCTGAAGAAGAAGATGAGGATCAATGAAAGATTGATATCCTTGAAACTGAGGGTCACCGCAAGGTCGAGGGACCGCAGATTGAGAACCCTGATATAACCACGCCATTGAAAATGAAACATGTAAATATTGGTATGGAGGTGGAGCCAAAATTCACGAATATTGGAGATTACTGGGAGGACGTGACGATAGATAAGGTTTCCGAACTGATCCGTGAATACCAAGATTTGTTCCTGACCAAGTTTATGGAGTTAAAAGTGATAATAAGGGACCTGGGCATTATGAAGATCATGCTAAAACCTGACACAAAGCCAGTTAAGTAAAGACCTTACCGTCTCAATCCAAAGTATAAGGAGAAGGTCCACTTAGAGTTAGATAATATGCTCACAGCAGAAATCATTGAGCCCGTAGAAGAATCTGATTGGGTAAGCCCAATGGTGGTACAGGAAAAGAAATAAAAGGATGAAATAAGGATATGCGTATATCTAAAGAAGTTGAATGAGGCTTGTTTGCATGATCCTTTCCCGACTTTGTTCACTAATGAGGTATTGGATAATGTAGGTGGCTAGGAAGCATACTCCTTCACTGATGGGTTCTCTGGGTACCATTAGATTAAAATTGTGCCTAAAGATAGAAGCAAGACGACCTTCATGACTGGATGGGGATGTGCCTGCGATTTTCTCGCACGTAGTCATTGCTGCATTCAAATACTTCAGTCATAAGTTTCTGGAGGTATAATTTGATGACTGGACTATTTTTGGGCTACTAAAACTGCATGTGGAAAGTTTTCACTGAATGCTAGATACTTATCGAAGGTACCAGATCACGCTCAATCTGAAGAAATGTTTGTTTTGTGTTCTTTTTGGGACTGTACTGGGTCATGTGGTTTGTAGACAGGGACTGTTGGTAGATCCCATGAATATCACATTGATACTTAACTTGGAGGCATCGAGGAGTGTGAAACAGCTGCGTGCAACCTTGGGACATAGTGGGTACTACAGGAAGTTTATCAAGGGATATGCCTAGATCATCATGCCTAGGGAGAAGTTGCTGAAAAAAGGATGTTACGTTCTGTTGGAATGAGAAATGTCAGAAAAGCCTAGATGTATTGAAAGGAAAAATGGTCACTGTGCCAATTCTGGTATTCCTAGATTGGAAGTTTGAGTTTCATGTACATGCAGACACGTCATGCATAGTGTTAGGAGCAGTAATGACACAGGCCAGCGGAGGAGAATTGGACCATCCTATAACGTTTGCAAGCAGAAGGTTATCCAAGGCTGAGAAGAACTATTCCACCATTGAGCACGAAGGATTAGCCATGGTATACGCACTTTGTTGGCTTGTTGGGGCCTAACCGAGGTTCAAAGGTGATTTATCCAAACAAATCCAAGTACTACTAGCCCTTTCGGCAACAGTGCGCAGAGCACGAACTGAAGTCTCACCCGAAGTAGCATGGGAGGGTGCTCGAACCAGGTTTCCACACCCTAGGGATAACTTGATGATTTTTGGGAGGTTCATGGTTTGACCCTTCACACACGCTACTTCGCGCAACTATCAATCCCTTGCAACCGTGAAGCTGCCTTCATGCAATTCTGTTTGCAGCGCGAAGGAAGTATTACACTGATTCCTTATACTTATTGCACTATTATTATAGTACTTAACTTATCTATGTGAGCCTATTATTCTTATTTATCATTCAACATTCATATCAGTGCGCGCAATCATCAAACAGTATAAATGCATAAAAGTAAGAGGAAACCCAGATACATGGTATTTAGAATCAACCTTATCTTTATTAATTCTTCCTTCAATCACAATCTCAACTCCACCCTGTGCACTCAGCTGTAGGGGTCCGCGCACTCAGCTATAGAGCCTCTTCCTACTACTACGACCCAGTACACTTAGACTCTACTTCTATGCTTGAACCATTCCTATTCTTCTCTCCGATTCACTATCTTTACACTTAGAGCCTCGCTCTGTTTATACAATCCAATTGTTTGCGAACCATGGGTAGGCCGACATGACTTTACATTACATTACATTACTTTAGGGAAAATAGTCATATGACTTAACCTCTACTTCGCGCTCCATTCCTGCAATTTGTGGAGTCTTACAAAAACTTTGACCAAAACTTGGGCTTTGAGCCCAAAAAACCTGCTATGGGGGGATTCCATGCCCGAAAGGTCCCAAACACAATCATTGTCACTCCTCTCGAGTCACTCTGCTGGTGCGGCGATCTTGGCGCAAAGCCCCTCCAACTGTTCCCGTACTGCCTAGAGGTCCGCGGCGCACTGTTCTACCATTTGTTGGGACTGCTACATTGTTACAGGAAAAAGTGTCTATGCAGAACTGCTAATCCCACTAAGGCGAGTAGCTACCTTAGAAAAAAACAAATTAAAACTACTTTCGTTTTCCTTTATGATAGATAGATGAGAGAAGAATAAAGGAGACCAACCTCTATCTTGCGCTTGGTTCCTTGCTCGATTCCTCTCTCTTCTGATAGTCTTTTGCTACTTGCTTTCTTATATACCCAGCTTCATAGATTACCTGTAGAGTCAAAGCAGCATAACACTATACGAGAACATAGATCTATTATCATAAACAATCTAGGATCAGATGTAAATTGACCATACAAATTCATAAAACATAAATCACACAAGAGTATGGAGGAAAACTTGAATAGCTTTATTGATAATCAAGAAAGAGCCAAGAGAGTTACAACCAGTTGTTCTGACCCAACATCATCCTCTCAGCAAGTAAGCGCTTCTTCACCTCACAAAAAGCTTAGATCACCCAACACTATGATGTTACCTCAAGAAACCAACAACAATTCCTTACAAGATGAAAAATTCCAGCCTTATAGATCTCTAGGATGAGGGATCCATATATAGATGTATGCAAGGGAGATGAGTCATCTTGTGATTTGATTAGTGTCTTCCCTCTAATAGTTCTTGCTTCCACTTGGAGATTGATGATCTCTTACTCATCCCTGGTCGAATTCAGAGAGGCAAGTGTCACAAGAGAAGTTTCTGGAAGATTCCATGCTTCTCCACCTCACCGATTGACACTTCCATTTGTCTCTTCTTGCCCATTGCACCCCAAGAAGGGATTTTTGAAATGCAATGCACCCACTGTGTGTATTTAGGTGAGATGCAACGCACTTTGCCTATGGAGCAGGTGAAATGATCCAGTTTTGACCAGTTCTAAGTAGTTTTTCATGGAGAACTTCTGGGAGAAGCTGTAATCAGTTGACCTTGTTCTTTTAGGGGTTGGAACAAAACTTTTAGGGACTTAGGAGCCCTTGGTTTATGGAAATGTTATGCTTGGGGTTGAAGTGTCCAAAAATTTCTATAACAGTTGCCCCTTAAAGCATGAGGTCGTTAATCTTTTTGATGTCGGGTGAAATGCTTTATCATGAGGATCCGAAGTTCTTTCAAGCTGGAAGGAGACCTGTAATAAGATACAATACAATACATTATCTTCATAATATTTTCATGATCTAGCTCAACCGAGCATTCCCATTCTCATCTTTATAAATTCATTTTCATGTACATTGGACAGACAATCATCTGAGTGTAGACTGATGATTCTGGTAGAGCCATCATCCCTTAGATTGGATGATTATCTGTGCAGCAATGATGTACATTTGATGTCTTTATTTTCCTGAATATATATCGCAGCCCGGATGGATGAAACTAGATCCGGGGTCCTCAATCTCATTCGATCTTCCCTCAAAGTACAAGTCGATCCATGTGAGAGATGTTCTGGAGTGGAACATGGAAAGACATCCCCTGATTACCAGCCAATGATGTAAGTTGTTAACAGGCGCGAGAGGAATCACCGATAATGATAATGATCCTCAAGGTACTGCAGTACAATTCACGTGGTGTGAATAAAGGACTTGGCGTCGAACACCACGCAAAATCTTTCGTTCAAAGGTCATTGACGTAAACCTGTCACCGACAGTGAGAAACTTGCCATTGAGGCATGCAAGAATCAAAGTACTGAAAGGGGTGTTCCTAGATCGACTTCTTGGATAATGAGCTGATGTCGACAAGAAGCGATCCATCATAGGAAGGCCTTAATGAATCCCACATCAATGTGGAGCAAATGATTTGAATGGAGGTGAAAACGATTTGGTGATAGAAGGTTCAGGGTGGTGGTCATGAAAGAATGGAGCGTAAATGTATTGCAGCAGGTTAGACACAGGTCAATTCTTTGAGTGACTTCTCCTGAACATATCGGCGAAACTGACATGATGGATTGGTAGCATTAACCCCAAATGTGGATGGTGTGATGTGACCATGGTGATGTGGCCGGTGAATGAAACAACCCAACCCGACTTGGATGCAGAGTGAAACTGTCATGTTCAAGAGCAACTTGCTACCAACAAAGTTTCTTCAAGTTTTCTTCCCAATTTTTCCCCAGTCATTGCTGACCAGTACCTCTTTATTTTTGTCAAGCTTGAGGAGGATAACATATGCTTGTTCTATAATTTTCCCTTCGGGCAAACCCATCGCTATGTTTAACGATTCTAGCGATAGTGAAACTCGTTCTTGTCTGTTATGGACAAGTTTGTCACTATTAGGTTTTAACGAGTTTAACGACAAAGATAACTTAGTCCTTTTCAATTTTAGAGAGTCTGAAAAGGGACGTAAAGGAAACTCCAAAAATCCATTTTCGTCATCTAATCCCTTAAGTCTAAAAAATTATAAAACAATACAGAAGGGATGGATTTTTGATACTTTTAACGAGCCGAACAAAACAAGCACTCGATATTTTTGTGTAATAATCCCTCAGGTCCAAAAAGATTAAAATATAAAGGAGGGATAGCACTTCTGGTCCCTTTAACGAGCTGGAGAGGCGAATGGCTCGGCAATCTTTTCATATTTTACGAGTCAGTTGAAAATATCTTAAAGGAGACTCGTCTTTGAGGAACGAGTGATAAATTTGGGTAGCAGCTGATTCCAGGTAAGGTTTGGAATTTCCCAATAACGGCACTGTTACAAGGATGGCTAACAGGATCACTCTTCGTAGCTGTTCCTCAAAAGGGGTAAACAATCAAATGGAGGTGAATGATCGGCCAATACAGAGTGGAGGTGATGATGAGAACACGACCAAGGTTTCAAAGGCTGAAGTACTATATTCACGACAGTCGTTTACCGGAAATTGGTTCATTTTTTATTGAGCTTAAACGTTGGGGGAAACATTTGCTCATTGCTTATGTTTATTTTTTAACGAGCATGAAGTCCGCGTTAAAACTGCTCGATTAATCCAGTCGCATAATAAGGACGTGTCATATATAACAACGACAATTTTTCAAAACTTTCCCCACATCCTTTGTTTATGCAAGTTAGGAAACGACCAATCCTACGAGTTTAAAGGGTTAGAGGACCTACAAATTTAAAAAGATAAATGGTCGCTCTTCGCTTGCACACCAAAAGGTTTGCATGCCCCTAGGTAAAAAATAGAGTTTCAAGGTCACCCTTCAATCTACCGTCAAAACATTTGTTTCATCGGGACCTACAAATTTAAAAAAAAAAAATGGTCTCTCTTCGCTTGCACGCCAAAAGGTTTGCATGCCCCCAGGTATAAAATAGAGTTTCAAGGTCACCTCTCAATCTACTGACAAAACATTTGTTTCATTGGGAAAGGCTTACCTCTTTCAGGTTACCAAAGATCGTTCTATCTGCACTGCAAACAAAACACTTCTTCGGCGATGCCTACCAAAATAGACAAAGGCGAGTGGTGCAGATGCCTCCATCGACATAGCTTTGACAAGGGAATCTTATTCCAGTCTAACCCCCTTTTCCAATCACGGACGAGAGTGTCAGACTAGTCATATATCTCTCGCGGAAACCTATCCTATATCTGAAGTTTTCTTGCCAAAGCAGACCAGGGTGCATGCCCCCTGGGTTTCAGTCATGTACCCCGAATCACTCGTGCTCATCAGGTGGACGGACTGGGGATTGATGAGACATTCCTTGCGTGAAAAGACCATTCAGTGATGGTATATGACTATTTTCCATGTGTGAACTGGGAAATGAAAGCTAGTCTACGAGCTTGACCACTCTTGCTTCATGCGGAAAACACATTACTCTAAAGAGTGATGAGACAATGGCTCCCATGCAATAAATATAGTCTCGTCCAAGAAGTAGATTATAATCCAGGGGTCCTTGGACTACCATTACATTTATTTGAACGGTTTTCCCTCTCAATGTTATGGGCACATTGGGAAGGATCCCTAATGGCCGACTGGTTCCTTTGTCAAAGCCTGTTAGATTTCTCATCTCAGGCAAAAGCGATCGCGAACCAATCGTTTTCCAAGTAGTCAAGGAAAGGATACTCACAGAAGCCCCTTCATCTATGATGGTACCGGCCATAACCATTTTATATATTTGAGCAATGATTTAGAATGGTACACTAGCCGGTAAACGGGGTCTGCCTAGTTGATTCCAGTTGAAGGAGACAACCAAGTTGCTTGGAGGTGGGACCGAATAGATGGCCGGGTACGACTCTGACGAACATCATTCCTGCGGTAAAGGAATGGGTAAATTGCCCCCATGTTCATCGGAGTCTGTGTTTCTGAAAATAATTTGGACGGTGTCATCCTTGTTCTCTTCGGTGACTGTATCATCTGAAGATGGAACCTCTGATGACAATACTGGGTCAACTGCGCCTCTACCTTTTGACTTTTGTCTGGTATGGGTTCAGATGGTTTATCATCAATGATAGACGCTTCGACCGACCACCTGGGCGGGTCAGCTGGATTTTCAACTAGTGACGGACTCGACAAGAGTTTCTTATATCGAGGAGGAAGTTGTAATGGTGAAACTGGACGATCATCCAAAACTCTTTTAGCCTCATCTAAGAAGGGACAATAGTGGATGGCGTGATCGCCTTCACACAGTTTACAAGGAAATTTGCACTTTCCTTTTTGTCTAGGGGCTTCACTTTCACTAATCGACGGTGTGTTTTCAACATGATCATCAGAGGTTGACGACCCTGGGTTGTGCAAACGAGGAGACCAGTCCCTTAAGATCTGAGGGATGCAAGGACAATCTCTATGATAGTGGTCTCCTTTGCAAATGACACATGGTGATTTAGACCTGGTCGGTGCAGTGTGCGGATTTTCGCTAGATGACGCTTGGTTGCCCCTTTTTGCCTTTGGCTCCTTCTTCTTCTTCTCTTTCTTCCTCTTTTCCTTCTTCTTCTCTGGTACTTGATTTTTGGCTTTACCAGCCTCATCAAGCAAAGAGGAAGGAGGAGAGGAAGAATTGGACGAAGTAGAGGGTTGGGAGGTAACTCTGGAATTGTCTAGTTGCTAACTTGATTGTTCAGGAATTGCGGTGTTCTGAACGATGGAGGTTGAGAAAAGCCATATGGGAAAGCCAATTGTCAATCCTGGAAGCGACAATGTGGCCATATGGGGTGCACCAACATCTCCACAAGAGTAGAAGGGACTAGGATTTCCTCCAAGGGGAACTCCTTGGTTGGTGGACTCCATTTTCTCAACCTAAGACCAACGTAGGAAAGGTGATGATTATTCCGTTTAAAATAAATTTTAGACGCTTTGACACAACTTGTTTTTTCAATTTTTAAGAGTCGAGCAAAAACAAAAGATGACTCTAGTCGCCTTCGATTTTTAATGAGCCTGAACTGACAAGTTCTCATATGGACCTTTTCCGTTAAGGAGTCTGAAAAGGAACGAAAGGGACTGCTCTGGAAATCTAGGCAGAGGGATTACCAAACCAATCGCAAAACTACAAAATACTTTTTACGATACGGCAGTCAATCTTCCCGAATGCTGTGTTCAGTACATTACGATTGATATGGCGACAGACACGGCTTCCTATGGATAAAGGATTAAGCCTATTGTGGTCTCCCAAAATATACTCGACAGTACGTGGGAGCACAAGTCCGTACTGGCACTTATCATCTCAAAGTGGAGGAATCACCCAACCAATAGTGAGAACAACAGTTACCAGGCTTTACGACGTCGGAATACGTGTCTAGCCTAGACTTCTAGATGTTGTGCGTTAGGTTCCAAAGCGTTGTTAGATTCATTAAATTTACTTTATAGTTGATTTTGCTTAAGAAATTTTCCTTTAAGGTTGGCTGCGTGATGTAGATGTACAATTCCTAAAATGCAATCTAAGATGATAAACAATATTTTTATCTTCTTTGTGCAATGAAAATCCTAGCTACTAAGGAAAGAGAGATAGTATTCTTTCAGTAAAGAGCATAGAGCACACACTATATGCACTGTCCTAAATCAAACCAATCAAACAGTCTAAATGCAAATGCACATGCATGTATTTTTTTTCAGCCTTCTTAATATGTGAATGATAAAAAGAAAGCTAATGTGCAAATCTGAATTATCTTTCAAAGTGACAATTACTAACAAGTTTCTTTTCAAAATCAAAATGAAGACAATGACAACACTTTGCGATTTGGAAATGAAAACTTGCTTTCGACACTAGAAAAACTACTAATTCATATCAAATACAATAGTAATAGGGTAATCGACTATCAAGAGTAATCAGACTCTCTTCTATGACTGAAAACGACACTTGCGACACTTTCAAATCAAGAAACGACAGTACAATTACGTTACTTCTTTGTAAGGGAGAACTGAAAATGACTCAACAAATACATAAAAACATCTACAGTTCTTTGCACAATTGAGGTGGAATAACAGCAAGGAAATGGGTTTCAAACAAAGGTATACTGACTACAGGCAACAAAATTCTTGAATAGATCTGAAAAGAGTGAACACAGAAACCAAAATTCAGGAATAAGGCCTTGTCTGATCAGTGCACCTGTAACACAGTGAATTTGAAATGCAACGCACCTACTACACTCGGGAAGTGCTCTGAATTTGAGATTCACAGAACAGACAGTGCGCTGGACCAGGGACGAGACTTTGATTGGGTTCCAGGTCATAGTTTGTAGTTCAGTTCAGGGATTTTGGCCAAGCAAGTGGTAATCAGTAAATCAATCACAGGGGTAGATCTAAGTAGGTTACTAGAGCCACCACAAGGGCAATTAGAGAGTTTGTAAATCAGTTGTTTAATTCATAAACAAAACCCAGAGATTGACTGAAGTGGCATTTATCTACTTTGCATTTGCATAACAAATGTAGTTCGAAGGCTACCTGGCTCAACTTCAGGCTCCGTCTGTAAGTTTATAGAGTAAACAAATGTAGATAAACAAACAACCTAGTCGTTCCCCAGTGGAGTCGCCATTTTGTTACAGGGAAAAGTGTCTATGCAGAACTGCTAATCCCACTAAGGCGGGTAGCTACCTTAGAAACAAACAAAGTAAAACTACTTTCGTTTTCCTTTATGATAGATAGATGAGAGAAGAATAAAGGAGACCAACCTCTGTCTTGCGCTTGGTTCCTTGCTCGATTCCTCTCTCTTCTGATAGTCTTTTGCTACTTGCTTTCTTGTATACCCAACTTCACGGAGTACCTGTAGAATCAAAGCAGCATAATGCTATATGAGAACATAGATCTATCATCATAAACAATCTACGATCAGATGTAAATTGACCATACAAATGCATAAAACATAAATCACACAAGAGTATGGAGGAAAACTTGAATAGCTTTATTGATAATCAAGAAATAGCCAAGAGAGTTACAACCAGTTGTTCAGACCCATCATCATCCTCTCAGCAAGTAAGCCCTTCTTCACCTCATGAAAATCTTAGATCACCCAACACTATGATGTCACCTCAAGAAACCAACAACAATTCCTTACAAGATGCAAAATTACAGCCTCTGGATCTCTGGGATGAGGGATCCATATATAGATGTTTTCAAGGGAGATGAGTCATCTTGTGAGTTTATTAGTGTCTTCCCTCTGATAGTTCTTGCTTCCACTTGGATATTGATGATCTCTTACTCATTCCTGGTCGAATTTAGAGAGGCAAGTGTCACAGGAGAAGTTTCTGGAAGATTCCATGCTTCTCCACCTCGCGGATTGACACTGCCATTTGTTTCTTCTCGCCCATCCCACCCCATAGAAGGGATTTTTTAAATGCAACGCACCCACTGTGTGTATTTAGGTGATATGCAACGCACTTTGCCTATGGAGCAGGTGAAATGATCTAGTTTTGAGTAGTTTTTCATGGAGAACTTTTGGGAGAAGCTGTAATCAGTTGACCTTATTCTTTTAGGGGTTGGAAAAACACTTTTAGGGACTTAGGATCCCTTGGTTTATGGACATTTTATGCTTGGGGTTGCAGTGCCCAAAAATGTCTATAACATACATGCTGGCTGAATTGTGTCCTAACCTTGGTAGCGGCATCTGCTGCATGTGTTTATAATCTCACGCCCTCGTCTGGCTCCTCGGGTCGCGAATATTGTGCCACGATTAGTTAGTCAGATAGCCAGCCCACTCATGTAGGGCTTCAAGCAATTGTCATTTACCTTGCGGGGGAAGGGTTCGCCATTCAATTTAACTAGCCGGACGATGCCTCTGTTTGTAACCTCGTTAACCACGTATGGTCCTAGCCAGTGTATTCTGAATTTTCCTGGGAATTTTTCAAATTTACTGTCGTACAGCATGACTAAGTTGTTTACCTTGAAGGTGTGCAACTTGATATGATGATCGTGCCAAGACTTTTCATGCTACTTTTGTACCTGCTAATGAAATCTAGCTAGAAATCATTCTTCCTTGAGTTCAGATTCTAATTGCACAAGCCTTTCTGCAAAGGCTTCAAGGTCTGACATGCCTGTGAGTGTTGCTATTTGCAGACTAGGTATGTTGTATTCCATTGGCATGACAGCTTCCTATCCATAGACTAGCCGGAAAGGTGTCTGTCCCATCAATTTTTTGCACATTTTTCTATACGCCCATAATACAGCAGGTATGCGCAGGTCCCATTCATTTTCCTACACGTTACATAATTTGGTCAGCACAGTCTCCAATATTTTTTTGAATGCCTCTATTGTCCCTTTAGCTTGCGGGTGGTACGGTGTGCTTTGTTGATGATACACCCAGAACTCTGCTGTGAGCGTGTTGATGGTTTCATTTAGGAAATGTGTTCTGCGGTCACTCATTAAGAATTTCTGACAACCAAAACATGTCAACATGTTTTCGAATAAAAACTTCACATCCGTAGTGGCCATGCAGTCCTTGACCAGCTGTGCTTTCACCCATTATGTCAAGTACTCCATCACAGTGATGATGTAGCGCGCACCCATCTTGCCCTGACGTTTGATCGGTCCCACAAAGTTGATTGCCCATTTTTCGAAAGGTTAGTGTCATTCGTGGATTTAGTGGCATCTTGTCCCTTCGTGATGGTTTTCCAGTCCTTTGACATATGTCACGGGCCTGATAGTGTGCTTTCGAATCCTGGTGTAGGGTTGGCCACCATAACCTAACGTGAAGAATCTTCTGTGCAGTCATGCATATTGCATAGTGTCCTGCTGCAGCACCCCCATGTGCTTCTATGATGATCTAACCTCGTTCAAAATCAGGTACGTATCTTCACAATATCTCATCATTTCCCATTTTGTAGAGGTTCCCCGCAATGATAGCAAAGTCTATCGTGCGCACTACTAATTCCTTCTCCTGTTGGACTGAGTATTCCTTTGGTGTAGTCCTTGTTGTTAGGAAATGGATTATATCCTCTAAGTGGCCATCTGCGATGCATACTGCAAAGAGTTGTGCATCAGGTAGTCCCTCCTCCAAATTTGTTGGTTCCTCACCCGTCTCAATTCGTGACAAGCGATCTCGTGCTGCATTTACGTGTCCTGACTTGATAATGACCTCAAAGTCATGTTCTTGAAATAGTAAAATCCATCTACATATGCAACCCCTCAACACAGGCTTGTTCACAGGGTATTTTAATGTGGAATGATCGGTATTCATCTTGAAATGTCTGCCAAGTAAATAGTGTCAGTATTTTTGGAGTGCGTACACCATTGCTAGCCCTTTGCACTCAGTAGTAGCATAGTTCATTTTGGCTTTGGACAGTCTCTGACTTGTGAATGCGATTGGGTGATCCAAACCCTCCGCACCTTCTTGTGTGAGTATGACTCCCATCGCAATACACGACACATCAACATGTGCATGAAATTCCACGTCCCATTTTGGGAAGACCAGGGTGGGAGCGGATGCCAGTTTCTCCTTGAGGACATCCAAAATTTTCATGCAATCATCATTCCAACAATATGTAGCATCCTTCTTCAATAGTTTTTTCATCAACATTGTTATTTGGGCATAGCTTTTGATGAACTTCCTATAGTATCCAGTGTGCCCCAAAGTAGCGCGCAATTTTTTAACACTTCGAGGTGCTTCCAAATTCAAAATAATGGAAATCTTCACAGAGTCCACCATCAAGCCTTGTTTGCAGACCACATTTCCTAGCAAGTTTCCAAAGGGAACGAGGAAGGTGCACTTATTAAGGTTCAGTGCAATCTGGTGTCGGCGGCAAGTATCCAGCATCAAACATAAGCTAACTACATGGTGTTTAACTAATTCAAAGATAGTCCAATCATGCAGATAGACCTCCGAGAACTTGTGGATGTATTCTTTGAATGCGGCCACCACGATGCGCGAAAATATAGCTGGCGCATTCTTCAGTCCAAAGGGCATAACAATGTATTGAAAGCAGCCCCATTCTGTTGCGAAGGTCATTTTGCTCCTATCTTCCGGTGCAATCTTGATCTGATGGTACCCTGAGAATACATCTGTGAATGAGTAAGCTTCCTGACCACTAACATTCTCCAATACTTCATATGTGAATGGTTTCAGGAATGGATCGTGTACACAGACATCATTAAGCTTCTTGAGGTCCACGTATATTCTTATTTCGCCTTTCTATTTTTTCTCCTGCACTACCATAGGACTCACCCAATCAGATTCTTCTATTGGTTCAATAATTTTGGCTATGAGCATTTTGTCTAATTCATTGTGGACCTTTTCATTATACTTTGGGTTCAAACGGTAAGGCTGTTACTTAATTGGCTTCGCGTCTAGTTTTAGAGTGATCTTCATCGTCCCTAAGTCACCGATCATCCCTTTTAAGTCCGTAATTTTTGTCGGGAACAAGTCTTGGTATTCGTGGAGTAACTCAACGACCTTATCTACCATAGCATCATCCCAATAGTCCCCAAGTATTGCATACTGTGGCTCTGCTTCTGTGCCAATGTTTACCTACCTTGTTTTTAGTAGCGCGGTGATGTTGGGATCCTCAATTGATGGTCCTTGAACCTTGCGATAGCCTTCTGTTTTTGGGATATTAATATTTTGTGGGTCCTCATCATCCTCTTCCACCTGCACGTTATAACACTCTAGGGAACTGCTTAACAGTGTCAGCCATACTGGCTAAAGTACTTCCATTAGCTCCTATGGTATTTTGAAGATGGCGACTTTTACTGCTTGCAGTGCATCATCAACAATATCCGACCAACAATCTTCAAATGTGAATGTTAACAAAAATCCCTTGCACAAGACATTCCATTCACCCGTCCCATGTCAAAGCTCTGTCTTAGTATACTAGTTCACGGGTATGACATCTAGGGTATGGTAGAACAAATGTACCCATTCAAGCTGTGGCTCTTCCCCGTAGACATTGGTCCATTTCGCGAGCTGCGTCCACGAGTCATCTTGTCCATCATATTTGTCTACTAGCCGTATTTACAGTTTCTCAAATTTTAGGTGCATGATACTTCTGCATCCATGCTAGTCCTCAAAATTTCCTTGATGCATATGCCACCATCGTGTGGGTGTTGTGCGTAGTGCCCACTTTAGCGCAATGAACCACTGTTGTTCTGGTACTGCACTTTCAAATTTTCTTAGAAATTCATCCACCCCTAATAATCCATCATATGTAGGCAGCTCCCTTGCCTCTATTGTCATGCAACCCAGGGATCTAACCATCATGTTGCAATTAAGCATTGTTACTTCGTGCAGTCGATTCTGCCATCGCTCTACTTCTTCGTCTGAATCTGATGTGAAGGAGCTTTCGTGCTCCCACGAGATTCTCCCATTTGTAGTTGGATTCACCCAATCCTGGTCTCACACAACTATCTTGTAAATACCATCAAGATCATCATCATTATCATCGCTGTGCATTGGTTTAGTGTAGTGCGCTCCTTCGGCTGGATCCAGTGGTACTACTACGCGTAGTGACTTTTTCTCGAAGATCATTTTTGGCTTCTTCAGATTTATGACTCCACTCATATCAGTGGCCCAGTCTATTCCCAGCAACATGTGGTAGGTGTTACTATCATTGATAATATCTATTACTTCAAAATCCGTCTACGCGCTCACACCCTCAATATCCACTATTACCCCTTGCAATCTCCCCATGGGTAAAATATTTTGTTGGTTCACCATTCGTAACTGAATAGGGGACCATTGTAACATGGGTCTGTCCATGCATTCCCATTTTTGCTTTGGTAATACATTCCTGTCTAAACTCAGATCTAGGATTACTTGATCCATTTCATACTCACCAATATTCATAGTCAACCTCATTTCCCTTCCAGTGCACAATGCATGCTTCCCCAGTTTCCGGACCATGTGTGGTTCTCTTGATCCCGTGCAGCTGTTGATCAGTTCCTATAGTCCCTTAACTGCTTTGCTATCACATAGCAGTTTCATGCATGTCTCCAAAAAGGTAGTGAGAATTGAAGGATCCATTCCTGGATCTAGTTGATCCTTACTACCTGAAGTGGAGGCCTCTGTGAAACTCTTCTTAGCTTCCATGAATGTCTCCTTTGCGCATTCTAAGTCAAACTTGGGTTCCTTTGTAGGAGCCTTGCGAACCCATGTACTTTCTTCTGGCTACTTCCCCTTATCAACTCCCATGGTCATATCGCTTCTGAGCATCATGTTTACATTTGGGTCTTCTTCGTGTGTCTTAGACCCTATCATTTGTATATTCTGAGTCATAGGGGGCTGGAATACCCCTTTTTCATGCATCCTTGTGATAAACAAAGGATAGTCCTCTGTCTCATGATCAAACTTAGTACAATACAAACATGATATCCTTGTCGGATTGGTACAATCGCGAGCATAGTGCCCTGGCCCTCTGCAATTGTAACAAATTAGTTGTCCGCAACCCCTTCTTGGTCTAATTCCACCTCATCCTTGACTGCACCCCTGAAATCCAGTGTGCGCCATTCCTCCATTTGGGTCGAGGGCTTGCATTTTGCTATGCAACCTATAGGTAGGGGTCCAATCCATCATTAGTTTGTAACTGTGGCAAGTGCGTTCATCGTGGCCTACTAACTTGTAGAAATTACAAAACAATTGCTGGGATGTCTGTGTATACTTCTGCAACAAATGAAAATTATCTGTAGTGTGTTTCCCTCCTAGTGATAGATCGTGCACCATAAAGCAGGTGCTGCGCTCGACCTCGCCTGTGCCTCCAGTCTCAACGACATTGGCTCTCCACCTGCCAAGTAGTTCGTGAACACTTGACAATGATCTTTGTCATGGCCCTGGCCTCTACATTTTATGCACCATACTTGCTCACACGCCTCTAGCCGAGGTGCCCTATCCTGTTTCAAACTCTGCATTTCCATACACAAATTTTGTAGCTGCACGTGTATTTTTTGGACTCCCAATCCAGGGTCTTGTATAGGGGTCTCATGTAATCTCATTTCCATTTCCAATGCTTCAGCCTGGGTGGAAATTTTCTACTATGACAGTGTCGTCCTCAAGTGCGGCTTCAGAGATGCTACAAACCATGTGCGATGCTATCCATCTGTCCGTTGGAAATAATACTGAGAGGAGGGGGGGTGAATCAGTATTATCAAGTCAAATATTCCCTTTTTCAAATCCAGATAACATATGCTACTTCAGTTAATTAAAACCACATATATACACAACTATGTAGAAGGAAACCCATGTATACAATGCAAACTTATAATTTACTTTATCTTTCAGAAGTTGATTATTAATCTGTGCATCAGAATCAAATAACCAGTAACCAGAGATAGTGAAACAAAATTGAAGACTATCACACACACAAGAACACAAGATATAAGGTGGAAACCCAATGTGGGTGAAAACCACCTGCTGCAATTCGTCTCTATCTTCTTTTAATTAGAAGCTTCTTTTTACAATGTACTGGGGCAATCCTTTACCAGTATAGACGCTGCAACCTGCAGAGAGCTACAACCCTCTCTCATTATCCAGCTTCTCCTGGAAGGGAGCTACAACCCCCTTAGCTCTTATACTAGCCAAGATACTAGTACGTAGGTGCTGGCCTACTGAAGGCTACAACCTTCTCTTTCTTCTAGGGACCTCGTTTCATAAATTTTCAAACTGGATCCATGAACATCAATCAATCATCAAGTATATCTGCATCAAACAATCTCCATTCCCCAATTAGCACTGAATCAAGTAAACACTTCTCTGACAGCTATAACCAGAACACATTAACAGTAACCACACACCAAATTCTGAACCCAGAATACTGCAGCAATAAACAGAGGCAGCTAGATCATAATTTAAAAGATATACGCTACTTCAACAACCTGAAACCTACGTGCATACGCTCCTGTGTTTGGACCAACCTGTGTATACGCCATTTTCATTCACGGAACCAGCCTGTATACGCTCTTTCACTTCACTGAACCTGTGTACATATCTATAAAGGATAATTCATTCTTTCAAATATTCAGACACTAATTAACCTAGATTGTTAGATTTATAGATCAAGCATGCACCTCATATAACAGATCAAAATCATACAAAGATACTATTATTTAAGCTTAAAGATTATGACCCATCCATGGAACTTATCCTTCTTTATGCACTAAGGTTCCTCCTTCATTCAGATCCAGACCCGCACCATAACCCCAATCACAAATATTTCAGATTTAGCACTTATTAGATATTCAATTCATTCAGATTGATTTCCTTGCCAAATGATCTCCTTCCTCTTTTATAGTCTTAGGCCTTTCACAATACCACAGTCCAAAACCATAATAACACAATACCATGAACCTAATACTTGGGTTCAACACTTTTGGACGCAATACCACGAACCAAAACCATAGGATCAAAAACTATCGGATTAATACCTTGAGCCAACCATGAAAGTGCGTGAACTTTTCTCTTCATGAAAGTGCGTGAACTTTTCTCTATATGAAAGAAACTTTTCTCTTCATGAAAGAAACTTTTCTCTGCATGAAAGTGTGTGAACTTTTCTTTACATGAAAGAACCTTTTATCTTCATGAAAGTGCGTGAACTTTTCTCTACATGAAAGAAACTTTTATCTTCATGAAAGTGCGTGAACTTTTCTCTACATGAAAGAAACTTGTATCTTCATGAAAGTGCGTGAAATTTGCTGCACTATAATTTATCATCTGAGATAAGTGGGTTTCCATCAAGTACAACATATTTATAATAATGCCAACAATCTCCCCCTTTGGACTTGATGGAAACAACAACCAATCACTCTCCCCCTTTGTCATCAAGGGCAGAGGGCAGACCAAGATAATCTCTTTCCTAGATAAACTTTCCGCTACCCATACTCCCCCTGAGTACCTGCTGAAATCTCTGAATGAGCTCCCCCTTTGTATATGCCAAGGTGTACCACTTTCTCCATGCTTCCTCTGAGTACATGCTGAAGTCTCTGCTTTGCTGAAGTGTGTTGTTCATGCTCCCCATAACTATAAGCAAGGTTTGCAAAAAGATGTTTTACAAGAAGAACGATAACGTATACATCATAAAAGACCTTCCTATCACCAAAAGACTCAATACATACATCCATCACCCAACCAAGTGGGGATCCATCAGAGAATTACATGTGACAACCAAATACATTACATCTTCATCCTAGACATAGTGGGGAACCAAAAATAGGCCGTTACATGACCTTGACACCATAAAAGAGATACATGACATAGAGACGAAATATCTAGAGCAAGGCTTATGAAAGTCACAATATATGATAGCAACAAAATCTGTCAATCACCATTTAGATCAGCAACCATGATTTCCTTCTGTTCTCCCTCTGCATTTGTTCCACCTGAATCTAATTACAGTTGTAAACTAGAACCAAAAGCTTCTGAGATAATGCCAACAATGCATCATTAGAAGTTTATTTGCTCCCCCTGAACCTATGCCAGATGGTTTCTGTCAGACCCATACCAGATTATCTTCAACCAAAGCCTGTCCCTACTCATATCCATCAAACCTACATATACACAACTGTCTGCACAAACCTGCGTATGTACGCGGATCCTCCATAGGCAACTCGCATACCCCCATTTTTGTCTGAAACAGACAAGATTTAACAGCAATATGATGCATCAACTACACCCAGCTTCTATCTGAGGTATTCAAAATTTTCCCTGGGCAGTGGTTTGGTGAGTATATCAGCAACTTATTCCTTAGAGGGAACATACTCCAGCTTGACCTTTTGTTCCAGCACTTGTTCCCGGAGGAAATGATATTTGATAGGTATGTGCTTGGTATTTGAATGCATAACTGGGTTCTTTGAAATGTTGAATACACTTGTATTTTCACATAAGATGGAGATAGGTGGTGTACAAGTGATTTGAAAATCCTTCAAGTTTGCATCATCCAAAGGAGTTGAGTGCAACAAGATGCAACAGCCACATATTCCGCTTCAGCTGTAGATAAAGCAATCAAACTTTGTTTCTTGCTGAACCAAGATACTAATCTGGAACCCATAAAGAATGCTCCACCACTTGTGCTCTTCCTATCATCCACGCTTCCAGCCCAATCTACATCTGTATAAGCATGTAGAGTGAGATCTGTATCTCTAGGATACCATAAGCCATAGTTTTGAGTTCCTTGAAGATACTTGAAAATTCTCTTTACTGCCTGCAGATGGGTTTCCTTATGATTTTCCTGGAATCTTCCAACTATTCCCACTACATGCATGATGTCTGGTCGAGTACCTGTCAAATAAAGAAGACTTCCAATCATGGATCTATAGGTTGGTTGATGCACTGCTGCTGATTCATCATTTGCACTGAGGCTGCAGCCTGTAACCATAGGGGTACATACTGGTTTTGCATCTTCCATGCCATATTTCTTCAAGATCTGCTTGAGATACTTGGTTTGAGATAAAAAGATACCGCCTTCATTTTGTTGGATTTGCAATCCAAGAAAATATGTCAGTTCTCCAAGCAAAGACATTTCGAATTCTTTCAGCATCACAAAGGCAAAGCTTTGACTCATAGCTTCTTCATTGCTGCCAAAGATAATATCATCTACATACACAACAAGTATTAGCAATTTGTCATTTTCAATTTTTATATAAAGATTGCTATCTGCTGATCCTTTTGAAAAACTCTGTTGATGAAGATATTTGTCCAAACGGTAGTACCAAGCCCTTGGAGCCTGTTTAAGACCATAGAGAGCCTTTTTTAGTCTGCATACAAGATTTGGATCATTCCCAAGGATGAAGCCATCTGGTTGCTCAATGTACACTTCTTCTTCTAAGTCTCCATTCAGAAAGGCTGATTTCACGTCCATTTGAAATACTTTGAACTTCTGAAAGCTTGAGAGAGCAAGGAACATTTGGATGGCCTCAAGTCTAGCAACGGGAGCAAAATTTTCTTCAAAGTCTATACCTTCTTTTTGAGAATACCCTTTACAAACAAGTCTGGCCTTGTTTCTAATCACTTCCCCATTTTCATTCAACTTGTTTTTAAAGATCCATTTGGTCCCTATGACATTCTTATCTTTTGGTATAGGAACCAACTCCCAAGTGTTATTCTTTTTGATCTGCTCAATTTCTTCATCCATTGCCTTGACCCAACATTCATCTTTGCATGCCTCTTTTACATTTTGTGGTTCAGTAGGGGAGAGCAATGCCAAATAGCTTGAGGCTTATGCAATTGTTCTTCTTGTTTGTACACCTACCTCTTTCTGCCCCAAAATCTGAGATTCTGGATGATTCTTCTGAACATACCTGGATGGAGTCTTCTCTTCTATCCTTATCTATTCCTCTGGTGCCTCTTGAGGTTATTCTTCATCATTAGTCTGATTTGAAGGGTAGTCTTCATCCTCTTTGATATTTTCATAATTTACTTGCCTAGGAATGTTTCCTTCTTCATCAATCACTACATCAATGCTGTCAACAATTCTTCCAAGTCTTTTATTGTAACACTTATATGCTTTGTTGTGGGGAGAATAACCAAGAAGTATGCCTTCATCTACTATAGGTTCAACTTGCCAAGATGTTCATCATTATTCTTAATATAGCATTTGCTTCCAAAGATTTTGAAATGTTTTACCAAAGGAGTCTCATCATACCAGAGCTCATGAGGAGTTTGAGTGTTGTTTACATGGACATTTGTTTTGTTGAGAATAACAACCGCAGCAAATGCAGCTTCACCCCAGAGGGTTGCGGGTGCTCCAGACTCATCAAGCATAGCATGATCCATTTGTTGAACCGTTCTGTTCATCCTTTCCACCACTCCATTTTGCTGAGGAGTCCTAGTTGTAGAGAATTCCCTTATTATTCCATGTTCTTCACAGAAATCAAAAAATTCATTTGAGGTAAACTCCGCACCTCTATCAGACCTGAGGCACTTAATTTTGTGATCTGATTCGTTTTCTGCCAAGGCTTTGAACGATTTGAATTTTTCGAATGCTTCATCTTTGTGCTTCAAAAGTCCTTTCCAAACAATCCTGGAGAATTCGTCAATGAATAATATAAAGTATTCTTCTCCTCAAGGTGATTTTTTACTAGATGGACCACATATATCTGTATGGACTAGTTCGAGAGGCCTGCTCGCTGATCCTTCCTTCTCAGGGAAGTTAGTTCTGGTTTGCTTACCAGACTGACATCATTTTGCATATTGTATTGTCTGGAATTCTGATGTCTGGAAGACCACGAACTGCTTGGTATTTGCATGCTTTCCTTATTTGTGAAAAGCTTAGATGCCCCAACCTCTGGTGCCATAACTAGTGTTCATCATTCTTGCTCAAATAGCATTGTTGTTGTCCTTCTTCAAATATGTATAAGTTATTTGGAGTTCTTATGCCTTTGATCACTGTTTTTCCTATAGCAAGATCACGAACACTACATCCATTTGATCGAAATATTACCTCAGTTCCTTGATCGCACATCTGACTGACACTTAGTAGATTATGCTTCAAGCCATCAACATACAGAACATTTCCAGCTTTGACTTTTTCTTTCAACTGAACAATGCCTTTTCCTTTTATGACTGCAGGGGTATCATTTCCAAAAGAAACTTTCTTTCCCTTTTCTAAAGCACTATATGATTGAAGTTTTTCCTTATCACCTGTCATATGCTTCGAACATCCACTGTCGATGTACCATTGATTTTCTTGTCCTTCTGCATAAAAGGCTATCCCGCATCTTTCTGGTTGTGGTTCCTTCATTCTCCATGTTCTGGCACTTGAGGCTTGTTACTTCTGAGTTGTCTACCGAAACCAGCTCCTGCATTCAGAATCTTCATGACCGAAGTTATTACAAATAGAACATTCAATTTCATTTTCGAGGGCGGAAAAGTTGTTATAGGTTCTTTTCATAATTCCAGTCATACTTCTTTGTTTTTGTGCTCCTCTAGTCATGATTTTCTTATAGGCAACACATTAAGCTACTATGTGGCCAAAGTTATGGCAAGAGAAACATTGGCCATTGAAGAAACTCCTGCGATTATCAAATCGACCAGCCAAATGATTGTAGTTTCTATTGTCATCCATTCTTGAGGCAAATTGAGAATATTTTACCTGTGGCTGGTTGTAGCTTTTGTTCATCCTTAAGGTGGATTGCCCCCGATTTACCTGGTAGTCTTTGTTTATTCTTGATGTAAATCGTCCCTATTTTACCTGGTGATCTCCATTGGGCTCTTGCTCATTCCTCCTTGCTGCATCAAGATAACTTTTTGAGGTGGATGGTTTCTGCGCTTGAGATGCTTCTTCATTATATCCTAGACCTGTCTTGACTAGTGGGGAACACTACACATTGATAATCTCATCTAGAGTTTCAGATCCTTTAACAAATTTAAGATTAAGAGCCTTTGTTTTCTCAATCTCTTTTCTAAGACCAACAATTTCACATTCTAACTTCTCAAGAAATTTTTCTTTTTCAGCAAGTTGGAATTGCAGAGTATCAGTGATCACATTCTTCTCTTCTAAACATACTTTGAGTCTAGAAATCTCTTCATAAAAACCATCCTCATCTATAGCATCCATGTAATTATCATCTTCAAAAGCCATTAAAAGTTTATAATTCTTACCTCGTTCATCTTCATCACTATTTGAAAGACCATCACTGTCTTCATGAGTGTAGTAACTTTTCTTAGTTACATTCTGTTTCTTGTTCCATCTAACAGGTTCCTTCCCCTTGTCAATCTTATCCTTATGAGGACATTTGGAAGCATAGTGACCGACTCTTCCACAAGCAAAGCATTTGAAAGGCAACTTACCTCTGAATCTTCCAGTACCCCGTTGAAGGTTCTTGACAAAATTTGATTCCTCCTCTTCTTCAGACACGTGTCCTGACTCATAGTAATCTCCTCTACCTAAAGCCTTGAAAGTAGCTTCTCTCCTATCTGATGGTCCTCCTTTCCTCATTTCATAAGCAGTCATAATTCCGTGCAACTGAGACATGGTAAGGTTTCGTAGATTCTATTTTTCTTCTATTGCAAAAAATTTAGATTAAAACCTAGGGGACAAAGATCTTAGAACCTTTTCAACCACAACAACCTCTTTTATTTCTTCACCCAAATTTTTCATACAATTAAAAATCTCATCTACATGAAGGAAATAGTTAGCCACACTTTCATCATTGTGCATTCAGAGATTTTCATACTGAATTCTGAGGGTTTGAAGTTTTGCTCATTTTACCTGTTCATCTCCTTCATAGCTCAGAACAATCTTCTCCCATATTTCTTTTGCGGATTTATACTGTATAACCTTGACGAATTCTAATTGAGATAGACATCCTAATAGGGTATTGACAGCCTTTGCATTTGTTTCATATTTCTTGTTCTCAGCCGGATCTGTAGGAGTTGCTGATGGAAAAGTGTACCTTGTATCTATGATATCCCAAACTTTTGTACCAAGAGATTGAAGATAGGCAGTAACTCTTACCTTCCAATATACGAAGTTTGTCCCGTCAAAAATCGGTGGCCTGATAGATGCTTCTCTCTCGTAGTTTCTCATGATGATGGATCTTCCTCCAAGTGATCAAGCTTCTTTAGAAGGACCTGCTCTGATACCAATTGTTGGAAATAATACTAAGAGGGGGGGTGAATCAGTATTATCAAGTCAAATATTCCCCTTATAAAATCCAGATAATATATGCTACTTCAATTAATTAAAACCGCATATATACGCAACTACGTAGAAGGAAACCCGCGTATACAATGCAAACTTATAATTTACTTTATCTTTCAGAAGTTGATTATTAATCTGTGTATCAGAATCAAATAACCAGTAACCAGAGACAGTAAAACGGATTTGAAGACTATCACACACACAAGAACACAAGATATAAGGTGGAAACCCAATGTGGGTGAAAACCACCTGCTGCAATTCATCTCTATCTTCTTTTAATTAGAAATTATTTTTACAATGTACTGGAGCAATCCTTTACCAGTACGCAGGCTGCAACCTACAGAGAGCTACAACCCTCTCTCGTTTTCCAGCTTTGTTACAGGGAAAAGTGTCTACTCAGAACTGTTGCCTTAGAAACAAACAAAGTAAAGCTACTTTTGTTTTTCCTTTATGAAGTATAGATAAAGAAGAACATAGAAGACCAACCTCTGTCTTGCGCGAATCTCCTGGTTCGATTCCTCTCTTCCTTGATAGTATTTCGCTACTTGTTCCCTTGCATGCCCAGCTTCACAGAGTACCTGTAAGATCACAGTAGCATAGCACTATACAAGAACATGGATCTATAATCATAAACAATCTAGGATCAGAAGTAAATTGACCATACAAATGTAGCAAATATAAATGACACAAGAGTATGGAGGAAAACTTGAATAGCTTTTATTGATAAACAAGAAAAAGCCAAGGGGAGTTACAACCAGTTGTTCTAACCCAGCATCATCCTCTCAGCAAGGAAGCCCCTCTTCACCTCATACAAAGCTTAGATCACCCAACAATCTGATGTTTGTCTCAAGAAACCAACAACAATTCCTTACAATATGCAAAATTCCAGCCTCTGGATCTCTGGGATGAGGGATCCATATATAGATATCTGTAAGGGAGATGAGTCAGATTGTGATTTGATTAGTGTCTTCCCTCTGATAGTTCTTGCTTCCACTTGGAGATTGATGATCTCTTATTCATCCTTGGTCGAGTTCAGAGAGGCAAGTGTCACAGGAGAAGTTTCTGGAAGATTCCATTGCCTCTCCACCTCGGGGAATGACACTGCCATTTGTCATTTCTCGCCCATCGTACCCCATAGAAGGGATTTTTGAAATGAAATGTACCCACACAGTGTGTTTAGGTGAGATGCAATGCACTTAGCCTATGGAGCAGCTGAAATGATCCTCTTTTGACCAATTCTGAGCAGTGTTTCATGGCGAACTTCTGGGAGAAGCTGTAATCAGTTGACCTTGCTCCTTTAGGGGTTAGAACAACACTTTTAGGGACTTAGGAGCCCTTGGTTTATGGAAATTTTATGCTTGGGGTTGCAGTGCCCAAAAATGTCTATAACAGTTGCCCCCTAAAGCATGAGGTCGTTAATCTTTTGATGTCGGGTGGAATGCTTTATTATGAGGATTCGAAGTTCTTTCAAGATGGGAGGAAACCTGTAATAAGATACAATACAATACATTATCTTCATAATATTTTCATGATATAGCTGAGGCGGGCATTCCCATGCTCAGCTTTATAAATTCATTTTCATGTACATAGGACAGACAATCGTCTGAGTGTAGACTGATGATTCTGGTAGAGCCATCATCCCTTTGATTGGATGATTATCTGTGCAGCAATGATGTACATTTAATGTCTTTATTTCCCTAAATATATATCGCAACCCGGATGGATGAAACTAGATCCGGGGTCTTCGATCTCGTTCAATCTTCACTCAAAGTACAAGTCTATCCATGTGAGAGATGTTCTGGAGTCGAACATGGAAAGACATCGCCTGATTACCAGCCAATGATGTAAGTTGTTAACAGGCGCGAGAGGAATCACCGATAATGATAATGACCCTCAAGGTACTGTAGTACAATTCACGTGGTGTAAATAAAGGACTTGGCATCGAACACCACACAAAAGCTTTCGGTCGAAGGCCATTGATGTAAACCTGTTGCCGGAAGTGAGAAACTTGCCATTGAGGCATGCAAGCTTCAAAGTACTGAACGAGGTGTTCCTAGATCGACTTCTTGGATAATGAGCTGATGTCAACAAGAAGTGATCCATCACAGGAGGGCCTTAATGAATCCCACATCAGTGACATGGAACGGAGCAAATTATTTTAATGGAGGTGAAAATGATCTGGTGATATAAGGTTCAGGGTGGTGGTCATGAAAGAATGGAGTATAAATGTATTGTAGCGGGTGAGACACAGGTGAATTCTCTGAATGACTTCTCTTAAACATATCAGCGACACTGACGTGATGGATTGGTAGCATTAACCCCAAATGTGGATGGTGTGATGGGACCATGGTGATGTGACCGGTGAATGAAACAACCCAACCCGACTTGGATGTGGAGTGAAAGTGTCATGTTCAAGAGCGACTTGCTACCAACAAAGTTTCTTCAAGTTTTCTTCCCAATTTTTCCCCAGCCATTGCTGACCAGTACCTCTTTATTTTTTTCAAGCTTGAGGAGGATAACATATGCTTGTTCTATAATTTTCCCTTGGGGCAAACCCATCGCTATGTTTTAACGAGCCTAGCGATAGTGAAACTCATTCTCGTCTATAGACAAGTTTGTCGCTATTAAAATTTTAACGAGTTTAACGACAAAGATAACTCGGTCCTTTTCAATTTTAGAGAGTCTAAAAAGGAACGTAAAGGAAACTCCAAAATTCCTTTTTCGTCATCTAATCCCTTAAGTTCGAAAAAGTATAAAACAATACAGAAGGGATGAATTTTTGATACTTTTAACGAGCCGAACAAAACAAGTGCTCGATCGTTTTGTGTAATAATCCTTCAGGTCCAAAAAGATTAAAATTTAGAGGAGGGATAGCACTTCTGGTCCCTTTAACGAGCTGGAGAGGCCAATGGCTCGACAATTTTTTCATATTTTACGAGTCAATTGAAAAGATCTTAAAGGAGACTCGTCTTTTGAGGAACGAGTGATAAAATTGGGTAGTAACTGATTCCAGGTAAGGTTTGGAATTTTCCAATCATGGCAGTGTTATAAGGATGGCTAGTGAGATCACTCTTCGTAGCTGTTCCTCAAAATGGGTAAACAATCAAATGGAGGTGA